>CM032354.1:7104130-7744130 GCA_019023105.1 Diglossa brunneiventris | reverse complement strand
CCCCCCATGTCCAGGTATTCATTTCCTGTGTATACTTGATGTATGAGTTAAATACATTTAGCAAGCATTTTTTTTTTTTAACTACATTTGAAGGTACATACACACATGCCAACTTTTAATTTATGCCCAGGAGTCCCTTTTTGCCTTATACAGTTCACCTGGCCACTCAATAAAGCCAAATGCTATAAATTGATTGGCACAATGCAGATCATTGCAGATTTTGAAAGATTCCTTCAAGTTTGATGTGAGGGAAGAATGTGAGAGCTCATTACACGTGCCAGGCTATAATCTGTTGGTTGCACTTCTTTCATATTAGCTACAGTTCCTTGTGATAATATTTATCCCTTGTAGAGAAGTTTTTTAAAAGCCTTTCCAACATTATTCACTAGGCCTGGACAAACAAAAGAGGTTAGGGGGAGTCTGTGTTCATTTGATTTTTTGCTTTTAAACTTTACATTTTGCCCCAGGAATTCCATTGTCATCAGGATGCTATTAAATTAGGGGCACTAGGGAATCTCTTTGAATTTTCAAAGGCCACCAGCTGTACTGTGCTTATTTTTTCTTTTTTCACGAAGAATTGTACAAGTGTTCAAAAGATTTGATGAAAAAAATGCACATTCTGATATTTTCTTCAATATCACAAAAGAAATTATGCGAGCTGTTAAAAACTAATCCCTCTTAATATGGGTTTCAGTCTTGGAAAAGAGTGAATTGAGGAAGAATGGGTTAATAAAACCATTTTAAATGAAGAGAAGCACAAGAAAAGGAGCAACCAGCAGAAATGGGATGGAAGTAACCCTGGACCTCAACTCACCAGAGGGAAAAATATTTCCATGGTAAGAATAATCTGTATTTCAGTCTGTAGAATAACCTTCCAGTGCATTTCACACAGAACAACACTTCAAGATATTTGCAACAGAACTGGACAAGACATTGCACAGCAGGGAACACACAAACTGGATAATCTAATAGATATTTTCCAATTCCAATGCCTGATGGTTTTGGAAAAGAAAAAAAAAAAAAATTGTTACAGCAAATACAATAAATCACTTACAATATCAAGCAATAAAGCAGCAATTACTAAAGGTCATGACTATAATTAAACAGCATTATTTATTTTATTGCCAGTGCCTCATTTTCTATTAAGTTAGATGCTAACCCAGTTAAGCTAACAGCCACACTTAATTCTAAATATTTTATAAAAATCTTTGAAAAACTTTATTGCTGGAGAGTTGAGTCTCTTTTGTTCATGTAATGGTTAGAATTGGCACTTTTTCATACAAGTATAGCAATACCTAACATTTTCTTCAATGTCAAGGTTAAAATTAATTTTTACTGCTTGCCTTGTGTATTTTTAGCTGTGTTCATTCATTTTTTTCTGTGTAGACTCACTCATCTGAATCCTACTTGCTTGCCAAGTTCTCTAAGTCACATTTTGTTAATGCATCTCATCTACTACTGAAAGTACAGAACAATATCATGATGCTATTTCCCCCGTTTAAATTCCTTCATTTTAAAACTTGGGATGGGGACAATTTTCCACTTGATGATGTGTGAATACTCACTAGCAGACTTTATTATTTTGTCAAATACTACTTCTGATAGTCACATTTGTGCTACTGTACCTCAGCATTTTGATTTCCAACTCCACACTGGTCTCTTTATCCTTTGTTTCCATAAGGTTTACTTGCAGGTGTACCTGGAGTTTTGCCCTTCTGCTCCAAAGGTAATTTCTGGGTATGAAATTCACATCCTCAGCTACCCATTAAAGGCTGATGGAGAGAAAAGTCATTAGAACCCCTCTATGTAGAAAAGCCTGAGCTAGCATGGAAAATAAGGAGGAAAGGAGTGGAATAGCTGGAGGCCACGAGTACTACAGTGTGAGACACACAAACCACAGAGCTCCACATTGCCAAGGCACCCATGGCTCTGCTCAGGCAGGGCTCTAAGGAGGCTTTCATGGGGCTGTTCCTGCCCTGCAGAACTGATTCATAGTGAGGATCACCAAGCAGCTCCTCACCCAGCTCAATATCCAGCAGTTTGGAGGCTGAGTGAGCACAGAGATTTCCCACAGGCATTACAGATCAAATTCTTCCCAGAACTGAATTTCTGAGCCAGCCTGTGAGGCACAGTGTTGGGAAGAATGAAAGTTTGACAGGAAAGTCTCACAGATATGGATGCTTGGCAGAAAGATTTTTGAATGTAGAATATGAAGAAGGAATAGAAACAAAAGCAAGTTTTGATATAGAAGAAAAGAATTGCTGAGCCAGTTTTACTGGATAACCAAGGAGCCAAAGGGATGTTAGTTAGAAGGGGTTTTTATGGCTTAGAGCAAAGGATAAACCCACCCCAAACAAGAAGATGTTTTTACCAAGCAGAAAGATAGCACAGGCAAACAAGTCAGCAAATTTGCAAGTAGAAAAAAGGTTTCAGAATTCTCCACTGCAAGAAAACTGAAAAACAACTTCTAGCTTAAACTGTAATGTACTAACTTTTAGTGATTGGAGAACAGTAACATGATATGGTAATTGATAGTAGTTATGATAGGCTATAGATAAAAGTTAAGGTATAGATTGGTTTTCTGTATTAAGATGCTCAGCAAAGAAAAGTATATAATGCATTGTAACCAAACTAAAGTGTCTTCAGGCTTCTCTACAGCACAGCATGGCCCTGTGGTCTTTTCCACAAAATACATATTTTAACTCACCTCACAGTCATCCTATTCAAAGTGTTTTCTAAGTAGTCTCCAGCCACAGTGGATTTTAGGTTTATAGTCTAAAAAGCCACAATTGAGCACACTGAAACACTGGATTCTCAGGGGCTTGGCTACAGGGGCAGAAAGTCATCATAGAATAAGAGATCCAAAAATGTCAAAGGTGATGAAGAGAGAGATGAGGCTGGAGAGGTGGCACAAACACACTCATGCAGTGCAACCTCAGCCAACAAAGCGGGGATGGAGCTCCAGGTTACAGTTCTACTATCAGGGGGACCTTAGACAATTTTTCTATTTATTTTATGAAAAAGGAAAAATTCCTACTCTGTCACAGGTTTGGTGTGTGTAAGGCACTGTGCCATCAGCTGAGCAGCACTCCAGACATGGAATTGGGAATTCCTGTGAGCTGGGCTTCTTCTGGGCCAGCCAGGAGAATTGTTCACTTCCCAGCACAGCAGAAATAGTAGCATTGCACAGCTTTAATTACATCAAGAACTGCAAAGATTATGACTATTATTCTAAGCTATAGAAAAGCCTCCCCTATTTCAAATGTTTATCTCAGCTAAACAGAATGCTTTGAAGTCTTTGAATCCCTATTTCTCAGCTAAACCATGCAGGCTTTCAAAGGCATCTGTGCACACAGGAAAAAGAAGAAAATGACAGATCTGAGCCCCATCTCTGCTTTTCAGCATTCACCCTGTGCAATAGATTTAAACAAGTTGGAGGATCCAGGACAGCTCAAGAGTTCAAGTTTTGCAACTTGAAATTCCAGTGCATTGTCCTTCTACTTCCTATCTGCATTTCAAATTGTATTTACCAAGTGCTTCAAATTTTTCTTTATAGCAGGTTATTAATCTGACACATGATTTTGCAATACTTGTGCATTCAAATTCCTGCATAGTTTAGCAGATACATCTGACCTTGCTATTATCCTTCCTTTAGGAGATTTATACAGCATTCCTGCTTTGGAAAGATCATTAATTAGCATGCCAATAGAAAAAAATGAAATTGCCTGCCATCTCCTATGTAAATGCTTTCCCATCTGTTCCTTTCTCATTTCCTCTGCACAGACTCTAGCAAAGGTAGCTTTAGTTTTTATACTGCACTTAGAAAATAGTGCACTCATTGTTTTGCAATTTAAATCTGTTAAATGCTGTTGCATTGTGAAATGTGGCTCTATTAAAGTAATATATGGATCCATGCAGTCTCTCAGTATCTGAGCAACCTTCCAGCAAATTTGGTGGCTGTCCTTTCCTTAGTATCTATTAATTCAGCCTAAGGTCTAAAGAGCCAGGGTTTTATAATTTTGCATCCAAGACTGCTGCTAATAATAACTGTTTTAAAATTATTCCATTTATTAATTAATAACAACTTAGAGCAGTATTCCTGTAACAACCCAATCCATGGAGAAAGTTCCCTAGACTTCAAGATAGACTGGAATCCACAAAAGTGTGAAATAGATTATAGAGTGTAGTGTTGGTGTGTCACTTGGTGAGACATTTAGGTTTTGGAATTTTTAGTATGTTGTGGATGGAAGCAAGATGGAGGGCATAGGGTGTCATCCTGGGTTTCTTCTTCATTCTTCTTCTTTCTTCTTCTCCATGGGTTTGGGTGGCATTTTGTAATTGGGCAGAAAAGTCCCCATTGCAGCTCTGTGGGATCAGTTATTTGGTTAAAAGGGAAAATAATCCAGGTGTCAGTTCTTAATTGAGGATAGTTCAGCCTCAAAAGACCTTGGAACAGGAGATTGTTGGCCATTTTGTGCCTTGCTAATGAAAAGCTGCCAAACTCATGGTTGTGAGACTGTTTTACTGATAAGAAATAATAAACACCTGAGTCTGAACATGAAGCTACCATCTCAAGTGCCTTCAATCCAGACCCAGAAAAACCGACTGGCACCCCCACAACTGGTGCCTCCATGTAAAAGTAGCAGGGGATTTCCACGTGGTACTGTAACACACTCCACAGCTCTTAGCTCTGCTGTGATAACAGGATTCTAGTCTCAGGTCCAAACCTGTGGACTGTGTAGTCCTCCAAAGTGCACTGAGCACTCACTTCCCAAACCAAACCATTGGCTCTCAAACCATGAGGAGCTCATGCAACACCCAGAAGAGCTCCTTGCACGACATAAAGGCCAAAAGTGTCCATCCCTGTTCCTAACTGCTGTTCTGCAACAGTAAGAGAAGAAACCCACAAGGATCATCCAGTCCAACTCCTGGCCCTGCACAGGACATTCAAAGAGTCACAAAAGTGTCTGAGAGCATTGTTCAAATACTTCTTGAGCTCTGTCAGCTTTGGCGCTGTGCCCACTGCCCCGGGGAGCCTGTTCAGTGCCCAACCACCCCCTGGTGCAAAACCTTTTTCTAAAATCCAACCTAAACCTCCCCTGACACAACTGCAGGCCAGTCCCTCAGGTTCTGTCACACAGAGTGACAGTGATCAGTGCCTGCCCCTCCTCTTCCCCTCACCAGGAATTTGTAGTTGCAGTGAGGCTCCCCTCAGTCTCCTCCAGGCTGAACAGACCAAGGGACCTCAGCCACTCCTCATACGTCTTCCCCTCAATCAGTATTTTGTATTTTCTCTAGAAAACAGACTTATTTTTCAGGGGCATGGAAGAGAGGGAGCTAACACAGCACCATTACATTTAAAAACAATGATTTTTAACTAGAACATTTTTGTGAATGTTTCAGATTTGGAAGCTCAGGATTTTATTTGACTGCTCATCACTTCCCATCTGGGCAATGAAGCCTGGCATGATCACTGCAGGTTGCAGTGTGATTGTGTGCTGTGTCTTTGCTTTATGTTTCCTTTTTATTGCAGGTTGAAAGCAGTTTCCTGCTCACTTGTGTTCCACAAAGTTTTGCACCACGTTTCCAATGAATTTTCTGGACATGGAATTTTAAAAAGTAATTATCCAAATATATTACTAAGTTGTCTTACTCATAAATATCAAATAGTAACATAAAAGAAGCATATGCTGTTGTGGTTCTCCAACTGGGTGCCAGATGGCAATACTAAGATTCAGACAGAATCTGTGCTAGAGTCAATTGGGAATAAACCACCACTCAGATAACTTTTCCTTTGCAGCAGGAAACACAGTTTCAGGGAAAATCAACATTTTCCTTGTGTCTTTCAGCTCACATATTTCAGTTTTTCATATCAGCACTACTGAAAGAGAACGTTTTGTCAAAATGAGGGCAAACACCGTTATTTGAGTTAAACCATCAGGATGAAGACAGAGCAGGGTGTATCTGTCACAGGTCAGATGCCTGGTGTCCCCATTTTCATTTCAGACCTGGTTCCCAGGTGTCACGGCCTTGTCTGAGGTGAATGTGACAGAGCACCCAGCTGGCACCTCCGTGTGTGTCCTGGGTACCCCAGGGATGTGCCTGGGTGTGGGATTGAGCACACAGAGCCTCTACAATTACATGTTTGAATGCACCCATCATTTTTCACTCCAGCATCTGAAAAAAAAAAAAGCTGGTTTAAGGGCATTGAGATTTTTCCTTTCAGCCAAACAAAATGTCTGGCAGATCAAATCAGAAATATCAGAGATTCTGATTTTCCAGCCAGGTGTACAGCACTGCTGAGGGAAGGGGAAGATTCTCTGGTGTTTATACCTCCAGATAAGACAGGATGTCTTCTTGGATGACAAATTGAAGGGTTTGACCCAGAGACAGGCAAAATTAAAGAGGAAAAAAAGTTACATGATCCGGTAGTCTGTTGTGAATGCTAATCTTATAAAAAAATAGGAACTTGTAAAGCACTACACTTCAAACTATGTGAAAATCAGGAACCACAAATAACCTGCAAGGGAAGACAATGTTTTTTAATGAGGTTTACTAAGCTTATTCTAGGGTGAGATGTGGAAAATGCAGTGACAAGACTCCCAGGCTTTGATCACAAATGTGACACCTCCTGGCCAGACAGCTTATCTTGTCTGGTAGCTGGCTCATTAAGCTACTCACTACCACACTGTCTGAACACAAATTTAAATTCTTAAAATTATTGGGCAAAGTTATGGATTTGGATTGTTTTGTAACTTCAGCACAGCACGATCTTTTCATGTATTAAAAACAGCTCAATGATTTTGACTTTCCTGCCATTTAGAATTTGCTGCAGACTTTGTGCCCTGCTTTGTTGGCCTTTCCCTGCACAATCTCTGCTTCTTCTTGCAGTTATCATCTTCCTAGAAGTTTAATATCCCACTCAAGTTCATTTTAAACTTCTTTAAGTTCATTTTTAAATTCTTCAAAGCTCTATTTTTCCAGACTGAAGAGGGGAGCTTTACCCACATACAATGTCACACCAGGTTTCTCCACTTTCTTATCAGTGTTACAAGAAAGATACTTTCTGCTGCTATTCATTGTCATTGCTTTCCTTGAGTGTTTAACCACTTCCATTTCCCTTTCTTCCCTGCACAGACACAGTGTTTTGTTTTGAACAAGAAAGCCCAGCAGAGAGTCTTCATTAATTCAAAAGCCTTTCAAAAACGGGCCTTATATTTTAACTTCAGTCACTTTAGCCAAAAGCAACACTGGGAACTTCAAGGAAGAAGTACTTATTTAAGTTCTAAGAATAACTTTCATCTAATGTTACCTCCCATTTCTCCCTATCAAAGCAAAGAAGAAAACATTTTCGTTTTTCAGTGAACAGATTATGTTTTTATGATAAGCTCATTAGAAAATGAGTCTGCTCTTCTAGAATAGTTTTGTTCTGCATATCCTTGATTTCCTAAAGTCCTTTACTTGGAAAATAGAGAAAATCTAATGTACCAAACCTTCTGAGCTGGCTGCAGCCATGACTTTCTCCTGATTGTTGACACCGTGCACACCATGGCTGTGAACATTCATTCTGCACTCAGAGGTGCAAATGCACTGGGACATCACTCTTTAACATACCAACAGAAATATTCATCCTCCTTTTCACCCCCAAATGCCTGACCCTTCAGTGACTTTGGACTCTGGAGTCCTCTATACCACAAAAATACTTTCAACACATTCCTCTCAACAGATAAGACAAAGAGGGATGGAGTTTTTGAGCTTTCTGTATTCTAAGCAGGAAACTGATTCTTCAGATGTGCCAAAGATCAGGAAACATGAAGTAATCTCAGACTGTGTTGACAGAGACTCCAGAATATCTCCAGAATCACAACACATCGTGTCTCAGTCTGAGCTCATCCTTTCTCAGGAGATAACCAGAGTGCCCTGGAGGGAGACCCAGGATCTGTAACTCTGCTACAGCAGAAGGAGGATGCTATGTGGCATTCTGAGCCATCTGCTCTCCTAGGTTGTTCTCTGCATGTCTCATGAAGACACAGCAAAGCAGAGTCACCTTCCCTCCAAAACTGCACAGTGATTTTGCAGAAGCTGGGAGTAATAATGACTTCTCCTGGATATTTTTTACTCATATAAAAACAGCATTGTATAGTGTCTCATAGAAATAAATGGAATATTTTATATCTTGTAGTTGTGTTTTATAGTTGCTTTCTTTCTTCTCTTAGCAAGTGTTTGCATTTGAAGCAGAAGGTTCTGTTTCCAGAGAAGAACAGCACAAACACCAGCCTAACATTTCAGCTGAACATGACTTCAGCTTCTAGAGACAAGAAAGCCATAACAATTTGGGCTGACACCAGAGACTGAACTGCAGCATGCAGGACCTGAAAGCTTTCCTGGCGTTGATACATGATCTCCACATAAGAAAGCATTCTTCAACACACTTATGTGTGTTCCTGGACCACAGAGGAGGACACCTTATCTGTGGTATTTTCAAGGTCCCCTGTGGCAGGAAGGAAATTATGAATCTGAGTCCATGTTCTTAGAAGGCTAAATTATTATGATATGATATATATAAATTAATATATGTTATTCTATATATATATAATATAATATAATATAATATAATATAATATAATATAATATAATATAATATAATATAATATAATATAATATATTATTATATTTATTATTATTTATTTATATTATATTATATTATATTATATTATATTATATTATATTATATTATATTATATTATATTATATTATATTATATTATATTATATGATATTAGGAAGAATCCAGAAAGGATACATCCAGAAGGTTTAACAAGATCCTAATGAAAACTCATGACTCCCTCCTCAGAGTCCAACAGAGCCTGACTGTGATTGGTTCATTAAGTCAAAACAATTCACATGTTGGACAAACAATCTCCAAACCACATTCCAAAGCAACAAAACACGGGAGAAGCAAATGAGATAATATTGTTTTCCTTTTTCTCTGAGACTTCTCAACTGGAGAGAAATCCTGGGCAAAGAGGATTTTTCAGAAAATATCATGGTGACATCTTATCATCTCTGATTCATCCATTACAGCAACAGACACCAAAAAGTTTTCTTTCTGCATGGGAAGTACAGGGGTGACTCGTGTGTCTTTAACCAAGTTCTTTACACTGATGCACACTAAGGAGGGAGTAGGGATCATCTCTACTTTTATTTAACAGGCTGGAGATGATGTCAGTAGCCAAGAAATCAGTTTTAAGCTACACCCAAAGGACACTGCAAGGGGCATTCACTGCAGGTGCCCCAGGAGAAAATCCAAAATTGTGCTGTGGGGCTGCCAGGAACAGGCAATCCTGTAGATAACTGGCTCATGCAGAGGGAATGCAGCAAGGAAAGGCAGGTTTCCCTCCCTAGATGCCACTGGTCCCAGGCCTGGGTGCACCAACAGACCCTGCAAAACCTCGGCCCCACTCTGGAAGTTTGGCTGGGCCAGGCCAGCTCAGGTGTGGCCTGGCTACAATCTGGGTCCAGGCTCGTGGGAAAGGAGCTGTGTGAGAGCAGCTGGGAGAGGCTCCATCAGGGGCTGACCCCTTCACTTGGGACCTGTGCCCCTCCCTGCCCTTCCCCTGGGTGATGCTGACCCCGTGCCTGAGCCTGGCCATGGGTCCTGTCGATCCCAACTTGCTGATTTGGATTCTGGCTTGACTGTGGACCTGTTTATCCTACAGATATGCCTGCAGGCCTCCCCTGTTGGCAGAGCTTGGCTGCCATGGCTGGGCCTGCTCTGCCTGCCTTGCTCTGCCCTGCCCTGACTCCCCAGTCCTGGATAACTTTTCCTTGCTGAGCAAATCCACTTTGGGCTCTGCCCAACACGGCCCCTCTAACAGGACCCAACAGCCACCTCCTGGTTAAAATGAGGGATGAGTCACTTCAGGATGGATTCAGAAATTATCTAATAATGCATAAAAATAGCTTCTGTATCTCAAAAGTGCATTTCTAGAATTCCCAATCACCTACCAATTGAAATGGCCATTTATGTGAGTACCATGGGGTAGTGAGACATAAAACCACTCACAATTTTTTTCCTGCCTTCAAAACTACCTCAGAGGTTTTAGAAATTCACCTGCCTACCTCACATTCAAAGAAAATAATCTCACAGGTTTGAACATTGTATTTAAACTGAGCATTCAGTTTTATTTCCCCTTTGAATGGAAACAATAGATGCCAGAGGAAGGAGCATGTGAGTGTCACATCACAAACCCTCCTCCTGCCTGCATTTCAAGGACAACCAGAAACAGCTTGGTCCCTCAACGACCTCAATACTCACAGTCTGAAAAGAACAACCACAGCCCTCAAAGCAGACCAAACAGCTGAACAACAAAGAACCTCAAAAGTATAAAATCAAACTCTTTTTCATAATGGCCACATGCAAATCAAAAGCCTTTGATACTCATGGTAATGTTTAAATTCATTTAAGCATTGTAGAGATCAAATTTCAGGTTCCATAAGAGGGAAATACTAAAATAGTGTTCAACATCACCTCAGTGTCCCTGGATCCTTACATCTGACAAGACTCATTGTCCACTTCATTGCAGAGCTGCAATGAGTATGGGATAAGGGGGCTCAGTCCACCAGAAATCCAGCATCAGAAAAATTGCTGGTTTTATACTGAACTGACATCAGGAAATAGTTTCCCTTGAATCAACAGTGCCTAACAAAGCTAAAGAAAGCAATACAGAGCTGGTAGGGTCCTGCATTAACTACTGTATCCTCCTCATGCTCTAGGGCAGATAATTTTCTTGTTCTTTACATTTTTTAATATGTAAATGTGCTTTTATATAGTAGACTGATAGTTCTGCAAACAAGGAACTCATAAAAAAAATGCAATTACTTACAGAAGGGATAATTAATGATGGTTTAATTTTTTTCTGAAATTAGAGCCTGTGGACTAGTTGTCTTGTAAATATCTACCAGGAGGATTTACTGTTAAGTCCTACCATTAAAATAAAATGAAAAAATCAGACAGAAGACTAAAGAAGAGCAAAGGGACATGGAAAAAATGACTTCCCAAGGATAGCTGCAGAACACACACTGCCTGCGCCATAAACCTTCATCTTCACTGCTCGATCCCTTTTACCATATGTAAATACAGATTCTGCATTTTGAGCAGTTGTTTCATTCCAACATCATTATTGGTAACTGTTGAGAAGCCCAGAGCAGAATCTGTTCCTACTGAACTTTCCTTAATTATCACTAGATGTAGTCTTAATGGATTGCCTGGAAGTGTCAGTAAAAATGAGAGAAAGGACCATGGTTCAGTGAGGTTAAACTTAAATTAAAATCAAGGCCTTTATAAAGGATCTGAGAAAGACAGAAAGGTTCATTCTTTCCTGGTTTTACACTTTTTCATTAAACATGGCTTGAAAAGCATCTTGCACCACCTTTGAGTTCCTCATTCACTCACTTCAGGCTGAACTGACCTTGCAAGAGAGGCAGTGAACACAACAGAAAGCCAGTGGCCACTTAGCAGGACAATTTAAGGATGAGCAGGAGTTTTCACTCTCTCCAAAATCCTTCCAAAACTCACAATACCAAGTCTGAGAGGCAGCCCCAATGATGCAGGCATAAAGCAGCAGGATGGCAGTGCCCGCTTGCTTGCAGCAGTGGGGAAAAAAGGGCAAAGAAGGAGGACTTCTGAGGAGAAGCAGAATTGTGACTGATGGAGGCTAAAGAGACCCAAAAGTGTGGGGTCATTCTGTGGAGTCAGCAATTCTCAATCATCTGCACACGTTTTTACAGCTAGAAAAAATACACCCTAAAGAGGTTAAACTATCCACTGCGACAAAAGCAGGTGCTGCTTGAAGCAGGGATGGTTCATTTTCCCTGTTGTACCTGTTACTTTCACTGGAGTCTAAGCAGTATTTAATACTCCTCCAAACAGGGCAGAAATAATGCTTTCCTGGTTCATGTCCCTAGGCAGAGCTGTGATTAGTGACATTTTCAGGTTGCTGTCACATTTATTTCATTAGCATGAAATAGAATTGCAGGTCTAGTTTGGAAGTGCTGTTTGCAGCTGCAAGGGCTGTAAAAAACCCTACAATATGTCATCTGAGCAAAACCACTGAATTCACCCTCAGTGCGTAGATGTCTGTGAGACAACAGAGTAAAGGAAGATCAATATCTGTTCTGGTCTCCTCAAAAGATTCTCAGATGTGAAATTCAAACCCTGAACTGGGGGCAATCATGGCAAGTATAATTATCATACAGTACCGAGATCCCTCACAGGCATTTTTTCAGGCCAAATACCCTATTTATTGCCACTTCCACTGTGAAAACTTCCACCTGACTGCAATGAACTGCATCTGCAGGGTCTCATGCAATGCTAAAACCAAAAAAGGTAGAGAAGATTAAGCAGCATTGGGGTGGGATTGGCCTTGCAGAGGCATACCTGAGTATGACCACACAAACCATCTCCAAGTTCCCACTACAGACTGTGCAGATCCAGTCAATGCAGGTAATGAAGTTCCAGGCACAGTTCAATTGATGAGGCATAGATTTCTGTGTTAGGGTGATCTGAATTCTTCTGATTCCACTAATTTGATCAACAACCTCCACTATCATGGGAACTTAGTGGGCTGGATCACATTGAGATGCCTACAGCTCTGATTTCATCCTCAGGGTTTGTTTCAGCTGCCTAAATGCAGGTAATGGCACCATCCAAAACACTGTAAGGAGGGCAGAGCTCCAGCTGGCTCCTGAAGGGTTGTTTTATGGAAGATGGTCTTTGCTATTCAATTGCACTGTTTAAATATATTATGACCTTCCTAGTGCATTAGTATCAAACTCATCCCTCTGCTATTTAATTAAAAAAAATACCTTTTTCATCACTCTTGGAGCTCTAGTCAAATGTTCTCCATTTGGTAGAATAAAACCAAAATTTCTGCCCTCAAATATTCAGTCTTGTTTCTCTGAAGCACAAGCCAATGCCAGAGCAGGTCAAGGAGTAGAATTACAATTAATTTTGTGAAGATCTATGTAAGTGACTCTTAAACTATCATCTGAACCATGCAAATGTTCCAACAGGTACTGTTACATGCTTCACCATAAATTGCTGAATCTGACAGATTTAAGGTTGTTGATAGGTTTCTACCAGAGAAGTATGGTTTGCCAGTGATCACTAAGTTTGGAAACTGCTGCTCTTTCTTAATTCTAAGAGAAAATAAAGAAAATTGAAAAAAAAAAAAATCTTCTTGCTATGTTTGCCCAGCAACCAAAGAAGATGATTGGGCTTTTTTAAAGATCTGTATTTCTACAAATACTGCTTTACATCAAGAAGACTTAGGTGATATGGTAACCCCAATGTTCAAGGAAAATGCATGGATAAAAGCTCACTGTTTATGAATGCTATAAAAGGCAGGTTCATCAAAAGACCTATTGAATGACTGTCAGGAATTGTACACACCCACAGAATGGTGAGTTTTTCTGAGTTTTGCTGTTTTAACTGTATTCTCTAGGTAGTACTCTGTTCTGTTCTTCCTTGAAGCATCTGCAGATAAAACACATTTTATCTGGCTGCAGTGGCATGGTTACTCTTTATCTCTCTGCTTTGTCTGGAGGTGTGCCAGAGGAATGTCACTACATCATTTGCAGTGATGCATGGTCACATAAACTCCAGTGTCCTAAAGCTCATCCTTTACAACTGCACAGGCAGAGTTTAAGGACTCCTGAAAGAAACAGCAGAGTCAGTGCCTATGATTCTGAAAAATAAGGATCTTCTGCTTGGTATCCCGTGGCTTTATTTGAACTTTTTATTTGGGCCTCACAATTAGAGATTGTTTTAAAAGCCATCTGTTGTTGTGTCACCGCAGAACAAGTAATGCTGTGCTTTCATTTGTTTGCTTAATCAATGTGTGGAGATCAAATGCACAAAGAATGGAAAGACACATTTTTTTCTAACAAAATACATGGAGAAAAATTAAACTTCTGGGGAAAAAAAATGAATAAAATTCAAATTTCCCAGATATTGTGCTGACTTATGCTCATAGACCTGCTGTCAAGGGCTGCTGTCTGTGCATTGCGGTTTTTTGTCCTGAGCAGCGCCTAATTCCTTTTGTGGGATTTCCAGGATCAGAAGTTACCATCTAGGTGGAAGTAGGCTGCAAATTCACACTGTTTGTAGATGGTAGAGGCCAGGATAACTTCAGTGTGATCTACATTATTCTACTGCATTAGGGATATGAAAAGTATTAGAAACTCAGAAATCAGTATCTGTGTAAAGAAATGCCACCAAAATATACTCTAATTCGAGCAGGGCAGAGAGTATTACCCACTTTTATGTTTGTTAGAGTTATCAGTTTGAAAAAGGAACAAGAAGAAGGTGCTACAGGAGCAAATCTCTTTGAGAGCAGCATTTTCTATATTCTAACAAACAATCCCATCAAGAGCCCATCAAGAAAAGAGGCATCACTTGAAAGCAGATGAAAGTATGACAAATAACTTTGACTTTCTCATAAAATTTTTACGCTCAGTAAAGTATAACTGTCAGAAAAATATTTTGGAAAACCATTATATCCATTCAGGCTAATTAAATGCCTAAAAATTTGAAAGAATTCACTGCCTAGTTCCAGATGGTATGTGAGATGTATTGGCTTTTATATTAGAAACAGTGATTGCTAAAAATACTGATTTTAATGAACCCTACAGATACGTAAGACACTTTTAAAATAGTATTGCTAGCAATGTTGGCACTTTTCTTTAAAGAAAATCCAATTCACATGAGAAAAGAATAAAGTAAAAGGTCTGCCAGCCTAAAAAACCCAACTCAATCATATATAGTAAATACAAATAAAAAGCCTAATCATGGATTATTTTTCCTTTTAGTTTTAGTTGAAGTGGTAACTCTAGTGAAAGCAACTGAAATAACAGCTACTTCCCCCCAGCCCCAAGGAAATGTTCTCTGATCTGACAAACTGTGTGTGCAGTGTTCAGTTAGGTCTGCATGGGAAGATACGGGAACTGAAGACTGAGTATTCCACAGCTAGGAAATTCCTGGCACGACCTGGGAAGCCATGAAATAACATTGAATTTGCTGCAAGGACAGTTTGATTCTTCATTTTCTTTCATCTGCTCTGTGAAGAGAAGGTTGTTGTGTTATTAATACAATGCTGTCCTTGGTCTCCTGGCAATGTCACTTGTCCTGCTGCACCTCTCCTGGGGTGGGGAGCAGAGTTAATCACAGTTCCTCATAAAGGGAACAGGCTGGAGGAGGTGGCCAGACTCACTGGTGAGGGCAGAGGTAATTAATAATCTGGAATATCAGAGGTAGAAACAGCTCTATGGCTGATGAAGGCAGAGCTTCAAAATGGGAAAACTTGAGCTCTGAACCTCCTCATCCCTGATGAGAGTGGTTTGCTGTTCCCAGAGTCACAGCTTCCCTCCAGCTCCCTAAATGTGGCACCTGCTACGGACAGGGCAAATGCCCAGACCCACATGCAGGGTTTCCACCAGGTTTCCACAAGGCTAAAAATCCCACAGCATCTCCAGGAAATAGTGCCCAGTTCTTAGGGATTGTCACCTGAAGGTCATGGGACACCAAGGGTGGAATTCAACTTGCAAATTCAAATACCTAAAATTAAGGACCTATGTTAACCTGAAAGTCATCTTTATTTCTCTAGGCACAATTGGTTGTATTGGCTAGATATGCCCAGATGTAAAGGGAGTTTAGACACTCCTGAGGACACTGATGTGTCTTGATCTGTGAATTCAATCCCTCCTCTACTACCTAATGCTATTACCAAATGAGCTGACACATATGGCACGGAGTGGCTTTCAGAGCAGGCATCCAGGAAGACTGCAATGACCAGAGAACTACACTAATTCCCAACTACTCTTAAAATTCTGTCAGAAAATAAAAAAAAAATTTTTTTAAAGGTCAGTAGATTTTTTGTCCATCCATGACACCATATTGGAAGGATACATTATTATATTTACAACTACAAATCAGAATCATCTACTATTAGCATTTCTTCTTCAAAAAATTAGTCCTTAGGCTGCTGCAAAGAAGCTGTGCTGCATCTGTATTTTGATTCCTTAGTTTTGCTTTCCCCAGTATGTTTTAAAATCTGTATTGGAAGCCATTGGGGTGAATACAAGGATAACAGGTGAAAGTTTAATGACCTTTGCAGGCAGGAATTCAGATAGTACAATCCTTTCTGCCCCTTACAACTGTAAATGTGATTATGTTCATGGTGAATCATATGGTCAGCCACAGCATGGAGAGCCCAAAAGTTGGCATACTGTTTGTGACTTACAAAATCTCTTGACTTTGAGGTTGCTTCTTTTATATGTAATTGGATCTAAGGTGTTTCCTCTTATCTTCCCAAATCCCTCTGTTTACTTTCAGTACAATCTACATCTGCAAGCTGCAAAATGGATTTGATGCTGATGTACCATTTTTGACAGAAAATCTCCTGTCCCACTTCTCAGACTTTCTTACAGAAATGTGAAAGGAATATTTAGAGAATGCCTTAAGTCAACAGGATTAAGGACTGTCAAGTGCACTGCTTAGTCCTATCTACGTGCTAAGGATTTTATTGTACTTTCATGAGAATATTTGCACTGGCAGTTAGGGATATCTCCAGGGTTTAGCTTTTTTTTTTTTTTCCTCTTTAATAATAGCTAGGGAGGTAAAAGAACTGCCTGTTGGGATAAGAAGTTGAACTCCTGCCTCCCCAGCTCTCCACTGTCAGTTTAATTGAGTTCATTGCATAACCTTTAATCTGACATCCTTTACGCTCAGCAGTGCGTTATTTTACCAACCCTTTAATTATCAGTGTGCACCACTGCTGATGGCTTGCACATCATGACCAGGCATCAACAACTCCCTGGGGAAACCTCCACAGTGCAGGGGGATCCTGGCTTGGAGTGGCTGAAGGGGAAGATGGGAAGGTGAAGCAGGGAAGGAACCTGACTTTTGGGGAGGAGGCAGTGGATGGCAGGAGAGCAAAAAATCATGGCAGCCACCAAGGAAGAATAAGCACTCAGAAAACTGGGCAGTTTCTGAGAAACAGACAGAAAACAGGGTGAGATAGAGAAGATGTAGAAATTATGAATAACAAACAGATTTTAAAAAAGCCTGACAGGCACAATCCTGGCCTTAATAAATCCTACTATTCGTGGTAGAAGCAGAAGGCAAATGATGCAGATTCTGCCCCAGTAAAATGGGAAACACCTTCTGCACTTTGGTACTCTACAGCCCCAGAGTGAGTAAGAACTAGGATTCAGAGTGGTGCCTGCTGGAAAGATACATAATATACTGAACTTGAAACTCCTCAAAATAGAAAAGAAATAGAAAAAAAAATCACAGAAAGAAATCCACAAGAGAGCTTAAAAAATAATTCAATGAAACATTTCCAATGTAACTGGTGGGGATTTTTTTAAAAATATACTTTCTGTGTTAATATTTCAGAAAAAAACCCAAGAGTTTAGAAAAAATCATAGTGAATCAGAAAGTTTCTCTTTTTTTCTACCCTCTTCCTAATCTTCACTTTTATTCTGTCTTCCTTTTGTTCTCTCTTTCCCTCTTTTTCAAAAAAAGGGGAAAAGGCACAAACCAACCTTTTCTCAGCTCCAGAGAGGTGAGAGCAGAGAGAAAGGAAAGAAGACCAGAACAGCGGAACAAAAATACTGTGTTTAGTTTGGAAAATGCATAAAACTTTATGGCAAACTCAAGTAAAAAAGGTGGGAAAGGGAGGGAATGACAGGGAATTTCTTCTCCACAACAAAGTGCAAGTCACTTCCCTTACATGTTTCCAGTCCACACAAACAATTAGTCCATTTAGAGACAAAGATAAGGCCTAATTTATTAATAAATGATAGCAAGTCTGCTAACATTTATATCTGTGTTTTATTAACATGAAGCAGTACAGTTGCAGATCTTCCAATTTACTAAACATCAAAGAGTAATTTTGTATAGTGAATTATGTATTGAATGTTTCTACCTCCATCCAAAAAGCCAGTTTGTTCAAGGATGAGGAATAACACACCAGAAAATTGATAGAGCTTTTATGGGATGCAATAACAAGGAAAGATTGCATTGACTTGGCCCATTCAGAGTCTGAGTTTATAAAGTAGTACTGGGCTGTGAAAGAACAGGACAAAAAAATTTAAAAGTCCAAACCTCTGCTGAATGTTCCCTACATATGGAGGAAGCTGGCGGAAGGAGGATCTAACAAGGTCTCCTGGCCTGCCAGTGCTTATGTCCTAATCAGAGAAAACACAGAAAGTCCCCAGGAGAAATGAAAGGTCTCAGAGTCCAGCTCTGCAGGGCAGGGACCATCTGCCTGCTCTGTGTTTGTACAGAACCAAGCCCAGTGGGGTCTTTGCTAAAAAAGTTTAGAAATTCTATTGGCTTTTAGCTGAAGGTAATTTAGAGGCTGCATTTTGGGAACACCAATGGGTAAACAATGACCTTGACTGCTTTATTAAGATACCATGGCCATGGACTCATAGTTCTGGCAGCCAAGATTTTCCTGTTCTCAAAACATTTGCATTCAACCAAGGGACATGCCATTTACTGGCATTAAAATGCTCTCTAAAAATACAAGCCAAAGCCTAATGGTGTTATTGTCTTTTCTAATTCTAATTAAATACCACTGTCTTGTTTGACCATGAAAAAATTGCAGATTTCATCCTTCTCAGCTGTTACTACCAGAGATGGAGAGAACAAGAAGAAAAAAACATCAAAGAAGCAAGATCTGACATCTATAAACCAGAGAAGAAAAACTGAAGTGTTGTAGAGTGTGAGATGCCTTTATCTAGCTGCCAGCTTCTTTGATGAGTTCACTCAGAGCATTTACACTGAACTGGGGCTGAAGGTTTTGTTTCTTAAACACCCCCTCCACTCAAGGCAGACTGTCTGAGTGCAGTCCCCACAAGGGCCCTGTTCATTACCAGAGGAAGATGGAAGGAAGGGAAAATCCTCCCACTGTCCCAATGTGGATTTATGAGCCATTTTGCTCTTCTGAAGCAGGCGGCTGTCAGAAATGCTGTAGGGTTTATCTCAATCTCCTCTCATCAAGACAGATGCTGACCATCACTTAACCCATTCAAAGATATTAAAAACAGTGGGCACTAAAGTAGAGTTGGAAAATAATTAAAATCCCCAAACAAGGCAGAGTTCCACCTTCTCTTGTAAATTGGCGTCTTTGATATTGGTTTTAAAGTTGATCAAGTAACTTCAAGGCTTTAGAAGTCATAAAGTGGAAAATGTGTTGACTGCCAATATAAACATGGGTTACAAACATCTCTAACAGAACACAAAAGGGTGAATTTGTTTCACCACAATTCTTGGGTTAGACATAGTAATTATGCTGAAAGATACAAAGTGCTCTCATGAAAGCTACTTTTAAAAATGTTTTATAGCTTTTAGGGCAAACAAGTACAACAGAAAGGACCAGCTAATCTGAATGGAGTAAATCCTGTTGGGGAAAAAAGCCAGCTTAGGTCAGTAGGCAGTGGAACTGCCTGGGTGAAGCAGATACAAATGTTTTAAAGTCCCAAATTCAGCAAATCTGTCACAAGACCAGGTGGGGAGAAAGAGGGGTGAGATCCTCCTCTGAGCAGCTGTCCAGAGACAGCCCAGGCTCCTCTGGCAAACACAGAAAAAAGCATTTCACAGCTCAAATGAGGACTCTGCACAAGGCAAAACCTGGGTTCATTTTTACTTTCAAGACACATTTGTTCTTCCTCCTCAGATATTCCAGTCAGGCTGTTGGAGAAAATCTGGTACATCAGACTTCCTTCCAGAGGGACCAGAGCTTTGTGCATACTTGGTTGCACATTCTTTGCACCTTTTTAAGTTGAAGTAGACAAAATAATAAGCCATCAGCAATGGCAGACTTAAAACAGCACATCATCATGCTCTCGATGTAATTATTTCATCAGAGAGAGGTTAACTGAACTGACAGGTGTGCAGTGCATGAATATGAGCCTATGACACAGTGTCTTGCTCACATTTTACCCTATAAGTGCCTGCTATATGAATTTCAGAAGCTTTTCAGATGTCTGTTTCACTGAAGTGGAACCTGCTTGTCGTGGTTTTCCTCGTGGTTTCCTTCTTTCAGAAGGAATTCTTTATTCTTGTTTGAATAAGACTACACTGAAATTTTTAGAAAAAATATTTCCTTACCATCAAACTATGAGGCATGAAGTATGACTCTCCAAATTAAGTATCTGCCATAATCTGTGCTTTAGTTACTTTTGATTTTTTAGTGTGCTTATGTTCTGAATGCAAACAATAAAAATGAGATCCATGAGTTTCTAATGGTGCTGCAAGAATTTCTGTACCCTGACCATTAAGTGTCGTACAAGAGTGGTCTAAGAATGCTCTCCACAGTAAGAGTGACAGACCTCAAGTGATAAAAGAGATTGCAAATAGAAATAAAGAAATTCCTTCCTACTTTACAGGATGCACAAAATACTCATCTTGTTCAGACCACAATTAAAATTTCATGCTGGAAGTAATGGCTTGCAAGTCTGAACCAAGAAAATACTCTTCCTCATTTTCTTTTTCTTAAGCTTTCTCCACTTTGTTTCTATAGAAAGTATGAGGTACAACAGTCAGACCTGAGTAGAAATAAATCTATTTATCACTAACATCACTATGGCCAAAGTGCTTCCAATTTGATGTGTGTTTGTTTTTCTGACTATTTGCAACTAGGGAAAAATGCCTATGCCTGCATTTATTTTGATCAATAGCATTGAAAAGCCATATAAAATCCCTCCTTCACCTGAATATGCCCTTGAATGAAGGAAATATAATAAAAGAGGAATCAAGTTCCTTCTATGACAAAGCTATGAAATAACACACTTTATTGTTCATTCTACCAAAGGAGATTGAAACCTCTGTATTTTAGAGACTCTGTATTTTAGAGTCTGTTTTGGATATTTCAGGCCACATGTGTGTTTAAATGTCTGTCAGGCTCCAAATAACAATATTAATAATAATAATAATAATAATACAAAAAAAAAAAAAAAACCAAACATCTTTTTTTATATACTAAAACACAACTATTCAACCATGGCTCCCATGCAGGTAAATTAAAGCACAAATTAACAGAATTAGGCATGCGCTTAAATACTGTGGATTTCAAAGGGACAGGAGCCCATCTTCAGAAATGAGTCCCTTATGATGACAAATGCATGTTACAATTCCATGATTTATCAAGCTCAAACTACATTTGGGAAAGGCACAACTGTACATTTCAGTAGATTTGATTTCATAAATCCCAGCTTCTCTTGATGCATGTGGAATACATTTAGTAGACTGAGAACTTCAATGATGGGAATGCAGCAAATCAGCAACTCACCCAATGCTAATAGAAGTTCCTCCTTATAATGAGGCTTTACAGAGATTTCTGTTTGGTGATTTATATCTCAATACCAAGTTGTGACAAAAGTATGGAGTTTAGATCCAGGATTTAATGTATAAAGAACTAGGAGTGTTTCTCATATCTATGCTTAAGTTTAGAAGAAAAGATTGAGGGCATGACCCAAATCCTTAGAGACTTTCTGCTTCCAGTACTCTGAATCATTTGTCCTTCAAGGCTATTAAATTTTATTTTTTAAAGTTTACTAGTAAGAGAATGAAAGGCCTTATTTATTTCCACATTTCCAAGCTCATATTTAAACTTTAGGATATCATACCATTTCTGAAATGGAACACATTTAAATTTCAAACCAAATTTCCACCATATAAAGATCTATGCTGTGTTATGCATATGTTTACCCATAAACAGGCTTGTTAAGAAAGGGACAGTCTATGGAATTAGTTTTCTTTCTTTAAAATGTCATAAACCCCACCACTTTCTCAAAGTCTAGCCAATATTGCAGCCTGAAGTTAGGACTTAAAGAATAACAGAAATTATTTGAGTTTTTGCATTTTCTGATCAACTGAAATATTTTAGATTCAAACCAATTTTGGTGCAAATTGCCCTTGTTAAATGATTTCTATTCAAGTTTCATGTTAGGTGTAATATATTTATAATGCAATAGTAGTATACAAAATTATATACATATTTGCATTGTGGTTTGATTTTTTTAGTTATCTTTTACTAAGTAATTATTGAGCATCAGGCATCAACAACTTCAGGTTTTTTTCAAGCTTGTCAAAAAGCTTAATTATTCTTAGAATCATATTTTTTCCCTGCTAATAAACTTATCTGTTTCTTACTCAAAATCAAGTCCATTTACTCTTGTTCTGCTCCTGACTCACTACTCTCCATTTCCTAAGTTCTTGTGCACTGGAGATGCCTTGAAATCGTCTCATTTTAAATCAAACAAAGTCAGTCTTTAAATAAGCTTAGTTTAGTTTTTAAATCCTGTCACTCTTGCTTTCCTCTAGATTCCTTTTGATTTGTACTTATAATTCTGAAACTGGGACTCAAATCACAAAAAATATTATTTCTAGCAGAATAACTATTTTCCACATTCTTTTAATGCTACTCTTATTAAAACTTCCCTCAAGAAATTCCTTGCATCTTTACAACAGCATTACCGATGTCTACTTAATTTATGATCTAACACCAGTTCTTTCTGTGCTGCCCAGTGAATTATTCCCCATTTTATATCTATGCATTTGATTCCCTTCAGCCCTGTGGGTAGTATTTTGTTTATTTACCTTTATTTTAATGATTTTCGGCTATTTGACAAGCAGCTCCATGCCACACTGTATCCTTATCCTGTACTCTGCGGTGTCTGTAACCCATCCCAGGCTGGCATCAATAGGAAATATCAGCAGGGAAGATTTTCCTCCATCATCCAAACCAGTGAAAATATGGACAACAAGGCCCAAGGTTTGATGCCTGGGTACATTCCAGTGAAATGCTCTCCCAGCTCTACAGAAAATCATGAATCGGTTACTCTACAGCTTTTCAGGCATCTCTACATCCATTTTGAGACCATTGTACTTCGACACCTTTTGGGCAAACTTATTTGGAGTGGTGTCAAAAGCTTTGATAAAATTCAAGATATGTCACACCTATCACTTTTTATCCCCTTGGCAGATCCTATTCTTTTACAGGGATGACACAATTTATACCTGAAAAACCCACAGGATCTATTTTTATCTCCTTATTATGCTCCACAGGGTTATTAATTAATAGATCCATTCTCCTTTGGGCTGTTGGAGTCAGCTTGACTGGGGCACCATTCTCTCAGGTTTCGTCTTCCTTCCTCGTGGTTCATTCCCCAAGGATGATTCATTCTCACAGGTAATTTTACCCAGACACTCCTAAACTAAGTATGTTTGACTTATCTACATATTTTAGAGTGTTTTCTCCTCCCGTCTTTTCTCCAGGTCATCTGTCTCCTTGTTAAATTTAATCACTTTAATTAAAGGGTCACAAATTTCTTTTAGAAGTTGAAATTAAAGATAAAAATTTTAGCCTTTTCCCAGCCATTTTGTTTTTTTCTTTCCACATTATGTAATTAGTTGGTTTTTTTTTCTTTCCTTTCATACGTTCCTAATGTATTTATACTGGATTTTTTCTTTTTTGTTGTAGCTTTAGGTGACTTGCTTGCTGCAAGTTATTCTGTACCTCAGTTCAACCTCCTCTCTTTCCAAATTATTTTGTATTCCTTCACATACCTTTTGAAACAGTCTGATCTCTAAGAGCTGAACTTTATGTAGATTTTTGCCCACACTAGAAAATACCAGAAAACCACCATCATGCCACAGAGTTTCCCCCATAGCATGTTCCAAGCAATCTGCTCAGATGCACAAATTTTTATGATCACAGAAATATCCCACCTGGGAACCTTCCCTACAAGACCACACAATTCCTCTGCAACGAAAATTCAACTAATTTAAAAATCTGATCCAGAAATGTATTGTGGTTTTGTTGGTTTTTTTTTTCTCCTCACTGTGCCCAGTTGTGTAATTGCCACATCTTTCATAAGTCAAAAAAACCATGATGAGCCAAAGCCACAAGGAAAGAACCAAATGAGCTATCATTTGTGGCTTTCACATACCATTCTTTATCTTGATAATACAATTTAAAATTATAGTGGTGAACATGCAGAAATGTCAAGTGTTATAGCATTTGGTGGTGAAATAAAACAGAAGCTGGCAATCTGACTGCTGGGCTCTGCACTGGAGTCCTGTGGTACCTTTTCCTATTCAGCTTTTCCAGCTGTGGGGAAGGGCTGTCTGTCAATACAGCCATGTGTTATTGTCACCCTATTTGTCCTTCCCATCAAAGCAGCAGCAATTTCAGCTGATTGCTATGCAGCCTGAGTAATTTGGGCCCTGCTCTCCCAGACGCTCTGGTGGCAGCTGCATTTCCATGGCTTCCTGCAGCACACCTGCAGAAGGACTGCGGTCCGACGGCTGCAGCGCTACAAAACACCATAATTAGACCAGATTTATGGCTGAAAGGAACAGCTTAATTTCAAGGGAACTGGGATTGGGCATTCCTGGAGAGCTGGGATGTTACCTCGTGCAAAAAGGTGAGTGCTGCTACTTGGCATGCAAAGCAATCACTCTGATTGCTGAATGTGGTGGTGGATTTTACTGTAACACTGCACCCAAAAACCCCAGCCTGAAACAGGGACTGAAATCCAAAGCTCTCTCCAAGCACCCACGTGCTCCAGTGCACCTGCACAGATCCATTAGAGCCAGTCAGAAAGGGTTTGATTGCAAGGGAAAATCCTGTGCTTGTGTGTTATTTCCCATCCTTTGGTATCAGAGCAGCAGCACCCTGCAGGGCTCTGAATCAGAGCCTCATTTACCACCCACTGCTTAATGTGAACTCTTGCCTGGGATTGCTTTCAAGGGTAGGTATTTGCGTTTAAATTGGGCTCTCAAACAGCCCAGGGTGGTCAGACAAGGACACTGGCAGGGGGAAGGGCATCTCCTGCCTTTAAAACTTCCCCTGGGTTCTATCAGTTTTGAAAAATAATAAGGGAAATTAACCATGTAACCTGAACCTTCACTCACATGCAGAGAGATGGAAGCCTGCTCATGGAGAAGTGGTGAGAGCAGCAAGAAGAAGTAAAAGAGAGTTCCAAGAGATTACAAAAAACTCCACTGGGTTCACAGGAATAACTCACTGACTGATAATTCATCACTGGGGGATGAAATGCTTTGTTTCCAATAAACATCCTCTGTTCATTTACCCTATAAAAAATGAAATATGATCCTGAAAACAGCTGAAAGCAACATTTTTCAAAACCTATGAACACCAAAAATTGGTTTATTCCACTAATCCATGCTGCAGAAAACAGCCTGACTTCACGCTTTTGTTCATCCAATTCACATATCACTATACTTTTAAGACTACTACTGCTTCATGCGGTTTGACTCTGACCAGTGATAAATCCCTAAATGCAGTAGAGGTAGAGGAAGAAAGAGTTCAAGGACTAAAAAATTAAGCTTGATTTTCCAAGCAAATAGTCCTAGGTAACAAGTTAAAGGAAAAAAAAGATACCTGTAATTATTTGATGTGGTGCACACATAATAGACTTTGAGGCAATTATTAAAGAAAATTCAGATGGCCAGAGTTCATTTCCTGTGCAAAGCTCCCCCTCCTCTGAGATTGTAGGCAATTGGGCTATGTAGCCTCAAGCACAAACCTCAATAACTTCATCTTTGGGGATTTCAACCCATTTGATCATTTTAATAGGAAAAGTGATGTGACACCTGTTTGTAATCAGCCTGGTTTCCTTAAGTCACTGGCTGCTGTATGAGAGGTGTGACCCCACACCCTGTTCCAGTTTGTGCCACAAACTGGGCCCCCATCATCTGAGAACCTTTGCATCTTTGCCTCTCAATATATCCCCTGGAAATAAATAATGAAATGCTCAGCACTTCTCAGTGGTATTGCTCTGATGTGAAAACATGTACTGTACACCTTCTGCTCCCCTGTTTCTCTCCTCTGCCTAAAACCTGGGCAGGGATCTGAGAGAGCAGCTGGAGCCCAGCTTAGTACTAAAACTGAGTATTTGCAATGCTAATCCATTGGATTCTGCGTTTTTGCACCCTCTCCAATTGTAAGTGGCTTCTGGAAAGATGCTAAAAGAAAGTTAAGTATGAACATGGCAGAATGAAAACTATCAAGTAACAAGGGCTTGTTTAAAACAGAAGTTTCTCCAGAAAGGGCTGTTCAAGAGAAGCTATTCCAAATAACTCCCTATGTGCACAGTCTTATACATGTAAATATACAAAGTGTGTTTCAAGGACCCACCTGTGTGGGTCACACTTGTGGGACAACACAGAATGCATTTATGTATCCTGTACCAAGGACACACTTGTGTGTTCTTCCACCCACATTAAAAGTGAGCCAGACCTAACCCTATTACCTGCAGAAAAAAAGACCTTGCTGATGTTTCTTTCTTTTTTTTTTTCTTAATTTTTAATTTTTTGTGCATAAACAAAACTTGGACCATGCCCTGAGGTCCAGAAGAAGCCAGTGCCACAATGTGCTGGGCCCACATTTAAACAACATTAGACATTGCAGAAGAAGCCTGGAGCTGCAGCACTGTAAGCCTTGCCAGGAGCCTGGCAGATTCCCACTCTTCCCATATGGGGATAAGCAGCTGTAGGATGAGCAGCTTGAGACCAACCTACCTGAGAAGCCAGGAAGGGGTTAAAGCAGGAGAGAAAACCTCTGCTGTCATGGGACTACTGAGACCCAGGAGCAGAACCAGCCATGGGCCATTCCTATCTGAGCACGTTCTCTTTGATGCCTGATTATGCCCATGTTGTGGTTTAGCCCCAACCTGGTGGGATGAGGAAGGCAAATCAGAACAATATAAAACACTTGAGTTGAGATAGGAATAGTTCAATAATTGAAATTCAGTGAAATATAATATTAATAAAATGGTAATAATAATAGTAGCAGTCATAGTAATAATATGAAGAAGAAGGGAGGGAAATAAAACCTACAGAAACAAATGTTGCATGATATAATTGCTCACCACCTGCTGGCCAATGCCAAACCCATCCTGAACCATGATCAGCCCCTCTCTTGGATAACCCACCCAGCTTACATAATGGGCTTGGGGTTCTCTGGTATGGAATATCCCTCTGGCCATGCTCCCTCCCAGCTTTTTTTGCACTTCCTCCACGGCAGAGCATGAGACACTGAAAATTCCTTGGCTTAGGGTAAGCACTACTTGGCAACCCAAAACATCAGTGTGTTATCAACATTATTCTGAATCCAAAGCACAAGCCCTGCACCAGCTACAGAGAAAAAATGAACTCCATCACAGC
This sequence comes from Diglossa brunneiventris, assembly GCA_019023105.1. Lineage (NCBI taxonomy): Eukaryota > Metazoa > Chordata > Aves > Passeriformes > Thraupidae > Diglossa > Diglossa brunneiventris. Next base: position 7,716,869 of record CM032354.1, on the reverse strand, counting down.
TGAAACCAGCACACTCTGACAAGAGCTTGCCTGTGAATCATATTTGTGTAAGGCTGTCTGTACCTCGTAGGTGACAGGAAGCTAAACTGCTTCTGTCATTTCTTTATTTCATTTTCCAGCAATTTTCCACCAGTGTATGTGGGAATTTAAAAGAGTGACAAACTCATTTTGGGTTTGTGCTGCAAACCCGATCAGCTGAGGTTTTGCTCACATTCCACGACTGTCTGAAGAGATTTGGCAGAGCCTTAGATCCAGCTGGTGCTGGATGGGGCTTGGGCAATGATGCACTTTCCAATTGACCTGATAAACTGGCAGTCTTGGATGGCTGCATTCTGTCTAATTTGCAAGAGCTGCTACACAGAGCTTATTGGAAACATAAATTCTGGCTTTCTGGAGTCTGTTTCTACAGGTACCTGATTTTGCATTTGGATTCTTCTTGGTGAAATCTCTTGTTTCCCTAATCCAAAAGACACTATGATTACAAACTAAGGGCTAGAAATTATTTGATACTATATTCTATAATGGAATACAGGAAACACAACCATGTATTCAACAAGCACTTTTCTTCCATCCTGCATTTCTCCTTCTGAACAATGGGTTTCACAAAGACAGGACTCTTCTTTTTCCTAGCACATTTTCCATATTATTGATCAATAATATGGATCAATATTCATGAAGAGTTTATCTCTAAATATTTCTACATTTAATTTTATTTCTGTGCCTACTAAAGATGGATATTTTGTTACCTATTTTTTTACAGCTCTTTTATCTTTCTTCTTGCCCACTGAGTTGGTTGCGACCTGCATCTCTACCCTGTCTATATTTCTTTGTTGCTTTAATTCTTCAAATGAAACCTTTAAAACTGAGCTCTTGGTATTTCTTAACTTCTTAGAGTGACATAGAAAGCAGCAGAAGCAGTAGAAGTTTACTTTGGAGTTTCAACAGAACTATCTGGAAATTTTCAAACTTTTTTTTTTACAAGAAAATTCTAACGCATTTTTGCCTGCAGTTCACATATTGACAGACAACATCCAGCAACATCTGCTCAAGGGAAGTCTCAGGAATAAATGACTGGTTTAAGAAAAATGAAAAACCTGGGGGCAAGGACAATTCTCCAGGTCACGATGTGCCTCCCAGTAGTTACTTTTCTGTGGTAAAACTTCATTGCCCAGTCTGAAGGGATGACCCAGCCATGCTGAACAGGAGAGACTGACATTGTATGACATGAGACAGAAGACCAAGCACCTGTAAGGTGAGATCAATGTGCTGTCACTGTCATATTTTCTGAAAAATCCCTTTGCCAGGATTTCTTCTCCTGGGAAGATGAGAAGCCTCAGCTTCTCCTGTGTTTGCTGCTCTGGAATGTGGTCTGGAGATTGTCTATCCAAACATGTGAATTGTTTTTAATTAATGACCAATCAACATCAGCTGTGTCAGACTGAGGCATCAGTCACAAGTTTTTATTATCATTCTTGTTAAGCCTTCTGTCTGTATCGTTTCTCTTTCTTTAGTAATAGTATAGTATTCTTATATATAATATAATATTATAATATAATTATCAGTATAATATAATATATATAATATAATATAATATAATATAATACCATAAAATAATAAATCAGCCTTCTAAGAACATGGAGTCAGATTCACTCATCTCTCACCTCACCCTGGGGACCCAAGCAAACTCAACACCCTCCAGGAGGCCTCACCTTGTACCTGCTCATGGGTGAAGCCATGAGCATCAAGTGTTCCATGGAGAAGGTGACTGATGAGATGAGGGACCCTGAGAACCGCCCTTTGGGTTGATTGTAACACACAGGTCATGGTCTGATATGTCCTACAATTTAAGGGGTTTTTTGGCTTCAGTTCTCTGGTATTTGACTGCCCCACCATTTGTAACATATTTGCTCTCTCCAAAATGAAAGGAGCTGGTATATACTCTTTGAAGGGTGAAAAACGAGGAACTGAGAAATAAGTGCACTGATCTACAAAGTAAAAACACTGAAATTGAGCACAAGGACTAATTTACTCACAACTACCCTGGCCTACAGGAGCATCTCTGTGCATTTGCAAGAAAGAGAGGCTTGGGGGCTGTAAGGCCCTTCTTGCAGGACCTGATCAGAACATTCCTTTGAGTCTTGGCACTTGTTCCTTCTCCTTGCTCATCTCAACAATGCCCTTTCAACACACACTCTGGAAAAGCCTTTAATGTGCACAATTATTGGAAAGAAAGCAGAAATCTCAGAGAAGAAAAGATGTGCAGAAAAGTGAGTAATGATTTTGTGTAGCTTTGATTTATTGACTAGTGGAAGTTATGTATGTATGGTTATTTAATGCCTGTGGCTGGCTGAGCAAATTTGTTACCTAATTCAGAGCGCTTAATGCTGGATGGTCATTATGTTGCTGTAGGCTTAATTAACTGGTGGGTGGACTATGGGTTTTAATATAGATTGAAGGAGTTTTTTTGTTTTAAGAAGCAAATGCTTTATTAACTTGTCTTTTTTTTTTTTTTTTTTTGCATACTGTCTCAGTATTAGCTATAAAAAATGTCAGAACATACCAAAGTCTTCCTGTCCTGTCCTTTTTCAGTAACAGTCATTTTATGTTCTTGGACTATTCAGAAATATCCTCTCTAATTCCCTATCCAGGCATAGTTTAAAAAAAATAAAGAATATTTTTGAATGCATTTATGTCATCAGAGCCTTTCACATTTATATTTAGTTGGTACCTCTCAAGATTTGCACTGAGCTGATTTGATGGTGGAGCAGACCCTGCTCTGGGTCTCAGAGCATGTTCAGTACAAGCCAGGTGTTGAGCTTGATGAGTTGACAGCCTGCTTTGTCTCCTGATTTTCATGTTCCTATTTAAGTGTGTGACTCAGACTTGCAATATTTCCACAATGACCCATGCCCCCATGATATTTAGGGGACAGTCACTCAGGCTGCAGGTGATTTGTGATTTATGTCTGAACAAATTGAGCCGTTCAATTTACCCTGCATCCAAGGCTTCATTACATAAATCCTGAACTAAACTCCTCTTTGTCAGAAATTAGACCCTGAGCTACCTATCTGGAAAATATTTACCTTCACAGAAGTAGGAAGCAGCAACTCGGGACAAAAATTTAAGCTGCTGAGGTATTTGGAAGGGTCTAAAAAACAGCTCAAGGAATCTTTCTCCCTCACAAAGGCAGGCCCAAATGCATCTGATGCAGTGTCCACCAGGCGATGACCACTGGTCCCACATTGTCCAGGAGCATCCCTGCCTGGCTCACAGAAACCATAAGGAAGGCCCTTGGCCTGTGGATAAATTTGTGCTTTACTTATCAGAAACTTTGCCCTTTTGTCATCCAGTGACTTCCCTCATCACAACCCTGATGATGAGAAGGTCACAATGTTAAAATTCTGAAATCCATCTGCATCTCCTCCCCACAGCACCCAGGACAGCATTGTGTCTCCTCATCAGCTCTCCAAGGGAGAACAAAAGCACAGGGAATGTCACCATGTCCCCCAAGGCTGGCCTGTGGTGAGCAGCAGGGAGGACCGGGACGAGGCACAGTAGCAAATATGAGGATAATTTCTCCATGGAATCAACCAGGACATGCACTCTGGAGGCACAGTAGCAAACGTGAGGATAATTTCTCTATGGAATTAACCTCTTCACAAGCACCTCTGGGCTGGCTCCACACCAGTCCTCACTGCTGGGCTTTGCTTCAGCAGGTCTCAGCTCCACGTGCGGCTCCCAACTGGCTAAGTGAGGACTAAAACATTAAAAGATTTGCAAAAAATGCTGCTCATTTTAATACTGTGTCAGTTTATTTATTACTATGTATCATTTAGCATTATATGTTCGCCACCAGTGCATCTGGTAGCAATTACTTTGCTACTGTAGACATTTCCTATTACCTAATGTAGACATTTTCTATTAACTTCTCCTCAGTGTAAGCCACTCTTAACAGTGCAAAAGGTGTCAAGGAATCTGAGTTCTGACCCATGAGGTTTCCTGGAAAGCCCTGAAGTGGTTAATTTATACAGCTTCAGTAAGAATCAAAGTGCTTGGCAACAAGAATATCACATAAACTCTCCTCAGTGCAGGTAGTTAATTGAGTCTTGCAAATTTTACTTGCCTGCTCAGCTGGGATGAGTAATTATTTTTGATGGGCAAGTAAATTGCCATTAGTATTTCCATTCTGCTAAAGCTGGAAGATTAGTCTTTGTGGCTGAGCTGATAAATTTCCATTACAGTTTTGCAAGTCTGAGTGAATGGATGTAGCTGCGCTTTCAAACCCAGACACAAAATGTGTCCTTACAGGTACCCAGACACAAAATGTGTCCTTACTCAAACACAGAGCCTCTTCAACATGCAGCAGGAGTGAATCCTGCAGAAACACTGACACCTGCTCAGCTCAAGGTCTTGCTTGGTCTCTGCTGTTTTATCACGAGCAGTCATTACCTGAAATGCTACACCATGAGTACATACACCAGGACTGCACTTGCTGTGTACCTAAATCCCCTGTTTACTTCATCTCCAAATGCCATTATATTGAGAGCTTTAATACAGCTTGATAGGATGAAATAAAAAATGCCTTTGGTTTCTTCCTGTAGTTGGTGAGCATGACTTTGGTGTTCTCTCATCAGTTGTTTTTGTGCACTGGGGCAGAAGAGCTGTGTGCTAATATTAGCTGCTGTTTGGCAGACTTGTGATAATCTAACTTTTAATGCTTTTTATTAATCTGAAGGGCTGCTGAGGAGTGACTCTACACCTGAGGTTGGAGCGGATCCTGCTGCTACAGTCAGTATGGCAGAAACATACTGGGCTGGATCTCTTGGATCACATCTCCTCAAGCTGCCCCAAGCTGTCTCCTGAAATGCTTCCCAAACCATTGCTGCTCTTTTCCCTGGTTACAGTTCCAGGCACCCAACACCCAGAGGGAGCCCAGCACTCAGTGGATGTGGGATACAGCTGGACCACATGTCACAGAGTCTGTGCAAGGCTGTTGGAGGACACAAACCTCTCCACAGAACAGGCAGGAGAGGTCATGGGTGAGGAGCTGATTGCAGGAAAATGACTTGAAGAATGCATTAGCTGTCACAATTCTTTAAGAAAAAATCTTTTTAAAAGAAACTTTTGGCTTGAGAAATAGTAATAAGGACCAGTTTTTAGGATTACACAGACACTTGACAGGAAAGAGGTGTCACAGCAGGGACAGCACAAAACAGCTGGGAGAACTGGCATTTGGTGCCTGAATTTGATTGCAGCAGGTACACCTGCCCTCATTGAGACATATCCTCCAGCAGCTTCCCACCATGCAGGAGTCTGCCCTGAGCTTCCAACATTCCCACCAGCATCCACGAGCATGGAAGAAAGCTTTAAACAGACTTCACAGTCACATTTGTGTCCTGTGCATCAGAGGGGACACCACAACCCCTCACTGAGGCAAAGGCACACCCTGGAAAGGGTTGTTTGCACAACCAGCTGAGGTGAGGGAAGCAGCACCTTTGTCCCCACACCGAGTTCCTCACCCCTCCTGCTGACATTCCTGCACCAACAGGTCCATGGACTGTGGCTTTCACATTCTCTGAAAAAATCCCTTCACCCAGGATTTTTCTCCTGGGAAGCTGAGAAGCCTCAGAGAAAAAGAAAACAATTCTTATTTCATTTGCTTCTCCTCTGTTGTGCTCATGTGGAATGTGTTTGGAGATTGTTTACCCACAGGTGATTGTTTCACTGGTTTCTGCTGTGAGTTGTTTTGACTCATTGGCCAATCAGGGCCAAGCTGTGTCAGGACTCTGGAAAGAGTCACAAGTTTTCATTATTATCTTTTTAGCCTTCTGTAAGTATCCTTTCTGTATTCTTTAGTATAGTTAGTATAGTATTCTTTAATATAATATAGTATTATAAAGCAATAAATTAGCCTTCTGAGAACATGGAGTCAGATTCATCATTCCTGCCTTAGTTGGGACATTCCCTGCAAATACAACAGATGTGCCTTCTGCAAAGGCTCTCTGTGTCCTCTGATAAAGGAGGGTCAGAGGGCTGCACTGGCAAAAAGCTCTTGGTGAATTTTAAGCTGTATCTTATTCTGGAGGGCTCTTCCAGGAAACCTTTGTTTCAGAGTCCTTACAGCCCTTATGTTCTCAGAGATGCTTTTCATGCACTCCATGTTTCTCTGTTCTTCTTTGTTAATGAGGACTCAGGAAATCACTGCCAAGTTTCTCATACCCTTATTAACAAGTGGGTGCTGCGACACTGTTTAATTATTAAATAAACCTGCAGTCTGAAAGTAGCTGGAGACAGGGAAGGACAAAAAAATGTGCAACACTTTTATCAGATGCACTGAAAAATGGCAAGAAAATATGCTTAGCAAAAAAAACTGATCAGGATATGATACAAAATGCAGACATTAGCTAGATTTTTAAAACTGGTTTCACTGACATTTATAGATGTAGTAGAATGTATGTGAAGAAAGATTCTTTGGAAAGTATTTAAAACATAAATTGCAAAGCACTTTATTTGGGAGAAAATTACCAGTAATTTTAGCAGCTCCAACTCCTATCTAGAGCAAAAATAACTAAAATAAAACAACATAAAATAAAACAAACATCTCCCAGCCACTACTAACTTTCTCTCTTCCCTTTCCATAGCTTTATTTAATTGTGGTTTATACCAACTGCAATTCTATTGTACTAATGTAGAAAGATGCAGGCTCCCATGCTTACACATCAACATCCTGTCAGATAAAGCACATTATGGGGCACTAAAGCTCAAAGCAGGAAATGAGCTTTTCATTTGGAGCTAAAATGATTTTTTTTCCACGTTTCATTGTAGAGTGATGCACAGGGGTGCAAATCCAGAAACAGGCACTGCACCATCAGTTTTTTAATTCCATGGGACAAAAATGATGACTGTTTCTGCTGACTTTCAAAGAGCATCAGCACACCTGCCTGCTGTGCTTCTGAAAAACCTTCCTTCAAGTATTTCTAAACAATAGCAAGGAATTCCTATGAGGAGCAGCTGAGGGATCTGCGTTGTCTAACCTGGAGAAAAGGAGACTCAGGGCACCCTTATCACTCTCTAGAACCCTCTGAAAGGAGGGTGTGGGGAGGTCAGGCTGAGTCTCTTCTGCCACATAAAAAAATCAAGCGGGCATGGGGAAATGGCCTCAAGTTGTGCCAGAGGAGGTTTAGGTTGGATATTAGGGAAAATTTCTTCACCAAAAGGGTTGTCAAGCACTGGAACAGGCTCAAGGGAAGCGCTGGGCACAAGTCCTAGAGGGGTGTAGATGTGGCTCTCCACTTGGTTTAGGGTGAACTTGGCAGTGTTGGGTTGGACTTGGTGATTGTAGAGACCTTTTCCAACTTCACTGATTCTATGGTTCTGCAGGGATACATTATTTATTAATTGCAAGGTGAAGTGAGTGATAGTGTTGGTGAAATTTCCATCAAACACACAGAAAAGGGGACACAGACATTCCCTGAAGTTACTGGTTTACTGTTGAAAGAAAGAGAGTTTATTTCTTCTTACCATGGAAAAAAAAATCTGTATTCTAATCACATCACAGATGCAAACTAAATGAGTGAGGGCAGTCCCAGGCTTTGAAAGCATATCCACTCTCCCACCTTCACTGCATTTCCTAAAGCCACTAACTTTTGTATTTCTTTCACCTTACAAATTCTCCAAACAGCCACTCACACATCTTTATTTTGACTTATCAAGGGAAGAACTTATTCAGCCGTACCTGACTGAGGGAATTTATCATCCGGCTTAAGGCTGCAATTCAAGACATTCTCAGAACATAAAAACACAGCAATATTTTATTGAGCACCTTTCCCAGCAATCTATGCAAATATATACATTTCTCCTTGGCTTGCTTTTTTTTTTTTTTTTTAAATTCGTTGCAACCAGGCAGAGGAAACTATCACACTGGCATGAAGTGATACAATCTAATAAGTGTGCTGGATCAGAATCGTTCTGACAAGGTTCAGTGTAATAAATATATGATGAAAACAACACCTTGTTAATCACCAAAACACATTCCCTTATAGACACCAAGGCTTAGACTGGTTTATGGGCAGCATAAGCCAAGCAGGGTTTGACAAAGCATTGAGAAAAGAGATCATTAGTTTTTCAGAGCCATAAATCTCACATATCCAATTTTTAAACCACTGACAAAGTATCTCCATGGATGGACTAAATTTTTCAGATGGCATAATTTCCCAAGGTCTAGTGGCAAAACTGCAGGAATCATAAAAAGGACCCCAAAATGACAGTTTATTTTATGATTTATTGTTTAACTTGTAGCAAAATTATTATCTTACTGAACTAAGGGACTGCATCTCTGGTCATGCTGGCAGGTAGAAAATGAACACCATCAATTACTAAATCAAACCAACAAGCAAGAGACCGCCTGGAAAGGGAATTTAGCATGGCATGTGAGGGACATCCATCCATCCCAGTGAATGTATCACCAACCTCAGTGGAGCTAAGATTAAAGGCAGAAACCAGCTCCAACAAGTGGAGGGAGAAGAGCCAAGATGTCACAGAGAGTTTGGGGATAGGAAAAGAATAACACTGGGATTTGCTCCAGTGGCTCTCAAGTGTCTTGAGACTAAACCCTCAAGGATGAGGGAATGATGAAATGTCCCACCAGAGCCCAGTTTAAACACAGGTTAAGTGATGCACAAAGATGAAATGACCCTAAAGTTTACATAGAGAGTGATGGGTTTTCAGTAATTAGCACTCAGAGGGGAGAGCTTGGGTTAAAACAAACAGATCTATGAAAATGTCAGCTGGTGATCAGGATCTGTCAAGGATGCAAGTTGAATGCTGCAAGTCATTAGGCGAGAAACATGGAACAAACCAGAAAAAACATACAGGACAAGGGTTTAAACAAGGAGGTGTTCTCACAAAAGGTGAGCGAGGAATGCTTGTTCATTCCATCTTTCAATATCATAATTATGCAACATTGTATCTAATGCTCTAAAAAGGGACATGGATTCAAAAGCTAATGGACAAATTCATAAAAGAAAAACTAATTTAGGACTGCTAAAAAGACTGAGAGGTCTGGCTTATGAAATTGCTGGAGGCTACAAAGATGTACTTGAAAATAACTAAGAGCATCTTCAGGAAATCTGAAAATCTCTGAATTTGAAGATACTTGGTTAATATCTAAACAACCAAACCATAAAAGACTGTGTTGTTTTTAGAATATTCTTTTAAGACTTTATTAATCAGCCACTGAACAGGAAAAACACTGCAATCATAATTTGCAGAGGATCTAGATACAGAAATGTGTTTTCTACTCAACAACAAAGATAAATACACAGGAGAAAAGGCTGATCTGAAGACGGTGGAGAATAGAAGAAAAGGTCAAGTTAATTGGATAAATTTATTTTAATTGCTCATTGATCCAACTCTAGTGATACCATAGTACAGCATTCTCTTTTTTTCCTCTTACTTTACTGTGAAAACTCAAGCAGTCTGATGTAGAGTCATGATCATCAAGGGAATAAGTTGTTTGCTGGGCTGTTCTATTCCTTCAGGAAAAAGTTAGCTATCTGTATTCTAATGGCTTTAGCCCTTGTAATGCTTTACACTGGAGTTCTGGATTGTCACACCAACAGAAAATCCAAAGCTCCATCAAAGTGATCAAAACGTATGACATAGCAGTGTGCTTCTTAAAATGTCAGTTTGCTCTGTTAAATCATCCTTAAGCTCTAACAACTTCTCTTCTCAGCAGAAAGCTTTAAAAGTTGTTCATGTTTTGCATTATAACCTTGCTAAATATCACCAGGCTTAGAAATCCAAGAACATCAATCCACCAGCAGCACCCTCATTTATATGTCACAGAAACAGAATGGTTTGGGACCAACAGAATGGGTTGGAAAGGACCTTAAGGATCATCTAGCATAACCCCTCCTGCCATGTGCAGGGTCACCTTCCACCATCCCAGGTTGCTCCAAGCCTCATCCAACCCAGCCTTGAACAGTTCCAGGGATGGGGCAGCCACAGCTTCTCAGAGCAACCTGTGCCAGGGCCTCACCACCTTCTCAGTAAAGAATGTCTTTCTAATATCCATTCTAAATATAACATCTTTCACCTTAAATCCTTTACTCCTTGCACAATCACTCCATGCTCTTGCAAAAATTCCTTCTCCAGCTCTCTTTTAGCCCCTTTAGGCACAGAAGGTCTCCCCAGAGCTTTCTCTCCAAGCTGAACAACCCAACTCAGCCTATTTTCATGGTACAGGTGCTCCAGCCCTCTGAGCATTTTTATGGCCTCCTTTGGGCTTGGTCCAACAAGTCCTTGTCCTTCCCATGTTGGGGGCCCCAGGTGGGATTTCTTGAGAGCAGAGTAGAAGGGGCAGAGAGGAACAGAGTAGAGAGGGGCAGAATCCCCTGTTGTCATCTTATTGCAGGGGTTCCTATATTGTTGTCCCCCTATCACAGAAGTTTCAGACCTTCTTGGTGGTTCTTGTGGGCAGCTCCTCCAAGCACTGACTCTTTCTTCCTCACAAAACAGCCAGCTGACTCCAGTTCCCTTCTCACCCAGCCACCCCACTCTTTTATAGCACTCTTCTTCTCATTGGTTACAGCTGTGGCCTGTTAAAGTCAGGCCTGTTCCTAATCTTTGATAATCGGCCCAGCTGCAACTCCTTAGGGTGAGAATACTTTCTACACTATCTTATTTCTTATATTCTATCCCCCTACAATCCCCTCTCTTGACCATTCTTCTTTGGATGTGGTCCAAGACACAACTGGGTTTCTGGGCTGCAGGCACCCCTTGCCTGGTCACATTGAGCTTCTCATCAACCCACACCCCCAAGTCCCTTCACTCAGGGCTGTTCTCAACCCATTCCACACCCAGCCTCTGTTTGTCCTTGTTTTCACTTAAGGATTTTGCTAGATAGTGACTCACAACAAAAACTCTTTGCCTGCTACCTAACAGCTATAATTCCTTTTTTAAAACTGGGCACATGACAAGTTTTGCTCCCTGATTTTGTTTAATGGAACCCATGGGGAAAACATTTTTTAGTTTAGCTCTTTCCCTGCTAGCCAAGCAGTAAAATGGGACCTTTTTCAGGAAAATAATAATAGGAGTAACCCTTGAAGTTCTCTCTGACTCACCCTCTTATTAACATGTGCACCAACTCAACACAGAATAGAGTGAAATATCATCTTTTAGTTAAAAGATGGGATAGCTCTTAAATAATGATCCCAAATATGTTGGTAGCTAATTCTTTGGTAGGGACAGGTGGTTACCTGATGTTAGAGGATGATGTTGAGCAATCTAGGATCACTCATTTCATTTAAAGAAGCAGAATTCTTCCAAAAATGAGTATTTATAAAGGCCTGTTTTGTTGATAAGCCATTCATCTGCAGGTGTTTAGGAATGCCTCCCTGGCACTTAACCTGAAGGACAGCAAGAGCAGCACTCCTTTCTTTGTGAGAAGCAGCCCTGACATCCACACCCTTCCCCTGACTCCTTGGACATTATTGATTGCACCTACATAGCTCTTGTTTCTGCATCTCTCTTCTAAGCCATCACAACATTCCTCTGATGGGAAAAAAAATCATTTTTGGGCATAGCACATAGCCTGCACTTTCCACAGCAATGAAATGTAGAGAAAGACTCGGTTGAAGACAGCCCAGGGGAATTTCCAGTCCCTTACACCACAGTTCCCCAACTACCACTGAGAGATGTTTGTGTTCTCTGTTCTGAATTGTTCTCTTCACAAAAAGTACTCTGTATTCTTTCTTAAAGCCATGTATAATTATAAAGTTTCTTCTAAAATCTGACCAACATATTATTGTTGCAAATTAAAATTTCCCAGTAGAAAACTTTATTACAAAAAAAGCCTTTTCATAGCTACAACACTAATTTTTTGTTCTCTTCAGTTTTCTTTTACTCAATTAAATTAATACAGTTTTTCATATTTCTTTCATGTTCCTCAACCCTTCTGAGTTCATCTGGAGTCCTTCCAGCCTCCCTAATTTCCCTCCAAGCACTACGCCCCGCATTCAGTTTCAGACTTCTCTGGTACCAAATAGAACTGAATAATTACTTCCCAAAACTTAAATACAACCATCAATATACCCTGGAATGAGCACCACCATTTCTGCAGTTGCACACATTTTGGATCTATATTTAACTTGTCAGCATCTATGAAAGCCACAAACCCCCTTTCCTGCAGGGAGCTGCTTAGGCAGTTATTCCCTATTTTGTCTTGGTGTCAAATGAGTTTCCTTCCTAACTACAATACTCAGCATTTGTTTTTCTTGACTTACATCTTATTGATTTCACACTGTCACTCACATTTATCATGATCATCTGAAATTCTATGCCTGTCCTCTTTGAGAGTGCTTGCAATTACAATTTTGAAAACTTTAATTGTACTCCTTCTTCCATTATCCAAAATGCTTACAGAACAAATATGCAGATACAGTGCACAAACTCTCCTACTCATATTAAAACATCAGTCTTTGAAAAATGACTGCAAGCATGTGGAAATCTGAAGAAAGATATAATCATTGTATTAAAAGAAAAACACAACACACACACACACACACAAATTCCTCAGTTCAGAATTTCAGAAATTCAAAGCCACTTTTCCCCAGTTCCTGCTTCCAGGGGTACTTGTAAAGGAAACAGCTGAACATAACCCTTTGTAGGGGTCCTACAATGGTTTTTACATGCTGACACATCACTCCCAAGGGAAACTGGCATTTAAACAGGGCAAAGTCATAAATTCCAGATAGACACTAACATTAAGTTGGAGTCCTGTTCTACCTGCATCACTGCAGAGAAAAACAAGTTATCCAGCACAAGAAAATTGCCCACACAGATTGAACAATAAGCTTATGTCTAAATTACTCAAATCTTCTTAAAGAAGTGGTAGCCTGTTACTGATGTGCCTACTTCATTATTTAACACAAGAATTTAACTCCTCACTCTTTTCACAGGTTCTGTCAGCTATCCACTAAAAAAAAAATTGTGTAGTTCAGTGTACACCTATTTGCCAAATTGGTTTGGAAACAATGGAATTTCAGTTTATAAAAAGTTGTGAAACATGACATGAATTTGCAAATATTAATCTTCCATTTCCAAATATTATTGTAAGATGAATGTCCTGAGCACTTTAGATTCACTGAGCTTGAATTATTCTTCAACCCCCTTAACAGGTCCAAAACACATTTCAAGCATGAAGTGAACATAGCCTACCCACTTAAAGCTCTCTTATGAAGCTACAGTCCCATAGCATCTGGCAGGCTGATGCAGTATTTATCCTCACCACATTCCCAGGAGGTAAGGAATGCTATTATCCCATTGTAACAGTGAAGGACTGGAAGCCCAATAGATGAATGTCAGCCCATCCATGCAATAGAGCTCAGCATAATGATTCCCAAAGTTGGTACAAGCTGAGCCTGCACATGAATCCCCTGAGAAATGTATTTTTGGGTGAACCATCATGAAAACATGAAGTCCTGCTTCAACAAGCAGATTTTGCACCACTGTGGTGGCCACCAGCAACATCCACAGCTCCCACATGTTGTGGAATTCTCCTGTATTCACAGCTTTACCTGTCAGCACAGTGAGTGCACTGTGTGTTCTCAGCTGTTATCTGGGTTAGGGTCACTGGAAAAGTGTGGCAGGATCTGATGCTGCTAATGCTGCAGATGTCTTCAGGAGTTACTCAAAGAGCAGCAAAACTCAGCAGCAAAAACATCCCCGGTGTGACCAAAGAGAATAGCTCATTTCAAAATATGCCCATGGGTTAAAAAGCCAGTTCAAACAATTAGCTTTTATTTAACATTATTTTCCACCCTGAATAGATCAGTTTGTACAGTTATATCATAGAAATGCCAGCTCAATGCTAATGCACAACTCTTCAAACACTGCAGCATCAGTCTGGTGGAATGAGAGAAGTGTACAGGTAATTCTGCAGCTGTCATTTTTCCTAATGAAGAAAGCATTCCCCACATCAGGTTTGGCCTAAAGAACCTGCAACAATAACAAGTCACCTGCTGTCCTCCATCCTTTTGGTCAAACCCCACAGCATTAACATTTCTGCCCCACGCAGTGATTGCTGTAAATAATTTTGTCCAAGGGTGCTTCTTGCAGAGGTGGAAATAATAAGTTAAAGAGTAGCCAACTCACCAAAAAAAAAAATCAACCAACCAACCAACCAACCAAATGAATAAAAACAACAATAAAATAAATGGAATCATATGGGAAGAAAACATTCTATGTCAATGCAAGGCAGACAGGACAAATCCAGCCCTGATGTAACCTGTGCTGCAAGAGTGTCCTCAGTTATCTGCATCCAACACATCCTGCAATGGAAAAGTCAGAGAAGCAATGACAGTGCCAACAGTTCCATCTGAGGACAGATCAGTGACACCCTCATCACACCCAGGCCTGCACAGGAAACCTCCAGACTTCTCCTCCTCTTCCCTGCTCCCACAGAACTTCAGAACTTCTCTGCTCAGCATCATTCCTGCTGAATTCCCCCTTCCCTGGGACACAGAGGTTTGATTACAGCAACTCCCACCCCCATGAGCAAAACACAGAGAGATTTCCAGTTGCACAAGAAACTTTTTAGCTTTCTCCCAATGCACACCAGGACATCTCCATCCAGAGTTAGAGGCTGCTCTTGGCCACACCTGATGTGTCTCTCAGATATCTTATCATCCTTGCAGATAACAGGGGCTTGTGAGCTGGCTGGAGCCTGTTGGATTCAAATATTTCCAGCCAGCACAGCACACTCAGGGCACTGGGTGCCCACCCCAGCCCTCCTACCTGTTTCACAGGAGCTGCCTCCTCCACAAAGAATTCTTCCATGGCTGCAGCTGCTCAGGGCTGTGCAGGAACCGGGGCGAGGGGCGGGGACAGGGGTGGAGGGGAACCCTGGAAACTGGCACAACCTAGATACACAGGCTGGCAGAGCCACCAAGGCTTAAAAAAATCTTAATTAATTACACAGAACCCAGTGAAATTTTGAACAACTGAGCTGGCTCTGGGGTTGGTGAGGGTTTTTTTTTTAAGTTTCCAGTGAGGCAGAAGGTACTTTCAAAGGCTCTTTGGTCTCTGCAGAGAGGTAAGCAAGGATGGCAGCCATCCTTTGAAGAAGACACACCACCAGCAGCCAGCAGCATGCCTTGGCATGAAGCTGAAACAAGACCAGAAGGAGTTTTTTATCATTAGTGGTATCTAAAAAGGGGCAGTTATTTAACCATGCCAGTGCTACAGTGAGGTTTAGAAGAAACGCTGGGAGTGCAAATGTCCCTCTGGAGCAATGGCAGAGACATCCTGCAAGGGCACCCTAAGGTGGACAGGCCATGCAAAGGCTGATCGAGGGCCACCAGTTATGGCTTCACATGGGTCAAGTCATTAGAGTGGTTCCAAAGGGAAGAAATTCCTACAAGTACAACAGCTCAGGCATTGCCTTTTCCCCTGCAGAAACACTGCAGGCTATACCCCTGTGCCTGGGATACATCTCCAGGGCATCACTGGCAA
The DNA here is from genome assembly GCA_019023105.1 of Diglossa brunneiventris. Lineage (NCBI taxonomy): Eukaryota > Metazoa > Chordata > Aves > Passeriformes > Thraupidae > Diglossa > Diglossa brunneiventris. Next base: position 7,701,356 of record CM032354.1, on the reverse strand, counting down.
GATTCCCTACTGATTCCTAAGGGTCAGGATCTTCTGTGCCTTGACCTTCAGGATCATCTGTGCCCACAGGCACAGAAGAAAACAACTCTCAGGTGAACATCCAGTCTTGTCATAGTAGCTAGAGGTTTTCATAATTCACAAGGAAAGTATTTAAAATAATCTGAACAGTTGTAAAAAGCAGCAGAGGATTCCTGACATAATAAAAATCTGTTCCCCAAAGGGCATGGATTTGGAAAAAAAGTTATTAATTGAAAAGTAAGTGATGTAGGATGGAGAGTCATATAACTGATGAAGGGGAAATCCACTTCAGATATTCACAGAAACAAAATGAGTTGGAATCTCTCAGCTTTTCACATTACAGCTTTCTTCCTAGCAATCATATATTTTTTTTCCTTATGCAAGTCAAGAAAATAGACTTTGAAAGTTCAAGAAACCCCAAAAAACCCTGTAGAAAAATAAAATTACTCAGAATTAAAAAAAAACAAACCCACTACTACAGTGCAATCAGACACCAAAAGCAAACACTATTGGGTTCATTGCTAATGAAATGACCTTAAAAATCTACATTTCATTAAACGTGGTACACAATAAATGCCACAGGGGAGACATTATTTTATTTAGTAATATGAAAAGCTGTCATTTTCTGCAACAGCCTGGGGCTACAGAAAACCATATTCCCACGAATAATTAGTATTTGGCATTAAGAAGTATTTTATCAAGAAAGCTGCCATAGTTCTAAATAGCCCGAGCAGAAATGTTGGAGAGTATTAATGAAGAGTTGACTGTTGGTTTTATCTATTAATTTGCCTTTGTAGAGTTAAAATCAAAACCTTTTCATTATAGTAAAATTTTGTTTTAATATTAATGAAACTAAAGTCATATGAAAAGTACTGTACAAGGAAGAAGAAAGATGGAAATATCATCAAGAAAAAACAACTATTTGCAACATTCTGACTTGAAAATGGCTCTTTTCTGTGTTAACAAGTAGCCCAGTTCAGTAAATCACACAAGCAAATTCTTAATTTTAAGGATACAAGCTTTTTGGAACCACACTTGAGGCTTCAAAATCTTATCTGCTCTCTACATTTTAAAAGACAGGCTTCACAACATTTTACTCTATGTAAGAACTTTTGCTGCAAAACCAAAATTTCATGATCTTTATGGCCTTTATCACCTGTTTGCAATTAATAGTTTCTTTTTATTTCTGTGAGCTGAGGCCAGAAAAAAAGAATACAGTTTATGGCATAAACCTGCTGGCATTTCTAAAGGACTTAGCACAGGAAATTGTTAGATATCAATTTCCCTGCAGTAACTATGCACAATTTCACTTTTATGACCTGGCACTCAGAGGTAAATGGAGTAAGCTGAGTTAACCAAGCCTGGGCTGGTTGAATGATACCTGGAGCAAAAGGGGAGAAACAAGCTGCCTCCCAGAGCTGATGGTGGAGCACGGCAGGTTCATATCAACAACTCTGAATCAGCTGCCCTGAGGCAAACCCTGTAGTGCAGTAACAGGTTCACATGGCAAAGCTTCGCAAATCAGGAAGGTTCATACGTTCATCAGCTGTAAAGGATGTTTAAAGTCACTTATCCAGAAATCCTGATGGTTGCAGGTCTTCTCTGAATTTGAGTTCTGTTTGAATTAGACAATCCATTATCCTGACTAAAGAAAATCCCAAACTGGAGTTCATTACAAAATTCTTGGCAATTTTTTCAGCTAGCAGACTACACCTACCTGCCTCCTTTGGAAACCTTTGCCTACCTTCAGTTTTCTTTACTCTGCTCTATTTATCTCGCTTCCGAGCAGATCAGAGAGATGATGAAATAGAGACCTGAACTTTCACTTCAACAAGCAAATATTTCAAACTCACTCAACTTAGTGAGATAAGTTTCTCCTTCTCTTATGCAACAGCAGCAAATCTCTTGATCCTCTTCATTGTGCTCAACACTTTTTGGAACATGGGCATTTGTCACACGTGTATTTTTAATTAACAATCCCATGAGGATCAGTTAAAATCTACTGTAATTTTCTTCTATTGAAGGGTCAAATACATGTGAGCATTCTTGAACACACCAATGTTCAGGGAGCTTGCTCTTCACTTGATATCCCTCAATGACACCAAGTCTTTTTTTTCACAGACATTACTTCCCTCACCCTTCAAATATGACCCATATTTTTTGGTGTCATATGTGACTGATTTGAAACAGATGGGGTCTGTGTTCCTTCAACAGATCCAACCCATCGTGCATTTGTGACATTATCTTTAGTATTGACATAAATGTCAATGTAACATAATCAGAAAACTTGGTCTGCCATTGCCTCTTGCATTCTTATGGATGAATTACACAAGTTTTGGGAGGGTGGACCAAGAATCAGCTCATGAAAGACTGAGCACATTTACTCTGTGACGGTTCTTCAAGTACAATTACACTATTACAAAATTATTGGCCAGATAACAGCCCAATCTTTCTACACATGTTGAAAATATTGATATCTTTAGGATTTCATCATCTTTGTCTCTTCTTAGTCTTACTATTAATGACTTTTTTTTTTACTTGCATCCTGATTTAGTATTTTTATATTTATAATCTCTTCTCTAGATGTATTTAAAAATCTCCTTGCAGCTTTTCTCAAAAAGGTGGGCTAGAAAATAAAAATAGTAATTTTTCTTTCTAGACTGAGTAATCAGGTCACTTAGAGGACTATTCCTGAGCAGAACACAGAGAGAGGCCCTCTTATCAAAGTTAGTGTATCTGAAACTTTCCTGAGATTTAGTTCCTGGAAGTTCATGGCCTTTAGAACTTGTTGGGAATTCTGGACTCACACTGACATGAAAAAACCACAGCAAACCTCTCTCAAAGTTGTCAGCTGTCAATTGGCCTTTCTCTTTTGAGATTGTGTCATTTCTGCTTGATTTCTCCATGAAACTATTAAGGAACCCAGCCTTGCTTGGAAAAATCTGAACCCTTAGAGGAACTGGAACCTGAATTTTGAGAACTTAAAGCCAGGAGAGTTCGACTTTCTCTGGCCTTTCCTCACAAATATTCTGCACAGGTCAGATGTTGAGTAACAAGAGTGTAGCACAAACTGTCACAGACCTTTCCTGCATGAGGGAAATTCCAGCAGCAGCCTCCCAACCAAACTCAGCTCACCCAGGGATGTGGGGCTGTGACAAGATGCTGATAACCTGAAATCCTCTTGCCTTTGTTCGATCAACAGTACAGACTGGAAAGAACCATAATCTTTTCCTGTTGTCTTTTCAACTATATTTATCACTTCACTTCCTTTTACCAAGTGTTTGGATGAAAGTTATAACAATTACAATCTCTGAAAAAAAAAAATCCTCTGATATACTGATCTTTGCTTTGTAAACAGAGAGTTCAGGACAGAGGGATATTTTTAAAAATCCAAATAGTGCAGCTCAGTTTTATTCCTTCTTTGATACTGTTCTTTTTTATGTTGCTACAGTATGTCTGCTCCATGGGAAAGTGAGGTTGCTATGGAAACTACTCATTATTTTTCAATAGCAGGCTAGCTACTTAATAAAAATCCTACATCTTTTTAATCCCTAGAGAGTCCTAATTTATCCCATACACAGACTTTCCTTCTTGACAGTTCCTTTAATATTCACTGCACTGCAGTGCACATTAATCTGAACATGTCCAACAAATCCACAACTTACTTCTGAAACCAACTTTCCAGAAAAGTTTGGGGTTTTTTAAAAAATATTTTTTTTTAGCTTGTCTTTTACCTGCTTATGTTTCTGTGAAAGATTGTAGGTATGAATAGCAAAGCCAAGAGTGAGCCTGTGTAAGAGACAGACATGCAAGAAAAAAAAAAAAAATTCCTTTCTATAAGAAATGGTAAAAGGTGCAGGAAGGGAGGGTGGACCATGATCTGGTTAGCCTGGAATTGGAGTTAATTCATTTTGGTGCCACAGCCTTCCCTGGCCAGCACAGGCATTCTTGGTCTCTCCTTTCCTCAGTTCACCACCTGTAAAATAGGTGGTGTCTATTTGGTAAATGGGAACCAATTTCTAAAAGGAAATTTCCTACTTGGAAACTGGAGCCCTCCCTGTTTGACAGGCCAAATTCACCAGGAATTGTCTCAGGCACTGGGGCCACAAACCACACCAGGGCAGCCAGAGGGTGGGAGCTGTGGGGACTCCACACTGTCACCATGTCTTAAACTTTCCACTTCTCTCCTTAGACATCAGATTGTCCCTCCAATTCATTTACTTTTTTTTTTCCAAAGAAGCAAATGAAGTAATTATTAATGATTAATCAATTAACTCCTTCCTACCTAAATCCTTTTTATATTGGGTTTAATATTCTACACTGGGTTAAGAGAATGTTGTTGGTTAAAGGTCCTAATTTCAGAACCTCTGCTAGTGTTTAAAAGAGACTCCTCTCTCTTAGACCAAATATTTATTCCCCCCTTGAGGATGTAACTATTCTGAAACATTCATTCCCCTCCAAGGATCTGACTATTCCCACATTTCTTACTATTTATTTGAGGCAGATCAGTGGTGGTTCAGTGGAGCAGCTCTTATCAGAAAAGAAAGAAATCCAAAAAAGCTGCAGCAGCTAATTCTCTCACCCCCCTTGTATTAGGCAGGTTCCTCAGATTACTGCAGAATTTAACTGCTCCACCAAATGACAAAACTCCTGCAATAATATACACTAAACAAGCAACAGGAAAGCCAGAATTTAATGAAAGCAGAATTAGGCTAACAGAAAATTAAACTGTCTCAAGTATTTCCGACATTACAAACAACAGTTTCATGCTTGTTGTTGTGACTCTTTTTTTCCTCTACATTTTCCTCCAGACAACCTTGCACAAAATTCATATGGGCAATCACAAGTAAACCTGATTAAAATTCAGCCACAGATGAGAGCAGCTAAAGGGAAACTTTTAAAGCTAACAGGTCTAGATTTAAGTCTTCCTACACATAATCAGCTTTTCCTCATGGGATTTCTAAGAGGAATCAACCTTCTCATCATTCATTGCCTATCAGTCCTTGCACTGTGCCATTTAATCTCATTTTTAACAAAGGAATGAACACATTGGGGCTTTTATATAGTTCAAGAAACTTCCCTTCTAGCACGCTGCTTACAGATATTCCGTATCAATATCAGATAACATAAACAGATCAATAATTTGCCACACACAGTCTGAAAGGTTTAGAGCCTCAAACGCCTTTGCCACCAATTCAGGTTAAAGACTTCCAGCATACTTAACATTCTCCCCAGCCTTTTTGTTTGGTTATTACCATCCTAGGACAAGAAACTCCAGAATTTATTCTTGTTCACTGTAATTGAAACTCCTTCCTGCAGGAGTTTTTGGCTTTTTCCTGACCTCAGCTCAGAAAAAATTTCCCTGTGACTCTTTTTGTATTGCAATTTTACCTCATTGAACTTTGTCACTTTTTTAGCATTTCCCAAAATACAGAATATGACCCACAATTATTTTCAAAGTTATGTAGTCCCTGAACCTACAAAGCTCATAAATATATCCTAAACAGCTTAACTGAACCAAAGAGTTAAAGGTACATTTTAAGTGGACACACAGAGATTTATACATTTTATTCAAGGAGATTTCAATAAGAAAGCTGAAACTGAGATGAATTGAACTGGAGGGTGGGAAGCAGAGTGCTGGAAGGGCATAAAAGCACTGAGAGTGGGACTCAGCAGATCTTTCCTGAGCCAGATTTCTCCTAGCAGAAAGAATTTCTGCTCAGCAAACCCTGCCCTCTGGTGACTAAATGCCATTAGTGCCATGCATATATAAATATTTGGGGGGTTGCCTCTTTGCGCATACATTGCCGCAAAAAATACAAGCAAACATCCATTCACTGGTATAATTTGGACTTTATTTGTTTCTTCTTCAGATATTAATGAAAAATACTGGGTTTTTTCTTCTGTTTCAGAAAAACATTCATGCTACCTATCCTGTACATTATGTATATAAATATTTTGTATTATATTCACCCCTCTTCTCTGGAGACAACCAGCCTGATCACACAGTGCTACAGATTTATTGTCCATAAATAATGGACATCTTTGGATGGACAAACATCATATTTGTACAATCAGAAATCAAAGCCTTCCACAGACAATAAGAAAATTGTGAAATGCAAGTATGTACATATCTTTGACAAAAACCTTTTTTTCCAGAATTCCTATTCAACAGTTTTATTTAAAGTTATTTGCTAAACTATTTTCCTAAACAGCTATCAGCTCAGCACACAACTGTCCTTCTTTCTGAGCATTATAAACAGTGTCTGCCCCCCTCCCATAGTGAAAAACTTATGTGGTTGCAGCATAGACACCTTTTCAATTGCTCTAAACCAAAATCCAGGCAGGCATCAAAACCAAAATAGCAGAGGGGCAGAGATCAGCAGGTCACTGGATTTTTAGAGCAGTTGCCAGAGTTTATATATTCACTGGCAACTCTGCTGAGAGCTGCCAGGTGCACACATTGTGTTTCTCTTCCAAAACTGAGAAGTTACCAGAATTTTCAGTGGATTTTTTTTTTCCCTGCCAATTTTTAGGCAGCATCAAGGCCTGGCACAAAGCTTGTCATGCTGAGACACACCTGGACAGGCAGGTAGAAAGGGAAGGGAGAGGCCCATAAATCACAATTTCTTCCCTGTCCAACGGCTGCACACCACAAAATATTACATTTTTTGCCAGTCCCAGTCTGGGAGCTGCACGATGGAGGAAGAGCTGGGTGCCAAATTGCAGACAAGCCTTGAAAACAGGCTCCAAGTGACCCCAGAGCACTTAGCTGGGACTGGAAGACAGCTAAAAGGCTGGAAACAGCTGGGAAAACTGGTTAACAGACAGCATTTCTATTGCTCTCACTACAGCAGGACCCACTCACTCCATGGTGTTAAACACTGCAGCTCCTGCAAAGATGGCTTGAGAAGGCATTCAACAGATACCACAGCCAGAAGCTCCCTGCTCTCCCCATCCTCTGCCAGGAACACAAATGTCTGTGGGGCCACATGATGGGAAAGCCAGAAATCACCCCAGCAAAGGGAAGAAAGACAAGTTTTACCCAGAATTCACCCTTGGCTCCCAGCACCAGAGAAGGCAGTTAAATAATTTCCGTTTCCCATCATTTTGTTCCAAAAATTGAAAAATTCTTCTAACCCTCATGCAGTGGAGAGGCAAGGGAGGGAAAGGTGCTGCTCAGCAGCAGTGGAAGATGCCTGCTGGCTCCTTTGCTGGCTTATCATGCAAGTCAGCAAAGCTGCTCCCCTGTCCCAGAGGATTCACTGGGGAAGCAAAACACCTGCAGAGACCAAACCCAGCAAAAGCAGTGTTGGGTGCTCCTGCTGCTGCTCCAGGGAAGTGTCCTTCTGCACAGACTAAGGAAAGGAGACTGCCCCAGGCAAGAGCAAAGCCACCCAATGTCCTGAAGCTGCACCAGAGGAGGTTTAGATTGGATATTAGGTGTTGGGGAAGATGAAACAGGAAAGCCTTATAAATATGATTGCCTGGCAAAAGATTTTGAGAATATAGAAACCATAACTGAGATTGAATGAAAGCAAGCTTTGAGATACCTCAGTTACTGAACAACTGGAAAACAATGGTGTGGCTGGCTGAAGGTAATACCCTTTTGATGAAACAATACCCTCTGCTTGCAGACAGCTCCAAGGGTTAGAGCAGACCCTACTAGCTTGGAAGAAGGGGTCCAAAGAGGAGTTTTTAGGGTTTAAAATGTAATAGAGTATGGTAATGTAATGATTCTTATAGGCCGTATGTAAATGCTATAGGATTTGTACTTGTACTAGATTGGTTAGTGAGAATTAGAATATTCAACACAGAAGAAGATTTATTGTATTGTAAAGAGAACCTCGCTCTCTTACCCCTTTTACTCTCTTACGCTTTTGCCCTCTTGCCCCTCTTACGCTCTTACCCTCTCATCCTCTCTGCCCCTCTCTTCTCTCAGGCCTGCTCTGAGCTGTGGCTGGCAGCTCCCAGCAGGGCCCTGCACCCAGGCCCTTTGGAATAAACCCCAAGCTCCACGACCTGGCTTCAGAGATCTCTCATCTTTGTCCGTCCTGACCGTCCTACCCCCGACACTCCTACAATTAGGAAAATATTCTTCACTGAAACGGTTTTTAAGCATTGCAACAGGCTGCTCAGAGAAGTGGTGGAAGAACTCAGTGTCTGGAAGGGTTATAAAAACATGTAGAAATGGCACTTGGGGACATGGTTTTGTGGTGAACAGGATTAATAGATGGATTCAATGATCTTGGAGGTCTTTTCTAACCTTAATGATTCTTGGATCCTATGATTCTTGCTAATGCAAGAGGTAAAGGCAAAGCAGACATGAAAAAACAAATAAAGCAGTAAGAACAACAGAGCTCAAAGCGCAATTAAGAGAACAATTATCAAGCTAAGAGGAGACACATTTTATGCTTTGCTACTTTCTCTCAGTCCCAGCCCTACCTCTAATTAGAACAGATACGATTTTCAGGCAGAGTGGGATTTTCAACTTAATAGTGCCCTTAAATTTGTCTTTTTCTGGCTTTCATTGCTATTCATGGCACAGGAGTTTGCTTTTACTTACCCTGACTCAGCAAAGGTCTTACATGTGTGTGGGTTTAAGTTCATGCTTAAACCAGTATGGAGTGAGGACATGGGTTGTGTGCTGAGCCAGGAGCCCCACAGGAGCGCCTGGAGTTCCTGATTTCCTGATCTCAAGGCAGGGACACAGCTGTGCAAGCTGCCTTCAGCAGCTGAAACAGAGCAGGATGCTCAGGTGTGGCTCTGGGCTCAGGGCATTGACTCATGGTTAAGGGACACATGGGCACAACTTCAAGTCAATGTGACACTAAAGCAGCTCAGAAGTGCTGTGGAGCCCAAGAGGTGTCAAGAGCCAACAGGTACCAAAGAACCAGAAAATCTGGGGCACAACCTGGAGTGGTGGGAGAAACCAGAGCATCCTGCCATCTAACTGCAAGCTTGGGCAATTGAGTTCAACACAGTTTTCTACAGAAAGAATGCATAACAGGATGGCCAGCAAGATGGGCTGTGCCACTCCCAGGTGCCTCGAGGCTGATGAAACATCATGAGGTTTCAAGGATTGTTTCAAATAAACAAGGATCTTCCAAAATCTTTTATGTGTGGCATGAGTTCCAAGTAGGACTGAAATTGCACAGTGCAAGGGCCAGTGGCTCAGGCCCTGGATTTGCAGCATTGTGTGGCTCCATCAGTTCATGTAGCCCACACAGTAGTGCCAATGCAAAGGAGGGTTTCTGCTGTTGCAATGATTGTCAAATTGCTGATTTACTGAAGACAGGCTGAACGGCTTGGAGACAGAGAACATTTCTTTATTGCTGACAATGTTGAGCCTGTTCTTAGTACTAAATTGCTGGAAAAGGAGGGAGAGAAGAGGCAATTTACTTGCAATTGTCTTGTCTCCAGTTCTGTTGCTTGCTTTATATTCTTGTTTTTGTCTCCTCATCTGCGCCTGCCATAAATTCCTGGCTGTGCTTGTAAAGCCTTTTTCCTGTACCTCAGTGCCCAAGGGATGCAAGCCATACACTGAGCTCACCTTCTGTCACAGGGCCTTGGGAGGGCACCAGCAGAGGCTTTGAGGGAACACTCTGATCTTCATTTCAGTGACACATCCTGTTCATGCTATTTTAATTGTGGTTTAGTGGCTTCCAGCCAAGGCAAGGAGTGAATTTCAGGGCAGAAGGCAGACAGCTTTATACTTTCACTCCCATCTCTGATACCAACCACAGCTTCAAACCACCCTGTAACTTGAAAAGTGCATTACAATGCACGAGCGTGCCAGCCTGGTGGCAAAGCCACTAAGATAAAAAGCAATGACACACATCTATTCTTTCCTCCTTTTTGTGCTCATTGTCCCTTACTCTCTTTCTCAGTTTTGTCTTCCCTTCCTTTTATCTTCACCTCTTTTCCTGGAAATGTGAAGAACTTGTACAGCAGTTTGAAACTCGTGGGTTTTACGCAATTCTCACCCGGAGGCTGCAAATCAAAGTGAAGTCTGAGTCACACTGCTTAGGAGAGACTGGGGCCTTCTGTCCTCACTCCAGCACAGAGTCACAGCATGAGGGCAAAAGCACAGCAAGGCTGGGCTCCCACACATTTTCTTCAGCATGTTTACTTCACAGGAATCTCTTCTGCCCTGCCCATCTCTGCTCCCCACATAATGTATTCCAAGCATAATGCTGATGTAATGCAGAGACCTCCAGAACATCCAGACCTTCACTGGTCACCCTCACTTAGGGAAACCAAAGGGGTTTTTCACCTCATTGGTAAATAATAATACATTTCTTGCTCAAAGTAGTTTGGCAAATTTATTGCATTGCATCCAGGGATTGCTCTGATTAAACACAAGGTCAGCCCTGTCCCCAGTTTCTCTGTTTTCTAGGCAGTAATTTAGACTGCAGAGGGGAGCCCTGTTCCTTGATATACTGACTTAGGACATAAGAGGATCAATTCCACTGCGTCCCCCCCAAAAAAAAGTTTACCTTACTGATTCTTAGAAATAAAAGGGGGTAGGGGCTGGCCAGGTCCTGTGTGGAAATTCAGAACTGATGGCTTCACTGCAGGGGTAGAGCAAGAAGTGAAGGGCACATCAGGGCTCCGGTGCACAGGAACAGCAATGTTTCTTTCAATTTATCCTCTTCTTACAGAAGACCTTTCTTTCTCTCCTTTCCCCTTCCAAGAGCAGAGAGTTAATCTTTGAAGCTCAGTGCCCCAGGATCCTGTGTGTGCCAGAAGTTTATATGTGCTTGTGTGAAAAATCCAGTGACATGGCCTTGGGCACAGAAACATCCTCAGCCACAGGCTGCAGGGAGGATGTGCTGGGGGAGCTACAGAGTCTGTTTACACTTGTTAATATTCTTTCTCCAGGCTACTGACAACTGCCAAGGAGATGAAAAGAGAAACTATTTTGACCTTTGGAGTGATCCAGTCTACACTCTGCTATGTTGTAGTACTGAAATTTACTTGGCGACTTCAGCTTTCTTTTAGAAGCTCAACGCCTGAAATTATAGAAGCAAATCATAAAAGGCCTTAAGGGACTTAGAATAGTTTCATCTCCTGATTAAATTAATCAAATTTTAAATTGTGGCGGCTTGAGTTTACAGTTGCTGGGAATTTGCAGTATTAATGCTACACACCTTTCATTTCAATGTTTGCCTCCTCTATTTCTCCTAGACAGTGCACCGATCAGCAAATAAAGATCATTTTTCCTGCTGTCCTGTGGCAGGAAGGAGCTGGGAGGCAGCAGGAGTTAGGCTGTGCACTGCTCTGGGTGCTCCTCTCCCTGTCTGTGATATGTGCAAGAGAACAGCACATGCACTCCCTGCCAGGGGGCACAAAGACACACAGGCAGCACTCCTGGTCCTGTGAGGGAAAAGGGACCATGATGGGAACCCTTGGAGTGCCCTCCACATCCTGTGCACCACCCCAGAAGCAACAAGGGAGCAGAAAATTCCTGTATCAGGAATGGTCAGCAGGAGCAGGGAGGTCATTATTCCCCTGTGCTTGGCACTGGTGAGGGCACACCTGGAGTGCTGTGTCCAGCTCTGGCCCCTCAGTTTAGGAAGGATGTTGAGATGTTTGAGTGCATCCAGAGGAGGCAACAGGCTGGAGAGGGGCTGGGAACACAAACCCTGAGAGGAAGCCCTGAGGGAGCTGGGGGTGCTCAGCCTGGAGAAAAGGAGACTCAGGGCTGCCCTCATCACTCTCTGCAGCTCCTGAAAGGTGCCTGTGCTCAGCTGGGGCTGGGCTCTTTCTCCAGCAGCACTGACACAACCAGAGCACACAGCCTCAAGCTGCACCAAGGGAAATACAGGTTGGATATTAGGAAAAAGTTTTTCACATGAAGGGTGATAAAGTTCTGGAATGGCTGCCCAGGGAGGTGGTGGAGTCCCCATCCCTGGGTGTGTTTAACAAAGCCTGGATGTGGCACTGGGTGCCAGGGTTTAGTTGAGGTGTTGGGACTGGTTGGATTTGATGATCTTTAAGGTCTCTTCCAACCCAGTGATTCTATGAATTCTGTGAAAAGTAGAATGTTCCCTTCCAGGAGGGAAAGAAAGCTACCCAGGGCTGTTCCAGGTGGCAAAACAGACATGCTCAGCTGAAGCTGAAAAACTAGCCCAGCTGAGCAATGTGGAGTCCAATGCTTCCCTGGGGATTTCCATTGACTTTGCTTCTGAAAAGTGAGGAGTTCACTACTCTGTGCCTTGATCTGGAGACTGCAGTTAAGAGGAATGGCAGAGCAAACCCAAATTCAAACCATTAATGGTGTCTCAACAGAGCAGCTATAACCCAGGCTCCACTGGAGCCCACACCCCTCATGGCCCTCACAGGATGGCATTTCAAAATTCCTGCAGAGAGGTTAATGCACACATGGTCAGCTGGTTTACTTTAAGCTGAGATCCCCAGCTCAGATCACAGGGTCATTCTCAAGCCCTGGGGCTGGCCATGAACAATTTATATTCCATGGCCCATATCCCATCCCAAATCAGCACATGCAGCTCTCCAGAGGCATGCAGAGGGGTTTGTTCTGCGAACTGAGGGGCTCATTGAGATTCTAGTTACAAAACAGGTTACTTCAGGGATGCCCACAGTTTGAATAATTTAAAGTCAAACTGGACAAACACAAGAATTCATTATGCAGAAAAGCCCATTTTGGAAGGATAGGAGATAACCTTCTTAGTCTCATCTTTCTCCTCATCACTTCTTAACTGTGTTAAGAACTTTAGCTGGAAAATGTTTTTCCCAGTAGAGTAACATCAGGGCCATCCTGTGAAGCGCCTGTTTAAAAATCAGACCTAAGCACATCAGGAAAACCATCCTTAGCTGCAGTGCTGAGGACTTGGAAATGCGCCTGGTGAATCACCAGATCTCTGAAAATCAGCTTCTCCAGCAGCTTCAATTTCAATTTCAAAATACCCAAAGTTATCAGGGTCAGTTTACCATCTATCCCCTTGCCCCCTTAACAGGAAAGGGAAATTAATCTTTCTCTCTGTATCAGTAGTGGCTTCTGTCAAAATGTTTTTTTTCTGCACATATTCCCAGACCATTCTGTTGGTCCTTTTGTGACCATTATTCTATATTTTATTTCTGTTTTTTCTCTCAATAGGCTGTTGTGCTTGATCACACACATGTAGTACATTTTCTGTAAGAGAACTGGCTGTTCCCCTCCTTACTTCTTTTTCTCCTCAATTTTCTTTTTTTTTTATCCTTGATTTTCATTTGGGGTTGCATACAGAAGCCACAAATCCATCATTTATGTGGCCAAAGTGAAAGACTCTAGGCCACCTCCACAGATACTTAAATGCCAAAGCCCAGCAATGTTCAATTCTCTCCCAGACCAGACTCTAACATTCAAGTTAATTATTATTATTTGTATTATGTTTTTTTAATTAAAAAGGGGTACATCCTAAATATTTATTTTCTGTTAAAAGTATAACAGGCAAACATTACTAGAAGTGACTTTTTCACTCAAAATTCAGGAATATCATTCCACAGAATTTCCATTCTGATCAGTCCCATATAGACAATAAACAGGAAGTGTTCTGACTCCTAAGTGCTAAGAACTAATTTGAATTTCATCACAAGAGATAGGGATCAGGGAGAAATAAATTAAGAAACACTGTATATCTCCATAGCCAATGGCAGGAGACTGCAGCCCACACTCTCTTTGTTTTAGCAGGTTCAGGTCCCTGGAGCAGTGAAGCCCCAGCAGCAAGTTCAGCAAGGTTGGCCATGCAAACACAAACTTCCTGTCTCTGGCAGCCATGAGGAGCCCACAGTGACATTTGTGGTGCCAGGAGTAATTTTCTAATGGCACCCAGTCAAAATAACCTTTTATCAGACATGGCTACACCTACAGGAGTTGCAGCTCTACCTCCACAGTTGCAGTAATTCTTTTCTAAACATTTGCAGCAGCAAAAGAAGAGGTATTTTTAACGGGATTAAATGTAGTATGTAGAAAAATAAGTTTAAAAAAGTGGCATTATCACAGGCCCACATTTATAGAGCAGTAGTTTCTTCCCCCAACAAATATATTGAGTGATAGCAATGTTTTCAGCCTCCCAGAAGAGATTGATGCTTGAAATGTGAAGCCAGACAAATTCAGAAAAATCCAGGTGAAAAAGGAGGCACAGAGTTGAGAGCAAAGTCATTAGTGGCTGCATGACTTAAACACTCTGATGTACTCTGTGTCACTGGGGCATGGTCAGGTCACAATTACACTCAAAAAGTTCCTCAGCTCAAAGCTAGCACAACTCCTGGAAGCTCATGACCTGTGGAAGGAAGGTGTCAGTCCCACGGCTTCAGAACCATTCCACCTCAGGAGCACTTTGCAGTTTTGGAGATGCTTCCAGCCACATTCCCTGCACTGCTGGGCCATGCCTGGGTGGGATGAGGCACAGCTCTGGCTCCCAGCATCTGCCACACAACCCTGGCAGCAGCAGCAGATCCCCTTATCCCACAGGCGAAGGAAGCACAACGTTTCCTGAGCAAGAAACTTCCTGTTCCTAAAGCTAAAAGAGAGGGATGGATGGATGGATGGATGGATGATGGATGGATGGATGGATGGATGGATGGATGGATGGATGGATGGACGGACAGATAATGGGTGGGTGGATGGATGGGTGGATGCATGGGTGGGTGGATGGGGGGATGGATGGGGGGATGGATGATGAATGGATGGGTGGATGGATGGAAGTGTTCCATGGATCACATCTGACCTGTGAGATACCAGAACAACCAGAGCAATTGGATGATTGCAATTAAGCTTACCATCTCTACTAAGTGCACCATTTCTTAATTTATTAGGGTCTAGTTTAGGCTGACATGATGAAATGCCATGCCAGGAATGTGTCCTTATGAATTCTGAGTCCTACAGATATAATCAACACATGGACACCCAGACATTTGTTCTGGGAAGGGGTAGAAGACATATGAGCTGTCCATCTGCAGAGGAGATGAGAGGCTCCCACCAGTCTCAGGGAAGAAGAGAAATATACATAATTATTAGAGGAATCTTAAAGCAACAGGTCATCATTACTCAGGAAATATAGAACAAGATGACTAGGATAGGGGCAGGAATGCTGAAGCTTTATGCACTAAAAATTCAAGTGAAAATCACAAGTTTAGTGTGAGATTTGAGGCAGCAAAGCAGATTGCTCTCACCCACAGTGACCAGTCCCTCACTGTGTCCTCATAGCACCACTCACAGATCAAGAGTGCACTGGGAGAGACACAAACAGGCTAAAGGATGGATGGTTCCTTGGGGCTCAGGTGCAAGAAAACAAGCTGCAGCAAGCAATAAAATCATCACTTGGCTGCTGATGTGCAATAACTTTCTTTGTGCACACTCAGCCCATGGAAATGTGAGGTAATTTGGATTATTTTAGCCTTTACAGGGCTACTGCCTGAGAGTTGCCACTTGTGCCTAAACTTTTGATTTCTGCTTTACTGGGTAGATGCAAGCTCATTGCAAACATCAGGTGTGCAAGCTGCCCTTGTTGCAATAAATATGCCAGCACTTTTCCAGCCATGCAGCAAACTCCTGTTCTTTCCAACACAGGAGTTCAGCGTGACTGGGGAGTATTGAGTATTTTCTGGTGCTTTCAGAGTTACAAGCTCTTTACTGGTTTATTATCCAAACTTGAAATCACAGCTCTAATCCAGCAGATTTTTGTGCCCAGGGGATCAGATGAACTGAACATAATCATGGAAAACAGTGAACACATACCCTATGTCTCCAAGTAGTTTAGAACTACTCCTTTTAGCACCAAATACTGCTCTATTTTATATTAAATCATAATTTATTATTCCTGAATGTCAACTACTAAATATTTACAAGCCAAAAACTGGAATTTAACTTTCTTTAGAGAAAGAATTTTCAACAGTCTCAGGAATCTCATCCTTACTAACCTTATTTCCAAATAGACCACACTTTAAGCTTGTATTCTTGGTGGCCAATTCTATGCAAATTTTGTTCCCATAATACATTTGTGTCCTCAGAGCACACACATGAGTAATTTCTTCTGCATTCATTCATAAATTTGTTTATTTTAATTTTCTTCCTTAATTTTAATCCTTCGAGCCACTCAAAACAAGGAAAATTTATATCTTCCAGGCACCTGAAGTTTCTCCAGACTCAGAATTTGGAAGCAGATCTTCTGTAATATAAAGCAATAAAATAAAGCATCCTGTGGCGCTCTATTTCTCTCCTAGCAGGAGGACTCCTGATTTCCATTAAGCAATGATGAACATTTCTTCCTGTTGACTCCTCCAGGAACTCTTCTAAAACCCTAAGGATGCTCTGTCTTATTAGAAGTAGGAAAATTTTCTAGGTATGTTACATCAGCTGTGAAGTTCTGCCTAAACTCAGTGCAGATACCCACAGAGCAGAAAGATGAATTGGAGACAGTATTTCAACTATTCTTTCTCAGGATTAAAAACACTGAAATTACAAAAAGATAAGCATTTTTTTTAATAGCTTTAGTAGAGAAAAACTGGGTGAGGTAACAACTAGAATTATACAACTAGAATAATTATGTTTTTGTGGAAAGTTTTTCTTTTCACTTAGTTGTTTTTGTCCCGCTGTTGACCTCCTGGAATTTTATTCCTGTGTATCCACAGGCTAAAGATTTTGGATATATGCTTGGAGGAGATACTGTCATCCTTTTCCACGTGAACTAATCCACGTTGCACGGATCAGCTGAATGATTATGTTGGTCAGAGAATTCTCAACCATGGGGTTCTAACACACTCTTGGAAATAAACCCACATACCTGGGTTTAAAACTGCTCCTAGGCCTGTTTAATTATCTATAAAAGGTGGTAGGACTTCTATAAGGCAGACCTATAAAATCCTGTATATTTGTGATTAGGAAAGTTTCTGAAAGATGATTTCACCCATCTGGATAGATTGCTACAACTTCCTTATTCTATTTTAATTAAGTCTAAATTAAATTGTCATTGCCAAAACTGTCCCTAAAGTCAGGACAACCTTGTCAGTTTAATGTAAACTGAAAATAGAGAGTTTAGAAAGAAATCAGTTTATTTGAAGAACTGCTCAGCTAAGTTTACCTAATTATCCCAGCACAAATCACATCCCCTCTGTGCCAGAAACTGTATCAATACCAACAGAAAGGTAAGTTCTAGCAAAATAATTTATTGTTAATGCATATTACAGAAGATATTCAGGTGCATACAAAAGGGAAACAGATAGTGAGTGGAAAGGGGTCAGAGCTGCTGATCTAATTTCCTAATGAGTCAGGTAGAAATTACTAAAACACACCCTTTGCTATCAGAAAAGATTTCAGCATTCTAAATTAATTACATATTTCCTACATTCTGACAACTATGAACCAGAGAGAAAAGGAACCTCTTTCCCCACAACAGCTGATCCTTAGAGGATGAGAACAAAATTATTTTCAGTTTCTCCATTAACTCAAAGGTCTGTGGTCACTCTCCTGCATTTAATCCACTAATGAACCTCTGGGGACTCTGTTTGCTGACATGCAATGCCACCTCTTGTTTTCCTGCTGGCTTTTATAAGAGGAGGTTGTTTCTGTAGACTCAGCTGGGGTCTAAAAAAGGTTCAGTTTTAGGAAGAAGTCAGCTCATGAGAGAGGAATCTGAAGGGCTCATGCACTTGAAAGTTTTTCTACCCACAAGACCAGTTACCCTAATAAAAGAAATTACTTCTCCCTACAAGTCTTGCTTTAACTCTAAGCACAGCACATTTTTGGGGTCTCTCTGGAACTGAATGCAACCTTAATTTAGCCTCATGCTCAAGCACCAGGGGTTTCTGATGAAAGCCCTCCCTCAGGAGTCTCTGGGGCCATGGTGACATGCATGACTGGAAAGCAGCAGCACGCAGGAAATGAAGTGCTGAGCTGGAAAGGTGGAGGAGGAACAATTTCATGACTAAGCAAGACGTGCTGAAGACACAGATGATTTCCCTGTTTCTCATGCAGCCACATTCTGTGATGCTGGGCAAAACATTGAAGCTGAATTTTGCTAAGTGAGCACTACAGTGTTTCTTGCTTCACAAATGTTCACCTCTGGGACTTTTGGTACTATCTGAGAAATGCTGAGGGTCAGCACTGCCACTGAGGTCACAGATCTGTGTTTTAGACTCTCACAAAAATAGTCTTTACCTCTCAGTATTTGGGATATATTAGGAATTGTTCCTTAGCTCAGGGGAATAAACCTCTCCTCATGTTCAGCAGTTGTCCCATGAAAACAAATACATTAGGTTTTGAGAAGCATTCAAAAATTTTGGCAGTAAATGCTAGAATAGAGTGCAAGAGAAAATTAAACAGTGTCTGAAAAGAGTACAGACTAAGGCCCAAGGCCATACATTAAACAATGGGCAGGAAATCAAACATTGAAGAGGTTTTCATTAAAGGACTGTGAGCACAGGAAGAGGGGTCCTGTGCAAAAAACCCAAACACAACCACAGTGACATGCAATCATTTAATTAAAGATGCACAGAATGCTCAAGGAAATTTGAGTAATGAATACAAGAAAAAATTAATGAAGAGATTCACTAGAGCAACAAAAAGTCCAGCACTGTTGCTATTTTTTGAGTGGTGATTCCTCTGATGCATCTAAAGCAGCCCTGAAAAACCTCTATCAGCAAAGTGAAAGTTTACAGCAGGGTGAGTAATCAGTGGATAAATTAGTTCTGACTAATGTGAATGATCAGCAGCTGAAAGCTTGCACTGCATCAGTGCAACAAAGAGCTTGTGGTACCCTCAGCTCTCCCACAGGAGCCTTGCACTGAGCCCTGCACAGCCCTGGCATGAGGGACCCTCATCCCTGGGGCACACACAGCCCTGGGGAAGCACTGATTTAGATTGACTGTGTGTTTGGTGACATGTGAAATTCCAGCTCAAATAACCATAAAAATCCTGACTCTTCAACACCTATTAGCACTTTGAAGCAGTATAAGCTCTGCTGCTTGATCTTTGCTGTCTTGAGTAGTAGGAAAAAAAGAGTTTTAGTGCCACACAGTTTGGACATTTTGTTGGCTGAATAATTTCTAGCACAATGCCTTTTAGCCCAGGGCTTAGAAAAACCATCAAGAACAGAAAGCTCAAGTGAGATTATAGGATATAACAAGAACACTTCATCTTAACAGCAGCGTGGAAACAATATCAGATGGCTTTTATTGCATAACCAAAAATCTTCTGAAAAATCTACCCAATACAACCTAGGGATTTAAATGTTCCTGAAAAATTAAATGCCACATAGGAAGAGAAGCCAGCTTTTTAACTCCCAGTCATGTGCCACAGCCATGGGTCTGGCTGATTTACTGCTCACATGCAGCTTGTCTTCCCTCTGCTGCTGGGATGAGATACCTGGAGATTGCTTTGGCAATTTCCACCCCATCAACACCACTGATGTCCTGATCACCCAAACCACTCCTGTGCACTTGTGCAAAGCTGTCACCTGCATCCTCTAACCACAATGACAGAGCACCAGTGTCACTGCTTCCCCCCCAGCACCCATTCCAGAAAGCACCACTTCTGCTCTTTCCCTCCTGCACTGCTCAGAAAAGGAAAATTCCCTCTCTTCTCTCAGTGCTGGAATAATTGGTAAGAAATTTGCTGCCTCAGAGCAGTCCTGCTACATTAAACCTCTTCCCACATGTCATCACTTGATATGGAGAAGTGACTGCATAAACCAGTCTGGGCCATGGGTCAAGTTCTCTCAAGTGCTCAGGGCTACACACAGCAAAGGACACAGCTGCTCACAAGCCATTCCCTCACTGGCATTTAGAGCCCACTGTGAGCTTGAAAAATCAGCACTAGAGATACTGAGGGGAAGAAGCTAACAGGAATTGCCTGGCATTGCCTGTGGTAGCCCTTCTTGGGTCATTTTTACATTCACCATCTGCTGAGGAGCACAGCCCTTCATGCTGGCACTCTGACCACCACCACACCCAGCCATGCTCACTTTTCCTCAGTTTTCTTTCCACCTCTCCCATCTTTCCTGTGTTCAGAAAAGACAGGAGAGAGGAGACCCCTCCTGGCTCTGCAGTTGCAGCAGCCAAGAGTTCAGCCTGGGAGATGGAGCTTGGAACAAGGCTGAGAATGAATTCCAGACTTCTCACCAAACAAATGCCACACAGTAAAGGGCAGTTTTGCTCCTCCAGGTGGGGCCTCAAACAATTTGTGTTTCATTATTCAAATGTTCCAATGCATGTTAAACCCACTCTGAACCCATACAGTGCAATGAGCCATTGAAGGGCACCAGGTGTGTTCCTACATGAAGTGAACTCTTGCTCTGCCTGTTTGTGAGAGGAAACACAGAGAAACTTTATGAACTTGTGTGCTTACAGCTGGGAAATTCAGTCACGTGAGCAGCACTGCTCTCCTATGGCCTGGAGGTGATTTGTATTAAAAAAGGAAAATACTCAGTGAGGCCATTCAAACTCAGCTCAGTGTTCTTGATCATTTGAATGTATTGAGCTACTAAATTCTCCTAAAATCTACAACTCTGGTAGTCTGGAGATAATGTTCATACACTACAGTGGTTCTATAACAGAAAACAAGCTGTCTGATATTCTGAGTTTCTCACCCACAGGCTTTTCTTTGCAAACTGCCTTTGTTATGGAAATAGGCAAAGGTACTATGAAGGACTCTGGAACTCTGCATAGAAAAACTAAAGCCAAGCAAAAAAAAAAGAACCTACAATTCTACAACAATAAGGGAAAAAGAACTGCACTGAATTAGATTTTCCTCCACAGAATATTTGTTGCATAAATGTCTATAGATGCTGCTGCCCTCCTAGTGACAGACCTCTTGACATCTTCCCTCTGGAAATGAAAAAGTGTTTGGCCTACAGGGGAGGTAGCTGGAAATGTTTAGAGAAATATCATAGACATCTGACACAAGTTGTTTGAAATGCAGCAATCAAGGGACTCTCAAATAAACCTGACTGAACTATCTTAAAAATACCTTTAAAGGACAGATTCAGCCTTGTATAACTCATTTGACTGTGATTATTTTTTTAAACAAACACAGAGTCTAATAACCTTTACCTCATCTGGAGATTCTTTGAAAAGATGTTTAGCCTGCATAATCAAAACTGAGCTCCTGTTACCTAGCTGGAGGCAGAGACCTCTTCACTGGCTCATGCAAAATTTCAATATGTTTAGTTTAAAAAGTGGCCGTTATGTTTTCTCTGCTTCCAAGGGCAGGTATACAATATCAAAAAGTAAGATTTCTGAGATCTAGCCTAAAGCTAGATATATCTTTTATCTTTGCCCAGCCTTTCTAGGAGACTCTTACAATACTTCAATGCTCAAGATCATGAAAATCTTGTTATTTCCTGCCTAAAACAATTTATGGCCATATCAGAGCCATCAATTCTTATTCCAACAATATCCTTCATTTAAAAAAAACTTTACTGTCTCCAGAGAAGGGCCCATTGACCTGAATAAATGAGAATCAGTGATTGTTGAAGATGACCAAGAAAAATGCTGCAAATGCCTTAGTCTGACAATGAAACTTTCTCCTAGACAGATATCCTGAGGATGGACAGATTCTCCATTTCCATCATTATCAGCAGAAGGAGAGCCTAAGTCATGAAAAATTCTATTCTCCTGCTTTGATAAGAGATAAGACCTATTAAGTATAAAAAGCCTCTTTGCCTTTTAGTCAGCACACAAATTTTCATTTGGAAACTCTGAAGATTATGTCACTGTGATGTAAAAAGCATATTTTGGTGCTGCACCTAGCTGGAATTCTCTGAGCTCCAGAGGAAGAAAAGAGAAGTAAGCACTAACTATGAGATATTTTCTAAGTTTTCATCAAAAAGTTCAGCAATGCCAGCAGACAAACTCTCAAATAACCCATTTGATTAAAAGCCATCACCAGATTTCTTCACCCAATCTTAGAAATTTGGGGTATCTAAACTGAGGTTAAGAGGCTCAGTTTCCAAATACCTGGTTGCCCATTTACCCCTTAACTAGCCTCTGCTTCACACTCATGAAAATAAATGGGATAGAAAATAAAACAGTCACATTTTCTTGCTTGTTTGGAAAGTCACAGCCAGCCCATATGAAAGGAGGGAGAAGGAGAGAGGAAAGGCATTCCCTAATGCCCAACATGCATTTTAGAATCAGTCCATAAATCATCCTTCTTCTCTTCGTAGAAATGCCCTGAGCAGAACAGAGCACTCCTGGAATGGTTCATTACTTACAAACATTTGATGAAAGTGGATTCAGATTTTGGTTTATGATCCAACATGCTGGAGGAAGATGAGTTTTCTAGATGAGACACAGGCTGTACACACAAAGCGAACTGCTCCTCTCTGCTTTTCAGTGCTGTCCAAGGTGCTGGGTTAAAGAAAAACCCAGGAGCGGGCTGCTGCCAAAATGAGCCCCACAGTTATCACTTATCCCTGCTAGAGACATTGATCCTTGTACAATTCATCTTCACAGCATTGTGCCAAATAGGAAAAACCTCTGTTTCACAGATCCTTTATATTTTTTTTTCTTTAAGTTACTTTAAGTCTTGCAGTTTATGAGTCTTTCCCTCAATTATGAGCCATCTCAGCAATCTGCCTTTCAAGCAATGCTCACCAAACCTTTCTCAAAGGGCCCCGGAGCCTGCTGATTGAGCTGTCTCACAGAAGCCTTGCTATTGGGATACCTTTGGAGTGCTTTTAATCATTTTATGAAGTTAGGAAATCCTCATCTATTAAACTGCAGCAGACCACAGAGAAATTTTATGGCTTGTCACCAATTGAGACCAGCTGAAAGGAAAGCAGAACGGTGCTTTCAAATTAAATTACAGTTTTTCAGCTTGGACTGGCACAATCTGTCTTCAGCAAAAGAGGGGCCTTGTGTGGAACTTTTAGAGCAAATTCAACCCTCTGATTCACACTGCTGCTCCCTGCATTTTGCACTGGGCTGCACAGTTACAAAGGTGACTGTGGCACTCTCAGGCATCCTTCCAGCCCAAGAGCCATGTGCTATCTGCCATTTCCTATTTTGAAATATCTGTGCTATTTCCAAATAGGAAATCTCCTATTTCCAGGAGAGCTCCAGTTAAGCACACACAGGGAGGGACAGCAAAGGAATATGGTTATAATTTGAGGGATTTCACATGCAGATTTACTGAGTGGGATTAAACTGGTTTTAACCTTGCTCTTAACCTTCACCTTCTCTGCCCAGTGCCATGAGGCACTTTCTGCAGCTCATCCAAAAAGGAGAGAGCCACCACAGAGCTGTGCAGTTGTTATGAGCGCCCCTGGGAGAAGGGAAACGTTCCCTCATGACCCAACATGAGAGAAGACAGAGGATTTCCTCTCTTTCGCCTCTCATCTAAGATTAAGTTTGCCCATTGCCTGGAGAAGAACAACTTACTGAGGAACAAATAGCTTGCTAATGACTGAATTGTAAAAATGGAACAAAACAATAACAAAAATAACCATTTTGGCCGTGTTTATATGTGCTCTGAATTTACATCCTGTGAGTGTGCTGTTACCTTCTCGGAACATTCATGGGAAGAAAATTTCAACCCCCCCAAATTTAAATGGTCACAGACAGTGAAGGTGCTCCTGCCCAAGGGAAAGAAGATTTTTAAGATCCCTTTCAACCCAAACAATTCTGTGATTTCCATGATGTCCCTAGAGACCTCTCCAAACATCAAACACACACTTCTTTACAACCCTGTAATACAAACAGTTACTCTAGGCTGAAAGTACACCAAAAAAGAGAGTATATTCTGGTGTAAAGTGAAATGTAAAGTGTTTTCTAAGTGACAAAATATACCTTGAATTTGTTATTCACATTTCAGACATATCATAAGAATATTTTTTTTTTCCTAAGACTGCAGGTCTAACCCTACATAGCTAGTCATGAGTTAAGTATTTATAAAATACCTTCTTAGAGACATTACAAAGGAGGAGAGAATGAGAAGTATACAGCTTTTCTGTCATGTATTTTTCAAAGATATCAAGTATTTGCTGAATTCTAAAGAGAAAAAAAAAGGGAAAAGTTATCATAGAACCAAAATAGAGCAGAAATGGCTTTCAATCTCTTCCCTCAGGAGGCACCAGAAACCTTCATGAGAGGTGGAATAAGAGTAGAAGAGACATTTCAGGAAAAAACATCAGACAAAAATGTCCAGTCTTCCAGATTACAAAGAGCCTGCCTTCCTGTCAAGAATGAGCTGCTAGATTAGGCTAAGTAGAAGAAAAAGGAAAATATGGATATTCTGTCTCAGCCACAAAAAATATTTTGCCCCACAGGAAAAAAAAAAAATTAGAAGCAAAATTCCTTATCTTCCAGTATCAGAGCTGGCTTCCAGTGCTGTGCCTCATGGCTTTCCTCTTTCTTTTTTTTTCCTTGTCCTCTGTCTGTTTCTCATCCTCTTGTTTTTAATCTTGCTCCAGAGTCTGCCCCATTCTTTCCCCAGAGACAAATTAAACTGAGGACATTGATTGAAATTCCCACCCAGGCTCTTAATGAGCGTATCATGGCTGTGTCTCCTTTTGGGCAAAGGAAATCTCAGAAAGGTTTTAGCACACTAAAGCTGCCAGCACAGCCCAGACACCCCACACACACAGAAGGCAGAGAGTCTTTGAAAAAAAGAAAAAAAAGAAACCTTAGGGACAGCAGCCACAAATTACTCCATTCTGCCCATCTTCCTTTCCATATTTGCTTCCCCTTTTCTCCTCAGTGGCCTTTCCCACCTCCCAAGTACATGACTTTTAGCCCAGACACCCCTTCCATCTATCAAAAGCTTGACACCCATGTTTCTGCTTCCCCAGGACCAACCTTGTCACTTTACCACATTAGCCAGGTTTCCCTTTGTGACAACTCTTGGCACGTTTTCCCCCTTCCCCCTACCAACCACTGCTCCCTTTTCCACTTTAGCAGCCAAAGCACAACAGTCTGATAACTGCTCACCCAGTATCATCTATCTCCTTATTATCTGCTACATTATCCTTATCTAATTGCATGCACTTTGGCTCAATCTGACATTTTCAAAACTACAGATGCTTATTAGCTTTTCTTAGCTAAAAGAAAAAATGTGCATTATAGTGATTATCAGTTCCTGGCAGTGCCTGTGAAACACTGTAATGAGAGAGACCTTTAGCCCACCATAAACAAGCACAATCAGGGCCTGTTTTGGTTATTAGCAATGCTTCTACAAATGTTGCCACTGTCAGAATTAATGACAGCACTACCAATTATTAATAATCTCATGTTTCTGTCCATGGGTTCTTTTTAGCCCAAAGCTTTAGGCCCAAAGCAAAAATTATTTAATTCTGCACCCTTCACAAGGAAGCCACAAACGAAGTGAAGGCCTTGATTCCCTTTTGGTGCCCAAGAGATGCAGGTCCTGCCTCACAAAGGTAAATAACTGGCTGAAGGTCATGCAGCAGGTCAGTGGCAGACCCAGGAACTGCAAGACTTCCCTAAGAGTTATTCCAGTGCTCCACCACTGATCCATGCCCCCCAAACAGAAGGTACCTAAATGCACCCAGAAATCAGTGAGAATTGCCCACTCCTTGAAGAAGCCTGTTTCAACTCACCATCCTCAAACACAGAGAGTATAAACAAGGCAAGTACAATAGAAGGGGTTACTGTGATCCTAAACCTTGGCTATGTCAGTTTTAATTAATTACTCTTGTTTGCAATGACTCACTGTATGTGTTCTGACAAGTGTTTGTGCTGCAGTTCATGACAGAACAAAGAAGCTGCTTCAACAGCTCCCACTTTATCAGAGACACCATTGTGAAGCACTATAATACCTTCAGCGTTTTCTCCATGTGTCTCCTCTTGTATCTGGCATTACACCAAAAAAATATTTTAAAAGAAAAAAAATGAAAAGAAAAAAAAATGAAAAAGAAGTTAATATAGAGCAGGCAGAGGAACTGTATCAATAAAGTGCAGAGGTTCAATGTGCCTAGCAGTAAGGGTAGTAGAAGTGAAAATCTTTGTTCACTATAAAGTATTTATGTGTCTATGGCAACATGGTTGTTGATTTCTACAGCCTCCCTGAGAACAAAGTAATAGAAGTTCAGTCTTTTAAATATTGCTTTTCTTTTCTAGCACCCAGATGAAATAGAAATAGAAAAACAAAAACAAAATCAAATCATATTTAATACAGGTTATACAGAAACATGAGGAAAGATTAAGCAATAAATTACAAACAAAGATAGGATTCTACAGTCACATGAAACATAATCCCACAAGCAATCTGTGCAAATCTCAGAGCTGTGTATGCAATAAACTTATCTTGGGACAATCAGTCTCTTATGCAAGAGGTCAAACTCTATTTAAAGCAGATCCCAACATCCCCTTTGCTCTCTGCTCCAGTCTGCTCATGCTTTCCCCTGAAACACAACACAACCCAACCGATCCTGAGAGGAGGGCAGGGACACAGGCAGGAGCTGAACTTTGCAGGGCCAGAGGGAACATCCCTGGGAAGTGGCTGCAGTGGAGCCATCTGGGTTTTGCTGGGCACCATCCTTAGGAGCCAGGGCAGGGAGATAAGGCTGCCAGCAGCCCCCTGTTAGACAGGGAGGAAGAACTGACTCATGGCTATAATATAAGCCTCTGTTATGGCCTATATTATATCAGGAGCGCATCCCCAGGGGGACAGGGTGCCCAAGTTGCCAGGCTTAGCTCAGGCCAGTGCTGCAGGGCTACCCCCTAGCAATGGTGGTAATCAGCTCTTAGTGATTTCAAGCTCTCAGGATTTCAGCTCTCACTTGCTAGGTAAGTTTGCCCTTAGCAGAGGCTGCAGCAGATGGAGAGAGAGGAGAAGGAGGCGCTCGGGGGTTCCGCAGCGATGGTTTTATTGAGGGATTTGCTAAGGGTCCCGGGTCAGCTCTTCTTCTCCTGAATGGGCTAAGGATGCCTCTTTTATAGGGTTAGGGGGGATCCAGATTTGACCAATAGTAAGGGTTAAAGTAACATAGCCTATAGGGTTACAGGGATAAGCTTTGGGGCGGGGGTCAGGGAGAGATGGACTAAGGTTACTGTGTCAGCTTCCTATTATTCAATTCTCCATGGGGCTTTACCCATGTCTATGGAGTCTGCTACACATGACTTCCCAGCAGTGCAAAAAAAACCAGAATTCTTCTCCCATGAGGGAGCTGACAGATGGGAGAGAGGAAGGGATGAGCTGTGCTTGCTGCCCCTATGGTTTATAAGGGATTCAGAAGTTTGGGGAGCATATTGGAAGAGCCCTGCACCCCAGAGCCAGCTGCAACAGCACCCTACCAGCCAGCAGCAAGCAGCTGCCACAAGATTCCTTTTCTGTCACCCTGCTACAAGCATAAGTGTCTCTTTTGCTACTGTTAGCAGGTCATACTTTTTCTTTTCCAAAAGCTGGCCTTATAAATAAAAGTCTTTTTAAATCCCCCTTAGCCAGAGGCACTGCAGGACACTTGAATTCTTCTTCACAGACACAAACTGTACAGACTGGGCTCTGCAAACCACTGCTCATACCCTTGAGAAGGGACAGCAGCCAGGACCAAGCCTCCTGCTGCTGGACTGCTCCCTCTGGCCCTGCCAGAACAGGAGGAAAGCAGCAGGAACAGAGACCCTGAGCAAACCTCCTGCAGGGTCTGCTCACCAAGTGCCTTCAGATCCAGGGCTTGGAGACTGCAGCAACATCTGTAATTGCTCAGTCTGCATGAGTTTTATTTCTCCTCTGACCAAAATGTCACAGCTACATTCTTTTATAGAGAGTTTGAGCTTATTTTAATGGAAAATAAGGAACACAAACATGCTTTTGTCATAAACACTTTAAAATCAGTGACTGTGGTATAACTGGAGCTGAGGTTACCAAGCATTTCCCACTGCTGCATTTCCATTTCATGTAGCTCTGTATATCCAAAAGAGAAAGCCTGGGGAGAAATTTGCATTTGCTTTTGAGTTCTGCCTAGACTGAAATCTGCTTGAAATGCTGGAGCAGATGCTATTGACAAATACAGAAAAGAAATATAAAAAGCCCCAAACCACCCCCTCCCTGAAATACTATAGTGAAAGCATTAACATACTGCTGTCCTTCCTTTTGGATGCTTTAAACCTCCTTTTGCTCAAAGCAAACTCCAAAGCCTTGAAGAGCTGGAAAACTGTCAGAAATGAGTACTAGAAACAACAAAGACTTAAATGTGCCAGACTTCACAATTAGCTTTACACCTGTAAGAATATCCATGGTGATAACTGGAACAATTTTTAGTCTTAAAACCCCTGGGGCCCAGAACCAGAAACTGCAATAGCTCACAAGGCTGAGCCACAGCAGACCATTGCTGCATTGCTGCCATAGAGCTGAGATGGACGGTCCATGTGCCACCTCAGCCTCCAATTTTCCATCTGCAAAGTGAATACAATAATAATAATAATAATAATAGTAATAATAATAATAATAGCAGTTTTAAAAGGCACAGAGACTGCAACTCCTGGAAGAATCTATGTAATAGCTGAGGTCTACTAATAAGCACCTTGTTTAGAGTAAAATAATTTACACCTTGTAAGTGATAAACAATTAAAAAGCATATTCAGTTTTTCTCAGCAGAGCGTCACAAAATTGATCTTTTTCTAATCACCTCACACACTTCAGTACCTCTGTGTAAACTTAAATGTTTACAGAGGGAATGAGGACCAGATCCCTCCCCACCTCTCCCCCTGCCTCCATATTGCAAGTTCCCTGAGGCTTAAAAACTGTATTAATCTTTGGTAATCTTTGGGAAGACTTTCAAGTGCTATTTTGACAAAATAAACTATGAAATATCTCTAAATTAAAGTGCTTAAAAAATAAGATGCAATTAAAGCTCTGGTTGCCTGTGGAAAATTTATGTTCCCAAACACTCTACAGGTGGAAACATTGTGAAGGACTTCTCTTTCCAGCACAGAGAAACCCCTGCCCATTCTCCTTCAGAACACTTTCCTGGACTGTCCCACCACCCTCTCCCTCTCTTCCCTCCTGCACTGCTCTGTGCTGCAAAACATCCATGAGCCCAATGCCCATTCCCACTCTCTTTTATAGTTATACACTGGCAGTAGAGATTATGGCACAGTGATCTATTCCTATAGATGAATGCACACACTCAAAATATGCTTTAACTCAGTTAACTCACCCACACTGAATCTTACCAGTACCAAACACCCACAATTTAATGGATACGTAGAATATTTTCAAACGTGCATATATCAGTAGAAAAAACTAATCCAAAATGAGTATTTGTGCATCTAACTAGGAAATATACTTCAGTATCTATTTTTGCTTTGACCACAAATCTTTTGAAACACTTTGAAATGACAAACCTAAATTTTCTGCATGCACTTTTGAAAAAACACACTGTATCACAACCAATGGGTGAAAATCAGTAAGTGAAAGAGGCTTTTGGAAAAAAAAAATTGGCTTTTTTTTTTGCTTTCCTTTGGGAGAAAAGAGAAAAACATTCCCTTAGAAGGAAGGTTTATTTCTTCCTCCATGTACTTCAACTATTGCTGAACCCTTTCTTATAAAATATTTCCACCAGAGGTGAAAAAGAGTTACAAAACTGCCACCAGTTCCAGCAGACCTAGAGAAAGCATGAAGGAGTTGAAGAACCCCCACGTGTAGGTGTGAGTGTGTTAACAAGGGGGTGGTTGATGTTTCCCTGCAAAATCCAGGGAAAGCCTAGTGCTCCATAGGAACGGTGTGATCACCACACGCTGCCACCCCTCGGTCACGGGATGAAAATGCTCACACCTCACGGCAATGTGATGGGAATCATCCTGCCCACCAGGCAGAAATCCCCCCAAAATCAACCTGCAGTTAATGAACTGTAGTGGGAGGCTTTGCTGCACCAGCACAAGCATAAATATGTTAGCCCAAATTAATGTAAAGCTTTTTATTTTATGGGACAAAATCTGCTGTCTTCAGTCTGGCCTTTCCTGAAACAAAAATACACAAACGGGTGGAGAACAGCATATACTCACAGATTTATATATTTTTTTCCCCACCTCCTATGTCTTTAAAACCTCTTGGAAACCAACTTGAGCTGCTCCAGCCCTGGGCTCAGTCTCTGCTTTCTGCACTCGAGCTCCCAGCTCAGAAAGAGAAATAACATGAGCTGAGTACTCTACGTGAAGCACCCCAACCTATGGCACAGTTCACTACTATTAGAGAGATGATTCAGCCTCTTCACACAGTTATTTCGGAATACTTAAAAATACACTTGCTCTGGTAGATTTTTTAGTGTGTGCATCATCACCATGGCTAGGGAAGACTGCAGAAACAGAGACGGATTTTAAACTGGCAGCAAATATCATAAGTTTGTTTAATTATAGATATAGCCATAAAGCAAAGTGTAAAAAGTGTATCACTTGCACATCAGTGTCCAATATTCAGTAATCACAAAATATACGATGAGCTTCTGTGCAAATATAACCCATGATTTTAATAAGGTTTGTAACTATTCCTTTTGAAGGAAGTAAGCTGTAATTTTTATTCCTTTCAAAAGGTGAGCTTACACAATGTCAGCAGGGCCTAAATATTTCCATGGAAATATCCATTCCCATTCTCTGCATCTTAATGGCTGGAGGATAACTGAGTTCAGCTCCAAGAACTGACCAAGAAGATTCTAGGAGAATCTTACAGACTTAAGAAGAGGAGATTCTTACAGACTTAAACAGTTGGTTTTGCCCATACACACAGCAGTACAGATCTACAGACAGACTTCTGGTTACAATTCAAGTTGTTACAGCTTACAACAAAGTCAGGGTTTCTGCAGTCCCACAGACTCCTCTATACAATCAATCCATTCATCTCTTTAGGAGAAAAACAGCCCAATTTTGAAATGCCTGTTGCCTGAAGCTCAGGCCTCAATATTTCTGAGGGTTCTGTCCCTGACACACATTTCTAGGAGGCAATATCTCCTCCCGTTAGACAAATAATGAACTGAAAATTAACACTTTCAATTAGATGCAACAGCAAGTCTGATGTACCAAATTACTTTTTTTTTTTTTTTACACTGATGGCTTTGATTCTCACTTTCTCAGACTCATTCTGTTAACAAAGGATATTTGATTTACTAAATCCTTAATTTATCCAAGCACAAAACACAGTTTTACTGAGGCACCTCAAAATTATCTGTATTTGTATCTGAATGAAAACCTTCTCAAAAGGTAAATAAGTCTGAATAACCAATTGCAGAACTAATAAAGTATAATATATGGCCAAATGTTGTTTGAAGCGAATGCAAAAAAGAAAGAAATATTCAGAATTCAGTTTTTGAAAGAATATTCAGAGGAATTAAAGCTTTTGTACTTTGGGATTGTCTTTTTTATATAGGCTGAAGTCTCCAATTAAAGCTAATAAGAGTTTTGGCTAAGTAATGAACCTGTAAGAATGCAGCACATGGCTTTTCAAATAAAAAAAAGTTATGATATTTCACTGGAGGATTCAATATTTTTAACAGATAACTTAACAATTCACATTAAAAAGTACTTCTGTGAGCGACTTATAAAATGGATCAATATTCCACGTTACAGGAAAGTGCTGAATTTTTTATGCACCTGATTAATGCATTGTTAACATCCCAGTAATTAAAAGGAGGGGCATTACACACAATCAGCATGATACATCTTACTCAGCACCTCCTGGCAGTTGCCTGCAAAAATTAAACTCATTAATCACTGTGATGCCAAGAAAGAAGCCTGGAAAAGATGAAGAAGCTCTATTTTATGGGAAAACAGTTCTCAAGTCAACATGTAGGAGAAAATCCCTTCCACTGTACAATAAGCAAAACATTTCTCTCATCAGTCTAAAAGGTAAACCAATCACAATTACCATTTAAAAGGTAACCTCATCAATCTAAAAAAGAGACTTATGCTAACAAAATTGCATAACCTGCTATACCACCACACTAAAGTGAATGAAGAGTTCTCAGAGATGTTTCCTCATCTGAATGAATGTCATAAAAAGCTAATTTTATAACAATGTAAATATGTCATCAGAATTTTGTTTAGAGCTGTTGCAATAGCTTTAATATCAATGATGCCACAGAGCCAGCTAGGAAGTGTTTTTCTGGGGTCATTTACACAGAACCTAATTTCTTTATTACTCCTCTTATAAATAACATGACTGTCTCATCAGATGAACAATTAACATGAACACTTTGCAAGACTTAATCCAGGTTTTGTTCAGTAGTTAGGTGTGCTATATATATTTTCTTATATACCTGCCATGAGCTGAATCATAGTAAAATCTATAAAATTCTAAAAATCATAGTAAAAATCTTAAAATTCAAATGAATGCTGTGAACTCTACTTTGCTATATTTTTATGTTACTAAAACAATGTTCTCAAGTGTGTCTCAATGGTGCCTGTAGGTCAGCAGTTGCCATATAAAATCATTACTGGTTTTGATTTGAATTTTGTTAAGGAGTTGCTATCTCCTTTTAACTCTTTATAGATTTCAAGCAGTATTTTTCCATCAGTAGTACTTCCACTGGACGGAATGCTTACTTACAATGCTGTGACCTTCAAAGGCAACATCCTGTCTTTCCCTCTGTTTTGTTCTGCATTGAGGTCTGTGCTGGTGCTTAAAAATACAGCACGCATATTTCAGTAGGAAAAGTCATCATCAGTAACCCATAAAATAGACTCAGTTCTCTCCCTTTTATTAATCACATGACAAAGTTAGGAACAGAACAGTCTCGTTCTCAGGTTTGTTTTGATATTTCCAAATGTGGGAAGGGAGAAAACCCTTTGTTTCTATATGTTTAAGTTCTAGATTCTCCTAATGCATTGATGTCAAAAGATGAAAGACAACGTGAATGCCCCAGTTGTGCAAGACAGAAAACAGAAATCTAATCTTAGGAAAGAGTTTCCAGTGCTGTCTCCTTAAGCCCTTCCCCATGATGAGCAATAGCACATACTCCTGGCACCCTGCACAATCAGACCACCCTCCTTGGACCTGTCCCATGCTCTTTGCCAGCTCTCTGCCTCGCTTTCCCCCTTCCCTCAAGGGTCTCATGACCAAGGCTGCATTCGCTCATCCTGAGCGAGCCTGACTGCTGCCACTCTGTCTCTGCTGCTCTCGCCACAGACAAGGGTGGGAGGTCACTGTCAGCTCGCCCCAGCACGGTCCTGGGAGTGTTTGGAGAGCGACAGCTCCTCCTGACCCGGGACAGGAGGGGTTCGGCACCGCAGACAGCTCCTCCTGACCCGGAGCAGGAGGGGTTCGGCACCTCGGACAGATCCTCCTGATCCGGGACAGGAGGGGTTCAGGACCCCAGACAGCTCCTCCTGACACGGACAGGAGGGGTTTGGTATCGCGGACAGCTCCTTCTGTCCCGGGACAGGCAGGGTTCGACGCCCCGGACAGATCCTTCTGACCCGGAATAGAGGGGTTCGGCACCCCGGACAGCTCCTTCTGAGCCGGGACAGAGGGGTTCGGCACCCCGGACAGATCCTTCTGACCCGGGATAGAGGGGTTCGGCGCCCCGGACAGCTCCTTCTGACCCGGGACAGAGGGGTTCGACACGCCGTACTCTTTCTGACCCGGGACAGGAGGGGTTCGGCACCGCGGACAGATCCTTGTGACCCGGGACAGGAGGGGTTCGGCACCGCGGACAGATCCTCGTGACCCGGGACAGGAGGGGTACGGCACCGCGGACAGCTGCCCCAGTCCCGCTCCGCTCCGGTTCAGCACCGCGGACACCTCCAGCCTCCTCCTGCAGGCGCCTGGCCCCGCGGGCCGGATCCCACTCCCTGAAACGCGCGATTTAAAGACCATTTCCAGCGGTTTGTCACGGCTTCATCCTCCCGACCTGAACGACCCTCTGCCAGAGACCACCAGCTCAGGTTTTCCAGTCTCTGCTCGCCCCTGTGAACTGCCGAGCCAGTCCAGGGGACTTTCTCGGACAGGTTGCCCCCTTTAGAAACAATTCACACTAAGTGTCCACGTGCGTTAAGGAGTCACCCCAAACCCCCGATTCTGGGCAGTTTCTTGCACTTCGTTGCAGAAGACACCAGGCAGGCACAGACAGCAGTGTCCCTCAACAGTGCCCAGCAGTCACCGGGCACCCACACAACTCTGAGGGGATGGGGGAGAGGTGGAGCGGGGGGGAAGAAAAGAAAGGAAAAAAAAAAAGAAAGAAAGAGAGAAAATCTTTCCTTATAGAAGTTAAAGGATATTATTATTATTATTATTATTATTATTATTATTATTATTATTATTATTATTATTATTATTATTATTATTATTATTATTATTATTATTATGGAGCCTGAAAGCAGAAATCACTCGCACGTGCTAAAGTGCAGGCTTTCCTCTGCTTCCGGACTCAGTGCTTCTGGTGACCAGAGAAGCGGCTCCAGACATCTGCTGTCTGCAAGTCCAGGAAAGCGAAATTAAAACAATGAGGAAAGTGTGCCTGAGCCCAGCCCTGGAGGTGGCACTCCGCTGGCTCGCAGCGACACCTAGAGCCCAGCACACGGCCGGGAAGGGCCCCGTGTCCCCAGCCACACCGGGAGAGTCGCCGGTGGGTGCGGGCACCCGGGGAAGGGCCCGGTGTCCTCCTGCACTTGGCCAGGGCCAAGGGACAGCAGTGCTAAGATCGTGAGTGAGTCATAGGGAAGAGTCAGTTCAGGTCCCTGTCACTGCTGTCCCTCGGGGCTGTCAGCATTCAGTCACCTCGGGGAGAGGTTTAGGTCGATTGGCCCCATCACTGACAGAAGTGGTCTTGCTCTGAGAACCACAAAAGTCTTTATGAAGGGACTGGAGAATGGACAGGGATTTAAAAGATAAACCGAGGGCATTCCCCTGTATACACAACTCTCTCCTCTGAGTGAAGCAGCCCTGCTGTTGTGGTTTGAAGATGTGCCTTGCTTGGGAAGGCTCCCAGAGCCAAAGCTAAACCCTGCTGCAAAGCTCACGCGTCCCACTCGGGCAAGAAGTATTTTTAACAGACGCAAACATTATTCCCAGCTGCAGCCATTTGCTTCCCCTTGTGTGTGCTTCCACAGAGGCAAAACACACTTAAATCCCTCTGCAAACCTAACACCAGCCAGCCATGCGGAGCCACACGTTTTGATCTATCACTGGCCCTTGTTCTCTGAGTCCCCCTCCTCGTCACCCCGAAAGAACCAGGGGCAATCGACCCAGACTAGTTTAACTCCATCGGACACAGCAGGCAGCCAGCGGCCTGGATTAGTCACTCGTTTCTAAGGCGATATGCAGATGCACCCTTTGAAGGAGCGGAAGGTGCGCGGCCGAAGTTTTCGGCTTCCCCGCGGGGCCCGCCCGGGGGCGGCGGGGAGGGGGGACACAGAGACCCCGAAACAGCTGCTCAGGGGTTAAAAAGTTTCGCTGCTGCCAGGTTAGGAGGAGGCTGACAGGAAGGCGAGGAGGGAGGGACAATGTTAAGACTTCTGCCCCGGGAGAGTGTTGAAGGATAAAACACGGAATAAAAACTAAAAATTAAATAATTAAAAAAATAAAAAGGGGATGGGGAGCCTTGTCGCGTAGCTTGGGGGCAGCAGGACGGAGCTGGCACTTGGCGTTTCCCAAGGTGCTGACCCCGCGCCCCCCAGCCCCGCTCCTCGGGAGCGGAGAGCCGCGCAAGGAGCTCGGTAACGGGGAGAGCTGCGGGGCCAGCGCGGGGGCGGGCGGGTCCCGGCTCCGCTCGGCTCCCAGCGGGCTCCGTCCCGGACCATCCCCGGCACTCCAGGGCAAGAGGAGCAGCGCAAACACCCGCCTAGAAAGGCGAGCGGACAAACAGCAAGAAATCGCTGCCAGCTTAGAGGGGCACACAGCCATCCCGTAGGACAGGGGGCGGGGAGGGGGGGGCACCCAAAACCCAACCCAAAACCCAACCCAGCCCCATGCGAACCACAGCGGCGCTTACATCCTCCTCCTCGCAGTCACTTCGCGACTGGTACTGGAAGCGGGGCCGGCTGCCTTCCTGTTGCAATGGACGCGGGGTCTTGCCGGCAGCGCCGTCCTCCTCGCTGCTCTGGGCGCCCAGGAGGTGACTCGCTTCGGGGGGAACGGGGAACGAGCGGGAGGTGTTGATCTTCCCGCTGAACCGCTGGTACAGTGAAGCCATGAAGTCAATCCGCGGGAAGCGAGGGAGAGGGAGGGCAAGAGAGCCGCTTCTTTTTTTCGTCCCCTCCTCTCTTCTTTTTTGGCTACAGCATGCTACACGCGGGTGAGGATCAGTCCCACATCAGTGGGAGGGAGACAGAGGGATCCTGCTCCCCGGTCCCTGCACCGGCACCCGCGGAGAAGCCGGGGGGTTCAAGAGAGCAGAGACGGGGGAGTGATGAGAGGAAGAAGAGAGAAGATAGATAAATAAATAATAAAACGCAATCGAGCCGTAACACCACAGGCCCCGGGAACGCTGCACCATCCAGTGTTGGGAAGAAAAAAAAAAAAAATAGAAGAGAAAAAAAAAATAACCAAAACACTCCAAGAAGACGTACCCCCGATAATGGCGCCTGAGTGGATCAGCATTAAATGTGCTTTGGGGGTGTGCGTGTGTGTTTGCAAAAGCAGGGAGGAAAAAAAAAAAAAAAAGGAAGGGGGGCTGGCTCAATCGCTGGCTGTCAGCGGCTCCCCAGGCAGAGGTGGCGGAGCAGTCGCCTCCGAGGTCGCATACCAACAGTGTGCACAAGCGAGAGGCAGAGTGACAGAGTGTGTGAGACGGAGTGGAAGAGGCTGGGAAGCCTCATTCAAAGCACGTTGCTCTTCTTGGGAAGGAGGGCTCTTCTACGATCATCTCATTTTCGGTACATTCTGGGGTTTTTTTTCCTGCCTATTTTTTTTTTTTTCCCGGGGAAACAACTCAAAAAAGAAAAAAAAAAAAAAAAAAAGGCAGCAGACACCTGATCGCCAGCCGAGAGAGAGAAAAAAGAGGTGGGGAGGGGGAAGGCGAGGCTGGGAGGCGGGACCGGCAGCTGGAGGGGCTCTGTGAGGCCGCTGGGAGCGGAGAGGCTCGGCCCCGAGGAAGGGGCGAGGGGAGGGAGGGCGCAGCCTCCCCCCTGCCCTGCCCTGCCCCAGCGGACACAGCTCAGCCCGACAAGCGGGCACTGCCCGGTGCCCGTCCCTCCGCCCGTCCTGCTTCCCCCCACGGCCGCGGAGAGGAGGGAGAACAGGGAGGGTTGCGGGTTTTTTTGGAGGTGGTCGTTGTCGTCGCTTTTTAAAAGAATCCGGTAAATCGCGTCTCTTACTATTTTTGTATTAATTCATTTTTGCTGCATTAAAACGTGCTTCAGCGCCCCTCAGTGGAAATCCGCCCAAAGCTGCTCCCGGCGGCACCGGCCGGGGATAAACAACCGCGATCCCGGGGATGGAGCGGGGATGGAGCCGGGGCTGGGCTGGGGCCGGGGCCGGGGTTGGGGTCAGGGTGGGAGTCGGGATGAGGGTTGGGGTCAGATCCGGGGCCAGGACACGCCGGGAGCCCCCGGCACGGCCTTTGCTCGGGGCCGCCGGGCCCCGCTCCCCCAGCCCGGGAGCCGCGGCCGCCGCTCCGAGCTCCGGGCGGGGACACCGGAGCCGCCAGCGGGGCACGGCCCGGGCGGGGACACCGGAGCTGCCAGGGGGCACGGCCCGGGCGGGGACACCGGAGCTGCCAGCGGGGTCCTTCCCCGCCAGCCCAGCGCGGCTGCTCCAGACAGAGGGTGACAATTCCTGTTGCTCCAGCACCAGGCACAGGGGTTTCCATAGCAACAGATGCTTAGGTTAAAAGGAAGGTGGCAGAGTTGGTGTCCCCTCTTCTGCTCTCCAAAATCCTCCCCTTTGACCTCTAAATTTGCCGGAGATTTGGGATCACAACGCACAAAGCATAAACCGGTGTTTGCTCATTCCCATCGAGAGACTTGCTGCTGAAGAGCTCACTAACTTTGTTATAATTTATCTAGTGGATTTCCTGGGCTAAAATTCTGCTTCTAAACATTGTTTTGGCTTGCATTTATAGTTGTTAAGATAATACCATCTCTGATATGTGTAATTTCATCAGTCTTTAAAAAACCCCACTTCAGTAGATCATGTATACAATATTCTAGAGTGCAAAAATTCCCCCCTCCACGATTTCAGTAACTGCGTGATCAAAAATCACTTTGTGTCTGAATAGTTTCATCCACTCCTTTTTATTTGTGTCTTCAAAGTCAGGCATGAAATGTCTTAACATTCAGATGAAAAGGGAACCTTATCTCACCAAGAGAGAAAACAAAAACAAACGCTCTATCTCGTTCCTGATGGAACTTCAAAGGAGGAATCATTTTGATCTTCACAACTGAGATGCTGACATTTAATTAAAAAACAAGACAAGCACACAATGCTCTGAAACAAAGGTCTGGCTTCTAAGTCATAGTGACATCCATCATAACAGAGGTAACTTTCCAAAAGCCACTTGGGCCCCTTGTAACTTCTGTTTCAGGCACAAATTGGCTGCCAAAAATCTGGACACATAGCTCAGGTAAATCCCACCTCAAACTTCATTAATGATATTTGGAATAGTCATGGCCTTATGATACTTGGAATTGGTAACAAACAGCACTGGGAAAAAAAGGAACAAGAGATTAAAATTAAAAGAAATAATACATTTTTAACTTCTAAGGAAAAACTAGGACACAAAGGAATAATCAAAGCCACAAAAAGGCAAGATGAAACCACTAGGCAGGAAAAAACAACAAAGATTAAATGTCTGAATTTAAAAGTTTCAAAGAAAGCACAGAAAAAAGAAAACATTCAGCATCACAGCTAGTTCAAAACCAAAAGAGCCTCTAAGGACCAATTCAGATCGAAATACACTGTGGTTTTAATTCTTAAGAACGAAGATTTCACATAATTGAGTTTGCTTAGTCATGCACACATATATTGGACATGTATGTGTGTACACAATTCCTGGAAAAATTATATTAGGGGAACACAGAATTGCAATGTCAAATACTTGAAAAGCTCAGTAAAAAAACAAACAGCCAAATGGTTCTCATCCACCAAGAGATCCTGATCATGTAGCTTTGGGCTGTGATTCATTCACCCAAAAATAAATAATTACAGCTATTTAAAGGCACTTCTGATTCCAGCTCTCCCCTCCATGACAAACCAGGGACAGCAGAAACAATTTAATGCAGTGTTCTGGGTATCATGGTGGGTGAAGGATGTTTGCACCAGTTGGGAACTGCAAGACACATTTCTGATCACCCTGTTTCAGCCAGAGTGACCTTGTGTGGAAGGGCTTTGCAGGCAGCCGGAGGCAGAAATATCTTAAATAACCCCCTGCAACAAGATGCACCAGGATCAGCCTGTCGATGCCATTGCTGAAAGCAGGAGGATTTTTCTGAGTCATAGGGACCCAGATGATTGCATTAGGGACTCTGGAGAGCACTCCAGCCTGCCAGGGCACAAGTTAGCTCAGGATGTCCCTGCAAATGTGTTATGGTAGCCCTGGCTGCCTGTGGCGAGGGAGCCCAGGGCTCCTGAGGCTCTGCTCAGGGCTGGAAACACCTCTCCCCTCCACCTGCAAGCCCTGGTCAATGTGCAGCACTTATGCAAGCCCTGGTTCATGTGCTGCTCATCTGTGCATGACTGAGAGCCCAGAGTCCTCTACATTGTCCTGGTTCTGTGACCAGAAAGTGACACACAACATGCACACAGACAGGGCATGGAAAACATGGAGACAAAGCCAAGAAACACAGGAAACATGGAGACATGGCAGCAAAATGGCACTAAACAAACACCACATCAGGAACTGGGGTTGCATTGCAGCAAAAAACCTTCCCAGCCAATGGCAAGATTTGAGAAGTGAGCAATTTGTGTTATGAAACATGTGTAAAGAGGCAAACATTTCAGAAGTACAAACATAAGGTTCTTGTCTTTAAACACACATCCTACATGTAAGGAAAATCCTTTCCCTAAACCCTTCAATGAGATCCCAAGATAAAAATCAAGGCATTTCAAAACAGTGTCCTCAAGCAACTTTTAGTTGTATATTTAATTCAGTATCCAAAGTTTTGAAGGGAGGTTTGATTCCTAACTAGTGACATTTCCATCAAAATAAAGTGTGTTAGTTAAGACATTTTCCCTGCAGCACCAAAGTATTTTACTGACATTTTTAAAGCATTCATAAAAAAATGACACCTTTTTCTCCCCATGCTGTACAAATAAACAGTGTCCCCATATTTCAGCACTATTAATGTAACACAATCAAAAGCAGGTCAAATCCAAGCCCTACTGCTTTTAAAACTTTACATTAAATATTTGGTTTCAGACAAATCAGCTCAGAATAACACTGGCAAAGAAACAATCCAGTAATATTACTCCTGGACATTTTTTATTTAGATATAACTTCTATCTGTCAGGGAATTCATGCATTGTTATTCATGTTCCATTCTTCTTTCTGACAAAGCAATTTATGAGCTTGCCATCTAAATAATACAGAGTTTGTTGCAGACAGAGCTAAACATGTTTCTAGTTTTCAAGTGATGATAGCTATTAAGCAGCTGATTAGTGTATTTTTTAACAAAATATTTTTTTCAATAGTTCAAGTACACTTTTTATTATTTGAACTATTATAGCTTGATTTTCCAATGAGCTTGTAAAGGAATTTTACAATTTCCTGGTTATTTTTTTAATATCACTCCCAAAAAGGCCAAGTTAATATTTTCTCTTTAAATGACTGTGTTTATTAATATAAAACACCAAGGGTTTTTATAATAGCAACTGTCTAGGCACTGGAGAGACAAAGATACAATATTTTAACTCCTATTACCATGGTCAGCCAAGATAAAATCATCCAGCTCATGAATCTCTAATGGCCCCAGGCTTATGCCTCCTATACATCTGCTGCCTGGTGTCAACTGGAAACCCAACCAGACCAGAACAGGAATTCCCTTTCCTGTGTCAGTCCCTGAGGACACACTTGATCATTCATTTTGATCTAATGGGAGTGCTGGGGGAGAACTGCACTGTGGCAAGATGTGACAGTAGGGCTGCAGAGGGGCAGTGGATATTGCAGAATCAGTATGCTGAGTGCTCACTTTCTTAGCTCATTATTTGTGCCAGCAGCATCTCAGAGCGAGCGATGTAGAAATGCAGCATTGGACAGTGAGTGAGGACATAGAGATGCATATTTCTCTCTGGAATCACACACTATTCAGAAAAATAATCTTGTAGGCCTTACAATGATTAAAAAAAATTAAAACAAATAGAAACATTGTTAAAATTAGTTTTCTGGGCACCACAAGGATAATTCAGTCTTCCACAAGTGGTGGAATGAAGGCTTTTGTGGGGAATAGAAAACACTGATACTCAAGTACTGGGAATAATAGACAATGGTGGCTTCATGGGATACAAGATTTTGGGGAAAAAAGAAAGTAGGCTGGAAGAAAAGGCTCTTCAGGAGAAGAAATGGGCCCAGAGGGAGCCAAGAAGAAAAAAATCAGAAGCATAGAGAAGAGGCAGGGACACAGTGAAGTACCAGGAGGGCTGAGAGAAAAAGGAGATGAAGATGAGTGAGGTCAAAGAGGCAGAGAAGAAATGGACCAAAACTGTCAGAAATGGAAAGCACCAAGCTGCCTGGGGAGCAGGGAGCTAGTCTGGGCTGGTACAGGGTTAATTGGAGCTACACAATGGAGCATTTTCAAAACCAGGGAGATCAGCTGCTGCAGAGGGCAATTCCAACAC
The DNA here is from genome assembly GCA_019023105.1 of Diglossa brunneiventris. Taxonomy (NCBI): domain Eukaryota; kingdom Metazoa; phylum Chordata; class Aves; order Passeriformes; family Thraupidae; genus Diglossa; species Diglossa brunneiventris. The sequence goes on along the minus strand of CM032354.1, from coordinate 7,659,676 downwards.
CTGGTGGATGAATGTTCTCTCAGGGGTCAGTAAGACAGGTGATTTTAACCACTGAGAGTCCTGATATCTACCAAGGCCTAATTAAATGAAATCAAAAGCACGTAGCTGAACATCAGCAGGTTCTTCCCTGTAGTGTGAGCAGGAGTGTGTCCAAAGGAAATGGGTGAAAATCCTAATGCTGAGGGCACTTATAAATAGCCTGTATGAGGCATTAGAAAATGTGCTGTAAGGCATAATCCTGCCAACTGGCATAAGCATAGATCACATGACCAAGAAGGTCTTTCCCATATGTTTTTTTATGATTTTGCAGTTGGTGTAGAGATGATGAAAGGCAGGAAAAAAAAGAAACCAACACAGAAGAGAGGAGTTGGGGACAATGGTTGCGTAAGTCTGGTGCTAAAAAAGGTTATGCAAAGCCTAAGGAAGATAAAATACTGATGTACTGATGTGTTTGTATAGCTGCACACAACATCAGGGTCCTGGCTTAGCCCCATAACTGTACTGACATCCATACCAATGACATTTGTACTGCAGACCATCTTTCTTGTCTTAATTAACATTCTGTCTTTGGGAGCTTTATCTGAGAGAAGTTAGGATGAAATCCCAATTATTCTGTGTCTTCAAGAGAAGCCAGGAAGTGGAGCATTACAGATAAATACATCTTTCTTTGGATGCCACGAGCTGCTGGCATCCATGTGAGACTTGGCCAACGTTACTGAGCTGATCTCCACCGCGCACATTCCTCTGTGCTGTGTAACCTGCCAGGGTTTGGTACTCAAGTCAGATATGCCACGACAGCAACCAGGTTGCCTGATTAATCTGACCTCTCAAGGGGGTTTTCAGAAAGAAAAAGGAAACGTATTTGTCTTCAGAAAGGCAAAGCAGGCTGTTGGAGGTCTATCAGAAATGCAACCATCTTGCAAAAGCATCCCTCTGTCACCTCAGGCAGACTGACTCAAGGCAAGAGATACACTCAGCCCTAGATGTGAAAGGTTCCTGCTCCATTTGTGTGCATGAGCCACATCTGCACATCCTTAATTGCCCAAGCTGGGAGAAGCTGATGCAATTCCTGCCTAATTCACCACTGTAAAATTGGCAGCACGCAGAAGCAAAATACCTTGGAGAAATTCTGAATTTCCACTTCCCAAAAAGCACTTGTGCATGAAGAATCTTGGAGAAGCAGAAGGAATTTAATGAGTTAGCATTTCAAATGCATGCCACAGGATTCAAAGGGAGCAGACAAGACAAAATAATTTAACTTGAAGACTTTTTTTTCTAATACAAAGATTTTCTTTAAACAGATCTGACTCCGTAGACAAGCTGTCACTAAATTCACAGGTTTTTTTTTTGGTTGTTTTTTTTTTTTGTTTGTTTTTTTTTTTTTTGTTGCTTGGAAGAGAACTAAAACCCAGATTTACTAAAAGACTCAGGGGATGTAATGACACAATTTTAGGTTTTGGAACCCCCCAGATGAAAGGAAATCCTCGAGAGAAATATGTATATGCAAGGAAAAAAGTATATTTAGAGAAGTGGACATCTCAAAAAGGCTACCTTAGTATAACCAAATATCCTCCCACTCCTTTGTTCTCCTTCTGGCCCTGCCAGACATATGTTTCTTCCTCCAGTTTGGCACAGATTCAGCATTTTCAAATGTTCTTCTCTTGCAGCATTTACAGAGAAAGGAGCAATGATGGAGGTTTGTAAAACCTCTCCCTTTGAGGGAGCATGTTGAATATTCTCTAGGAATAAATACCACATCAATCTTGAAGGCTGTATGTACAATTCACCCCAGCTGCTGCCTCCCAGCAGGATTACAGACAGGTGAGGAGCTGCTGTGGGACGTCTTCATGGGCAGTTCTGAACGTGCAGAATTGCCACTGGGGGCACTTGAAGAAGTTTTCAGGCTGAACAGAAAAGCATCTGATGAGTTCCAGTCATCTGAAGCTAAGTGGGCTGTGAACAGGGGTTTTATAGATCACAGCTCTAGATTAACTGTCTGAAGTCCCCTGAAATCACCTCAAAGTAAATAATGTCATTTTGGATTTGAGACTAATTTAAATTGGTTGATATTTGCCCTTCTTCACTCTCAGTGCTGGTGCATGTTCTTTCCTGCCTGCCTATTTGCCTTCATAAACTGATTAAGGAAAAAAGCTTACAGGCTTGCTCATCGTTTTCTAAGTACAAATTACACAGTTTGTCCAATTCACCTGTCTCAGTAACATAAAGTCAAAAATGGCTGAGGCTCATGGAAGTTATTTTAAAGGTTTGTAAATGTTTCTGGTCAAGTGCCATTATGTAACAACAAATATACAGAATTATATATGGCTGTCAAACAGTGCATTCATTTCTTAAAAGGTGAGAGACACAAGGACAAGAATTGAATACTGATTGGAGACTAATAAATTACATCTTTACCAGTTTAAAAAAAGTTTATGACCAAACATGTTTAGGGTCAATAAACAAGCCAACCAATGTTTTCATTTTAAACATCTCTTAGGATGTACCTGGATTAAACACACCAACATATGTGCTTCTTTTTCATTTTACTGCACTCTTTCAATATATGCCAGAGGGACTAAACTTTGCAAGGGTATTCAGAAATGTGAGGTACTGGAATACACACTGGAATTATCAAAATCAGATCAGTGATGATATAATCAATATGAGCTGCTGCTTTGGAAAATTCCAGTGGATATTCACATGAACCTTGATGTATTCACTGCATGTACCTAAATTTAGGGGCATTTTATTTCTAGTTTCTAGTTAAACTGACAGAGACCTTATTGGATTGTTAAATAATATCTTTAAAAAACAAATAAACCAAATGCTTTGTGAAACAAGCCAGGAACACCCCTAGTCACTCCTGACTTAGAGACAGATCTATAGATAGACCTATATTATTTTCATATGCCAAGGAATCATAAAAGCATTTGAAGTGAACTGAAGAAAGTATGAAAACTAACTTTAGAGATGTTCAATAATTTCACCACACAGATAAAAGCAATTCAGGACTCCACTAAGAGAGAAAAATACAAGCTGCTTCATCATGATCTGAATAACAGTGTGACAAAGGCAGGCCTGGAAAATTCTGAATGCAACTGATCATTTCAAACCTCTGAAAAAGGTTTCTTCTTCCAGAGAAAAATAATCTAATTCCCTCCAACACAACTTCAGCAGCACAACCAGAGCTGCATTTTGTAAAAGTACCAACACCTAAATGCAATTGTTGAAAAAAATGAGGCCACCATGACTTAAAGTTTCTTCTAATGAAACATCACTTGGTACACTGGCTGATGCCAGCCCTACAGGAATCTTATCAGCAATGGGCAGGTGGAACCAGCATTGCCATTTATCTGGAATTTATGGTTCTTAAATCACTGAATTGTCTCTCAATGCTACATCTTCAATGATTTCATATAAACCACCACAATGTAACCTTCTTCAGCTTCATGAGGACAAGAGAATGTTACCATTTTTCTGTGGGAATTGTTTATTCTAGCCATTGTTCACCAATTTAAATATGTCTTTGCCTATCCAGTAACTTGGCAAAACAGAATGTGCTGCTGATTCTGGGGGTGATAATTTTAGTGAAAATTTCCTTTACTGAGAAAAGAGTACCCCCATTCAAAGGTGTCTGTCCTTCTGTTGGTGCTGCTTGGTATTTTTGGAAGTGGATGATGCTTTAAAAGCAATGAGCATGGCCCAGTTGTGTCACCCAGAAACATACGGGTCCTTGAAGATGGAGCACACGTGGTACCGACGCTTGCGGCGCATTATGACAAACGCAGGCAACAACTTGTCAGAGGTGGAAACATTTGCTGGATAACAGAGATGACATAAGCAGAAAGTAGGACAGCCACCCCAAAATGGGGCAAAACTGTGTTTTAGCTAGAATAGGACGTGCAGGAATTTAAATGACCTGGGATTTTCCCACAAAAAGCATCAGTCGTATCTTGAAACACATAGCACTTTCTTTGTGTTAAAGAATTTGCAAGAAAGTTTTGGAAACTGGCTTGTATCAAGGCTCAAGTCCTATAAGGAGTATTTGAGGGAGCTGAGGGTGTTCTTCCTGGAGGAAAGGAGGCTCAGGGGAGATCTTTTTGCTTACTACAGCTCTCTTGGAGCAGGTTGTAGCCAGGTAGAGATTGGTCTCTTTGCCAAGAAACAGTCTCAAGATGAGCAGGAAGATTTAGACTGGATGTTATAGAAGATTTCCTCATGGAAAGGGATGTCTAGCACTGGACCAGGCTGTCCAGGGCAGTGGTGGAGTCACTGCCTGAAGGTGTTTAATAGGTGTGTAGATGTGGCATTTGGGACATGGTTTAAAGGTGGGTTAGAAGTCAGGATCGATGATCTTTTCCAAACTAAACAACTCTATGATTTCATGATCCTACAGAAAAGGAAAGAAAACACCTGAAAGGGGCTCAAATCTTTGGAAATTCCCAGTCTTCTAAACCTGAAATAGTGTTGCTTTCAGAACACTCATGGAGGCCTATTTCCAAATAACTGCAGTGGCAATTATTTCATCTTTGGCCTGCATTTGCCAGGGAGCTGCAGAGGAGCACTGCTTTATCTGGGATGTTCCTGAGCTCCTGATCCAGGCATGAGGGGCTCCCTGTGACACACAATTTCTGGGTTTCACATTCTTTAAACCTCAGAGAAAGGAAAAACAAATATTCTTGGGAAGTCGTGCCTTGCTTTTCTCTGTGAAGAGAAATGTGGCTATATGTGACGATGACTGAACCTTGACTGGGATTCTCATGCTGAGCTTAGCTCCCCTCTCCACCACAGGCAATTCTCTAGCCAGGCCACCTAGTTTAAGAGGCAGCAGAAGCTGCCTGCCCTGCCACCTTGCAAGCCCCACATGTGCCCCAAAATGTCATAAAATAGGTTTGTGGGTCAGCTGCAGTGTGGGCTGCACGCATATCCCAGCTTAGTACTGCAGCCATGGTGGGAGAGGCCTGACTGCACCTTTCTGCTTATTTTAGGAGCAGCCTAAGGCAAGTTTACAAAGTAATCTCTCTCTCTCTCTTTTGCTACCAGTAGTGCTCTTCTATAGGAAAAAAAATGCAATAAAAAAGATCACACTGTGATTTCTAAGCTGACAGCAGGCCTTTAAGATCAGAGCAAAGACTGTAAATTAAATATATTCCATCACACAAAGTTTTTGTCTATTATATGGCTCATATTAGAAAATAGTTGTCATTTCTTTATCAGATCCCTATGGAAACTCACTGCTGTTGGACCCTGCCCTCTACTGACATGCTTCTCTTCTGAACACAATGCAGTCTCTTATATAGATGGCAACCTAGATGGCACATTTAAAATGAGTCTTTTTTTCAAAAGAGAGGTAAAAAAAAAAGACAGGAGGACAAAGTTTACAATTCTAGTGATGTCTATTTTCTGTGTCAAATAGCTGAGAGAGGGCAAAAAAGAAAAAAATAAATTTAAATTAAATATTAATAATAATCTGAAAAAAATTCATTTGGATCAATACAGTTTTATAAATAAGAGTCTGGACTACCTTCTACCCTCCAGAAATAAAACTGAATTTTTTATCATGTTTTTCAACTGTTCTCTGAGTTTGATCCAGAAAAGACACCAGACATGGAAGAAAGGGGCGATAAACTAGCAGCTGTGCCATTCTGCTAACCCACAGCATTAGCACATAGGGCACAAAGCAGCTCTGGGGGTGAGGGAGCACTTTCACTCCCCCACCCTGTGCACTATGTCCAGTACAAATTAAGTGACAAGAGAGGATCTGTGATATGTTTTCACTTAAAGCCCTTAAAGCAGAGACAACACCCATTAAGGCTTACAGTAAATTTCTGAGATGAAATTTCTGGTCAGTGTTTTAGGGATGAGAGCAGTGGAGCTGAGGGATTTGCTCATGTAGGTCTGTCCTGGGGGCAGGACAGTGCACAGGCTTTTTGTCCTTTGGCCTTTTGTTTTACAGGGTAACAACTCTTGTTACTGGGAAGGCTCAGCAGAATTAGGAGGAGATGAAACATCAGGAGAGGTGCCACTTGCTAATTTTGGAAGCAGCAAGGCCCCAAACCAGGACTGTTCATCTGATCTGGTGTCCAGCTGCTTGTTTAAAATAGGCAGCTAATGGAAAAAGAACTAAGCCACGCGGATAGCAAAAATTCCTTAAGAAATGACATTCATTCTTTCTAAGTCATTGCTACAGATGTCACTGGGGTTGGTGTGTGTGCTCAAGAAATTGTGTTTCTTATGCCACAGTTGTTCCATGTTTGCACCACAGTCTGGAAGAAAACCCCAGCGTGCTGGTTTCTCTTTCTATAGGGTTCTCAGGTTATTTATTCTATACCAAAGCCAGAGTTACTGCAGGCACAGAAAACACTTTATACCCTCCACAAAATCATTTGACAATCCAAGGAAAACTTTCCTGACACTGCTGTTCAGACCCCAGAGTGATTAATTGTATTTAGTGGGTACTTCACCTGAGTAAGGACTGCAGGGACTGACAATACCTGAGCATTGAAATTATCCATAAGCCTAGAAATATTTGAGGAAGAAATCCAACTGTAAACACAGATCAGCATCACCACTTGAGGGTGCTGCAGTAGTTCTTAAATATCAATTCAACAGTGTGCTGCCAAGCAGGTACTGTACACAGAGCTACGCCACAATAATTCACCTAATTACCTCCTTGGAGGCACTCAGAGCATTTGGAGCTAAATTAGCACAAAATACTGCTGAACAGGAGAGCCTCTTCTGAAATAGATGTTTCAAATCCTAAAAACCTTCCTAACTAACTGCAGTGATAAAGCAGGATTCTCCTTCAAAAGAGCTGGGAAAAGGAAAAATTAAGTCAAACAATTACACAAGCACATGCATTTCCAGCTTCAAGAAATTCATTACAAGTATGAATTCTCAGTTCTGCACACACATTTCCTTTGACTGTAATACAACTGAATATTTTTCAAGGCATGTCAAATTGATTTTGCTATAAACTATTGCAGGATTATAGCCTCTTTGAATAGTCTTCACTACAGGAAACACACAGAACTGGTCTTTGTGGGAAATATATTGAACAGTCAGTAAAACACAAAGCAATATCAAAATACAGTAGAAAATGTTCCAAAAAAGCCACAGCAACCTAAATGAAGAGCCTGTGTCAAATACAATCTAGGATTCTCCTATTATGTAGAAACTCCTTTCTATAATAATAATAAAAAAAAGTTTTTTGCTTGTGAGGATATAAAAACATGAGAAAAAAAGAAAGTATGATAATGATGCATCTTTTGAAATGTATGAAACCATTTTGTATGTGAAAGCATAGTGACTGAAATGAGATCTCCTTTGTAAAGTTTCCCCAATTCCAGTTTTTTAATCTGAATCTTATCAGGTACTCAAGAGAGCAGGTCAGGAACTATATCACGATACTCTTGGGAAACGCTGATCCATCCAAGTTAAAACTGATGGTGGTAAAACAGCTAGTTTAAAAGAAAATTCCCTGTTCAAAGACATTGGTGGAAGGGGATTTATTACTTAAGGTAAGAAGACATAAATCAGCCACTTTCAGCCTGAATATAACAGCAATTTAGATCCCAAAATAAAGTGCTTTTGAAATTTGGATGAAGAATGGGAAAAAAAAAAAAGAAATAATTTAAGTTGAACCAAACTAACTTGACTCCTTGGCTTGGCACAGAGCAGACAATTGCAGGACTTATCACCCATCCCAGCTCAGAGCAGCAAAGTTTTTGAAGCCTTAGTTTCTCTCAGCTCTGACCTCCTCGCCCACTAGATGTTCGGAAATGTTCTTTCTGAAACTATTGGAAAAGATGATGATTACCTGGACCTTGACCTTGAAGTCAAAATACTGCAGTCAGCTGGAAAACTAAGAGTGCCCTGGTGCAGGGCTGAGCACAACCCGCAAACAGGTAAGCACTGTTGGAACCCAGGACATTCCTCTGGCTGCCCTGGATGGCTCAAGACCCTGGCAAGGGGCTCAGAGACCTTGGCATGGGGTCAAAAACACCTGTGCCTTTGATTTTAGCCCTTGGAAAAAGTTACCAACTTTGTGTGAGGATTTACAAGCCACAAGGATTTGAGTAGAATATTAGTGAATTTATCACCGGGTGAAAAAGTAGAATTTTGGGGATTTAGAATGGGGGTTCAAGAGGCAAGATGGAGGAATCTGGGTGTGTCCTGTTTTTCTTCTTCTTGTCCTCCATCTTCTGCTGTGATGCTGACACTTCTGGATTGGTTTACAGTACAGACAGACTGTCTAACATAGGTGATAGGTATTGGAAAACTATGGTAAATAAAGTACATGTAGTTTTTAGTATAACAGATAACACCACCCTAAGGGCAGTCAGTGTGCCTCAACCTGACCTGCTGGACAGATCTCAGCAGGTCAGAGAAGAATGCATTCAATAAGAGAAAATAAACAACCTTGAAAAGCAGAACTCGGGAAGCTCGACTTCTTCTCTGAGAGCATGGGGCTGGGAAAAAGACTTAATACCTTGGGAGCCATTTCAGCAACCCAGAACCCGAGAAAGCACCAGGAATAGTTCTTTGCAGTGATAGGGAAAGAATCTCCCCCTCAGGGCACTGCTGAACAGCAGCTGCTGCTGAGGTGGATGCCACCCATGATCCACAGCTTGCATTGCCCAGGGCTCTGCTCTCAGAAATAAGGAACTGGTCCAGTTTTTGAAGAAGATTGATCTCAACATGATGAACACCTTTCTGCAGTGTGTGTGCACTGCCCAGTGAATGCTTGAGCCTCTCCTTCCCAACAAAAGATGGCAGAGGGAAAGCAAGGAGATGAAGGTGACTGTGTGAAGAGCCAGAAATTCATTCTGCAAACTGTGCTTCTTCTCTGGCCTTAGCACTCTAATAGCCTAGAGCCATTTGGCCCCTAGATTGCAATACTCAGCAATAGAAAAAGAGAGAATAATCTACTACAGGTACTTTACAGAGACAGGAGTAATCTTTGAGGCTATGTAGCAAGACATTGTCTTATTAAAGCATCTGAAGTTAGAGCCAATATGTCAATATTCGCTCTCTTTATAAAAATTGTGTCAGAAATAGGCAGACAATCTTGACACTATGTGGGTTTTCCTACAGCCTATTCATTTCTACATTGCATTGTTCAACCTGTTATTTTTAAATTTTCATTACTTTGCACACAGTGCCCTGATTATTCCGTTGAGAATGGCATCCTTTTAAATACCTTTATAAATGCCTTTACACATGATTAACATTAGCCCAAGACCTATCTGATTCCCTATGCCAAGGTCACAAATACCAGATAAATATTCCCAATGAGGAAAATAAAAGATATGTACAATTTTTACAAGTAAAAGGACTGCTGTGAGGACTTTTTTGAAAGACAAAAATGGGAAAGGAAGGTAGAAAACCATCTTGGCCTCATTTAAAATGTAATTCCATCTCACACAGGTGAGAGCTCCAGCTTGGCCTTCTCCTGCAGGAAGTGTCAGCAAACAAGCCAGAGTGATTTGGCTGTTGGATGCACAGACACAAACTTGTGATTATTGAAATGCATCTTTACTGCATAGGAAATTGTGCCTCCAACAACTTTCACCAAAGCATTTATCTCCTATCAACTTCAGTCAGACGAGGATTAAATTTTGGGCAAGCCTCTCTGATTGTTTCACTTCCCCAGCAATAAAATGTGTGCAGAACAACCTCCACCTACCCCAGAGGGGGCTGTGAAGATTAATGGCAGGAAAGCACCTGGATTCCAAGGACAGACATTTGTCCTAGTTATGTCTGTCTATGAAAAATGATCCGAACTCCCTTGTTTCTCAGAAAATGGTCATGGTTACTTTAAAAGACATTCAAGCTGTGAGTTATGAACTCAAACACCAGAATAGTTGAAACTATTAACAAGTAACATGTAACACTGGAAATGTATTTCACTGGGAAAAGGTCAGCATTAGAGATAGGAGACAGCCTTTCACATTAGAATAACTCATATCACCTACCCTTCATCAGTCATGGATTTCCATAACTGCTTTCTTTCAGTCATCTCATTTAACAAAAAGGATTTATGTTTTGTGGCAAACAGCACTGTGGAAAAGGCATATTTATTGAGTCTGCCATTGCAAAATCTTTTCTAAGTGTTAGGAGCCCTCAGATTTTTCAATAAATAATTTTATTATTTATTGCACAATAAACACTCCTCATTTATATTCTGTTCAGTTTAATTACACCAGTAACATGCTGGGTAACATTTCTAATTTTCCTCTTGTAAATAACTGGTGTCACAGCAGTCTCCTATGAGCACTCATCGCAGATGAGCACTGACACTCACTTTAGACCACTTTGGTTTCCTGCTCACAAATGTTTTTAAAACATTGAAATCTTTGGGCTGAAATATTTCATTCAAAGGAGCATGTGGCTGTTTTGTGTCAACACACACAGGAGGTACAGACAGCTGTGCAAAAGCTGAATTACGGCACGGTGCAAAACTCCCCAAACTTCTCCACAGAAGCATTTCAAAACTTCTGTCCTCCTACAAGATCTTGAGCACTGCATTTTGTGCATAGCAGGGTTAGGATCTACCATCCTTTTACTCATTTGTGTGCAGCATGCAGAGGAAGGGGACAATAAAATGATTTCATTATTCCTGCTCCACATTCTTCCTTCAAGGATTCACCAATGAGCAGGAATACTGAAACTGCTGAGAAAATTAGCACAGGCAGTTAATAAGAGATTGTTAATGTTTCACTGAAACACAAATAGCAAAGGATAGATAATTCCTCCCTTAAGATCCAAATCAGAAATAATAATTAACAGCTGGAGGGGAGGGAAGCAAGAAGCTAGAACATGCTCCAGAATTCCCATCTGCTACCCAATTTTTGCAGGAAAATGTGAATGTTTGTGCATTATAACATTTATTCAAACATCTATCCCACATCAGCAAATCACCTGCACAACTCCCCACTGAGTTCAGTGACAGCAGAATTGCGCCTGAAGTTGAAAATACTTATCCTTGGAAATGGGAGATCCTAATAAAGTGATAATTTGGTCAACTTCTGTAAGAAATGTTGTTCAGTCTGTGTGGTCACCAATTGTTGCAGTGTTGTGAGGGTCCCCAGAATTAGGTGAGAGATGAGAATTGACTCCAAGTTTTAGACAGCTGATTATTAATTTTTTTTAAATTTCAAACTGTTTGTTTTAAATTTCAAACTGTTTTAAATTTCAAACTGTTTGTTTTAAATTTCAAACTTTTTAAATTTCAAACTTTTTAAATTTCAAACTGTTTTTTAAATTTCAAACTGTTTGTTTTAAATTTCAAACTGTTTGTTTTAAATCCTTTAAAATTTTTTTTAATTTTATTTTTTATTATTTTATTTTTTGAAAATGCTATACTAAAACTACATTAAAGAAAGAGAAAGGAGACATCAGAAGGCTAGACAAGAATGAAGAATAAAAACCCATGACTGACCAGAGTCCTGATACAGCTGGACTGGGATTGGTCATTAAGTTAAAACAATTCACATGCTGGGTAAACAATTCTCCAAATCACATTCCAAAGGAGCAAAACATGGAGGAAGGTGAGGCTTCTCATCTTCCCAGGAGAAGAAATCCTGGCAAAGGGATTTTTCATAATATATCACAGTGACAAATCTGCATGGAAATCTTTGCAAGATCAGGGCTACAGCTGTACAGTATGGTCACCTCATAACCCAGTATCCTCCCCTTTGGCCTATGAAGAGTTATAATCCTTTCACACCTCGCTTTCTCCAGCTCTATCATTCTCTTTCCTGTTAAGAAAAAGGGTTCACCACTTCTCAATACTTCATAAGTTCTTTTGCCCTTGGGGAAAGTGAGAAACACACAAAGCAGAATTAAGACTTAACAGCCCTGTGTTTTAATTCAGGAACTCTAGAAAAAACAGCTGTAAGTAACTCATCCTGCATTTCATGCTGCCCCAGATAGTGCTCTACCACATTTTCTTCTAGAAGAATTTTTTTTTTCTTCAGAGGGATTTTCCCCACAATCCTCTTCCTAGGCTACAGGCAGCTCTCCCCAAGCTTATCACCACACCACATTTTTGCTTCCTAAGCCTCATCACCATTTCTACTCCTTTTTGGCACAAACATACCCTTCTCCTAAGCACAGCCCTGACCAGACACTCTACCAGACACTCAGTTCCTAAGTCTGTGTAACTCTTGTTCCCTCTGAGCTAAAATACAGAGAGAGAAAGCCACCACTAAACATTTTTGCTCTTTAAAGGAGATGGTCTAAACTAGAACATCTATTTCAAAAAAACAATTTCAAGGTTGAGCTTTTCAGGTGTATGGAGTATGTGGTTGCCTAATTCCCATTACACACTGATAGTGCTATATGTAAAAAAATACTGCCCATCACAGTCTGCCATTCATGCATCCCTTCCAGAGCTCTGCCAAGCCTCAGGGCATAGCAGAGGAAGGCACTTGTACTTGGCCCTTACACAGCAAATGAGAATTGCTGTATCAGTAGAAGTTCCCTTCTTTCTCTTGGGGTCTCTGCCTCTTTAGGAAGCAGGTGAGCAAGTTTTGTATCTGACAGCAGGCAACACCCCTCTGTCACTTCCCTTGTACAAGGAGAACCACAGAACAAGAGCTGTTCTTGCTCCCAGGCTGTTTGCACACACAGAGGGCTCACACACCTTGGGAAGGCAGGAGTACAGAAGCAGTGTTTCCATGCCCAGACACTTTCCTGTTTCTGGGATTACCAATGGGCTGAGGAAGTGACTAAAGAATCACATCCTTTTCTCAAAATCATCAGACTAAATCACTCAGATGTTTTCTATCTGCAGCACTGAGGAGAGGCAGTTCTGGAGGAAAAGAAGGATTAGTCAAAAACAGAATGGAAATACTTCATGTGCTATGACAACATTTGTTTATATAGATTTAAAAGAATTCACAGATCTGCCTCTCCATGGGTCTCAGTGCCCTAACATCATTAACTACTCAATAGAATTTCAACAGCTATAAAGTCATCAGGTTCACAGAAACCCAGGCAGCAAACCACTTTGAGTTATCACTTGCTTCAGTGCAGGCAGAAGCCCATTCTGTCTTTTGCAGTGTACTTCAGTTCCTTAAATATGGATTATTTCAGTCCTTTGAACAGAAACTCATTCCAGAGGCCTGGAGAACATTCTTCTAACTGCCCTAGCTCTTAATGGACACACAGGTCAGGTGTTGTCAAAATTCCATACCTTCTTGGTGACTTCTCATGGGCAGATCCTTGCAGCACTGACTCCTTCCTCAGAGCACAGCCAACAAACTCCAACTCCTCTCTCCCAGCTAACCCACTCTTTTATAGCACTCATCCTTATTAGACACAGCTGTGGCCTGTTAAGGGCAGGCCTGTTCCTAATCTTTGGTAATTAGTACAGCTGCATCTCCTCAGGGGTGAGATTGCCTTCTGCACTATCTTTATTTTCTTACATTCTATTCCCCCACAGTCAGGCAACCCTTCTGATCTCAGCTTGATGATGCAAGTTTGATCCTTGTGCTGGACAACTTCCCAGCATAACCGATCATAGCTGGCATCTTGTGCACCATCCATGACCTCAAAATGACCAGTGGAGGTCCTGGGCTGGCCACACCAAGCAAAATGGTTTCCTCCGAAGGAGAAGCCTTGCATCCGTAAATGTGCATTTCCATAGCTGGTCTGTGACAGCATGACAGTAACCTGTTCATAGATGACCAGGTATGGACAAGACAGCTGAAAGGGAAGGTCAACAGGCACTGTTCAAAGGAGACCAGATGGAATTCTTTCTTTCTAAGGCACAGAAAATACCTGCCTCCTCATCCCAGCCTCAAAACCTCCATATTGCTGTAGATGAGGTTCAGGTAGTTCACTTTAATCCATCCCGAGACATGACTGGAGAGAGAAGCTGACTTCCAGCACTCCAGATTCAATCTGAAAATGCTGCAAGTACCTCAGTGCTTGTATAGGCACATGGTGGGGCATATAAACATACAGACACAAAGCACTGGCAAATTTTGGAGCCTCAGTCCAGACTGGAAACACACAGGGCTTCCAAACTCTCAGCAGTCTAAAGCTGGAATTCAGGCCTGATCCTAAGTCCACTAAGAGTCTTTTCACAGGCTCCAGGTGTTAGGCCTCTATGTACGGAAAGAAGAACTGAATTCTCCCAAGAGCAGCAAATTAAACTCGGATAGGTACTGGCTAGGGGAGTAGAACATTAATGAGATACTATGTTCATCCTGGGATTATTTATATCTAGAGAACCAGGCTTCTTGTTCATCTGTAAAGAAAGCACAGCCACAGCATGCTGTCTAAATGAGCAGTATTTTGATCTCTAAGTAAGCTTTTCTATTTATACAATTGGGCAATATTTCACTCTCCTCCTGCACTCTGAATTTTACCTATGATGCCCTTGTCTACACACATCTTTCATGACTCTGGCTGAAATGACTTCCACAGACATTTCAAAGCACCACCAGTCATTTCACAATGTGGTAGAATACATGGCATATTGCAACTACAAAATACATTTTAATCTTTCCAAAACCTGTTTCTGTTGATGACCCATAAAAGGGGAGAAGTTCAAAACACTATTTCTCTGCTTATCTTCCCTGCCTAGGCTGGGACATTACAAGGTGAGAAATGTTATGAGTCTGAATGAACTGACCACCTGCAATAACCAAATTTCTTTCTACTAGCAAATATGCACAGGAAATGCAATAACCTTCTATATATGTCAAAAGGGTAGAGAAATCCTTAAATTCAGTGGTCTATTTGTATAATTGCCAAAAGGCTCTGCAATGCAGGCCAGAAATTTAATACAAGTGGGCAATGTTCTTTTCAAGCTGGAGTAACACTGGTTTCCATTTAGAAACGCAATGCAAAAATCTAATGCAGCACAAAAAGCATCATATGAAAGCAATTTTTGATACCACTCACTTTTGCAATTTCCCTACTGCAGATTTCCTTCCTATTTCTTTCCATCTCAAATCAGAGCAGCAATCTTCGCTTTCTTAAATCATCACAATGACTTAATGCAGGCATTTTACATCCACCATGGCCATGATTAATGGAAATAGATTTATCCCCACTGCTTAATGTTAAACAGCTGAGGTCAGGTTATATGCTAATTTAAACTTCAGATAATCCTCCTGGCATCAGTGGGATCACGTATGGCACAAACCACTGCTCCAGTTGCATTTCTGCCTCCTGAAGCCTTCCCCTGCATCTTAACAAACATCTTTGGTGGGGTTCTTGTGGGTACAGAGCCATGAGAGTCATTCACAGCAGATGGTATTTGGTGCTGCTGCTTGTAGATGGCTGTACTGGGATTTGCCACTCACAAAAAAACCCAAAAAAAACCCAACAAAATCAAAACTGGCCTAAAACCAGACCATAAAAGCAGGACAATTAAAAAACCCCAACACATATTTTTGTGGAGCAGAAGTAGTGAAGCAAACTTTTCCAGCTAAGCAAAGGTAATGATTAAATCCTCTAGTGCCCAATAAGGTATCAGCTCCAGCTGGAATTTTTCCTGCAGGTGTGCATTTTATAACAGCTCTTCTTTTAGAAGGCCTCAAGTGCTTGATAAGACAAAAAAAAAAAATTACACAGCATTCTCCTTTTAAAGGCCTCTGAATTTTGTATTTTCTTACCAAACTACCTATTTTAAAGAATATTGTAGCATTTTTCCAGAGCTGATTATGAAAGTACTGAAAAAGGCCAAATCAGATAGAAACACACCATACATGGCTCTGGGTGGCTCAACTCCTTTGGAAGCTTCTTCAGAAAAGAAGCAAACAAGAGGGAGCATTGTCATCTTATTACAAAAGCCCCATACCTTCTCAGTGATTTCTCATGGGCAGCTCCTCACAGCACTGACTCCTTATCAGCACAGCCAAAAACTCCATCTCTCCTTACAGCACAACCAACAAACTAACTCCACCTCTCTCTCAATCAGCTAATCCACTCTTTTTAGCACTCTTCTTCTTATTGGACACAGCTGTGGCCTATTAAGGGCAGGCCTGTTCCTAATCTTTGGGGATTAGTACAGCTGTAACTCCTCAGGTGTGAGATTACCTTCTGCACTGTCTTTATTTTCTTATATTCTATCCCTCCACAAGGGAGCATTAGAAAAGTATTACCATCTGCAGTTGGGGTCTTCAGACAATGAAATTAAGCACACTTAAAACTTACAAGCTCTGAAATTCCTCTCTGGTATCCCCCTCTCCACTGGCTGTAGAGACCCAACTTCCTTTCTAAGACATCTGAACTGAATGCTGGAAATTAATCTCTCAAGTTGTCAATTTTGAAGACCAAAAGCTCTGTGGATTCCCCAAAACATTCCCTCAGTGAAGCCAGGGAATTTTCTTTGTCAAATTGGAATAACCCCTGGATGTGAGTCAGTCTGTGAGCAGCCCCTCCATGAGATGAAGCTCATTCCTAAGGACTTCCAGGAAGAGAAGCAACCACATTGCTTATACTGAAACACAGCTGGCACAAAATCAAAGAGTGGAAAAATTGCAAAGATTCAGATCTTTTGTGATACAAATGGGGCACAACCTCTGGGATATTTGTGAATATTGAGATGTGTTGTGAGGTGAGCACTGTTTCAGCAAGAGAAAGATGCTGCATTTGGCTAAAAAGCCTGCTTCACCTATCAGTTCAGTGTTGCAAAACTGCAACACATTTACAGAAAAACCTTCACCATTACAGCACCTGTTGCTACTGAAAGGCCATCTGGGATCACTTCTACTTTATTCCTGGTAAAGCTCCATCCCTAGCTCAGCTGCAGCCACTGGGGTTCTGTTCTGACATGTGTAGGATAACTGGTAGGCAAGGACTGCCTGCACTCCCTGAAAAGTCTCAGTGATCTTGTGAAATAACTGAGCACAGCTAAAGAAGTATCAAGAGATGCAGAGTTAGAATTAGTGAAAGAAAATAGAGTTTTATTACTTATATTCTAGCAGCATACAGGAACTAGAAGTGGGATATGAGTCTCAGTGTGCCAGGCAACATATAAACACACAGCGGAAGCCAATTCCAGCTCTGAAGAGATTACAGTCTTCAGAAGCAAGAGAAGTGGGGGGTGAGAAAAGAAACAGAGAGAATTAATACAAACACATCAAAACCAGTCACAGAGCTAGGAGTAAAACTGTCTCTTTCCAGGCTCTGAAGCCTCCCCTCTGTCCAGTCTGTCATGCTGCCTGCTAATCACAGGTTTGACATCTTTAATACGTTCACCTTCCACAAGATCTCTGTGAGCCAAGCTGTGGGGAACTCCAAGCAGAAAGCAGGTTGAATCACATTCCCAGAAACAAAAATGATCAGTTTATTCTGCTATAAATCTTCATGAATCTACACTAGGTTATTGCTCCTTTGTCCTTTATTTCTCTTTTACCATCTTTTTTTTTTTTCCTAAGTAGGTCACCTCATCTCCTGAAGTATGAAGCCATAAGACTATGAAAACATAAAGGAGATTTATTTCTCTTTGTGTGCATGATCTTCTCTGCTGAAAGAAGTATGGGAATGACTACAAGGTTCATCATCAACTTCCAAGAATAGACAAATGCCTTTGTTAGGCTTCTGTGGTGTGTCTCAAACACAGGCAGCATGAAACCCTCAGTGAAGGCAGAAGAACTCTTGCCATTAAGTTGTTCACTAAAACACTTGAGCACAGTCCAAGGGTGATAAAAGGTCAGAGAATAATTTTATTTGAGAATTTTAATTTGTTAGACTTAACATAAGGCAATTAATGTGGGGTTTTTTTTTACCTCACTGTCACAGACCTCTCTGTTCCTAGACAAACATTTATACTAAATTTATGATTTACAAGCATCATGATAGACTGCCCTTTGCTAGCCTCTCAGTCACAATGATTCTTCACATATGATGCTTAATTACATTTTAATAAGTTGATCTTGAGAAAATAAAATCCCCAACAACTTAAACCCTGGACATGTCTAATACGTGAGGTTTTCATAGAATAAAACAAATCTCCTCTTTTTTTCCCTCAGTATTCTTATTTCTGTTTATACTGATTCTAGAGGTCTCAGTTCACACCACCAAAAAATCATGTTATCAGCAACAGATGCTTGTTCTTGGGAAACACCTCCACATGAAACAAGGCAAGATTGAAGAAACCCACAGAGTGGAGCAGAGCCTGCATTCAGGCTGTCTGTATTAAGAGATGGATACCAATACTATAATTCCAGGGCTATTTATGAACGTAGCAGACAGCACACACAAGCTCCCATGTGTGCATTAACACAGAGTGTTCACCAGAGTCATGAAGGACCTTGATTCACCAGTGGACATTTAAACAAAAACACTGAAATGCTGACTTCCAATCTTATTGAAATGCTGACATTCCACTCCTATGGAAGATGCTTCTGACAATAGATAAATAACATATGTTCTTAAAAAATTAATGATATAACCCCATATTCCAAGCTTCTCTGCAACAGGCAGATTCTTTTTGTAATATAAGCAGTAAAATTATGTGGAATAGGAAAATCTCTTTAGAAGATTAAAACAGAAAAGGGTGCACTAAGAATCTCTGATTTTTAAGGAGTTCCTACCTCAATTTTTCACTTATTTTTAAAGCCTACTAGCCTCCCTCAGGGCCAACACCTGTTAAGATCCAATACCTTTCTGAGGAACTCAGCACAGCCCATGGACCCTGCCATTAACTGAAATGTCATCTACATTCCTCTGCATCTACCCACTTATGTTGTGTGGATGCATTTTTCAACTAAAAGCAGACCTTCTTTCCTTTATCAATGATTCTTCCTTACTTTTGACAAGGCAGAGAACACAATGTTCAAAGCAAGAAAGCTGCTGTGTGCAAATAAATCAATGAAGTTCACAAGAGGAATTAGGTATCCAGCTATGCTGGTATCTGATTCCAATGGAATCAAAGGCAACTATACTAATGTAGTGTCTGCTGACCCAGAGTTTCATTGTATTCACAGGAAATTTTAAGTTCTTCAAAAAACTTGTTAATAATGCCAGATGACATAGTTATGCAATTTTCTGATCCACTTGTTTTGCAGTGTGCAATCACTCACAGGCAGCTTTCCCTCCAAAGACTTTGATGAAAAGAACTATTTACAACAGTGTTATAGAATATAACACTATTGTATAGTGTTTTTATATAATATAGAATATCAGAATAGCTGATAACAT
Organism: Diglossa brunneiventris; assembly: GCA_019023105.1. NCBI lineage: Eukaryota > Metazoa > Chordata > Aves > Passeriformes > Thraupidae > Diglossa > Diglossa brunneiventris. Next base: position 7,640,509 of record CM032354.1, on the reverse strand, counting down.
ACATAATAGCTGATAAACAGTGCTGATACCAGAAACTCTTCTCAATCCCTACTTCAGCTGTATCCAGGGCTGGAACAGAGATCTCTTCTGAGGATTAGGAGGAAAGTGTATGTGAGATCTCTAATGCCTCTGGTGACTGTCAGTCCAGGTCCCTCGTGTGTGCAGAGACTTTGCAGCCACGATGTTTGAAAAACCAGAGTTTTCACACCACTTAGATTTTACAACTTGCTCCAGGAAAACTGTGAGCAGAATCACTAAGAAAGGAAACACCAAGCAACTACTAAATTCTGAGACTTGATCTGACCTGCAGGAGCAGTGAGTTTGGTAGCTCTCCATCCATTAGCATTACTGGCCAAGGCTGCTCAATAAAGGCTTTATGTGAAAGCATAACAAGCACAGCAGGCATAATTCTTAGTGTTCCTGTGGACAATGGCTAAATCAATACTGAGCACCAGCCTCGGAGTTTCCAGATAGCAACACTGTAAGTCTTCCTTCTTCATATAACTTCACTAACAGCATGCAGTAAACCATTCAGCAGACAAGGAAAAAATCCTGCATTTCAACACAACAGCATCAATTTTCCCCTTCTAGATTGTCCTCTGCTGTGGCAACACGACAGATAGGGCAGTTTGAACTGTGCTGCCTGGACATGAATTCACTTCTATGAATTTGCTCCCGCACAGTGGAAGTTCTCCTTTGTGGTATTTAGATGAACACCACTATTACCTCCAATGCATTTTCCATTTTCAACCTGCATCCTCAATTATGTCTGCAAGGTCACACAACTAAAACCCAGCAGTGACAGAAAAGCATCTCAAGCCAACACTGTCTGACTTTCTTTAGAAACAAAGCATGGAGTCCACAGTTAACTCATTGCTTCTTAATCATCGAGCTCTGGGCCATGCTGTACCCTCACTGTAGAAGCTGAGCTTTATTTCACACCTTTAACCTCCTACATTTTAAATATTTATAGCTAAGCTCATTACATAAGCTCCATTTATAAGTAATAACCACTGTAGGTCAGGAGTCATTTGATCTATTTCAGCACCTATTTCCCAGAGATGAGTTCTGTGCAAGCCTTGCTGAGAGCACTCACTGGATCTCCACAGATTTCAGCAGGGAACTGGGATAACCAGCTGAGATGCAGTATATCCACCCCTCACATGTCTACAACCCATCAGGAATCCTGAATCAGTCCTGCCCTGTGTCTGCCAGTCTCCTGAGTGGGCTGGAACACTGATCTCACATAAAAGTGCCATAAAGAAAAAGCCCTTAAAGGCTGTTCCATGTGGCTACTGAGGCAGAAGCCAGAGAAGGATGAGTGGGCCTCAATAACCACAAGTTCTGACACCTTCTTGGGCAGAATTTACCTCACTAAAAGGAGATTTCCAGCCTTAAGACACAGCAAAAGAAACACCTCAGCTACTAAACAAGGGATATGCCTGGGGTCTGATCCAAATTGAATCTATCCAGTACTCTCTGTGAAACATTTCTATGTTCATTAAATAATTTTCAAGTATGCCAAAATCGAAATAAACCAAGTATGGTTTCTTAATTGCATGTGTAATCACTTCTGTAGTATATATGTAAATGCCATAAATAAAGGCACTGAAAACACACAAGAATAAGAACAAAATATACATTTTAAATTTCTGCAAAACCTCAAGCTACCTAGACTTGGGAGAACAAATGCCTTTTTGATTTTCAACCATTAACTCTTTTGTGACACTGGGATGTGCAGGCCAATTAACTTGCGGGTGGTGAACACTGCAAAGGTCCCTAAAGAATAGTCTGACTTTGTGTGTGTGAAGTCACTCATCAGTGAATGCAAAAGGAGAACCAAACAGAGCCAGCCCCAGCCACAAAGGTGATGGAGAGGACAGGGTAATATCACAATCAACTCCTTTCACAGGAAGAGAACTGTTTTCTAGTTAAATCCTCTTTCACAGAGGATTAAGCTACTATGAAAAAAAATAAAGAAAGAAGAACAGTGTCTGCATAACAATTCCAAAACTGCACCATCTGTAGACAAGCATCAGAGTACTTAAAATCCCACTGGCAGACCACTGAAAAACCAGTTTGGCAGTGTCTGCTATACTCAGAATCAAGTGTAAGGAGAAGCCAAGATAAAATCTGTAGAGATACTCAGATGTGGAATCTCTCTTCTGTCAGATGTGGATATATCTCCATGCATCACAGGCCAGAGAAAGAGAAGAGCCATGCAGGCAGGCTGCAGCTGGAGAGCACAGTCCTGTGGGGTCACAGCACAGGGAGAAACCACGTGTGTTTCAAATGTGAGATGCTCAAACCAAGGGACTCGAGAGTGTGAGGTGGAAGCCAAATGTGTGATTTTATACTTCATGCATGAGACTCATCAGGCCTGCCTACAGCCTTAGAAAAACACTCACAAACCAATTTCAGCCAGCTGGTTTGTATTTTCATTGTATTTCCTAGGGGCAGAAAACAGTCTGCCCACAAACTGCATTCGTATTCTCCTCATGTAAATTTTACTTTTCAGCACAGCTATGATGGGTTTAATTTCACCTTGATTTCTTTGGAGGGTAAAAGCATTACAGAAAAAATAAATTTCTTCTGCCTTGCCTTCAGCCAGAGAATGACAGCAGCATTCTCCCTGTGAAGGAACTGGTAATGCTGCAGTGATTTTTATCACTAGTACTTGTATCTCCTGGATATTAATAGATGTTTGGAAAATGCTGTAGTATCTCTTTATTTATAAAATATAACTGGGTATAGTTCTGCAAAGTGATGAATTCCTCTGTATCAGGAGCTGAGCAGATTGCTTGCCTTAAGTCTGCAGTTTACATTAATGGACCACTAAGGTTTGGCTTGGAAAGGAGATCATAATATCCCATATTATGCAATCACCATCTACTCCTGGCATGTCAAGGGCACAGCTGCAGTCCCCCCACCTGCTGCCAAGTCAATGAACGTGGGTGCACCACCTGTAAATGCATCCAGATCATTACAGTGAGCAGGTGGGTCTGATTTTGGAAAAAGCTGACCAAGACATTAGTCAACATCAGGGTATCAATATTCAGACAAATTTTAAGCTGGAGAAATAAAAAAAAATACAGTAAGGACAAGAAATTGCATTTCAACAATAATGAGGTACAAAATTAAGGACTGGGAATTTTACAGACATGTGGAAGTCCTGAGGAAAAGAACTTTCTACTAAAACAGTCCTTAAACTTGATATGAAACAATAACACAACACTTATGGGAAGTGCAAATACTGTGATGAAGTCAGTGAAAGACAGAAGAGTTTTAAATACACTTCCAGTAAGATTTTTACTAAATTTAGCATTTAGGGTTCTGTCCCCATTTTGAGATACAAAATGCTAATCAGTTTGGAGAAAGTATGGAGAAAAACAAGGAGGAACATGCAAAAGAAAAAGTAATTGAGGGGGTAAGATAAAACCCCAACAGCTTTGTAACAGCTGGTTATAAGGGAAGAGGCAAAAATTGCTGTGTCTGTGGTGGACAGAACAGACAGCACAAGAAGATAAGAGAGGGAAAAGATTTCTAAGGATGCTATAGCATCACCCAGGAAGAGTGAGAAACATACCCCATCAGAATTTTTGAAACACTAAACAGGCACATCCCAAGGGGGACTAAGGCAGAATGATCCTGGATTGCAGCTGAGCAATGAACTAAGTAAAATCTTATATTTCCCTTTAGCTCTGTATTTCTTTCTTGTTGGTGAGCTTTGTTTCTTTCTTGTTTTGTTTATCCTGTGGGTGAGCAAGGCAGAATGTCCACAGCCTGGCTTTCAGATCCTGACAGGAGATTGCAGGGTATAAACACACAGATAAAAAATATTTATATTCTGTGGAAACTGCACACTTGAAATGGTAAAATTCCACAAAAAAGTTTCAGAGCCTTCAGAGTAGGTATTTTAAAGATGATTTTCATTATACTCCATATTTCTCACTTGATTATAATCTGGTTCTATTCTCACTTTAATAGGCAGCCCTTTTACTCCCTTCAACAGCATTATTCCTCCTGTTTTCTCACTCACTACACTAAATGAGGGTAGACCCAACCCTAAGAGAGTAAAATGGATTTAGCATTACACAATTTCGAACTTCTGGGTATTTTTTGCCATTTACTACTGTCCTCCAGGTTTCCTTTATGCCTATAAATTGTCTCTTTGATGGCAGTGGCAGGGATGTATTTGTGTAAGACAGTGTTTGCTTCCATAAGCCCAGGAAGACAGATGAACCCCTGCAGAACCCTGCAGCTGGGGTGAGATTGATCTGTAACTCAGTCCAGCAGTTTTTAAATACAGGTAACATGAAAAGCTCTCCAGCAAGCTGCTGAATGCAGCAGTCTGTTTAAAAACAATTCAAGAAGTGACTGAGCAGATTCATCTCATTGTAACAAAATTCTCACTGAATAAGACAAGCTTCCTCAAAAGGCTGGGTTTTCCACTCACTTTCTGTGACTTCAGCCCCTGGTAAGCTGCACTCCTGAGTTCATGAATTCAGCAGCATGAAGTAAGGAATATTGAGAATCTGGTGCTCTTTTCAGATCTCAGTCCACCTGTAGAGAAAAGCCCTAATAATGTTCAACATTTTACACATTGGCTGGAGTTGAGGAAACACATTATTACCACAACAATAACTATAATGACCTGCAAGTTAAACTTAACTGGAAATACTCTGAAAGTCCATTTTAGTAAGTGTTTTAAAATTGCATTCAATATCAAAGCTGTTCTGATCTCCAGCAGTGCCACATCATTGCTCCTGAATATATCAGGAGCATTGGGCGTCTTCCAAACACGAATTTCATTTTTTCAGACCTAAAGTTTCTCCAGCTTTACAATGTTAAACTGGAACTTGTAAGATCTGAACAACAAGCTTATAAATGAGAACTTGCCTCTTTTTATCCTGGAGGGCTCCCTGAAGGAGTGTATACCCAAAACAGAGGCATACTTATTTAACATCAAGAACACTGGGCTGGCAAAGGTAGTTTGAGAGACTAACCTTCATGGATAAAGAATATCCAAGGGCTCTCCTCCAAGAGTAAATAGTCCTTACCCAAGAAGACACTTAGCCTCTTAAGGCTCTGGGAAAGTCACAGTAGGTAACTTTTAGTTATTCTCAAAACATAGTTGTTTTCAAAACAAAATCAAAAGGCTGAAGTGTCCTTTTCTTGAAGTATAATCCAGTTAAGTCCCCTTCCAAACTCTGTCTCACCTAGGAAGATAACTGGCAAGCTGGAAGTTTTTAGGGAGCCAGGAGATATAAAGTTATGTCATGACCTTTTTTTGTTTGCTAAACATGAAAATTGAACGTGAGAAAATCCACAGAGCTGATAACACCAAAGTTATCTTCCCTTGCAAGTAAAAATGGGTAAGGTAGAAGAGTTTTCCAGGTGGAAAAAAGCTTCATTACTTTCACAGCAAAGAAATTCTGCCTACCTAACAACACTACTAACACCTTTATCATAAGAGAAGTCATTATGGTGGCTTTTGTAAAGGACAATTTCTGATTTCTGCATATATTATAAGCAGAAGGCCCTAGAATCCTGGATAAGATGTAAAAAGAAAGTGCCTAAGATGGAGGCAAGCCCATAAAACCCAGCACCTGGAAACCAGTGTTGAATCCAGAGCTGGGGTTAGCTGAGGATGCCTTGAACATTGTGTGGATCATCAATCAAGACAAGCACTCCAAAGGAAATGCTCCACCTGTGCTCCCTGTGAAAGAGCTCCTGCAGAGCACCATTGCTGGAAGACATTTCAGGAGAGAACAGTTCCTTGATTGCGCAGGCTGCCAACAGCTCAGAGGATCTCTAACAAGCCACTCACAGAAGAAATCCTGAGCATTGTCCTGTCTCAAATCTATGGTAATTCTCCAGGTCAAGGGTCAAGTCCTTTGGCAATTAGCAGAATAAATTAGTTTGTTAATCACCTTGGAGGAACAAGTACCTAATCAATAGGGAGGTGTTGTGATACATGACTAAAGCCGTTCACGTAATCACATAGCTAGAATGTCCTGGTTTTGAATGACATTTCCTACCCAAAATAGCCTGGAGGAAGAGAAGTGCTGTTGACAAATGGGAGCTGAGTGAAGCTGTTTGGGAATGCAGGAATGGTGTGTTGCCTTAAGCAGTTTAAGGGAATCGGTGCGTATGGCAAAACTACATCTCTGAAACTATTTCAAAGTTAAGAGTTGCAAGAAGCTATTCAGGAAATAATGTGAAAAGCAGGTCTGTGGCATCAATCAGAAATTCATAACCCTTGTACTTCATGGGAAATCAGAAAAAAACCCGCACAGAACTGAAACTACGAGAGCAAAACCATGGAGAAATCAACTGACAAAATAAAAGTGCCCACTGGCTACACCTGGGAACTCGAGCTCCCCTCAGTATCACTGTGTGGAAAACACCAATCACTTGTTTTTAAAATTTTCAAAGTTTAATAGTAATAAAATGGTTATAAAAATAGCAATATAATCAGAGTAATAAAAATTTGGACAATTAGGATTAGGACAATATGAGACAATAAGAACAAAGAGTTGCGGATGGTCCGAGTAGAGTACCTCATTCTGGGCAAAATAAGCCTGAAATGGTCCCCCCTTAACAAAGGATTAGCCCTTAAAACAATAACTTGTTGCATATTCATACACCTCATACATGATGCATAAATTCCATTCAAACACAGGATTCTTCTGTCTGGTCAGTGTCAGCTTCCTCCTCTGAATCCTGACAACGTCTTCAGGGCTGAGTAAGGGAGGAACAAGTTCATTTCTTCCGATAAGGGAGTAATAAATTCTTTTTCTCTGAAAGATTTAGGTGTCTTGTGGCTGCTATCTGGTGTGAGTACCTCACTCCTTTCTAAAAAAAAAATATCCCACATACATAGTTTCTATTTTAACATTATGTTATAACCTAAAACTATATTTAACACACTACTTTAAAAAATTAATACAGCATAACTTTCTAACATAACACATATAATATTCATTTTAATATTTGCGAAAAGCCAATCATAAAATATGCATTTTTCACAACTGCATGCTTTGCTTTGGTAGGCATTCACCATTTATTAGCACTAATGAAATTGTGTCCTGAGCGCAGCAATCAGAGGTATGCTCAAAATGTTCCAAACAGCAGACCTGGAGTTTGCTTCTACTTTAAGATGAAAGGTCACAATTCACATAGCTTTTTTATCTGGATCTTGCTCTGACATAACCTTTAGTAACTCCAATGCCATCCAGAAGGACCTTGATAGGATTGAGGAGTGGGCCTGTGCAGACCTCATGAAGTTTGACAAGGGCAAGTGCAAGGTCCTGCACATAAATTGTGACTGGATTGAGAGTGACATGAAAAGTTGGGTATGACCCAGTAATGTGTGCTCACAGCCCAGAACCATATCCTGGGCTGCATGACAAGAAACAGAGTCAGCGGGTTTAGGGAGGGAATTCCCCCCCTCTATTCTGCCCTGGTGAGACCCATCTGGAGCACTGCAGAGTCAGAGCTGTTAAAATCTGGGGTCAGAGTGGTTAAACCATGTTCAGAGGAGAGGTCAGAGGGCTGAAACAACTCTCCTATGAAGAAAGGCTGAAAGAGTTGTTCACCCTGGAGAGAAAAAAGCTCCAGGGAGATTTTCCTGGAGCCTTTCAATTCTTAAAGAGAGGGGGATTATAAGAAAGGGAGACTTTTTACCAAAGTCTGTGGTGACAAAACAAGGGGCAATGGTTTCAAAATCAGAGAGGATAGGTTTAGATTGGACATTGGGAAGAAATTTTTTTACAGTGAGAGTGTTGAGACATTGAAACAGATTGCCCAGAGAAGCTGTGGATGTCCCATGCCTAGAAGTTGGATGCTTGGATGGTTGGCTGGTTGGATGAGTCTTTGAGCAACCTGATCCTGTGAAAGATGGCCCTGCCTGCGGAATGGGATTTGGGCTACATGATCTTTACAGGTTCCTGCCAACCCAAACCATTCCATGAGTCTATGCACTTCCTGTGCTTCCCAAGCAGGCCTAATTGCATTCAGTTCTGGGCAATTTTCCTTTGAGAGGCACAAAAAAATACAAAATTACCCTAGACAGCTTCTCTGAAGCAAAAAACAAACTGCTTCTGCAAGGGAACTATGGACTATCACACAAGATGGATTACATATGCTCTCTCTTCCCAAGAGTTTTTAAGAGAGCCCAATGTCTTCTTCTAAAATGCCCAAATTACAAAATCCAAGGTTTCCATTTGGTTTCTGTTTCCCCTCTCTATCAAAACTGTTCTTTCTTCAATTTCCAAATTACTTATCGAAGTTTCTTAAATAAGGAGCCTCAGTCCAAACCTCAAGCCCTCATTTCATCTAATCAGCACTTTGATGAGATTTCAAGATCTTTATCTGTATTGTTTATCTGTCCTAGGTTTCTATAGGATTATTGACCTGACTTCCTGTAGGAGGTCAAAATAACTCTCTGGCATAATGAACAAACAGGAACAAGCTTTTGGAAAAATAGAAGGAAAAACCTTTCAGATTTCTCCTTCCTCACCAGATAATTTGAGCCACTGCCATATGCTGGGGCCCAGTACAATCACAGAGCAGAAAAATGTTCAGGAAACATTCCAGTCTTATGTAAGGTAGGAGGCAATACACTCTGCAAGTAAAATTTGCCAGCCAAAGTAGCACAGAAGCTCCACCAGGTCCCCTGTGGACTTGTGTTGCCTAGAAGCTCTGATTAGATTATCATAATGATCTGATTTAGGCCACAAAATCTATTATTCTGAACCAGCACATTATCAGAGATAATTTTGTAAACTGATGTCCACATTAGAGAAACTCAGATTACTATTCGATCAATACCTGGAACATTAAAAGAAATTCCTTGGAGTCCTTATGTTTATCTAGTGCATCAGTAAGAGACTGTAGTATTTGCAGAACTCAGGGCAAGTATCAAGTCTATTTGCTTAGTCAAACAAGAGTCCCCTGGATTTCTGTGAAGTTTCTCTTGCCTAACTGACATTAGCTAACAGTTGCTCTTAAAAATCTTACTGCTTGTAGTAATGAATCCAAGGAAAAACTCCAGGATGTATTGACAGCACCAACCTTCCCTAACCACCTCCTGTGCAGGAGTAGATTTTCTGACAGCTTTTCAAAGAACTAGAAAGTCTGCTTTGGAAACAAATCAGTAAACTTCCCAGCTGTCAAGACACCAGCTTTCCCTGATGCATTCCTGTTACCAGCTAATTTAATGATGCAATTCAATCTTCCTCTGGGTTTTATCCTTAGAGATTCTAAATGCACACATTCATCTAGAACGACCCTTCCCACGAATAACAAGTTTAGATAATCTCTTTTGACTCACTCCATCACATCAGGCTTGGAAGTGAAGTGAGGGTGAGGCACATCCTGCACAGCTCTGGCTTTTTTGCCACAGCATCCATCAATTAAAGAGTCAGGAAAGAAGAGCCACCCACTAAAAAACATATACTAGTGGAAAAGGATAAGCTGAAGCTCCTTGCTGCTTCTCATCAGTACACAGGAGCAGTAAAGAACTGCTTTAATAAGCCATGAAACCAGCCTCAGTTTCCAAAATAACCCATGTTGCTCTGGATGCCTCTGGCTATTTGAATTATCTGGGGAGGATTAAAAAAATCCAGAAATTCTCCTGCTTGTCTTGCCCATAATTACCTGAAACAAGTAAGATTAGTGCAAAATTAATTCCTAATTCTGAACTGGTGTCTTCAGCTCCTCAACCACAGTAAACACCTCACAGTTTGGCTGATTCCTCCCAGCAGATGTGATTAACTCCCTCACTGATGGGTATATTGAAGGAAAATACTCTGCAAAAAAAAATCACAGCATTTAAAAATATTTTAATACATAACAATTTTGCAACCCAAAACATCAAAGAGGTGGGGTTTTTTTGAGATTTTACCATAGAAAAGAACAAGACCATAAAATTGGGGCTGTTCAGCTTGGAGAAGGGAAAGTCGCATTGAGACCTCATCACAACCTTTCAATATTTGAAATTGTGCAGTTGTATCCAAAGAGATGAAACTTCTTTTGTCCCTAAGCAAAGTGAGCAAAATTCATGGATATGCTCTTAAAGGAATTATGTGTTTAAGTTTCCTTTATTTTTCTCATTGATTGGCCACAGAACACAGGTTTATGAAGCAATCTGATGCAGGCATCAGTTTTAAGGTGACTTGCAAGCCAAACCAAGAATATTTGCTTAAAATTGTATCTCTGCTGAGCAATAGCAATTGGTATGAGTGATACAGCTAGCAGAAGGCAACAGACACACAGCTGCTGCATTTAAAGTCAGGTATTGTGTCAGAAAATAGCCCAGTAGCTCCTAAAATAGGCCTCAGAACACATAGCATAGCACTAGACTCCTGCAATGGAAATTCTGCCAAAGTCCTTCAAACCTAACAAAGTAAAAGTGAAAGGAAGTGAAGCATTACTCAGTTTTACTTTTCTAGCCTTATATACTCACTGAAAATCTAATTTTTACCTGTGCATATATACATAGACACATATATACCTGAGAAAAGCCTGTGGTGACCCATATATGACAATATTTGAGATTACTGCGCACTGCTAATATGTCCCATAATGCACTTTCTAAATTCATATCAGCATCTTTTTAAAAGGCTGTGGTATGGGGTAGACTGCTCAAAGCCTAAAGCCAGGAATATAATCCAATCCAGATGTGCCATAAAGGTGTTAATGCAGCAACCATAGGAAGGACAGGGAAAAGATGTAATTTTACAGTCATAGTATTTGTGATGTCCCAGTGTCAAATCACAAGTAGTAAAAAAATGTAGTCTTCTAAAAGTCTGGCTGATCCAGGCCAGACCACTGTATTTTCTGTCAAAAAGAAAGCAGGTTGATTTTTAAAACCAAAAGGAAAGGAGGAGATGTAGCTCTGAGAAGTCTCCAAAGCAAGTCAGGTAGAAGTTATTTAGCTGATTTACTTGGAACAGAAAAGGAAAATCCCTATGGGTAAGCATAATGTTATGGACATGTTTTGGTATTGTATCTCTTCCTTCTTTATTCTTTATGAAATACATTTTTTTTTATCATTTTTACCTTCTATGTAACTAATTTTGTGAAAATTATAAGACAGATTTATTAATGTAAATCCGAAGTTTTCTGGACAGAAACTTAGAAATTGTTTTTCTAGACAGAAACTTTAGCAGAACTTGTTTTATTAAAATTCCTGTTGCAACAAAAACGTCACAAATTTGTTCTTGCCCTCTATTTACAAGCAGAGCTAAGTAGCCAAGAAATTCTAAACCTCACATTTCTATACTCAGACCACAGTTCAGTAATGCAGAAAACCTGTTCGTAAGGCTCACAGCACCAGATCAAAAATTTTCTAGCTACATGAAACACTAGGCTGTCCAAAAGAAGCTCATTCTGCTGGTGTAAATCCATTACAGAAGTATGGACAAGTCAAGGTTGTCAAAAAGCAGATTTTTGGTGAAATCAGGTATAGTTTTGCCTTCCACAGCAGCCTTGGAAGCCAAAGGAGCTGACAGAAATATGGGCATGTGCCAAACTCCAAATTAGATCCAGCCCATCTTGCTGCATGGTCCAGTAGTCCACTGCAGATGTGCACAGATGATTTTGAAGTCACAGCTTCTGCCTTCTCCAGGAACACAGACAGTCCTCTCTATTCCCACAGATCTCCACTGGCCTCAAACTTTAATTGGGTTTGAAAAGTTCAAACAACAGCAGCACAGGGCGAGAGGAAGTCTGGACCACAGCACAGAACAGCAAAAATGGCTTTGTTTACAGTGCTTCAGCAATTCTGGGCAGTTCAATTCTAACAGAAACTCAGAAATACAGCTCAAAAGAGGAGAGTTAGAAAGTAGTTAGTACCCACCTTGCTGCTTCAGAGGCTTTGGAGTGACTGAGCTTTTGGTTAGTTTGGTTAGTTTTCAGAATTCCTGAGTGATTAAAGAGTTCAGACAAAAACCAACTGTTTCTGGTGAGGATAATACCTGTGAAAAAGCCTCATTTTCCAATGATGCAAAAAACCCCGTTCTCTCTCTGCACATGCAAAATTTTTAAGAATCATGAGTTTTTCAATTGAAAAATCATACTGTTTCTTGACAGTACATAAGGAAAATATTGGTGCAAGATAGGTATGGCTGCATGCAGTCTGAAGTCAGGTGTCTCCTGGAGGGCAGGCCCAGCAGAAATTCTCCATTACCAGGACAGCAATGACACTCAGCTGATCCACTTCTGTTCACACCTACAAGGTGCTCTGAGAGTGCATGAAATACAGGGAGTTTTACAAAAAACTATTGGAGTTCAATACAGACTGAAACCAAGCTCTCCACAGTCTGAAGCAAATCAGAATGTTCAAATATTTCTACCTCGTCAATGATGCATGGCCTTAAATGTTGGTTGGCTGCACTCACTTTTTGAGGGGAAATAAAACATTTAAAACAAAAGCATAATAAACAATTTAATAACTCAGTCATCAGCAGAAGTCACAAAGACAGAACCTATAAAACAGTCACTTTTACATCATTGTGTGGTAATAAAAATGTCCTTAACCTGACATGATTTGTTATCAGGATGGTGTTTTTTTACTGTAGTGTTTTCACAAGCAGGAGACTGAAGATCATTTGTAGCTTTTTACTCTGTTTAAGGGGTTTAGATATTTGAAATGACAGTCTGCACTGTCTGAACTTTGGCAGTTAACTAAAATTGATCCTCAGCCCTATGTGCAAAACCACATCTCACTAACATAAGCAGACAGCCAGGCACTCCATCCATTATGAAGTACCTTTGAAATACTATTCCATATGACAGTGGTAGATTTTAAAATGAGTTGCAACTGGGAGTGTATTTTAAGAGGCTAAAATAAAACATCAATTTGCATCTGACAACCAGGGAGATGTGGGAGAAAAATAACACCTGTTTAAAATGGTCCTGATGTACAAGAAGATCCCTCAGCATTTTCAGCCACTCCATCAAGCTCATTCCTGGACAAAAGAACTTATTTCAATGCATGGATTTTCCCAGACATGTGGTTATCCTAGCAGAGGAGGGCAGCACTGTATGTGCTTCTACTCTAGAGCATCTGGATTAGAACTTTGTGCAGGTTTTGCATACCACCAGACAAAGTCACAGCTCTGGTTTGTGAATTAGATTCATAGGTACTACTCAACCTGAATTAGTATCTTTTTATGCTGGGTGAACATTTCCCTGTAAATATGGGTAAAAAGTAGATAAACTTTCACTCTCTGCCCAACTGCACTTTTTAAAATTCTGCTAATGCTGTGCCATATGTCTAGTGCAGGATGCAATAACCTGAAATTAATGAGAAGATATTTGAGGATCTATTATCTTTTTGGTAGCACCTGCTGCAGTCAAGTTCCAGAACTCTACTGAAGATTTATTATGTTTTCACAAAGTGTGGTTTTCATATAGGAATTTTGAGACTGGAGAACAAACCTAAAAATTATATACCTTTGTTTTCTTCCATCTATGTGTGCATAGAATCATGCAACCATAGGATGTTAAGGAGTGGGCCCTGAAGATTCTCTTATCCCAACTCCCCCTGTCAAGGGAAAGAACAACTCTCACTTGACCAGGTTGTTCAAGGCCTTATCCAACCTGACCTTGAACACTGCCAAGGATGGGGCATCCAAAACCTCCCTGGACAACCTGTTTCCAGGGTCTCAGCACCCTCATGGTAAAGAACTCCTTCCTAGAATCTAAATTCCCCTCTTTCAGTTTGTACTCATTACTCCTTATCCTATCATCTCTATGGTTGTATATTTTTATTGTTCACCCAATTTATCAAGCTCTTACTGTTCATTAAATCAACAAAACAAATATTTAAGTAATTACCTTCTAAATACAAGATAATATTTTAAGATCTGATGTTTACAAACAGTGAAGGGCTCCTGGGAGAGCAGCTGGCCACTAATGGTGTCCAGCAGGGCTCAGGATTTGGGCCAGTTCTGTTTAATATCTCCATCAATGATCTGGATGAGGGGATCAAGTGCACCCTCAGTCACTTTACAGATGACACTAAATTGGGTGGGAGCATTTCTCTCCATCTGCTGGACGACAGGAAGGCTCTGGACAGGGTATCTGCCAATGGAATCCTGGCTTACACCAAAAATATTGTGTGACCAGCAGGGAAAGGGCTGTCCCTGCGTACGGTCAGGTCATACCTGGAATGCTGTGCCCAGTTCTGAGCCTCTCACTACAAAAAGACTTTGAGGTGCTGGAGTAAGCCCAGAGAAGGGTAAAGAAACTGGTGAAGAGTCTGGAGAGTGATTCCTGTGAGGAGCAGGTGAGGGAGCTGGGGTGGTTAGTCTGCAGAAGAGGATGTAGCAAGGAGAGTGTTGGTCTCTTCTCACCAGCAACAAGTGGCAGGACAAGAAGAAATGGCCTCAAGCTGCACCAGAGAAGATTCACATTGGACATCCGGAAGAATTTCTTCACTGAAAGGGTTTTCAAGCTTTGGAACAGGCTGTCCAGGGATGTGGTGGAGTCATCATCCCTGGAAATATCCAAGAGATGACTGGATGTGGCACTTGATATTTTGGTTTAGTTGATGTGGTGTTCAGTCAAAGGTTAGACTTGATCTTGGAAGTCTTTTCCAACCTTAATGAGTCTATGATTATATTCCAAGTAGTACCCAGAGGTGTCACAGAAAATATGATAAAACCACAAACCAGAAAGTCAGGACTGAAAGTTTTGAGAACTTAGGAATTAATTACAGCACTGAACTTCCTTAAATAATGCAAGAAGTCTAAAAATCATGAAATCAAATAATTATTTACTCCTATTGCTTTTATTTGCCATTTGCTTTTCAAATGACTGAGATTTCCATTTGCAAGTTTCTTCATAAGCATCATGGATAACAACTGCCTTTATAAATACTGTAATTGAATATTAGATTTTCCATTAAACACATGACTGCAAGGCTGTAAGATGGGAGGCAGTTCACTATATACTGACATACTCTCAAAGACATAAAAACTGATAATACAAAGGCTATTATTGCCTTGATGTGCATGAGATTATAATAGGCAGATATAACAAAGATAGGAGAGGAACATAATAACAAGTAATAACAAGACCATGGCACAAACAGAAAATGCATTTTCATTTAAATAAATGTTAATTACTTCCTAATCCAGAATGTGCACATGTATGTATAAACCCCTACCCCAGCATTAGTAACAGAGCAAGTAATTGCAGTGGAGCAAAGTATCTCATTATGTTACTCCACACCTCTCAACACCTTTTACAAGGCCTGTTCTTTCTATTTTACAGGTAGCAAGAGACACACAAAGTGTCCAGGAGCAGCTCAAGGTCACTGAGGTCAGTGTCAGCACAGTCAAATCAAAGCACCTCACTGGAGGTTATTTGATGTGCTCATACAACGCTGCATTTGTGATTTCTCTCCAATTTCTGTCTGCTACACACTCAAGTGACAGAGACCTGATTAAGGATTCTTAAATCAGTTGTGAAGAGAATGCTTTTTAAAGGTGTATTGTGGATAAATGTTAAACAAAGGGGAATTTTAGAGAGCCACTGACAAGACAATATCTTCTGCACACATTTCTCCAGTGCTCATTTTTTCTCCTGGATAAAACTCCTCTTGAAACAGAGGTACTGATTTTTCTAAGTGTTTTTATTACTTCAAAAATAGCAAGGTAAACTGATAACTTCTTTGGCCTAAGGGATATTTACATTTATTTAGTTTTTGATGTGACAGATACAGTTTATAAACTGGCTCTCTAGGAGAGATATGCTATTTAAAAATACAATGAAACAAGCAGTGACAGTCTGAATTGCAATAACTGGTTAATTCAAAATGCATAAACAGGCCCTAGGAGAACCCAAGGCTCCCCAGTCAAAGATAAGTAATTTAATCAGCTGCCCAGTGGGTCTTGTGATATCTCGTGCCCTGTGAATCCCAAAATTGCATTCAAGTTAAAATTTTAATAACTAAAGGGAAAAGGCTCTTCTACATCCAGGAAGGGACATATGGGCTTGAGCCACTTAAGTAGAGGAAGGAACTCATGCTTTATATAGGTGAAAACTCTAACCACAAGGTTTTGCAGAAGAAAATATAAACAATCCCTGCTCTATGCTCCTCCACCATTCTTTCTGAAGCAGCAGCTGTGTGGTTTTTTTCAGTAAGAGTTGATGAATGCCCATTAAGGGTAGCAGCACCTACTGGAACAGTCTTGCAGGGATCTGGACAATTTCTCCTGACCTGGCACAGGCAGAATGTTGTTCTGTTGTGAAAGAGACAAACCTCAGCATACAAAAACAGGCTGCGAAGGCACTTGGCAGACTAAGATTAAAAAGGAAGATATTAAACCCACATACATATCCTAGGTTTTAGGCTAGAGCTGATCCAAGAGTTCCAGGACTGTAATTCTTAGTTTACAGGACTAAATTCTTGACAGCTTCAGCTTTAATCAGCTGAATCCTGGTTTTTGATTAAGTTCTCATTCCCTACAATAAAGGTGTCTGCACCATCACTTTACCCCTGGTCTGTGTAAAAATTAAGACTGGTATGGACTGAAGAGAACCAGAGGTGCACGCTACAAAATTATTACTCAATCCATGTATGAAAAAAACCCAAACCATTAAAGGAGTGAAAAATTATGACATGATCAATTGAAAAAGGCTAGAAAGATGAGTACCCAGAAAACACAGATATTTAATGGTGGATGACAATCTTAATGAATTAATTTTCACTCCAGAAATTGAATAAGGCTCTTCATTGCCTCATATATCACTGAATCATTTGTTTAGCACATTAGCCAAACACCATGAAAGCAGAAGAGAAGAAAGCAGATATTGAAAAGAGTTTGGTGAAGATGTAAGACAATCAATACATTTTCACATGGCTATCATATAACATATTATATTTTTGCAAGCATTTCCCTGGAAAAAAAAAAACAAGTACAGTTTTAAAATGGGAATTCTTATGACCTAACAATTGATAAAAATAATACAGAAATGTAGCAAAGAGCAGTGAGAGTAACAGGATAGAACACCAACTAATAAAGCAGCCAGATGGGGATTCTGGCTGGCAACTGGAAGAAAGTGATTTTCTGCAAAAACCTTTGCAAAAACTTGAAGACAATGAAAGAAAGAACAATTTGTATTAACAGCCCTCATGAATATTATGAGAACTTTTACAATTCATTTGCAGAAAAAAAATGAAAGGCATATGAGATAGATTGCCAGGAATAATGCCTCAAATCCAGTAACAGCTGATGAGAGTATTTAGTAAGTACCAACATTCAAAAGGAAGAGAAAAAAAAAAAAAAGAAAAAAAAAAACTGAGAGAAATACCTTTCCTCTTATAGCAAGAACCAGGAGATGGAACACAGTGGTTGGTTATTCCTGAGCAATGAGGGGCTGACAGGTCTTGCAGTAAGTGAGACTTTTCTGCAATTAACATGTAATTCTGTCGCCATCAGAGATTCCTAGTCAGAGAAATGTTTGGAACATTTGGTTTTACCATGTAGGAATAAGGCTTGAATTGCACCTGCTCTAAGAGAAGTGGTTGCGAGCAGCAAAGTTAAGTGATCTGACGGGAAAAAATCTGAAACAGAAAGAGTCAGACCGGGTACTAAGCCCAAGGTCAAAGGAGAACAAGAAACAGAACCAATACAGAGGCATTTGGGTCCAGGATACACAGAGGGAGTGGGAGTGCAGGAGGCTAAAGAAGGAAAGGCAGGTCATACGCTGAAAATCACTGTCTTGTAATTTTGAAAAACACAACCATTTGAAGAAGAAAGGCAATGTATGCAGATATTGAAGACAGGGATTTCCAATTAAGCAGAGTTACACAAAGTGACTTCAGCAAATGCAAGGGCCATCAGTGTGTAGACACGACAGGAAAGAACTGCCAACAATTCAATCACCATGTTGGCAGTTATGCTGTTAGGTCAATGACCAATTCTGTTCCAGCAGGATTGAACAGCCAGCTGCAATGTTATCCCTGCAGCTCTGACAAGGCACTAACAGCAGACCATAATACTTGTGAGCAAGAGCTGCCCTATGGACAATAAAGACATACTGAGGCCAAATGCGAGGTGTCAATAGGAGAGTCACAAAAAACCCAAGAGCATGTACTGCATAAAGTTCACATTGTCTGACATGCAGAACTGAACAGGTCTGGGAAGCACAGGCTGTGGATTTAATCACAGTAAAACATCAGGAAAAACTTGAAGTGATGCAGGCATAAAAAGTGTCACAAGAGGGTTTATGCTGCATTGCATTAAAATTTAAAAAAAGCTTATTTTCAGGCAATGGATTGAAAATAACATGTCATATATCCCAGGAAGAGAGTGAAATACAGAATTCATGGGAGGCATTTAAAGCTATAATGGAATTAAGACTGTCAGTGGCAAACAACAAGCTTATAATTATTGAGGACTTTGACTTAAATCCACTTTCTACAGCACTGCATGAGGAAGTGTCTGCTCAAAGGTGTCTCTGCTCCAGTTTCTCTGAGCTGAGAGGTCTGGAGATGTTCAAGCATGGACTGTTGACACAAGAGAAAAGTTCATCATGAGTAGCACATCTTCTGTGTTGAGTTCAAACACACAAAAAAAGTAGACACAATCAGAACATGGTAAAACATCGAAGTGTTGTGGTGCCAGTTCCTTCCATTTCTCCATGGAGGAAGATAGAAGTGCTTAAGTGACCAAGAAACTAAACAGCACGGGCAAGAGGGGAAAGTATGGGTTCCTTGCTCCAAAACATGGAAACACTGCAGTTATCTCCTTCCAGCAGACAGAAAGTCAGGATTCTGCTTGGTCTGTTCAGAGCAGGCAACTGCAGCCTAAGAGAAAAATGATCATTAAGCCAAGAAAACAGCTGAAAGAAGCTCAGACCAGGGAGGCATCCTACTGAAGTAAAGAAGCCAGAGCACAAAGCCATTGGAAAAAAACCACCTGGTCTGCTTCCAGCTCTGAAACAGGCACACAAAGGAAATGGGCTAAACTGCAGTAGGACACGGCATCCTCCACAACCAGGGACTTGGGGAAGTGGGGTGGGGACAGAACAGTGGAGAAGGTAACTGTGGAATAAATACAAAAATATGGATTAAAAGGGTTGATCAGGGCAAGCAAAGAGACTTCTGCTTGTGTTGTGTTGAAGGAGCAGAACTGAAGCTTAAGGATCACTACAGTGTCAGCAGCAAAGTTCTCTGCAACATCAATAATAAGAGGAAATGGTTGAGCAGTGCTTGCCAAAGGGCTTGTTATTAACAGGCAAATCCAAAAATGTGCTGCAGATTGGCAACCACAAGAACTACATAGGACACTGCATAGGATTTACATGGTGCTGCACAGGTAGCAGGAGGAAAGCTTTAGAGGAGCAGAGAAATTTTGTCTATTCCTGGACTACATGGAGTGAATATGAGCTCAAATTATCACATCAGGTAAAAAAGATCCCTTAACCTGTGACCATTTTACTGTCAGGACTCCCAATTCCTCTCAGGCTATTTCCCAGCAAGTGAAATTATTCCCACTCATGCAAAGGGAGAGTAAATCACAACAATTCTTATGTGGCAGAGGGCTATTCCTCCTTGCCCAGGCTGTTAATGACTGCCTCAAGCACAAGGCATTAGAGAGGCAGGGTGGAAATAATAACAAGTCAAGAAATCAGCCAAACATGAGCCAATTGCACTGAAATAGCATATTTTGATAGAGGTGTACATTAATAAATATTAATATAAATTCTTATTATTTGAAATTCTATCAATTTGGTTTATGTGCATTGATTTTTTTTCAAAAATCTGCAAATATCAGCAAGGTTCAGCTGGCAAGTCCCTTCTCAGGGCTCTGTAACTGTGTGCTCATCTCATGGGTAAGAGCTGGCATCTTCAGCAATATTGCCAGAAATCTTATTTATGTATTTATTTATTATTTATTATTTTTAAATTCTGCTTTGAGTATGATGTCACGTCCAAAATGAGTTTTTCTTGCCTAGAATAAAATCACTCCTCATTTCTTCACATATCACTTAGACACTGTGAGTTTAAACACCTTTTCCTCTGTAGGTCTTGTACTCTGGAACTGCTTTTTACACACTGCTATATTCTTGTGCTTCCACACCCATCCAATCTCCCTCAGGAACCATCACTGGACCTCTTGCACTCCTGACTGCTGCCAAATGCCTGTAACCTCCACAGAGCTTCATTATTCTTACACCTACTCTCCTAAAACCATAACTGGGCATATTTCTGTTGCATCATCCCCTTCTCCATCCCTATTTCACCCACTTTTTTTTGCCTCTTGTCCATCAGGAACATCCTGCAGAACCTGTGCCTACCACACCTGGCCCTTCTTCCAGAGCAAAGACCACAGGTGCTCCTGGAGTATAAATAAGCATATAATCCATCAATTCTCAAAACTCACCAGGACACACCATTCTGCTTTTGCCTGCAGCTCTTAATTTGCTTCTGTCTTTGCTGTTAGTTATGATTAAAAGCCTTGACTCTGTTATTTAACTCCGTGAAGCATGAAGCTTATATGAGATGGTGCAAAATGCAGGCTGGATCTTACAACTTGAAACACTTCATTATATTAAGAAGAAAAAAGAGGCTTATGATTAACTTTGATTTCCAGCCACAAAATGAAAGAGTTCAAAGCCATTTTAAATATGCTTCTCACAGTAGGAAACAGAATAAACCAACAAAATAAACTAAACATTATAATCAACCCAATTATTACCTTCTATTAGCCAAGGGCTTAAGGGATGAAAAACATCAGCATTTTAACCCAAGTGAAGCAGTACAGAGACATTTTCCTAGGGAATGGTTTTCAGGCTACTTTTAGGTTAATCCTCAAAAAAGATTTGCCTTTCCTTTAAAGACATTCAGGTGATTGGTCTTATAGGTGTACAGATGAGAATGTAAATCTGAGGACTGGGCTCCACTGTCTTCACATGTCTCATGGACAAGCATCAGCAAGAAATATGGGGGATGGAGTATAATAGTTTAATAATTAAAAACCATTCACATACAGTAATTACAGAAATTACAAAATCTGGCAGCAGCATCAGAAAGATGAAGGGGAGTGGCATCCACAAGAAGGATCCATAAAGCAAATAAATACCCAGCCGACCTCACATCATCCTGAGTGTTTGGCATTGTGCACAGCTCCAGATCGCTCTCTGTAAATAAAACTGACTACCCCTCCTCCCTGGGATTTAGAGGAGCACGCTGGATGAATTTTAGCCTTTTTTCTCTCTGTGAAAAGCACAGGAGGTGCCTTCTGGGCAAGATGAGGAGCCCAGGAGGTCTCAGCTGAACCACTGCTTCCCACCCTGCTGTGCCCACCAGAGGCACTGGCCCCTCTCCCTCAGCGTGGGAAACACAGGGATGCTCTGTTGACCACCAGAAGGGATTTGCCCTCATCAGTGGGGTTTTCCCTTCCTCTTCCCACTCCCTTCTCCTCTCCCCACACTTTTCTCACTGATTTCTCAGCTCTGCTTTCCTGCCTGAGGGGAACCAGGAGCTGGGGGATGGTACACCACTGAGAAGTACAATTTCCATAGTAATTTGTAGGCAGCTGAAACACTGAAACTGCATCGTGGAGATGAATTTATCCTTCTGCTTTACAACAACAGTCTTGCTGCTGTGTTTAAAAGGTTGACATAACTCACCCCTTCCCCAGCTCCCTGAGGAGTCTCCTCACAGCAAGTGGCCTCAGCTGCCCTGGCACTGAGATGGAGCTGGAGGGGGAAAAGCTGTTCCATAGGCAAAGCCCTGGGAGGCTTTTCTCATGAGAGGAAAAACTAGTGGGAGGTTGGGCATGCCCAGCCCCAGGAGAGCTGCAGAGAGCCAGGGTGAGCAGCCAGGGAGGTTCATGGCTGGGCTGTGAGGGCAGGGCATCTGCCAGCTCCCTGAGAGGTGTGGAGGCCATGGAGGAGGGGGAGGATGTGGTGGTCACTCACTGAGCTGAAATCACCACAAAGCCAGTGAGAAAGGGAAGTAAAATCCCCCTCCTCTGTCAGGTCAAGGCTCACCCTGCTCCAGGCCCCTTCTACAGCTGAAGGTGCTGATGGCTCTTGTCCCTGCACCCTGGAGTCCCCTCATCAGTTTTCTCATCAGCCTCCCATCACCTTCCTCAGGGCTCAAATCAATCACCAAAATGAAAACCTCCATTATTCTTGGGGCTGTCCTGTGCAGGGCCAGGAGCTGGACTTTGATGATCTCTGTGGGTCCCTTTCAACTTAGAACATTCTGTGACTATCCTCATTCTAGGAAACCATCCTCCTTTCTCCAGCTGTGTGTGGCAGTGAGCAGAGCTGATCCAGTCACAGCCATGTTAAGGCATGGCTGCCTCAAACCCTCATCCCAACCAGTGCAGCACTCAATTCCTACTTCTCCTCTCCATTCTTTGGGACAGCCCTTCTTCCATGAGCCCAAAATGGTTCACCATTTGGTTATGGTAATGAATTTATGATATTTATGCTGGTGCCAAGCCTGCCATAAACTACAGCAGCTCCCTGGAAAATAGTTCCTTTGGCTTAGTCAAGTAAGCCATTTTATTTATGTTCCACTTAAACACCTGAGTGTTGAATGCTGTATTTAAATGGGACAACAAATCAATACTCAATAGGGGAAGTGTGTGAGGAGGGGAAACCAAAAATCTCTCTAGCTTTGCTCCCAAAACATAAATTTGGAGAAGCAGGAGGAAAAGATGCCCATGAGACTGAGTAAAACTCATCTGAACACATTCACCACAATCCTTATCTCTGGGAAACAATTCCTATTACAGATTCAATTAATCCTCGCTGTGTGTTAAAATTAATAGAGTAGAAGGAGAGAATGATGGCATAGATAATTTTTGATCAAATTTGAATATATTTGTTTGATTTGGAAAAAAAAAGCTTGATTTAAGTTGCTCCATTTTCAAAATCTAACATTATCTACTGGAATTTGCAGTAAATTGATGGTTATTGATTGTCAAAGGTTTGGATAATGGGACTTGTTTCTCCATACCCAAGAGATGTAGAAAAGTTTAAAAGAGACCTATGATGTATCAGATCAAATTTCACTCTTTCTTTGGAGTAATGGACAAGATGTTTCCAGTTTTTCAAAGAAACATCATAGAAGAATTTGGGTTGGAAGCAACATTAAAGGCCATCCAGCTCCAACCCCCTGCCATGGGCAGGGACACCTTTCACCAGACCAGGTTACTTGAATCCCCATCCAGCCTGGCCTTGAACACTTCCAGGGCTGGGACATCCACAGCTTCTCTGGCAAACCTGTTGCAGTGCCTCACCACCCTCCCAGTAAAGAATTTCTTTCCAATATCCAATCTAACCCTGCCCTTTTCCATTTGAAGCTGTTTTATCACTGCAAGTCCTTGACCAAAGTCAGTTTCCAGCTCTCTTGTAGCCCCTTTGATGCCTCAGATTTTAGCTTTTATATTTTTTCAGATTCTGTTCTGCTTTAGTGTGTAAGTCTGGGCTTCATATTAGAGGATGGTGAGCTCTCCTCACAGAGTAGGGAGATGCTGCAATAGGACATGAAATAAACGACACGCGCAAGCTGAGACATCCAAGGTAAAAAGAGAGTAGTTTATTTTCAAACTCTAATATTTATAGACTTTCAAAAGTGACCATGGATTGGAGGATGAAATTTCCACCTCTCCAGCCACATTGGTCAAACCAACAGTCCATCAATTCTTTCTTCCTTTAGAAAGGAATGCAAAACAATCATTATTTACATGAAAAGTGCGCGAGAAACTCCATTACAAAAATATAAACATCAGAAGGCTTAGAAGAACTTAGAAGAATGGGGTGACAGGGAGACAAAACAATTCCTTCTCTAGCTGGGAATCCAAGGACAGCCAATCCAGATCTCAGGTCCAAGAGCAGAAACAACAGTGGACGAGAGAAAATAAGAAGGATGGGACTTCATGGGCTAAAGCTGTAATTGGACAGTTAGCTCCAATATGCAAATGTTCCAAAACTTATAAAAGTGTGAGACTCCGTGACCTGTAGCCCATTTTGTGGCCATTTTGGGTTGTGCTGCCCAAGTTGGAACTATTTGAGGCCTCTTAATACTTTATTCTTAACTCTGTCTGGTCTCTGTTCTACGTCAGCCTTCAGGAGGCATCACCTTTAGGTACTGTAAGGTGCTCTAAGGTGTCCCCAGAACCTTCTCCTCTCCAAGATGAATAACCCCAGCTCTCCCAGCCTGGCTTCACAGCAGAGGTGCTCCAGTGCCTGGATCATCTTCATGCCCCTCCTCTGGACTCTTCTAAGAGCTCCATGTCCTTCTTACACTGGGGCCCAGATCTGGATGCAGCACTGCAGGTGGGATCCCACAAGAGTAGAAAACAGAGGCAGAATCACCTCCCTTGACTGGCAGCCCTTGTGATGCAGCCCAGGACAGAGATGAGTTTCTGGGATGCCTGTGCACCTTGCCAGATCATGCCAAGCTTCTCATTAATCAGCCCCAAGGGCCCATGGCAGCTTGCTGTGCAGGGGATTACAAGAACCTTTCAGGTTCAAGAGTTACAAGAACCTTTCTTGTAAATCTTTCAGATTTACAGAGAACATGGAAAACATCAAAAATGTTCACCCCCGCCGAACCTGGATTTCTTACCTTTGAAGAAGCACTGCTGATCAATAACAAACATTCACAACAGAACCAAGAGGACACCTTTATGGTTATGATTGAATGTAAGCATTTACTGCCAAAATGTGTTAAAAATATTTTCACTGAGTAGATTTTTGTTTTGTAGTAAGGCCATATATCAGTAAGGGAGCTCTCAGAATAAAAATTTGATGCTGGCAGATTAATTCTCCATGAATAAATTAGCTCAGATTTATGGCCCTGGCATCACATGTGAGATTAGGCATCCACACAGTGTTGACAGGCTCATCAGAATTGTCTTGACAGTTTAAGTAACATCTTTTGTCAAACTTTGCACCTTTGCTCCTAACCCTGTTTTCCTGAAGTCAGCAGGAAATTCCTATCATGAATGCCAACATTTTGCCTTGCTAGGGATTTTTCTGTGACTTTTTTTTTCTATTTCTATTTGCTTTCATCTATAATTGCTGATTTTGTTTGCTTTTATATTGTAATTTTTCTTCCTCGAATTAGTTTGTCCCAGTTACCAAACAGCTCAAAGTCGGGTGATTCTTATATTTTTTTACCATAATCAGTATTTAATTATTTTTGCCTCAGATATTTACTTTATGAGGAGAGTTTAGAAATTAAGCCTGTAAAAACTCCATCAGCTGTGTCTTTTTTATTTTTTCCTCTCAAAATCACTACAAATATGAGGTACCCACCCCACAGTCAACACCAAAAGCTGCAACAGGCTATCAAGGCATTGTGACCTCATTCCCTCTGGCCTTTAATCCATGCAGGGATGTCACCCCAGTCCTGCCTAGAAAAGCTGAGTGGTATCCAGGCTTCATGGAAGCAACCTCATAACTTTTTAAATCTGTTCTAGACTTCCTGTCAGCTTTTTTGCCAATATTACAATATAAAGTATCAGAGATGTTAAATTCCTCTGAGAACAGTGGAAGCGTAAAGTCAATCATGAAGCTTCTCAGGCCTTACTCCAAGCAATTCCTGAATATACTTTCAATAAGTTAAATGTGTATATGATCTTACCAGATACAGGTCATTGAATTTCTTATCTGTTCTAGGAGGTCAGTTTTTTACCAAGCACTTTATTTATGACTAGCGTCACCACTCCATAAATTCTTTATGTAGACTCATAATTTAGGTGCCAACATGTGCTATCAACATTTTATTGAACATCCCTTGTTTTTTCTCTGCCACACTAGTTTGGTTTCCTTTTCCCTTAGAGACAGAAGTGGAGTAGCTTATTGCTCATGCTAGAGAGATTTTGGTCAAGAGATCTCAAAATGCCCAGGTACCAATTTATTCCTGCTGTCTTATTTGTTAGTCTGTGCAATTTACAATAAGTCTGTTGTTTTACAGTCACAAGCGTAAGTTCCTGTCAAGCTGCAGTCTCTCATCTTGTTAATCAATGCAACTCATGCTGACTCTTCACAGGAGTCAACCATTACCAGAAAGTGGATTATTATCCAGCAGCAAAGTTTCAGCTCTGGATTACTGACCTAATTATTCCATTCAGCACATGTAACTCTGGGGGACAGGATAATGTTGTAGAATTGTTGAATTCTACAAGTTCAAATAATTTCTGTTGTAATACCAGAGGGGTGCCAGACCAAGGAGTCTGTGTGTTAATAATCTTTGCACTCTGTTGCAAGAAGCTTTGCACAAATTTACCCTGATGATCTGCTTGCATCAGGAAGGAGATAAATTGGTATTTCTTCATAAAAAGTTCTAATTGTAGGGAGCGTAGATAGCTCCATTTCCCAACTTGCTTAAGAAAATTCACGGAGTCAGGGTTTGCCCTAATTTTTCATTGGCACAATTATTTTATAGTTGTAGAGGTAAAAGAAATGCAATCCTAATTTAGACAATATGTACTGATTAAAAACAAAATCACCATTAAAGATGAAGAATCACTTTTTGAGCAGACTCCTCAGCACAGACTCTTTCTAAGCATGTTCTTGGA
The DNA here is from genome assembly GCA_019023105.1 of Diglossa brunneiventris. Classification (NCBI taxonomy): domain Eukaryota; kingdom Metazoa; phylum Chordata; class Aves; order Passeriformes; family Thraupidae; genus Diglossa; species Diglossa brunneiventris. The sequence goes on along the minus strand of CM032354.1, from coordinate 7,613,939 downwards.
ACAAAAGATAGATGTAAAAATAAGTTACATACTCAGTTACAATCCCTTGAAATTGTCAACTAATGTTTATCCAAACCCAATACTCCATTAGTAACAATAAATTTATATGTTCATTATCTCTGAGTTTGTCTAGAGAAATAGGATACTTCAATATGAGATTTTAAGGCAGTGTTTTAACTGCGTTAATCAAATATTTGCTTCTTGCTCAATATACGCTCCTAAAAGAGAGACTTGACAATAGAAATGAGGTTTATCACTGAGAGAGCCAAGCATTAAAAGACTGAATATGTGATTGTTGCTTTTTTTTCAGATGTTCCTTCTCATATAAAAATGCTGAAATCCAACCCCAGAACAATGCGCTTCAGAAAGGTATTTGTACAGAGCAACACTGAACATGTCTTCCATGTCATATTCTCCAGAAAATAAAAAATCCTTGTGCTAGATTCCTGTCAGAAGCTGCTTTTAACAGAGCTGACATGTAAGTTGTGGCATTATCTATTGTTCCCTGGGTTGCAATAGGGAGGGAGAATTAAAGCTCCCATTAGTTAAAGTTTGCCTCCCATTTTAAAGATTTAAAGTGATATTTGCAGTTTTCTTTATTGCTCAGGGATCTATTATTTGGAAATAGTACCACCAAATGAGATGGATCCTTTGTGGTGACAGTCACTGGCATGGAACAGCTTTGCACTTAAGATATGAAAGGAACCCTGCTCAATTAAGTACAGCCCTAATTGTTAACGTTTATAATTTTTACTGCAGCCATACATATGAGGTCTCACTAACCTCAAGATTTCATTGATATTTTATAGAAAAGAAAGAGGAATTGTCCCTTCTCCCACAGCAGTTTTCTTATGCACAGCTGTATGTGGGCCAATATCAATATGCATTTTATTATCTGCATTGGAGTCCTGAGGCAATAAATACCATTGCAAAACACCTGTCTAAAAAACCTCCACTTTTATTCCTCTGCCACTATGTGGGAACAGGGATATAGAGGTTAATGACAATGCCTTGGGTTCTCTGCTCTAGTGATGATTTAAACTGCAGTGAAGGAACCAACGTTTTCTGGGCTGGTGACTAAATGCCACACCTAACACCCCCTCCCTTTCAGTAAAACTACTTCATATTTAGAGCTGCCAGCAATAAGTGCTGTGATTCCCCCCAGGGCTATGGGGCAGTGTGTGGCCATTGGGAGCCACGAGCTGCCCTAGAAAGAGCAAGTGTGGCAGGTCAGGAATTACCCTCCAGGTCACTGGGAATAGCTGTCAGGACTGGGAATCAGGCTTGGTATTTCTTGCTTTGCAGTCTTATCCTAGAATCAGCCCTGATCCTGCTGCACATTTCACAGCATGTGCTGGCAGCAGGGCTGCAGAAAGTGTCATGACAGTCTGAATTAAAACAGAATGCTGTCATTTTTGATTGGGACATCTCAGTGATTGTCTTCATTTCACTTAACACATACAGGTCTATTTTCCAGCTTCCTTCTTTTGTCTGCTATCCCTATGGAGAGGATGCTCCCCATGAAATTAGATGCAATTAATATTATTGTCAACATTAGCAACAAATTTGCATCTTAACATGAAACCCCAGCAACACATAGTGAAAGCTAAAATAAAAGAAATACTGTTACAGCGAACAAAGAGAAAATCCTTGTATTACCAAAAAACCAGTAGCAATTTTACTTGAGATTTTCTTCACATTACCAGATGGGGAGGTGGATCAGACAGAGATGGGGAAGGTAATGAGACATTCAATGAGGCCAGCTTCTCTCTCCTCTGATCTATAAACTGGTCAGAGGGATGTTTATCTGCTGTGCTGATAAACCCTGCCCTCCCACTGTCCCACTCCAGCAATGAGCACAGGAAAAGCTGCAGAGTCTTTCAGACACCTCAGAAAATAAAAACAATTGTGGAAGCAAATACATGAGGAGACCTTGACTGTTCACAGAAACACTTGCAGTGCTGCCTGGATTTCCACCACTGTACACTAATACACTGTGAACTCCAGCTCTCTCCACCTCTGCTTCTCATCTTATGCCCCCAAGCTTCACTTCACACCTGCTTCATTGCTTTGCTTTTAGCTGAGTCCCAGCTGAACAAGCAGAAGCACAGTGAAATGTCCCAGAAGCTCTTATGAAAGGACACTGCCCTGCTCTGTGCACAGACTGCCTCTGTGTTTGTGTGAAGTCTGAAATGAGGTCTCCTGACCTTTTTCCCACTAAGCTACCTCACACAGACCACACACTTTTAGGGTAAGAGCTGCCTATTCTGGGTCTCTGCAGTGTCTGAGATACCAGGGAGCTCTCCTTGGATACTTGGCAATAAAAGCAACTTTATTACTTACTAACAAATGAAACAGATAATAATGAAGTTCTTCCCCAGAGAAAAAATATCTGTTAAATCTACAAGGGAAAAAAAATGAACAACCTAATTTTAATAACTTTGTAAATGGAAAGACCTCCTTAATCAGCATGAAGCTTAAATGAGGTACTTGCTTAGCAGGGACACCTACACAGGAACTGATTTTCAGCAAATTGTCTGAGATGGCCCTCTCCTCTGGATAATGTTCATGCCAGAGGCTGAGGAGCAGGACATTACAGGTACTAACAGGAACTGCTGTCCTCTATATTACAAGCTGTGACATTCAGATCAATTTTCACAATGTATCCCATCTCACAGCTGCATTTGGGCTTCAAAGCCAACCCATTTCAGTACTCAGCTGCACAGGAAAATTAACTGCTGTGGCTACAAAGCAGAAAAAAATACATGGGTATGGATTAATTGATAGCATTGTATTACATGCATTCTAATTTTAAATAAAATAGTTTTTATTTTGAAAGAATATTTACTCTGAAATTAAGACCTACATAGCAATGGAAGTACAATTTATTTTTTTTCTAGTCATATTGCTTTTCATAGTGGAAAATTAAAACTCTTGCAGCATTGATTATTACCCTGCATTGCTACAGTGATTGATTAACCATTGATAAGTGTGTCAGCATTCACCTTGGCTGGTGCCAAGGTAGCCATGCTGCTCATTCATTTGGCAGCTTCTGCTTTTTATCACATTTTATTTTCAGCCTTCCTCCATATAATACTTCAGTCTTAAGGGCCTTGGCTACATGGTCACTGTCCACAAAGGAAAACTAGGTTACTGCATAACTCCAGAAAGTGAAATGTTTATTAAGGATGGGAATTATTCAATCTAATGTAGATGCTTCTGACTATCTGACTTCTAAAATGACCATCCTCATCTTCTGTGATAGCCAACAGCTGTCAGGTAAGGCTGGATTCCTCTCCTCCTAATGTAGATATCTAAAATAGGTCAGAGGAATTGTACCCTAAGCATGCCACTTGCTCTCACTCACTATCATGGAAGTCCAGAATAAGCAGCAGAAAAAACAGCAGAAATCCACACTGTAGAGGACTTCTTTGCGTGTGTCTTACTTGTATCACCTCTTTGGTGGTTTAGTTTCACTCCTGAATAACTGACATGAAGTTATTTATTCTCCTATGAAAAGCAATTTTTATCTCTGTGGACAAGAAATACCACAGAATTTATATTTGTAAGAAATTATCTTTTCTGTTTTACTAAATGGGCTAAAATTTATTGTATCTATTTAAAATAAATAATTTATTTAAATCTAAACTGAATTCCTCACAGGAATGATTTAAATTATGTTCATAAATTGTTAGTCTGGTGACCCTTTGCCCATTTAAGCACATTTAAGTTGTTTTTCACATGTAATCACCATAGCTTAAGAAATTAGTAGCTCCTGTTGAAATGGAACAACGTTCAAAGCCATGTCTGAATTACTGAAATCACAAATGGAAGTTTGACAGCCTTTTAGTCACTTCTGATGTAAAAAGAAAATCCAGGTTTATGTTTCTGCCCTAAACTCTGCAGCTTGTAATGAAAAAGGCTCGTAATGAAAAGGTACCAGGTTTGAGAAGTCTAGTTCATAAAGATAACAGAAATAAGTTGTCACTCATCCTGCTGGGGACAGGCTTTTATTAGACAAAGAGAGTGTCACACTCCCAGGAGACCTCTGCCAGAGAGCCCCAGGAATATTAATTTAATTTATATTTGGGATGACAGGCTGGTATTTCTGCACCACCCTGAGCAGAACCCCCTGCTTTACCCACACTGGGATCAGTCTCTGCCTCTCTGTGCTCCTCCATCTTCCAGCACTCTTAACTCAACAAAAGTAACTGCATTTGACATCTCTGAGCTCTTCCAAGGAATATCTGAAAAGCCAGTTGATTAAAGTGGCTCTAGACCTTCAGTACAAAGCATTGTTTAATCAGCCCCCAAAAGTAAAAAATCCTGTATTAAGTCTAGGAGTTCTCAGTAGAAATATTGAAAAGCATGTCCTGATTAAACATCCTCTCTACAACATTCTTATCAATTTACTTGTATGTAATAAATATAATAATAAAATATAGAGAGGACATATAAGTTAAAATAAAACCTTGCTTTCCTTATTTACTCTTCACCCTCAGTTGTAATTTCAGGTTCTTGTTATCTCCTCCAATCCTCTACAACATTCTTTCAATTTACATTACTTTCACCCAGTGTCTCCCAACACCTTACATCTAATGACCTTAATCTCACCTCAACATCACTCACACAGAATCACATACATAATGATTAAGTTTACATTTACCCCTGTGGAAACTCTGCAGTGACCTCTCTGCAAACAAGCTCTGTGTTTTCTCCTTCCCTGGCAGTTCTCAGCACTGCCTGAGCAGCTGTGGCAATCCAGGACTGGGCCCAAGAAATCCATCCTGAGCTTTGGAATTGGTGACTTTGCTCCAGGTGTCTCGTTTATTCCAGCCTCCCTCACAAGTTGCCCTACCTCAATTTACACTTTCAGGAAGTTATGAAACAAGAGTAGTGACATTTCTCAGTTAGAAGAGACATCTTCAAAGCTAATGCTGGTTTGCTGGAATTTATTTTTCTGGAAAAATCAGATCCTCATTCACTCCTTTCTTTTTTCAGCTTTAGAGGACTGCAGCACTGAATAACTTAATACCTGAACTATAAACAAAGCCCTTGAGCCCAAAGAAAGAAAAGCTAAACTTCTGCTAGTCCTAAAAAATACAATGAGAGAACACCACTTAACCTTTAGTTTTGACTGCACCTGGGAAATTCCATCACCTCGGGGCCATTACAGCTGTGCCTATTAGACCTGCTCTCAGCAGGGTTACTCAGGATGGAGGACTAAAACACTGGTGTCAGCTGAGAGTTCATCACTTGCAGATGAACAAGTGGGACACTTTTAGATTTCCCAGTGGAGGATAGGCCCTTAAGGCTGCTTTGTGCCTTATCAGGAAGGAAGGGGAACAAAAAAACCTAAAAGCACTTTGCTTTGACATCTACCTTCAGTGATACAGCACTTTACTCCCCAGCAGGAGGCTCAACCTTGTGAAACAGATTGCACTGTAAAAAAATTCAACTGTCACTTGAAAATGCTGAAAATTAGACATTAATGCTGTGTTAGAGAAATTATGTATTTCTTTAGCATTGTTTGTACATCAAACTTAAGTTAATCTCATCAGTCAGTTCGCTGAGAAATGAAAAGCTGGTTTTGAAATATTGAAATGGCTTCATTTGGACATGGATTTAATGGACCAAAAAAGAATCCATGTACATACAGTCCTAGAAATCAATATTTAAACTTTTCAAGAGAAAGTAATTCTCAGTATTTTCCATTTATGAAAGCAGATCTTGATACTAACACACCAAATGCAAGTAATTATTACTCATTTTGGTAATAGGCAGAATGACATGATCATTTTTTGAACTTAAAAGATTTTTTGATAAGTTTTAGTGGAAAAGGGGAAAAGGGGAAAAGGGGAAAAGGGGAGAAGGGGGAAGGGGAGGGAAGGAGGGAAGGGAAGGGGAAGGGAGGGAGGGAAGGGGAAGGGAGGATACGGGAAGGGAGGGAAGGGAAGGGAAGGGAAGGAAAGGGAAGGGAAGGGAAGGAAAGGGAAGGGAAGGGAAGGGAAGGGAAGGGAAGGAAGGGAAGGGAAGGAAGGGAGGGGAGGGAAGGAAGGAAGGGAAGGGAAGGGAAGGGAAGGGAAGGGAAGGGAAGGGAAGGGAAGGAAGGGAAGGAGGGAAGGGAAGGAGGAAAGGAAAAGGAAGGAAAGGAAAGGAAAGGAAGAAAGGAAAGGAAAGGAAAGGAAGGAAAGGAAAGGAAAGAGGAAAGGAAAGGAAAGGAAAGGAAAGAAAGGAAAGGAAAGGAAAGGAAAGGAAAGGAAAGGAAAGGAAAGGAAGGAAAGGAAGGAAGGAAGGAAAGGAAAGGAAAGGAAGGAAAGGAAAGGAAAGGAAAGGAAAGAAGAAAGGAAAAGAAAGGAAAGAAAGAAAGAAGGAATATTTTCAACAAATTAGGACCAGACATCAGGAGTAGTTAATCAACCACTGTATTAATGAAACACACTTCAAAATAATAATTTACATCCTGATGACTACCTTCAGGCTGGTAGGTTTCTTCTTAGACACAAATTTGCTCACTTCTTATCTGCCTTTATACTGATGATTTCCCATGTCCTTTTGAATTCTTTATCTCACACCCCTGACATTTTGGAGACCAATTTTTTCTATCAGTTGGATTGGAAATCTTAACTTGTGGGGGTTTTTTTTGGCAATTACTCTTAGTTCCATTTTGCTCTGAGCACCATGGGACTGCTCTGTAATTTAGGCCTCGCAGACACGAAAGTCAGACTCAGTCATTCATAATTAAGGGTAAGGATTATATCATGTCCTAAATATCACAATATCTTTTTCTTAGCTGCTCAGTCAGGCTCACCAGATAAGAGAATTTTCCTGCGCTCAAAACAAGAGCTCTCCCAGCAGATTGCAACACAATGGGCAGATCCTAAAATTATGCAGCTCTGGCACTTTGTGCTTTGTGGTGAAGAATATCTTCCACCATCATGCAGGCAAATATGTCAATCCCTTCAGAGAAAGCATTGGAAATGAGTAAGGTCAAAGAATGGAACAAATCCCACAATCAAAACACAAAAGGAGCAAGTGGGGAGCTAGATGGACTCCAGACCTTTATCCATAATACTGGGGACAGGTTGGAGGAAAGAGAAGAAGGAATTCTTGTGTGTAGCTATGAAAGAACTGGACTTGGGGAAGATGAAACTACTGTGTAACATTCCCAAAAACAATTTTCCCAAAAAGCAATTAGACCCAGGCTTGCTTTTGTTTTAACAAAAGTATGAAGTGGTTTTTGGGATGGGTCAGACAAGGACAGAATAATTCTCCACCCCCAAAGAACCCTTTCCCAGTCTTCATCCTTAAACATTGTTGAGTGGCTCTCCTTATTCTCACTCCTCTCCCTGGAAAAGCCTTCAGTTAGAGAAACTTCCAACATGTAAATTTAAACCAGCTTCACATCCTTTCCATAAAAAATAGTTCTGAATGTAAAAAGCATGGTGATAATTTATAATGGTGAGTAGCATTGAAATGTCTGCTTTGTATTTTTTTTTCTTTTACTTGTTACTCTTTGAAAAATAATAATTTTTAAAACACTGTAAATATATGTTATTCATATATGTGAATATATGAATGTGAACTTCAGCTGGCACCTTCTTTCTCTCTCAGAAGATGTGACAGCAGGAAGAAGGTGATGGCAGCACCTCTTGCGATGGGACACATGAGGAGCTCACTTTGTTCTGTGTTTTACTGTGCTGGATGTTCTACAAACCATTGTCAAATTCCTAAAAACTGCCAACATGAACAAACACTTACCTTGGCCCTTTGGGGATGCTTAGCACCAGTCAAGCAATGGAATATCAGGTCACATACCTATTTCACCTCCTCACAGATGCAGATCATGGGAATAAAATAAAACTGGCATAAAACAAACTTAAGCTGTCCCTGTAGATTCATGAAGGGATTACATGAGACCATGGCCTACCATGTGTTCAGATGGTCTTTGCTTAGAAGAAAATTAACAAGTTATTAAGTTGGGGAGGGGGGGTGTTGTTTGTTTTTTCTAAGTACACACAGCTAACAAAACCAGCCACCTTTTTGCCCCAAACCTCACACTCCACAGACCTCTATCATTGCTTTCCTGTAAAACTGGAGGTGGGCTGAAAGAGAATTTACATCCTAGAGTGGAAATCAAATCAGTGCACAGAGTTATAAGGCCTAACACCAGTGATTAAGCTGCAGTGATCTTATAAACCTGTCCTGTGGGCAAACTCTGCTCTACTTTCAGAAGTCTGTTGTGAAAGTACTGAATGTGGGAATTTGGAAACAAACCACAAGACTTGTGCCTTTATTTGCATGTTAATCCCTTCAATGCTTTTCCATGTCACAGCTATTTCACAGCTGGCAGATATTAGTGTCTACCCTGACTTCAAAGTGAAAGTTCAAGGCCTTTGCTTAAGAGTGCAGGGGACTCTACCTTAGAGAATTACACTGGTTCTTTCCCCACAGTTAAGTTCCTTGGCTACATACTTTGAAGCACAGTGCCAAAAATGGGCACTCGTTGCAGATCCCTGACAAATCACACCAAATTCTGTCTTGGTGAAATAAAATAAATCAAAGGTATTTTTCTCTGAACATGACACAAAAAATGTTCAAAGCTCAGAAATGCACATGAAATCACATTTATTGAGAACCATCTGATTACAGGCAAAAAGCAGGAATCTTTTGTTATATAACCCACTGGAAGAGGCCCAAACACTTTGCCTGTTGTTTCTTGAGTAAACAGGCAATAACTATGGGAAAATGACAGAGTGCTGTGCTTCCCTTCTGCTCTTTCCCTCAGTTCTTACTTGCTCTGGGAAACCTGGCCTGGCTGTCTCAAGGGCCCTGGCCTCCCACTCACAGTAGCAGCTCCAGAACCTTAGGTGAGGATGCTGCTGTGCCTTAATAACCTCAGAGGGCAGCGCTCTTCTGTTTTTCAAGTCCCCAGGGTTTCATTAGAGGATCTGCTAAATCAGGCTTGTATAGTCTGTCATTAACTGCAGAATTTAATTACGCTGATCTGCATTTAGGAAAGACTGAAGCTTGCTGAGTTGTTGCTGCTATCATGCTGTGTTTATATTTTACTCTGTTTTCTAAGGGGTTTTTTTACAGCACATAAAGGTCAGGGGGACAAACATTCTCAATGCAAAGCCACTCCAGAAGATGCAGTCACACTGGGGACTTGGGTAAATGCTTACTGGTAAGGAACAGACTCAGGAGCAGCACTGGGGTGTACCTATCCCACACATCAGAACAGCCATCAGCAGCTTGGTATAATCAAAAGAAATTATGAGAAGAGCAAGATGATCCATTGAGGCTCTGAAATGTGCCCATGGGACATACATTTGCAAACTGCTTATTTAAAACATATGAGGGCCCCATACCCAAATGTCATTGAGAAAATGCCTGCTGACTTCAACAAGAGCTCTGCTAAGCTTGACACTTTTGGTAATCACATCTGTGTTGCTGAACTGCTGATCAAGCTTTTTGCTCTCTTTTAACTACATCACCCTGATGAAGAATTGCTAAAAAACCATCCCAGATTGTTCTCTCACTGTTGGAGTTTCAGTGATCTTGCCTGCAGTATTGATGTGGTTTATGTTCTGAGTATTGACAAAAAGAAGTGATTTCCTTCAGAGTTCTTGCAGAGCGGAGAATAGGAACTGTGCTGCTGTGGCTGAAAGTCTCCTTTCCCATCTTCCAAGGTCTCTACTGCACCAAGTTCCTACTTCAGCTCTCTCTACATCACCACAGGTCTAAGAAGCCCTGTGGAAAGCTCTTTCTATTCTCATTCTAAACACAGCCAAACACAATCACTCTGTGCCAAAACAAAAAGACTGCAGCTGGTAAGGAAATTAAATTTACTCCAGATCATCCAGTAATGCATTATAACATAAATGATGGAGAGATAACAGTCAAGACATGCATAATGGTGTATCAGAGAGCACTTTAAAAGTTATGCTTTATCTAAAAGAGCAAAAACCCATCTAGTTACCATGTCTTTTTTTCTTTTTGACTTGTGGATGGATTAATAAGAAAAGCAATGTATTAACAGAGCTAATATGACATTTACTCTGTACTATTCATTTATCTCACAAGTCTTTTGAATCCCAGTAAATGCTACACCTTTAGCCTTTTTTTTTTAATAGAAAGATGGCATTCCAAAACCCAAGACATTCAAGACAGATCACAATTTTTTCTCCAGTGCAACCTGCCCCTTACAGGGCCTTATTGCCCAAAAATGCAGAGATCCTTCACCAAGAATCTTTAATTTGTCTTCTCAAATAATGGAAAAATGAAAGGTTCCTAGAGAAATCACTCTTGTAATACTTGCTTTCACACCATCAGAGTTTAAAAGATTGTATATTAGAACACAAAAAGAATTATGCCTCATATTTTTTAACATTTTAATATATTTTTCATTATAATTTCTCAACTGAACCTGCATTAAAAAGTTGAAACAAAAATCCAAAGAAATCTAAATTGCTTCACTATCTTTGCACCCATGCTAAACCTATGCTAAAAAATATTTCAATGCTTCCAATTAACAGGACATGAGGTTTACTGCAGAAACTGACAGAAATTTTAAAATATGAAGAATTTGTGGAAATTTTTTCACTCTCTCTGAAATTGCTTTCAAGTACCTGGAATGCATTGCTGAGCACTGTACAGACATGATGCAGTTTAGACTATTAGATTTCAATTTTCATCACAGAAAAATGCATTTGTGAAGTATTTATATACACAAAGAAGCATAACATTAACTGCACAGTGAAGATGTTATCACTTACAGCCACTCAGTGCGTCAACTACAAATTAGAGGATAATTAATTTAAAATAGTCCTGTACTAAAACACAGAATAGAGTAGTTAAAAGAAAAAGCTGTAATAGTTCCCGTGGTAGAATTTTCTTTATAGAAAGAACATGAATGTTACATCAATTTGCTTAACAATGAAGTTTGGAACAGGTTGTAGAGTAAGGTTTATCTTACACAATAAAGTACCTTAAGCAAGATCTATGGGCACAGCTTGGCATTAATCCCAAATTTGTCCTAGCCTCAGTTTGAGGTCCTGTTTCACCAGATCTCTACTGACTGGATTCCAGACATACAAAAGTGAAGCCTGCTGCTCATTTTTTACAGGGTTACAAACAATCCAAAATTATTTGATACATCTTTATGGCAAACACAAGCAGCTGTGGAAGATCCACAATCCCTGAAGCTGGGAAAGGGCAGGGTTGGACCAGTGCAGCTCCCAGCACTCGCTGCATCATCGCTCTAAGACCTGGCCAGAAAACACTCGCCCACATGAGCATCCCTGCACATGACACAGTCCCCAGGGACTTCCAAGTACAAAACACAGGTGCTAGTTGCTCATGCACTTAAACATTTACAGGTTCAAAGCTTTGACTTCCACCTAGGCCTCAGATGAGGAAATTATGGCTGCTCAAGGCCAAACTGCTTCAATTGCACATTTAACTTTCCAGCAAGCATAGTTTTTTCTTACAGAATAGACCTTTTTTTTTTAAATATATTCATATAATGCATTTTTCCTTTCTAAATTTTTCTTTATACATCTATGTAGAAAAACACAGTGTAGTTTGCAATTAAAGTGAAGAGATAACCTTTTACATGGAGAGAGTTTTATTCTTCTCAAGCACTTAAGAAGACATAGGTTTTTGTCTTTTCCTCCCACCCCATTTACTGAGATAATGACATAAATTTATTGAAGGTTTTTAACTTCAGATTGTTGGATTTTTTCAGCACATTCAAATATGTCTGTAGCCTCAGTCCACACACTTGGGAAAAATGAATGCATATAACAGTAGTGAATCATATATATGCATTAAACAAAATTCTTCCTTCTTGAGGTATACTTCATGTTTCCGAAGGCCAAGCTGGCAGAACCCTCAAATCTCAGGCAATTGTGGTCTTGGCATCTGCTTTCCATTATGCTGCAGGAATTCTGGGACAACAGAACAGATTTTTTTCTGTGCTATTTTAATGACACTCAAGAGAAACGGTCATTCATACTAAGCATTTTCAAATGTCTAAGTTCTTACAGTTATTAATTATTTTTCATGTTTCAAAACATTATTTTAAATGTACAAAAATGTTATTTTTCATTTTTAAACTAGTAAGAGGATTAGTGGTGGAGGATTTCTCTACAGTGGCAAAGTGTTGGAAGGACCCTAAAAATCATCTTATTCCAATCCCCCTGCCATGGGCAGGGACACCTTTTACTAGACCAAGTTGGTCAGAGCTCCATTCAACCTGTCCTTGAGCACTCCCAGGGATGGGGCATCTACAGATTCTCTGGGAAACCAGTTCCAGGGCCTCACCACCCTCACAGTAAAGAATTTCTTTCCAATATCCAATCTAAACCTGTGTTTTTCCAGTTTAAATCCATCACCTCTTTTCTCATCACCACATGCCTTTGTCTAAAGTCCCTCTCCAGGGGTCACATAGTCCTGGCACTGGAAGGATCTCTAAGGTCTGCCCAGAGCCTTCTCTTCTCCAGTACAAACAATTCCAACTCTCCCAGCTTGTCTCCTCAGGAGTGGTGTTCCAGCCCTCTGAGCATCTGTGGCTTTCTCTGAACTCCCTCCAATAGCTGCACATCTCTCTTGTGCTGAGGATCCGATCAAACCACTGTACTCCAGGTGAGGCCTCACAAACTACAGATTGCTGGAAAGCACACCACTGTTTCCCAGGAAACTAAAAAAATAGCTTTAAAATGACTTTAATAAAAGACAAACAACTTCAATTAAAAAAAAAAAAAAAGAGTTTACAGCTTTCTTCTTCTGCCTGTAATAAAACTCCTATCTGTAAGCGACTTCCTTCAAACAAATCCTTATAAAGCCAGGACTCAAATTTGCAGAATGATTGTATCATCCAGAATGATATTAATTCTAAAGAAAAATCGGGAGTCCTGAATTATTAAGGAAGAATGTCATTGAAGTTTTCATTGAACATCCATATCCTGAAGCCATATAAATGTCACAAAAAGCCACAGTACTTTGGTTCTAAATCAGGGCAATCCTTAACCAGTCAATCAAAGTACCTCTGTATTTAAAGCTAAGCATGTGCACAGTATTTCCTGCAAAATCAGGCCTCAGATTCCCACTTCACTTTATGAATCTGTGACTATCATGCTTCTGAGCAGAACTGAGGGTCTTAAATTCCAGAGAAAATACTTACAGACCTCAACAGAACCTGCTTCGTCTATATGGAGGGAAAGCTACAACATACTAAGCTAGGAATTCACAGTCCATTTGCTGCTCCACGTCAATTCCCCTGGTGAACAGTTGGTGCCCTTGTTCACTGTAAGTTTAAGCACTTTCAAAGTATATTATCAAACTGCAAATAAAGGTTTTCATGATAGAGGCTAAAGAGGTGTTTACCCTAAGATTCTTGGAATGCTACATGTAAATTTACTTTGTAGATGGACAAGTTATGCCACATTAAGAATCTCCAAAGATGGCCCCTATGGAATTAAATGCTTTTAATTTAATTTAGCTTAATCCACTTCATTAGCAAAATAAACAAAATGAAATTAAGGCTACTTTAATTCTGAATGAGAATTCTGTGTGGCTTAAATAGACAACTGAAAACTTTTTAGTTAATTCATAGAATTATAGGATGGCTTGTGGTGGAAGGGACCTTAAAGATCATCTCATTCCAACCTTCCTATGTGCAGGGACACTTTACACTAGACCAGATTGCTCAGAGATCATCCACTCTTCCCTTGAACAGTTCCAGGGATGGAGAATCCACAACTTCTCAGATGAACTTTGCTGAAGATCCCCACATAGATGGTCTCTGACAGTGGCCAAACAGAAATAAGAAGAGGCAGGTGATCTTGTACAGATGTTCCTTCTTGTTTGCAACACACTAATAAGGAGCAAGGCCGAGAATAGTAGTGTTGTGTTTTTATCCTGGCTCCTGCCTGCCTAATTGTGGCCACATTTTAAGAAGACACTATTCTTGTGGTACAATTCTCTTTTGGAGCAAGCCTCTGTACAGTTCTGTGCACACAGGATTCCGCTACAAACAAATGAACCAGTTCCAAATGAATTGCTGTGTGCTGACTCTCAAGAAGAGGTCTGTGGGATAAAACCAGGGAGTGGGGCAGGCACTGGCCCAGCGATGTGCTGAGGACAGTGCTCAACCCCACAGACAGCGCCCCAGAACCACGGACAGTTCCCAGCACTGTGGACAACGGCCCAGCACTGCGGACAGCGCCCAGCACCGTGGATTATGCCCCAGAACCACGGGCAGTGCCCAGGACTGAGGACAGTGCTCAGCTCCACAGATAGCGCCTGGCACTATGGATTATGCCCCAACACCATGGACAGCGCCCAGCACTGCTGACCGTACCCAGCACCGTGGAAATGCCCTGGCACCGCAGACAGCACCCAGCACTACCGACAGCGCCCCAGCACTGCGGACAGTGCCCTGGCTCCACAGACAGTGTTCCAGCACCGGGGACAGTGCACGGCACCACGGACAGAGCACCAGCACTACAAATGGCACCCATCACTGAGAACAGTGCCCCAGCACCGTGGATAGTGCCCAGCACCGTGGACAGCACCCAGTTCCACGGACAGAGCCCCAGCACCACGGAAAGCGCCCCAGCACCACGGACAGCGCCCGGCACTGCAAACGATGCTCCAGCACCATGCACAGCACTCATCACCACGGACAGCGCCCGGCACTGCAAACGATGCCCCAGCACCGCAGACGGCGCCCAGCACCAGGGACAGTGCCCCAGCACGAGGGACAGCACCCAGCACCACGGACAGCGCTCAGTGCCACGAACAGTTCCCAGCACCGTGGACAGCGCCCCAGTACCGCAGACAGCACTTGGGACTGAGAACAGCGCTCAGCACCCCTGACAGTGCCCAGCACGGCAAATGATGCCCAAGCACCACAGACAGTGCCCCAGCACCACAGACAGCACCCAGCACCGGGGACAGAGCCCAGCACTGCGGACAGCGCCCAGCACCATGGACAGTGCTCAGCTCCATGGACAGCGCCCCAGCACTGAGTACAGTGCCCCAGCACCGTGGACAGTGCCCACACCATCCGCTCCCTCCCACAGGATTTTAAGCCTTGCCAAAAGCCCGTCCAAAGAAATGCCTTTGTATTTAGATTCAGCGGGGAAGGTAGCACAGAACAGGTTGTTCTAAAAGCACGGTGTTCAGGCTGGGCTTTTCCAGGCCACTTGGAGGATTATTCTATTTCCGGAGAACCAGGCATTCAAATCTCATCAAGGCTTGTGGAAAACGTTCGACTAAGCAGCAACTGTTATCCTTTAAAAAGGATGCTCATCCTTCAAAGCTCATCACTCAAAGCTCACTTAAGTAATGAGTTGATTCTATGATTCCAAATGTCCAAGGCCTGAAGGGAACCACAATTACACTGCAGCCTTGGGTTGCTTCTTTGTTTCTGTAAGTAAAGGCTGAAGAGGAACTATTATAATATTCATCAACCTGGACGTAGAAGCACCTTCTTGGTACATGCTGCTGTCAGTTAAATATACTCAGGATTTGGTGGCTTTATTCTTAATTTCTAAAGGTATTGTTTGTGCATGTGTGGCGAATACAAATACTATGTCTCCACAAAAACAGGCAGGGAACCTGCTTTTGTACAGGAGCAGAGTGCTGACATCTTGCTGTAAGTGCTGAGCTGGACTTAAAATGGACAGGAAGAGCAGTGAAAGAGTGCAAAGAATCAGTACTTTTTATAGTGTCTGTCATCCAAGGATGTCTAAATGCTTTTTAAGTTACCCCTCAGCAAGCTGAACAATACTCCCATGTGACAGACAAATGTTAAGTTGCCCACCTTACAAATGGCTGAACAAAGATACAATGAGGCCCATTAGAGAAAATTTGCAGGAATAGAGATTTTTTTCCCACCAACATCGCTGTAAAGCCCTGCCACAAATATGTTACAAAGGAGCCATATACCTTATTCTTCAAAGCAGGATCAAACTGCATCAACAGCCAGCTGCAGACTGAACAGAGAGCACATCTACCCTCAGCGTTGGTCCAGAATACCCTCATCTCCAAAAGTGGTAGAATAGATACACGTGTCTGACAGGCAAGTAGTCAGCCTTGACATATATGAAAAGGAAAAAGGACATGGTATTGTCATCTCAGAGGTAGATAGAAAATTGACATCCTGAAAGACACACTAAGATTAAAAAAAATATAGAAACCCCCATATTGCCTGCTACTACTTTTACTGTCTCACAAAATCAAGACACAACATTAATTTCGTCCAAGTTTGCAAGTCTGTAACAGTAATGCCTGTAGCAGCTGTTTTGGCACAAGTCTTAATACTTCACCTTTAGGCAGGTTTGAAAAATCAATATACTGTGAGTTTCCACTAGAGACAGTAATTAAAAAAAAAAAAAAAAAAAAAGAAAACCAACAAACCAATACCCAAACCTTCAAATGAAGTGATTCTTTTATATAATATGCCCAATGACTGTCTGAAGTTTAATTGCTCTAACTTTTAGCAATGAATAATAGCCACCTGTAAAACAATCTGATTAGAGAGCACAGATTTCATCTGTTATAATTAAAAATCTTGTTCAATGCCTTTCACTTCATTGGTAATTTGGTTGGAAAATTCAGAGTCATTTATGAAAGTGATAATCGGGGTCATTTATAGATCACACCAGCATACTCACAGCCCCATGAGTCTCTGCTGTGCGGTGCTGGGGCAGAAACAAAAAAATCTAAAAGAAACAAAAACCTTCTCTGAACAAAACCATCCTTTAGTCTATTTGGGTCAGCCCACTAATAGCCAGGAGTTCTTGTCATTACAACAGAGAAGACTGCAGACAGCATGGCTGGAAATACAAGGTCCTTATGCACTGCAGCTTTACAATGAAGTATCAGTTCTGATTTTTAAAAAAGCCCCATCACCTCAGTCTCAATAGCAGTTGGCATCCAAATTTCATGATAGAGTGTCCAGAAATATGCACCTACACTGCCAACAGCTAAATCCAGTGCTTTGCTTTGGATTCAATATTTATCAATTGCATTTTGTAAAAATATGTACTGAAGTGCTCCTGGTCACATTGCTGAGTGGAAAAAAAAACCAAACAAACTAAAAAACAACAAGAAAGAGGAACACCACAGTCATCCAAATTTTCTCCTGTTGAAGTTCAAAAGACTGTCTGCCTCTCCCAGCAAAATAAACCTATGACCTACATATCCACAGTACTGTAATGGTACAGAGAGATAAACCATGAGGAGGGCATGACTTTCATCCCACAACACACTTGTGATCACAGAAAAGGCCTGAAGAAAGGAGAGTGTGGAAGCTAGATCTTCCATGCTGCAGAGAAAAACAAGGTTAGGACTACAGCTAAAAACTTTGTTACTGATGCATTCATAGAGTTATGTTAGAAAATTATTTAGGAGCACACAGTCCGTGTAAGGAGCAACTACACTGCAAGAACTGAAACAATATTTAAATCACTAATCCTTTGCATATTAGCTCCAAATAATTGATTGAATGCTATGCTTCAGTCCTTTTCTTCTTTTTTTCTTTTATTTCTTTCTGAGGGAGCTCACATGACACACAGCATAAACTTTGAAGGGTGTCCTTTATGAAAAGACAGCAAATCTCCAGGCCAGCTCTCATGCACAAATTGTTTTTGGGTCAGTTAGCACCACTCTTGTAGATTGCTGATGGCTGCTCTGGGACACTGGGATCTCTCACCACAAACACACACCGCACCCCACCACCCAGGCAAATCTGCTATGGAATAAGGATTACCCTAAGAGATAGTATTTCTCTAGGAGCTGTTTGTCTAAAGCCAAGACACACATCTCAGCAGATTTAACAAGGCAAACAAGGACAGAATAAACTGTATTTAGAAAGAGTGAACAGAGTGGGGACTGTGATCAAGGTCAAGTTTAAACGTAGTCAGGGCATGACAGCAGCTCTGGAAGATCTATCCAAGCAGGTCTGGGATGATATTAGATTAGTCATAGGAACATGGTGCTCAGAGCAGCTGCCTGACCCAGATTCACTGCCAGTGATTACTTGAAAACAGGACTAAGAGTGCCTTTATGTACTGTGGTTTCACTTTGGGCATCATTTCCCTCTCTGTGCTCATCTTAAAAGACACAACTCTATATGATATACATAGAGAACCAAGATCTAAATGGGTGGTACCAGCACCAAAATGATTACTCCAGATGGGATTTGGATCCATCCAGGCATGTTAGAAAGTTTCGTCCATTTGGAGATCTTAGAATGCTGTGCTTGAAATCAACCCATGGCGCACACCAAGGACTTTAGGGATGCCTGCAGTACTCACTCAGCAGTGCACTCTTGGCAATGAGTGACTTTGAAAACAAGTTTTTAAAGGAATATTCATGGCTGCAAAGGAGCTATCACATTCTTATTGTAAAAGCTGTAATGACTCTCTGGGGCCTCAACACAAAGAAAGCTGCACACACCCATTACAGATCTCAAACAGCAGCTCGCTTTCTGATGAAGACAGAGAAACCAGGCACCTCTCAAAAACTTTCCATCCTGTAGGAAGTTCTAGTCTAAATTCTTCTCACTTTATCCCTACCAACAACCTGAAAGGAGTCAAATCAGGCTAGAAACACCATGTTGAATATTAAAGTGGTTGTGAATGGAGATTGTGGTCTTGCATAAGCAAAGGATGAATTAGGAACAGACTAATAGCCTATGTTTAAAAATGTTTTTTTTCAGTCAGCTCAATTTACAATATATGTTTAATGGTATTGGCAGGCTGTAGATGGATGGGAAAATTATGTGCTAAAAAGCAAAACCGAGGTGAGAAGAGGAAATTAAATCTCCATTTAGCAGAAAAATTATTTCAATATTTGTTTTCCTTCCAAAGCAAGACAAAAACAAGGACTGTTGAAACTTCCAATAAACAAAACCAGTTCCCATCAATCAAACCCTCATTTATTAAAACTGAAATAATTAATTTTCCACATATTATTTATATAACATAAAAGCAAACAACAATCAAGGATTACATTTCAAAGGGTTTTCTTCAGATATCAGATTTCGACAGAGTACTCTAATTCATCTTTTTCTAAGCACTGCATTATCAAAACCATAATGTTCCTAAATGAGGTTAATGGCAAAAATACAGAAAGAAATATTTGATTTGGAAATTTTATACTAGACTCCACTATCTGCCAGAATTTTCTTATCAACTGAAATATTATCAATTTTTTTATTACTAATAGAAAGGATATTGTCTAATTCAGTAAAAAAAGTTAGCTTCTGTGCACTACCTGTGACAAATTCTGCTTTGGCTCATACTAAAATCCTGACAGCCCCAAGCATGGACATGAATAGAAGACATTATCCTCAGTTTTCTTTGTAATTTGGCATAAACCTGTTCTACAAGTGTACCCTGACGAGTATTGTATGGATTTACAGATTCCTATCATCCCTTATTGAACACTGTATATTCAATCGGTCAATGATATTTGTATCATTTAATGTAATTCTAATTATAGATAACCACTTCTATTTAGCACAGTAAGACACAGTTTATGTACTAAACAAATACAGATGGATATTATGGGAGTTTAAATTCCATAATCAAAACTTAGAAAGAAATGGAATGGAAGGAATTATCAACCTTACTCAACAAATGGAAAGGAAGGTAAAGCCCAGTGAGAAGCTCCAGGCAGGATGTGGTTCCCACAGAAGGGGGTGGTAGAGCTGCCCTGCAGGGACACAGCTCTCCTGTGCATGGCAGCAGCATGAGATTTGTCCAAGGTCACACAGGAAACCACTATCATATTCCCTCTAAATTCAAATTTGCTGTGTGCCAATCCAAGTGTATTCATTGCAGGATACTGCTTCTCCTCTTTCTCCTCAGAAACCATGAGGAGTCCCAGAGCCTGCATGAAGGAGATAAGCTGAGGATACCACAGTGGCCCCTGCTCAGCACAGAGCATTGCACCTGTTGGCATTTAAACACAGGGTTTCCTTTAAATTTCATTTTTTATAACTAGTTCAAATGCAATGCCCGCTGGTTAAATATCTCACCCCCTCAACCCTATGCAAAGGCCCTACAGTTCAACAAATCACAGCTGTCTTGAACATCCTGGAGCCTCCAGTAGTCAGGAAACTTTTAAAGCCATTTGACTCCATGCAGCTTTGGCAGATAAACAAAGTGGGAGCAGTGAAATGTTACCACACTCTGCAGTCACAATGGACATCAAGGTCAACATATACTATGAGAAGAAAACTACATAGACTATGGGGCTCAAGTGACACATTCACATAAAAGATTTACTGTTCACATGAACATGCTGAATTTTGATCAGACACTTTACATTTCATTACCACAGGTTAGTCCTTACTCTCGTTTACAGTCAAATCTCTAGGTTTACTTTTCTCCCCATGGCAGGACACATTTGCATTAACAACTTCTTAAGTTGCTCCATATCAAAGCAATGTGGCACAGGCTTTTCAGTCAGATTGCATGACTTACACTTCCACTCCAGCACAGCACACACAGAGCTCCATCAATATTCCTTTGCTTCTCACCCCAGTCTGTCTTTGCTGTAGTTAATTGTTAATGCCTTTCTTCTCTTCATGAACTTGTTTCTGTATGGAATCACCAATACCATTTTTGCCTCTCTTCACACCTTCAGCATACATTCCTACTGCTTGCAAACAGTGTGTAGCAAACAATACCATTCTTTAGGACTTTCCCTGATAACAATTCTCTCTGCCTCACACTCCCCTGTCCTCTCACAGATGCGTGCACTCCGTTTCACTGATGCCGCAGATTCTCAAATGGACTTTCTTGCTGATGGTGCTCTGTCTCACCTCGTATCATAAAGTGTCTCCCTACATCTCCTCTTCACCCTTGCTGTTTTTACTCTCATGATTTACAGCATTTACAACCAGCCTTTCCAAAATAAATGCCCTATTTACCCACAGAAATTATATGTCTTGGTTGGTCTCCCTTCAGAAGGACTCTGTCTAAGAATGGAAAAGTAGTAAAACTGAAATGGGAGTCAAATAATAAAGAATTAAAGGACAGAAGTATAATTAATGTTACTCCATACAGATTTCTGCAAAATAGATCCTGTCAAAAAAGCCAATTTCATTTCTTGATGAAATTACAGATTTGATTGATAAAGGTAATGTGTAGGCATGACAGACTCAGACATTTGGAAACATACTTGGCTTCATTATTTGAACATATTCCATCACTGGATTTTCACAGCCCCAACTGTCTGCTCTCCTTTTTTCCAGTCACATCTTTCAGTGGCACAAGTGCCATCACATGGCTGGGGAGATCAGGAGATGTGACCTTCCCCCACTCCCATATATTGTATGTGACCTACCACAAAGCACAGGTCCTTGTTAGCATTCAGCAAATGACTGACATCTCTTTCTGAGCATGTGTGAAATTAGTGTAACAAGCTCCAGTGCAATACCATATGGAAGAAAATGGTATTTATTAGCAAAATTTGAACATGGTGGTTTTATCCACTCACTCTGTCTCTCTCAGAGTTCATCCATCACACTGTCAAGTGCACTGAGATGTGTGTTCAGGTAGTCTGGCTGAGATGATTTGCACATTTCATGGCAGACAAGGGTTATCAACTATTAAGTTCTCATCACAACACTCAGTTTTTTCTTGACTGGTAATGACAAGTTAGTTTTTTGGCAAATCTTTTATAATTTTTATGAGTCGGCAGTTGAGAACAGCTGATCCTTTGCTTCCAAACCTTGCCTACTTAGGCATTCCTAAGTCTTAGTGAGGTTGCAGTTCAGTAACTGATTTTGTTTATATGGAGTTTGAAAAATAAACATTTGTTTGGCAGGTGTAACATTTGTTGGCATAACGGGGAAAGAATTGTCATCACACACACAGTGTGCTAGTACCTTGTGGCCTTTTAGTGTCCTTAGAAAGTGAGGTCTTGTGCTGGAGAGATGTCTGTACTGTGACTTTTTTGGGCTTGACAGTACAGCACATTGCTCAGTTTTATTGCTGGGAACAATGTTCTCAATTATCAGCATCTGTCATTCTTCTCACACTTATTTCACTGGTTTTTTCCAGTGTTTACAGAGACATATTTGCATCTGTATTTAATTCAATGTTAGTATTTCTGCTACAAGTCTCCACATGTTTAGTTACATGACAGGAAAACCAGCTTACTATGAGAATCTCCAAAAGGAGAAAGCACAAGATACAGAATCCAGCAGACTGGATGTGCCATTCTGACACATTTACAAGGCACAAGAGGAACAAATGAATTCACTTCTCAAATAGCAAACGTGTTTACTGGGCTTAGGTTGTGTGATACTATGGACTCTCCTAGCCCCAAGCAGAATTTCTCCAGCATACACCAATAAAAAAGATGTTGTGCTACAGTTACTTTAGACAGCTTGGAACTAGACTTTGTATCCTCCAACCCTATGAGCTGCAAGTTCTTGATGTGCTTCAACTGCAACATTCCTTGGCATAGGGGCTCTACCCATAAGGGGAGACTGCACGCGTCCTGACTACAACTTGATCTTTATTTCACTCCAGGAACCAGGATTTGAGCATCTGTGTTTCCCACGTGGCAATTCCACCTCCAAGCTGCCTTCCAAGCAATGCTGCTAGCTCCCTGCAAAAGGCACAGTTCACAAAGAAAGCCCATTCCAGAGCCTTCCCCACAGACATGGTGTACGCTTAGGACACATCTCATCTCCTTCCTACTCTGATCTAGCCTTGTCTCAGGTTGCAACCCCTGCAAGAAACAAACACACATTCACACATCACAGAACAAAATAACCTTTCAGGACTGAATCCTGTTCTTCAAGCTGAAAAAAAACCCATGGAATTTATTTCAATTCCAGTAACAACAAAGCCATTTGGGAACAAGGGAGGTTCCTGCCAAGTTATGTGCGATGTGGATGCATCAGTCACTTCCAGAGAGAGCCTGAGTGTTCACAAGGTGGTTCAAGGCAATTCCTCTTTCAGCTGGGGCTCTGTTCCTCCCACAGTACCCAAAAATGAGTGAGCAGGCAATGAATGTTAGCAGCCATCAATAACTATCAGTTTAGGATGGATTCAAAGATTGAAAGCTTCCCCTTACACAAATGCAAAATGCCCAAAGCCTCCCAATCTTTCCATTGTTCTGCCTTTCTGCAGTCATGTCTATTCATAATGTGTTCTCTTCACCACAGCAGGAAGCAGAGAGCTCAGGAGTGCACTACAGCCATTTGTCACCATTCTGCAGATTAGTCCTCTGTCTCAGTGTTTTTGGTGATGGCACTGTTAAATATGTAATGTTTCACTAGCATATAACTCTTAAAAAACTTAAGGGGTTAGGCTAAAACCAACCAATGAACCTGAATGTGAAAATTAAATACTAGGGAACTCCTTAGAAACCAGAAATTCAAACATGATAGAATAGTATAAATGGTGAGAACAGGGGAAACTTTCGAAGGAAACCAAGGCAGCCTCTCTCCGAAAATACTGAAAAGCTAAATTTTGTGCCACTGAATTGAGGTAAAATAATCATACTCCTCCGTGACAGTGTTCACAGGGGTTTTCAGGATGAGGGAAGAGACGTAGATCTAACTCCATATTTCAGAAGGCTTGATTTATTATTTTATGATATATATATTACATTATAACTATAGTAAAAAGAATAGAAGGAAAGTTTCATCTCAGAAGGCTAGCTAAGCTAAGAATAGAGTAGGAAAGAACGATAACAAAAGCCAGCTGTCTCGGACTCTGAGATAGCTCGGCCTTGATTGGCCATTAATTAGAAACAACCACATGAGACCAATCACAGATCCACCTGTTGCATTCCACAGCAGCAGATAACCATTGTTTACACTTTGTTCCTGGAGCCTCTCAGCTTCTTAAGAAGAAAAAATCCTAAGAAAGGATTTTCATAAAAAGATGTCTGCGACACTCCTCCACATCTATTTAATATCTCCCTGAAAGCGGGTGCTCTTTCTCCTCATTTCAATCCATCAGAAGACCGGCATAGATAATGTGATGTTCACTGCTACATTTTTACACTTTGGCAAGTTGCTTCTAGGCATTCTGTGGGGTCAGAATGCCCCCACATTTGGTAAATAATAACTCCCTTTTTCCTACAATAACCCCTTATTTTTCCATAGATGGATTTCTCTGCCTCCATCTCATCTTACTTGCTTTATTGAATAGATGAATAGATCACCTTTGACTTCACATAATTTTGCCTTTTCTTGAGAGACTCTTGAGCATCAAGCTCTATTTTTTTCTCCTGTACTGAATTAGAACTCTTTTGATTCCATTTTTTGTTATTGTGGACACAAGCACAACGGATTCTAATATCCCAAGAAACCTGTGAGGACTTTATATTTTATGAAAAATGTCTGCAATTTATACATACAGCCAGCTTCAAATCTTAAACACTCCATATCACATCCAGGTGAGGCTTAAGGACAAACACATGCATAATTCATGAAAGCATAACCATTATTGGTAGCTCTGTAGAATAAATAGTCCTTGGTAGACACTGTGCATTTGAAGGATGCACCATATTCATGCTAGCAATATAGAGCCAAATTTGTATTTATGGTGCACTTGCAATCCATTCAATTCTGTTTCCATTTGAGCACACTGGTGAAATAGAGTGCAATATTCTGTTTCAGTTACCAGCACAAGATGCACAACTCAAAGCAGAGCTCCCAATAGCCAGAGAGCACAGAAGAGCTGATGACTGCACAGAGTCCACCAGGGATCTTGTTATGCCAATCTAATTAACCTGGAAAATGCTCAGCTAGCACCACACTCTGGGCTCGCACACAGATGGAAAATGGGCTGTTCAACTATTGTGTGTGCAAGGCAGGCTTCTCATAACTCCCAAGTCAGCAGAAACATTTAAGCATATGCTTACCATTAATGTTAAACAGGTGCTTAAGTACGTTCTGAACAGGGAACATAACAAGGAGCACGCCTCTGGAGGACGCGAGTTTTGCTTTAATTGCT
The DNA here is from genome assembly GCA_019023105.1 of Diglossa brunneiventris. NCBI lineage: Eukaryota > Metazoa > Chordata > Aves > Passeriformes > Thraupidae > Diglossa > Diglossa brunneiventris. The sequence continues at coordinate 7,588,935 of CM032354.1, read as the reverse complement.
GTTGCATGTGATTTATTTGCTACCCATAGATATTACCAATGGTATCCTTTCCCTACCAAGGCTGCAATTCTGTTAAAATTTGAGTAGAAAAATAGTGATAAATACTCTCTTTATAAAAAAACTGCAAAAAAACGCAAAAAACCAAATCAAGGCGTATTTATAAAATCCGAGATATTAGAACAGAGAGGAGCAAACTTTAATTTTAAACTTTCTAGAACCCTTTTATAGATTTTGATTCCTAATGGCCAAATCCAACCAAAATGGACCATCCTTAATGATGCTTTTAATGCATTTCAAATGTAGATGTACATGGAATAAAACGCACAGAGAATAACTCAAAATCAACATAGAATATAACATGAACTTCTCTTCCCTGAGAAAAACTTTAAATAGTGAGATCAGGAAAGGCTCAGTCATACTGATATGAACTACAATTAATTTCTGATACACACAGCATTTTATACATCCTTCATGTAGACCACAGATCCAGTATTTAACAGAGTCAATAAACTCAGAGCTCATGAATAGTCATACCCCTGCATTACAATCACTTGCTTTACAGACTAGATCTTCCTAAGTGGTACTTTCAGCCCCCTCACAGCCAGATGAGAAGGCATTATTATGAGCATATTTTTAATATCCTTATAATTAGGCACTAGAAAAAAGCAATACAAGCTTATTTCTAGGTTACTTTGGTTATATCATAGGCTGGAGAAAACTACTCAGTATTTACAGAAAATATGCCAAGCTATATTTTCAATTTTTCTCTGTTTTTAATAACATCAGTCCCAAATGATAAACAAATAAAAATGTTTCATTTTCAGCATGTTTTCTAGTTTAGCATCATCACTAAAACAAACATAAGCAGAAGTGCAGGCACTCAGCATGCTCTGGAGAGCAGCTGATGGAGCAGCTCATGGGGCCTTCCATGGTGGACAACTTATAAAATGAGATGAAGTAAAATATACAGAGTGCCTGTCTTAACCATCTCACTCTGCTTTTCTTCTGCTTGCTTTCTTACCATGCAGTTCATCCATTTTATTTTTTTATTGTTAACTGTTGTTACCTTTTAAAAATTACTGAAAATCCCTGGTGACACAGGACATGGCTGGGTTATGTGTTGAGACTCAGATCTGAAAGCACCTGAGCCTCAGAGAAAAGTCTTACTCATTTCAGCAGGAGTAGTAAACCCATTAAGTTTGGCAAAAGTTTTGCTTGAGTAAGTGCTGAATAATGACTACAGAATGAGGCTATGCAATATGTGACTGGAATTCATGCCAAGTCTGTCTACACATGCCTGAGTTGACAAAATCTCCTGGCCAGTATTCCCTGTAATTTAAGAGGGATTTTCCCCAGCGTTGACCAGTCTGTTTGCCATCCAGTGCTTGACCTGGGCTTGCAACGTTCACCACTGCAGCTCATCCCACTGTCTTGAATTTTTTGTTTTCTCATACTTGCTTTGATTGGACATTTGTGTGCATCTCAGGATAACCCTTTATATCATCATCCCATAGTATTTAGGGATGAGATGGTGGGACTATTTCATCGAAACAGAGGCACACTATGAAAAAGGCCTTCCCACAAATGAAATCCTGAGCCAGTTGCTGGAGATGCAGAGACTGCAGCTCTTCTCCTGTGCCTTGCGAGTGTGCAACTTGGGAACCACCTATTTACAACTGAGGGTTGGACTCAGATCCAGTTACACACATAATAATTCTCCCCCTGATCAAGATATGACAGAAAATTCCACTACTTCTGCTCCCACTCTTCACCTCTGCAGTGATGAAGAGGATATTGCTGGGCATACTGAAGCCAAAGGAAAAACATTGTGCTCAGAAATCACCAGCAAGGCATACACTTCTTGCCAGAGCCCAGCATAAGCATTACAACACAGGTGCTCCAGGAATTCCCAAGACCTCACCAATATCTCCACAGATGCACAAAGCCAGTTTTTGCAAAAGCAGAGTTTAGGCATAATCTCGATCACCTGCTCCAAGGGCAAGAGGATACTACAAAAGCAAATTTTGCATGCTACAATGCAAGCTCTGTTTGTACGGTCTCCTTAAGAGGATAGAAAATCTATGCAATCTACAGTGAATGCACACTACAGCTGGGTCCCAGTTCTCTGTGTATTGTAAGCATTCAGGCTCTAATAGTTTAGATTTATTTTTAAAATTGCATTTTCAACTGCAGCCTTTTCAAAAGGACTGAGTACTATGGGAACTTGCTAAATGCAATGCTCCATTGGGAAGGAATGCCAACCTTACTAAGTGACAGCATTATGCATTAGCGGATTACATGAGATTTAGAGTACATAAAACAATTTAATAAATGGGCTTTGCTTGTTAATCTCACGTGAGTCACTGTGTAGTACAATACTGTACAGACAGCACACATGCAAACACAGACCTAGAAGAATAAATCCTCATATTGCACTTGTGATGGCATTAAACCATTTGGATTATATAATTTTAAAGCCAAAGGTGCATTATAATGTTCGAGGACAGCTCAGTTTATACAAACTACAGACCAAGAGATTTCTGCTAGAGGATGGCATCCTTCTGAGATGGAGCTCCTCTCCTGCTGCAGCTAGGCTGTGTGCTGGGAGACTGGATCTGTTTCTGACCACAAGCTTGCGGAAGAGCAAAGCTCCAAATGAGCAAAGCTCATCTATCTTCATGTGCTACTGCGGATGTAGTTGACAAACCCTGGGCAGACATGCAGAGTGGTTTTTCTCTGATGTAACAGAGGAGGCTGGAAAGGGTTCTTAGTTTCACTGAGGATGCTCTGGAATACCTATGACTATGTTTAAGCAAGAGACAGACTCATCACTTAGATATCTGCAGGGTAGATGTTTATGGTTCAGCTTGTACCCCATAACTCCTTGAGTCAAGGGAGAGAAGTTGGCATTTCAGAGTGCAGGTACTCTGGCCCATTTCACAATCTACATGAAGATGGGATGAATCATGGCCCAGACTCCACTGACTAATTTGTAGAGAGAGCCCAGGCTGACTAACTTAGATATAAATGTCTATACTGAAGAAGCCAGTGTTTAGTCAGAGGAATCCTATGCCCATCTTGTTCTAATGAAGAATTACCACGCTCCCATGGAGACTGTTCCAGCAATTCATTGCCTTCACTGTAAAAACCAGGCACTTTATCTTCTAGTTTGGAATGCTCTTAACTCCAACTTCCAGCTTTGAATCTTGTTTTGTCTTTGTCAGCTGTGTTAAACACCCTGTTGGCACTAAGGGTTGTGTACAAACAAGAGGTGTTCTTGGGGTATGATGCTCTAGTGCCTTCCCCTTTACATGATCAGTGATGCCAATACTGAGTGCAAAGCAATGAGACCTCTGAGATATGCAAGAGTGACACTTAAAATGTGCTGTGTAGTATCTGCTGGCCGTTGAAAGACTCATTCCACAGTGCAGAAAGAGAAGCTCTCCTCATCAAATAAAACCTCAGGCCATCAACATCTACAAAACTTATATTTTAGGTATTTATCTTAACAAGCAAATCCAGACTTCATTAATGAGTAAATGTAACCTCTCAAATACGAATGCTGCCTTCCCAGCTGCACAGACAGCTTTGTGGCTCTGTTGCTGCTCAGGGCTCTACAGCCACCTACTCAGCTGTCATTCACTAAAATCATAACAGACCCTTCAACTTCTCCTCCTTTACTATTTGGGAAAACAGTGAAAAGATTCAGAAAGAGAGGAGGGAGATAGACTATCCTGTGAAAAGTCAGACAACTCAGAGGAGGAAGGGAGAAATTAACACAAAGTGCACCTTTTCCCTTGCATAAGAGGAACCAGAGAAGCTGCTGAGGAACACTGAAGAAAAAGATGCAGGTGCGAGGAGCACCATCAGATTCAAAATTTTGAACCCTTCTGACAGTGAAAATTAGAGTTAGACCACATGCCCTCCTTCAATCTCACAGTGCTAAATAAAGAGCCAGCAATGTGTAGTGCTTCCCACAGCTCCCAAAGTTATTCTGAGACAGCCTGGCACCTTGTATTTCTCATAGGTCCTGCAACTTTAGTAGGTTCCTAACAATTCCAGGCTTTGAACTTCTCTATCCCCTAAATAAGGATGTATCTAAAAGGATACTACATTATATGGAAAATATTAAGATCCTACAAAGCTTGTGGAGCTCTCTGCCATCCCACCTTAAATGTAAAAAGACTCCCGATTTCCACCAACTAGCAGCCTGATATTAGAACAGTTTCAGCATATCTTACAGCTTCCCCACAATGCAGCAATTCCAGCACCTCCTATGCTTTGTACACCTGCTGCACATCACAAAGGGGAACCCTTGTTTCCCTTTGTGCCTGACCCAGAAATTATACCAGAATGTCACAGTCCTCAAAACATAACTTGCCTTTCACTAAGCAGCCGCAGTCCCAAAGATTTTTTTTTTTCCTGCAATTCTTGCTGTAGTATCAGCAATTGAATTCCTGCCTGGCTTTAAACTTCAGCTGAACTCATGATAGCTTACCTGGGAACTGCTACCACAGCTCCCTTGCCTTTAGCTCCGGAGCTCCCTGTGTTTCAGCTGAGGTAGCAGACAACTAAGGAATAGTACACAAAATCTGGATTGCATCTGGCTTCTATGTCAAGCTGAATATAAGACATAGGGAAGGCTAAAATAGCAGGGAACTGCACTGGATCACAAACTCCACCACTTCAGTGTGAGAGTTTCAAAAAAAATTAATTTTCACAGGGTTTCTTTAGCCCTTGTAAGGAAAACTGCATTTTTGGCTGAGAAAAATTTCACTCTCTTTCAGGGCCATGTGATTGAACACTGCAAGAAACACACCTGTAGGTAAATTGTGGCAAATAAGGGAAATCACAGTGGAACACCAAGGTCTTATTTATTTTAGTAAGAATTTATTGCTCCTGAGAGGCACCAGAGTCGTATTTCTCAAGGAAGAGCAGGAGCACTCCAGGGATGACAGAGTAGCTTAGTCTTCATGTCAATTGCACCCTTGTGGTCTCTGAGGCCTCAGAGGTGCTAGCAGACTTCTGAGGAGATAACAGTTGCCACTGGGCTTATTTTATTTGAGTTTTATATATGTACATCAAACCTGCAACTATCAGAGCTGGAATTTAAATGGTCAAACTGAAAATCTAAATCTCCAGACTCTCCTTCAACTCCTCTCATTGAACCCAAACTGTCTCTTTTGCCCTATTCATAGATTTTTCCATCAGAGTAAAGCAGAAACATGACACATCCACCATGGCTCCTCTTGGCAGTTTCCAAACAACTGAGCAACTGCAGGTTAGACTGAAATTCAGAACACGAGTTTCACAGCAATATCCTTCTAACACACATAGATAGAGCAGGGTGCTCACTGCTTCCACTGACCACTAAGTGTGCCAAAGTAACAGCCAGCTCACACACACCACATTAATTTGCCTTCAAGACTCCTCTGTACCCCTCCAAACCCATTTTTCTCACTCACCTAATTGTCTACAACCAAAGGTGGTAGCTCCTTTTTACCCTTGTTGCAACTGTACCTCTAACAAATTGGGATTTTCATGGGTGCATGTAAGAGAAGAATATGACACTACAGAAGAGGCCCTCTTCCAAACAGCTCTTTTGGATACATTTCTTTGCAAATCAATCAAATAAAACCAAACAAACAGCCTGTGTACACGATAGATCAGACCCTGGGGAGGCACAGGGAAGCGTAGAATAAAACATGCAGTTGGCATTATTGTACTTGAGCTGACAACTAGACGTGTAAGGAAGAAGTCTGGAATATTTTAATGAAATAATTTATATAGCCATACCTAAAGTTAGGATAAAATGCAACTGCATTAAATTTACTTCCAAAAGTGATAAACATTTATCTCCATACCATATTGTTGCACATTAACTTCAAATACACCGTGGAAAACTCAAGGGTATGTCAGTTCTTACTAGGAGAAACCACTGTGTATTAATCACTCCCTACAGCTTTTATGTAGAATTAAGAGAAATCCCATTGTAAGAGCCTGAGCTATTTCTGTAAGTTGCATTCCCCTGGCTCAAATGATGAATGGGAAATACAGCAGTAAAATAAAAATAGGCACCTTTCCAGGTGAATGCTGTTGTTAAAAAAAACCCAAAAAACCAAAACCACAAAAAACCAAACAAAGCCCTGGTAAAATACTGCCACAGGGATAAAAACATATATCTCAGTGTCACAAGAATGGCTTCATTTTTTGCTGGTCTAATTAGGTAATAAAGAAATCACAGGTGTAGTGACTCCATGAGCTATTACCACACTTAAAAAGGGTCCACTGCATGGCCAGGGACCAGTGTGTCAGTATTATCACCTGCTGTCACATCATTTTAGGAATGAAATAGCTCAATTTAACAAAGATTTTTAAAGAGGAGAGAAATCAATACATAGTTAGAAGCTTGTCAGGATTCTAAGCAACAGTAAAAGTGCCAGAAAACAAACAAACAAAAAAAAGTATGGTGGGCTTTGAATTTTCAATGACTTTGAATTCTGCTGAGGCACTTACTGCAGGGCACACTGTAATGCACCTTCTGGGATTCCCCACACCCTAACCCTGTATCCTCAATCACTGCCAGATATGTGAGGGAGGACATCCACAGCATAGGATTTGACATGTGTAGTTCAGGACTATCATTTTAATTGTAAAAAAAGTGATATAAAAGAAAAAAATACTATTTTTTAAACAAACAGCTTAAGGAAAAGGAAAACATACTAGGCTTAACTTGTTGGAACTTCCATCCAAGGCATACCTCAGTTTTCAGAATGAGGTCTGCTAAAGACCATCTTGCAGAAATATAAAATCTATTCAAGTATCTTAGACCTCAAATATTCACCTAAACTTAATTCTTGCTTAAATAAACTACAGATCCAGCTGCAACCACAGACCAACACAGAAACCAGGTGTGTGTTTGGTTGTGGTGGACCATAAAAGCAGATGTTATCTAAATAAATCACCTGTCTCCCCCACCAAAATCAAATGTAACAGCTTGCCTGTCTTTAAATTTGATGCCCAGTGTCTCAAAAACGAGGTCTCCAAAGAAAAACCTTGCATTCAAGTCCAGGAAGGCTGCCCCAAGTGACAGAATAACTGTGACTTAGCACCCTGAGGGGCCAGATCCTGCTCCTGTCTGAGTCAGGGGCAAAAACTGTTGTCTGTGGCTGAAGGCTGGAGTTGTGGGCAGCCCCTGCTACCCAGCCCTGAGTGCAGATCCATCTCCCAGCCTTTGCTCGCCCTGCAGAGCTGTGGATGTGTGGATCCATTTTGCCACGCTCTGAAGCACCAGGCAGAAATCCCAGCAGAAGCTCCAGCCCTGTGCTGAGTGGCAGTGGGGGAATCCCTGCCTCCTCCTCATTCCCTGACTTCAGAGACCAGCAAGGAAAATGTGCAAGAGGTTTTTATTAATTCTGTGATTTTACACATTCTGTGTATATGAATTAGGTTCACCCTGTACTTGAACCAAACAATGTCATCTCAGCTGGTTGATTATTTTTTCTTACTGATGGAGAACATCCTAACCAAAGGCTATAATGACCACAAGAATGAGTAGCTTAAGCAGATAATAATCTAAATTTTTCCATGTTGAAAAAGTTCCAGCACTAGATATTTCCCAGGCTTTTAAAAAGCACAATAAAAGGAGCACATTACAATCACACAGGCTGTGCAATTCTCTTGGAAAAAAAAATGTTTGTAGAAGTTCCTGTTCAGTTCCCTTACTTGAATTCACAGGTCACATAGCATTGCACCTTCCTCTTAAACACTACTGCTGGAAAAAGCAATGTTATTGGAGTTGGAAAAAGGAGGCACTTCCTCAAAAAGCCAGCAAAGCATTTTACTACAGAACTTGATTAAAGGATGGTGAATACATTGGCTGCTTCTTGAACACATCAACAGAAGGCATGAGAGAAACAGATACTACCTTTCTGTTGAATATTAGCATTTCCCCTCACAGGGGAGGCAAAACACATACACGAGTGCTCTGCCTGAGCAGAGAGGGGACAGGAGACCAACAGGTACCCTTTACGAGCTTCAGGTTATTTGAAACGAGTTGGTGTGAAGGCGAAGCGCCCTGAAGCCTCTCCCAGCTTGCGGTGCTCCCCCGCCCCACCGCAGCGAGCTCCTCCCGGCTGCGGAGCCGCCGCATGCGGGGCCCCGCGCACCCCCGGCCCCGCCGCCCCCAGCGGGTCAAGCCAGCAGGCAAAACACACCAATATATTTCCATCAGCACAAGATGGCAACCAGCACTTCTTCCGGCAGAGCAGCTGGATGCTTTTATTTTTTCCTTAAGGGAGGAGGGGGATTATTGAAAAGGCTCCTGAGTAGGTTTTTTTTTTTTTTGCCTTTTTTTTTTTTTTTTTTTTAATGGCATGAAGACAAATGTTTCTAGTAGTAATACCGGGGGGAAAGGCGAGGCAGCCCGCACAGCCCCCAGCTCACGCACACACACCGTGGTCATCAACTTGGCGAAGTTGGCCGTGCCGGGGCGCGGAGCCCCAGCGAGCCCCGCTGCGCCCCACTCCCCCGGCAAAGGGGGACACCCCAGCAGCCCCAAATCCCCCGCGACCCCTTCAGCGAGGGGACAGACACCACGCGGGGCAGGGACAGCAAGCAAAGCCCCCTCTCTGTGTCCCCGGGCAGCCCAGCCCCAGCAGCGGGGGCTCCGCACCGACCGCGGCTCCGGCAGCGCCGAGCCGAGCGGGGAGCCCCGACACTCACTCACAGTCACTGGCGGCGCCAGCAGCAGCCACTTACCAGCATGTTTCCTTGCATTTTAGCCGTTTGAAACATTGCCTTTTCCTTCATTGTTGCCGTGTGTGTGCGTGCGTGTGCTGTTCCCCGAGAGTTACTTAATCCAGCGGCTGGATCACTTTGGTGAAGAACTGGCGTGCACTTGCGATGGCTCTTTTTGGTGTGGAGTGGAGGGGACTACGAGCAGCGGAGGGGGGAGGGTGCCTGCTTGCTATCTTTTCCTTCCCCACCCTTTTCAATACATATTTTTCCTTTTGACCGAAAGGCGAGGGAAAAAAAAAAAAGGCAATAAAAATAAAGCACCCCTGTCAGAGGAGAGGCGAGGCAGGGAGCAGCGGGGGCACCCAGCTCTGTCACCACCCGGATCCAGGCTTTGCCCTGCGGGAGCCGGCGGGGCGGGGTGGGCAGGAGGGAGCCGCACACACGCCCCCCGCCCCGGCCATGCCCGGCCGCCGCCCCGGGCCCGGGCGGTCCCGCCGAGCCAAGCCCACCCCGCAGAGCAGTTGCAGAAAAAGGGAGGGTTAGGAGGCAATAACCAAAAAAGAGGGGAGCTGGAGTAGGCGGAGGGGCGATCGCCCCCTCCGCTGGCCGTGCCCGGCTCGCCGCTCTCCCTGGAGGGTTACACACGCTTTTTACAACAGGAACCGGGGAGGGTGTGGGGAGAGGAGCCGCCTCCCCGGCGTTAACTGTTCACCGGCTGAGCCGCCGCGGCCCCGGCCAGGCCACGGCTGGTGCAGGGAGGGTGGGGAATAGCACGGCGCTGCCGCGGGGAGCGGGGGATGCTCGGCGCGTTTCCATGGCTGCGCCCCGGCCCGCCCGCATCCCGGCCCCGCAGCCCCCCGACCCTCGGCTGCCAGCCCGCAGGACACAGCGCGGGGCGCTCTCGGGGCATGGGGAGCTGCGAGGCACTTGTCCCAACGCCAGGGTTTGGGATCCGGGGCGAGCCCTCCGCACGCCGCAGGAGCGGGCAGGGGGATGCCGGAGCTCGGCTCCCGCACGGGAAATGCAAAGCCAAGGGCATTGCCCGCGCCGGGCTGCAGATGGACCCGGCCGTGGCCTCTGTGCCTTTCCAGCAGTGCCCACGCTTGTGAGAGGTTTCCCCTGGCTGTCACTGCAGTCCCGCTGCCCCACAGGTGGCTGGAGCAGCCGCTGGAAGACTGTGATCCTGCTGTGATCCTGCTGTGATCCTGCTGTGATCCCGCTGCCATCCTGCTGCCCTTGTGAGAACGTGGTCCCTGCTCGCCTTGGTGCAGCTTTCCAGGGACAGAGTTTTGCCACACATCCCAGAGGTTCACACCTCAGCTTGCATACAGAAAATAATGCTTGTGGAGTGTGGTGTCTCTTGTCTCTCCCTGATGCATCAGAAGTAATTACATTTCAGGAGAATTAGGTGCCCATCGATTTCACAGAAACAGGGATGATTTGCGTGTTGCTCACTCAAAGGAGAGAAGAAACTGAGAAGTGATTTGCTTAATATCTGAGAAGGGAAACCAAGAAGAAAAAGCAAGAACTCTTCTTATCATCCAAGGTTTAACCAAGCCAACGGCAAAACCAAAAGGTCTTTTTTTTTTTTTTTCAGTGAGGGAACTGCAGACATGTCCATACATCCTTATTTTATGCCCATCTGTAGCACTTTGAACTCTGCTCCTTCACAGTTTGCAGCATCTTCATAGGCAATGGGTGTTCACTAGAAATAGGACACAACCTGTGCAATCTCAGAGTGTTGTTCACACTCTAGTTTTCTTCAAGCCACCCAGCTGTTGAAAGATATTTAAATACAAAATCTCACCCAAGACATTAAGCAAGTATCTCAGAATTGGTGGCAATGGGAGAAGAGAGGCTCCAGGACACTTGTGGGAAGTGCCAATGGCAGGTGATGCTGGTACCTTTGAGGGTTACCTGTGAGGGCTTTTGTTTTACAAAAATGCCACCCCTCACTTGAAGATCTTGACTACTCTCTCCCTTGTCTTTATTTGGGAATGGCTTATACCTTACACAAGATGCATTTTGAGCAGGAAGTTCTTCATTATGTTACTCAAACTCTGGTCTTGATTTCTTTACTTTAATTTTGGTGTTTTATCAGGCAGATCCTCTTCCATCTCAGTTTTTACCCTTAGGTGTTTTAATTACAAAGAAATGCAAAATATATCTGTGCTTGACTGTTAATAGTCCCATTTGCCTCCTGCATGACTTCATACACCAATAGAAACACTTACCATACATTGAACTCTGGCAGTAGTGGGGTTTTGCATATTTTTACCTCAGATGTCATAATGCAGTTGCAGTGTTTATCTCTTATTTTCATTTCATATTTAATTTATGCACTATTGGCACAAAAGTAGCAATTATCTTGATTAAAACAGCTTTGTTTAAAGTTGAGATTACTGGCAAAATGCTTAGTTTACCACTGACAATATCTAGGGCTATTTTCTTTTATTAAACATCAACCAGGGTCCATTTGGCTGGAATTTATACATTACTGTGTTTCCACTTCTGCCATTGAAGGCTGACCCTATAATCCAGAGATTTCCAGAAGCAGGAAACACCAATGTTTTTAGGTGTTGTGCAAAATGACTCTGATGATGCCGTGGAAAAATGCCAAACACCTTATGAGAGAAATTTCTTTTTTACAGCTTTTAATTCTTATTTTCTGACTCATTTGACAGTTTGACAAAAGACATAGTGAAAACACTGATAAGTTTTATGACCAGCGTCCACCCTTGAAAGTGTCCAAAGCTGAGCGGGCAAAGCCCTGATCATCCTGGTCTGATGTGAGAGGTCACCTTGTTCTGAGCAGGAGGTTGGCTGGAGATTTCCTGGGGCCTCTTCCAGCCTGAACGATCACAGCACCCCAGACAGACTAATCCTCCTTTTAGTTACAGATCAAAATATCTCTTTAACAAATGATTTGTCTGATGCTTTCTATGATTCCAAAACCGCATCCCTCGTGTTCCCTGAGAGTTATACTGATCACGGCCTTGGCTGGTAATTTTCACTCCTAAACCACTTTTGCTTGGCTGATGGAACAGCCAAGACTTGGTCTCAGATCTAGAAGTGTGAGACTAAGCTGTGCTGCAGATTTCTACCTCAGGCTGTGGCCAGGTGATTCTGTTCAAACAGTCAATGACATTTTCCTTCAGATTTGGGACTTTTAAGGCAGCTACAAGTGATACCACCACATAACTCCCTCAAGTGCATTAATCTGACTGGAGTCCTTATCATCCACCATTCAGACATCTTTTGAGCTTTTCTTCTTGATGGATATTCTCCATGTCATTTTAATGGAAATTCACTGGAGCTGCAACAAATACTCTCACTGAACAAGGAATCAAGTTTTTTATGATTAGGAAGTGACATGGTGAATGCAGAAAGATGATCTGATATTTCTTCTGTATTTTTGTAGGGAACATATTTTTTGCTTCCTTTGAATGATATGGAAGGACAGACAATCACCCTGGGACCCAATAAAGTAGTATTATTTAAGTAGCAAAAAAGCCCTTGTATTTAAGACCAGAGATCTAGCCCAGGAAACCTCAATAAAACATGAAAAAATTCCTTCATCATATCAGGCTCTCTCTCAGAGGGAAAATGTGAAAATTCATTACTTTTGCATTCCTTGGTTTGGTCTCAGTGCACCTCCTTTGCCAGTACATTTACTTTTGATATGAATGTGGGAAGGTTTGGCCCAGACTCAGCTGCATCTTAACAGCAAGGTCTGAAGTGAAACCCCTGTACAAAAAGGGTTTTTTTTTTTTTGCTATCTGTCCATTTGTATCTAAGGTGTATAACAGGAGGAAAACCCTGGGAAATAAGAAAGTTTTCATTTTAAATCTGATCTAGAGATAGCCTCTGTGCCTCAGGTACTATGACAACACCAACATGGCATCTTCATCCCCCAACATTTTTACAGGCCATTTTGAGAAAATGTGCTTTTCTTACATCTCTCACAGAATGAGATCTAGGGAAAAAAATAAAGCCTCATAGATATTCTATTCTTTGTGGGTTTTAGTACTCTGAGGCTGACTTTATCTGAGAAGGAACACAGGCTACAATGCTTACATCCTCTTCACAATACTTTATTTAAAGCCACATTGATAAGAGACTGGGAGAATTTATTTTATCAAATAAAACCCATTCAATGCATTTGATGCTGGCTCTCCTGACTCTCCAAACAAGCCTAGGAACAGTCCTTCTGAATAGAAGGAAAGAATTAATTTCACAAAGTATTAGCTGGCTGCAGAGCACAGACATTCATTTTTTCAATATTTTAAAAGAAAATTTTTTTAAGGATGTAAGACCACAGACAAATGCAACAGCTCTGTACTAAGAGGCAGTTTTAAGAGCATCAGGATTTCACTTCCTCTCCTTAATTTAATGTTACTTTTTACTGTCTCCAATAAAAGTATTTGTGTTTTCAAAATGCAATAAATGTTTTTTTCTTCTGTCAGACCCTTTTGTGAGGACCCTGTCTTCTACCTGTCACCTTGATACCACAAGCCTATGTCCAGTCTTCTGTCCAAACTTAATTTCAAGACTGTGTTCTCTAAGATTGGAGAATTTTACTCTTTTGCTCTGAGTTGCCCCCATCCTCTGCATCCCTCCAGGTCCCCAGCACATTGTTTTGTCATGTGACTCACATCTAATTCCCTTCACTGGGCCCACAGTCTGAGCTGAGCAGGGGGGGAGGCTGATCTGCACTTTCTATAAAGCATCCATGAAAGCTGGTGACTTCCAGTAGAAATGCTGAGGGGGAACCCATCCCAAATGCTTGAGATTAAACATCACTCAGAGTGGAAGGAGCTCAGGAAGTCTCCATCCCAACCTCCTGCTGAAGCAGAGTCATCTCTGAGGTCAGACCAGGTTGCTCAGAGCTTTGCCATATCCTGAAACCCTGCAGGAACTGGGACTGCACAGCCTCACCAGGCAACCTGTTCTAAAGGCTGACTGCTCTCATAAGGATAAAGATTTTCCCTTTATTCAGTCTGAACTCTTCTTGTTTCAACTTGTGCCTGTTGCTTCTCATCCTCCTGACACACCTCACTATGAAGAGCTTGGTTTCCTCTTCTCAAAAACCTCCCAAAAAAATTGGAAAGATGCTGCCAGGTCCCTCCAAACCCATCTCTTCTCCAGGCTGAACCAGTCCACCTCCCCCAGCCCCTCTGCAAGGGTTAAATGTTCCAGTCCCTGACCATCCTGGGGGCTTTCTGCTGAACTTGCTCCAATTTATATCAGTCTTGCAGTGAGGCCTCAAAACAGAACCACAGATGTGGTCTAATAAGTGCCAAGAAAAGGAGACAACAGCTGAGGCAAAGATTATCTCCAGTACTTGCTTTGTTATTAAATTATAATATTCAAGAGGAACTGAATTGGTGGGATCCCAAATGAAATGGTTGAGTGCTACACTGTGCAATCCTAAATAAGTCAGAAACAGCTTTAGTAATAGTAAACATATTCCATAAGAGTATTTAGTAATGCAGCACTGAAAAAACCCTCAGAGAATTACAGCAAGGAATAAGATTTTCTTCCTAAGTGGATCAATTTTGAGAATTTCATTGCTCAAGCCAAGCTACATGTCTCTTCTGAAAAATCTTCACTCTAATATCCTAAAACTTTGCCCAAGTATTTACAGCTTCTAGTCTTGACTCTGTAAGGAAGTCTTGGCTTGTCTTCCAGAGAAGAAACTGGACGGAAAGATAAAGTAAATACACAGTTAAATAAACTTAAAATTTACTTCTGAGGATCACTAATTCTTCAAGAGATTAGAATAATGACAGAGAAGCTGCTGTTGAAAAGTTAATATTTGCTAGCTCTTACTGCATGAGGGTGCTTAAGCCATCTTTGTTAACATAAATGGAAGAGTCTGAAGAAAAGGAGATTATCTCAGACAGCATCCTCTGTTTCCTGAAGAAGTGAATATGATAGAAACCTCTGAATTTTAGAATTATCTATATTTTGATTTTTTTTTAATTCTTAGATTTTGTTGGGTTACTACCAACCTGTTCTCCACCTCATTTTTCTGACAGCATGTTCATTCACTTCTCATCCCTTCCAGTTTAATGTTGGACTTTAAAACTTCACATGTTCAGGGAGTTTGCAATGGAACAACAGAACACTGTTGTCTTTGAGAGAAGACTGATATGTTCCTGTTACACCAACAGGAGTGTATTTTCCCAAGGGTGTAATTGGACAGTTTATTCCTTCCGTACCAATATTCCAGGGGAAACAGTGGGGAGCTCAACACATCAGGTGTCTCCTAACACTACTGAGACACTGAACTCACATATGTGGTTTGACATTTAGTTCTTAGAAAACTTAGTAATTTTTTAGATTCACCAGGGATTTGGCTTGAGACACATCACCTGGAACTCAGTCAACTCCCCACTAGGCCTGAGTGAATTATTCCCTGCAAACAGAGCGTGGGGTCAGTACAGAGATCCTCAGCTTGCTTTCACGTGGCCCATGATAAACCCAAGAGCTTACAGGCTCGCATGGGGCAGTGCCTTTTATTTTGTTGTGCTGATACCTCACCTGGCCCAGGCAGAACCTTCTGTGCTCTCCCAAAAGCAGATTGGATGGGGAGGTCTCAGGCTCATTGTTGTGGTTTGAGAGGAAGTAAGTTTGCTGGAATATGAAGTGGTCAGGCCAATAGTTGTTCAGATTTTAATATTGGCACCTGGTTTGGCCACTGGGGACATTGGATACGCCTCTGAGAACACAGGGGTTAAAAGCAGAGCATACCCAGGGGAAGTTCTCTTGAATTCGGGCGAGGGAAGCAGGTCAGACCTCCCCCAGCCCAGCTCCCGCTGCTGGGCGGGGCAGGGGAGGCCATGCGGCGGTGAGGTAGGCCGGGCCTTGGACAGAGATGGGAGGTGAAGAGGCCCCGGCATGGGAGGGTGGGAGAAGCACCAGGAGGCATCAGGCAGCATCCCCCCCCAGGAGACAGAGAGAGTACCTGTGCCTGTGACTGCTACCTTGAAACTTGATAATATGTGCCGGCAGCACAGCCGAGAAGGGGAAGAAGGAGGGGAGGGGGGTGGGTGCAGCGAGAAAGTGTCCAGCCGCTTGTGGGAGATTCCAGTGGTCAGAGCCCGAGCTTTTAACCTTTTTTTGGACAATGAAAGCTTTGCAGAACATTAACCTTTCCTAGAAGAGAGATAGAGATGAAGTGGAAGAAGGAGATGTGCAAGTGTGAAGGTCTGGGCAAGTGAAAGATGTCGGGAGAGTAGAGAAGAATCCTTAGGTGGGAAGAGATGATGGAATGGCTTTTGCTGGACTCTTCTTGTTATAGCCATGGACAGAACCATGTTTCCTTGTGATACAGAGACTGCATCCAGGGGGAGGCAATGGCTCAGAGCCAAGAAGGTTTGGTGTTGGTGCCCCTCAGCCCCGGGGGTGAAATCTGGGGGGACAGGTGTCCAAAGGTGAGACTGTGCTCATTTTGGAACAGGACAAAGCATCCTTAAAAGGACAACCCTAGAAGCAGCTCTGGTCCATGTTCAGTGGTGAGAGCACTGGACATGGAAGGAAGAGGTCACGACGGCAGATGTTCTCCGGGCGGTGCCACGAGTGACATGGAAACACACGAGGTCTCAACGGTGTTTCCAGGGGAAGCCCATGGGCACAAGAAGGACTTCTCTCCTCTTGATGAATTGAGAATTGATTATCTAAAGGGCGGTGATGGACTGAGAGTTGGAATTTGGGGGATGGATGTATTGGAATTTGGTGGGGGGAGGAGGAAATGTTTTTGGAAGGTTTTCATTTTCCCTGTGTTTCTTTTTACTTATAGTTGCAGTTTAGTCAATAAAGTTTTCTTTTCTTTATTTCTAAGTGGGAGCCTGCTTTGCTTATTCCTGGAGACATCTCACAGCAGACACCAGGAAGCATATATTTTAATGGGGGCACTGGCACTGTGCCAGCCTCAAACCATGACACTCATCCACAACAATAATGAATGTGCTGTATTTTCACTTCCTTAGGTAGAAGTATTTCATACATGAGTCCCTGTCCACGCTGAGCACAAGGTTTCCACCTAAGACAAGCAGCAGAGTAACTCTGTAGTACAGCCCAAGCATGAAGTGATGTTGACAGCTGTAGGAGGGCAAAATCTGGAGGATTTCTACTAGAAGTATAGATTCTGCCTTAAGGCTTCTTGTTTTTTCACATCTCCAGCTTTTAAACTCCATTAATAAAGCTAAAAATGCACAGAGTTCAAATAATTACTTCTCCATGAATGAAATTGAAGTTGCTAAGGGATTCAGAGTAGGAGGAAAAGCATTCACAATATGAATACTGCATCATGTCTGGGTGTATGACATTTAAATGCATGGGGATGCTAGGAAAATCTGGGCAACATCATTAGAATTACTAGCAGTAACAGGAAAATGCTAATAAGAAGCATTATGGGACCTGTTTTTCAAGCAAGTACCACTTCTGGTTAATCAGAGCTAAAGTTTTTTACACTACCAAAACTACAAGTCCTGCTGTAGAATGATAAACTCATTAATCTCTTCTAGCAAGGATCCTCATCCTTAGATGTACTTTGGATTTCCATCTGGACTTCACCAATTCCAGTGCCCAGCAAATGGATCCCATTGTGTTAATTAAGAGTATACTGTGCCACCAAGCTTCTCCCAGTACTAATGGAGACTCAGCAGAGCTTTAAAAACAAATGCATAAATCCACACAAAAGCCTAACTAGAATAAAGTATGCTGAAAGCAACATATGTGCTAAGGTTTTCTCATTACCACTGAAATGAAAATACAGACAGACTTGTAGTAAACATTTGAAAGTTTGTTATACAACAGATTTTATCCTCTGAAACAAGTTTAATTTCATTTCAATACAGTTCTGACAGTCTACATTTTTTAATCCCAATTATGTTGAGAATGCAAAAAAGCATCAAAATCTCCTTCACTCAAGCGTTCACTCCTGACAGTGATTCCAGCCAAGTTGGAAAGATACCAAAACCACAAGTCCTAGAACCAAGAAGGATCTCACATATTGCCAAGAAAATGCCAAGCACTCAGAGCCAAGGAGGCTCGTCCCACTGAAATCAACACAAGACCTGCCACTGAAGCCACAGCTGCAGCCAGGGTCTAGCCATAAATTTACCTTCAACACCACCATGAGTCAAGTTCTACTGGTATAAGACAGCACAGTTCCCACTTAAGCCAAGCAGAAAACCTGGAGCCACAGAGGAACCTTGTGTTTAGCACCAGCCTCAGTGATGGCACGCTGCTCAGAAGGCATTCTGCCTTTGGTATATGTTATTTCACTATTCCAATGCATTAGTCCTGCAGATAACTTATTTTGTGAATATCAATGGACTTCTATTTAATTTGTGAAGCTGTATAGGATCTTTTAGGTAGATAATTTAATGCTTGCCAACTTCCATTAATTTTTAACTAGGCTTTCTACCCTGGAAGACATACTGAAACATTCTCATTTCAGATCAGGTGGGTCTATCTTTTGATTAAAGAGCCAATTTTTTTTCTTTCATTGTGATATGGATGATTAAATTTCTCTGCTAATTATCTGTATCACCTCAGAACACCCTGTACCTGACATAAAATATTTCAACAAAATAAGACTACATTTAATTGCATTACTCCTTTTCTTAATGATGAGAGGTTGATATAAGCCTGTCAATTCACTTTGAGTTATTCTCCACCTTGAGGGCAAAGATAACATTTCTTGCTCTTGGATTATGTTCCTACAACACCAGCAAATTATTTTTTCTCTACTTTGTAGTAGAATTTCAGTGGAATTTTAGTGACCAAATTAGGTGACCAAATATTTCACTGGAATTTTAGAGACCAAATTAGGTGACCAAGTATAGGCATTTTAATAAATGGTTTACTCTTCTTAGATGTGTTTTGTAAGCTAATTTCTTAATTTTTTTGAGGCCAGGTACCTAAGTTTCCTTCCTTTTGAAGAGCTTGATATCATGCTTAAAAGCAATCTTGTTGTTTATTGGTGTGAATCAATTGCTAGGATGGTGTTTTTGGAGTTCTCCAAAGTCGAGGATTTAGTTAATCTGTTGTGACAATCACTCGATTTTAATTATTTAAGTTTATGAAAGTGTGAACTCTCTAGATTAGGGCCTTTGCTTTATCACATTTATAAAATATTGGAGCAAACAGGGACCTGACATCTATCCAATAATATGAAATATTACCATAGAATTGTTGTTTTTCCAGTGTTAGTAAGATGGGTAGAGACCAAGAGTTTATCTCTGAATGTCTAAAATATTTAGGAAGAATAGCCAAGTATCTAATTACTTCTGTCATTTTCAGCTCCAAATCAAGGTCTATAGAATGCAAATGATAATTTACATCAACATTCTGCCCTCAGTTAAAGACAGTGCTGCCTAATGTGGAGGTAGAACTTTTCCTAATGGAATCAAAAGGAACTTTAGAAAAGTTATTATTTTTTCTAGGTATTAGTTCAGATTGCCAGCCTTGGGGTAGAAGAACCAGAGTTTAAACCTGCTTTGGACTTTATTTTGGGGAAGTTCTCTTTTACCTGGAATCATAAATTAATATATCCTCTCAATATCTTTCTAATGCACCTTATTGTGTCTAACTTAGATACGGTCATTCAAAGGTGAGGAAAGAGTTAAGTAAGGAAAATGGTGTTCATTGCAACAAATGCATGGGAAGCAACAAACAAAAATCTTTAGAAATCCTATCAGAAAAAAAAAAAGGATTTTGCCATCCTTCACTTATGAAGATACATATTGGGGTTTCAGGAAATTCAGCTATTGAGGCTTATGATGGGAGGTGAGAGGAACCTCTGGAGACTCTCAGTTGACTTAGGCAGACCAAGTGTGTCCAAGTAGGTGAACAAAAACATTGGTTTTGTTCAACACAGGGATGCAGAGAGCAGCTTACTGGGATACTGTTCCAGATTGCAAGGCAAGATGTGTTCTATTACCATCTGTATGGCAGTTGTCTTTTGTCAAGTGGGCAGTTTGCCTTATCTCTCTCTCTGAGTGATCACACCCACTCCTCCCTCTGGGGAGACACCTGCTGATAACAGCTATTGAATGTCACTGCATGGCTGATAAGAACTACAGAATCCCACTGGGAGACGTGAGCCCAGAGGGAGGAGCCAAGCATTCCTACCCGGGTATAACCTGGAGATTCTGGAACACCAGCACAGCTTCTGCACTGGATTTCCCAGAGGAACAGCAGCTGCCTCTTCCACTGGATCTTCAGAGGAAGACTGCACCCTTTCTACAGGATCCCTGCTCCAGCAGAACCACCCCTGACACTCCAGGAGGGCTGCAGCCACAATTCCAATGGGACTGCTACCAACACCCTGACCCACAGGGTGTCAGGTTGTGTTCTGACTCTGTCAGTGTTGTTTTAGTTTACTGCATTGTTTATTTTATCCTTTTATTTTCTTCCCTCTTAAAGAACTGTTATTTCCTGCTCCTATATTTTTTTGCCTGAGAGCCCCTTAATTTCAAATTTATAGCAATTCGGAGGGGAGGGGAGGGTTTACATTCTCCATTTCAGGGGAGGCTCCTGCCTTCCTTAGCAGACACCTGTCTTTTGAAACCAAGACAGATACTCTACCGAAAGGTATGAGAAAAAAGAAAAATGGTTCAAAACTTTGGGGTCCCTCAATCTCTCTCTGTCAGTGAAGTGACTGTCCAGGCAACCCACCTGGCTACTGAGTGACCATCCTGCATGGAAGTGAAGCAAAAACTTGAGCCATCCCTTTGAACAAAAACTCTTTGTGCCTGGAGTCTGGGGAGAAGATGGCATCTGCTCATGCTGATCACTGGGCTGCCATTGCAGCTCCTCTGATGGGAGCCACATTTCCAGGGGAGAACAATTTCAGTCTTTTGGGTGCCACCACCTCCAGCAGGCACATTCCCCAGCTGATCCCAAACCCAAGGATTTTCAAGATGTGTTTCTCAGAGCAGCAGTGAGTGAGGGATCCTGGCCAAGGCTGCTGGCAGGAGGAGACTTTGAGCTGCAGGCTTGGTGGACAGGAGAGGGCCATGGCCATGATGAAATGCAGGAGGCTTGTCTGGAATTCAGTGTGGAGCCTCTCTGTGATTTCTGTGGGCTTTCATTATCAATTTTGTTTTCTATTTCAGTCTCAGTTGTTCTCTTTATTTTTTTCTCCGAGAGAGAAGCAGAGTTCAGTGCTTGGTTTGGCAAGAGGTTACGTACGTATAATCTTTTGCATAACAAAATAGAATTAGAAAATGTAAATATAACTTAACTCCATTACTGCACTGAACAATAAAATGACCACAACACAGGCTACTGTGGCGCTCTGATAATTCATCATCCAAATTACACACCACATCTCCATTAGACTGCCCTTTTCCACAAAATTCATCTTGCCTTGTTGCGGCTGAAAAACAAAACCAATTTATTAAACACCAATACAAATGAAACAATGAAGTTCAGTGTTTGGAATGCAACATGAGGAAGCATTTTAAGGATTACAATCTTCTCTTACAGATAAATATATTTTTATGCTGACATTTTTAAATGCAAAACTATTTTTCATGACTGAACTTGTTTTGAAATGCAGCTGTTTTACATCATGGGAGTTCATAAGACATTAACTCTTTCTATAGGATAGATCCTTGGTTAACTGATCTTGGTTTTTAATTACTGGATTTTTTTACCAGGTGTCTTATGCACATCATGGATACGGACAATGTGCCTTACACAAGTAGAGTTAACCAGAAACAACAGGGCATAAAAAGGCAAAGCCTGGTTACGAGACAGCAAAACCTTCTCCTTACACAAGCAAGGAGAAAATGTGAAAGTTTCTGCGGGAATTGTGGTCATGAAAACTTTTATTTATCAAAACCTGAAAATTGTGCCTAAAAACTGTTTAGTTTTAAAATTGATGGTTAAGAATTTACTAAGTCACTCATTTCCATTGAAAATGAGTCCTGTAAGCCCCCCACCAAATGAAGTTTTACAGACTGCTGAATATAAAACTCAGGCTACCATTTCTCATAAACTAAGCTAAAATATACTTTTTGTAACCAAAACTTGCATATTTATAAGAAAAGCTATTGACTTCTGTAATATCTTTATGCACGATGTTTTACAAATTGAACCCATCTCAATTGTCATTTATAGAGTAAAAAAAAGTCAAGGTCAAGCAAGAGGAATCATTGATTCTAAGGATGAAATAGTGGCAAATTCAAAATGTAAACAGCATGTTTTGACCAATCCATGCTGTAAAAGGACACAGAGATCAAGCACAGAGCAAAATGGGAAGAGTCAGAATAACATTGCCACAGTGGCTCTGAAATGGAAATATGTGGACCAAAAGGAATTAAAGACAGTGGAAGACTTGGAGCACTAAAGCAGAATGTGAGTGGAATTCAGACATTTGGGTCTACAGGTGAAATCATAAGAATTTGAGCTCAGCCCACACCTAACTCTGGTACCTTTTCAGCTCCACGGGCATTGAGGTTTGTGACCTGCACAGTTGTCCTGGGTTCACATAGACCTGGTGTCCCCAAGCCAGTGCCCTGAGTTTGAGAAGCCATGGTGCTCCACAGCTCATTTGTGTGCTTGGGCTGCCTGAAAACCAACATCCAGCACCCACCCCACAGCTTTTGGGTCCTCTCCTCAGCCTTTTCCATAAGGAAAGAGGTGGATCCCCAAGACTTCTAGGGCCAAGAGCTATAACACACACGCAGACTCCCTTAGAAGTTGAGGAGGAGAGCTTGGAAGCAGTTTTTATGGAGAAAAATGGCATTATTTTCTCAAAACTTTACTGAAAGACAACATTTATATTTATATTACAAAATTTATATTCTGCTGCTGTAGCTAGAAGTGGATTGAGATCCTAACCCCAGGCAGCCACTCGCTCTCTTTTGTCTCTCATTCAGTTCCACTCAAATCCTTTCTACCTTCTTGAAATTCAAGTGTTCTGTGTTTTTGTTGAATACAAAGAAAATAACTTCTGAACTCAAAACAGGTCTTACAGATCTGGGCCAAATTCAGAGTGGAGTAATTTGATGTAACTCCAAATGCTGCATGAGTTTGGCCATTACAGTTGTATGCCTTACTTCCTCTTGAAAGAATTGATTTTTTTTTTAATTAAATAAAAAGTAGGCAGTTTTTGGTACAAGACATACAACTTGTCCCTAAGCAGCTGTAACATGCAGTCTGGTAAAGCAGTTGCTCTGATACTTTTTACCCCTCTGTAAGAGAATTTGAAATGAAAGGTGCTTATGAGACAGGAGCTAGGAATATGTCTTCTGGTGCTCTCTTTTTTTTTGTGGTGTTCCTCAGGCTGCTCTTGCCTGTGCAATAAATACTCCATCTATTCTGGTTTCAGCTGAGTCTGAATTCTGTGTGAATTTATGCGTCTATGAAGTGAATAAATTAGATGTGAGCTGAGATGAAGGAACGTAAGAAAAATTATTTTCTCTCCCTTATAACTCCCACAGATTAATTCTAGTGCCATAGCTATTGTTTTTGAAATTAAAAATGGCAGACTACCAGTTGAGTTAACACAATACCTCTGTAATACTTACAGAATGGAATCCAGGCTGGCTCCTGCACAGGTAAAATGGACGTGGGTGTTTCCTCTTCTTTCGTGTGCATTACAGAAAAATGGCTTGTCCTTACTCCTTTGTGAGAGATGCTTCACAACCTCCTGGCTGTTTTTGTGCAATGTGCTCATGATCCAGGCCCCTTTTTCTTCTTTCTCTTCTCATTTACTTCAAAACCCTTTTAAATGGCTTGTCTTCAAAGACAATCAACCTACCCTTCACATCAACCTACCCTTCATATTTGCTCTCATTTTCCCAAACTGTTTTCCATGGCTTATCTCCATGTTTTCTCTCATTCTCCATGATATATTCTATGTAACTTTTCTTTAAAGTAGCCTCTTCTCTGCAGTGGTCTAGAGCTCAGTTCTCAGGCCTGAACTAACAACAAAGCCATTTGTGCACTTGCTTACCATTTGTGTAATAATGAAGCGGAAATCTGCGTGCTGCCCCACAGCCTGCACAGCTCCAGCCCATAAATGTGAAAGGAACTAAAATGCTGTGACATTTTTATGAATACAGAAGCAATTAAGTGATGGACATAAGTTTGTAAAATCGTATTAATTACAGAGGATGGATGCAGCACAAAGGAAAGATGGTCCAATGAAGATTTGTCATGTCTGCTGATATTCTTCTGTGACCTCAGGCACAGTTCTTGAAATGTCTATAAGGACTCACTGTCTTCCACAGGGCTGAGTGCCAGGGAGCAGCAAAAGCAGAGCTGCTCCTCAAGGGAGAAGGAGCTGGGAGACGCAGGGCAGCACCCCACAGACCTGAGCAGGGCTGTGCTGGTAAAAGCCTGAGCATCCATCCAAGTGAAATGGGGTGTCAGATGCAGGTCTTTCCAGCAAGATCCAACAGGAGAGCAGCTTGAGACAAGCTATCCTTGAGGAAGGTTTGGGAGTGTGTTGCAGCCAGAATTGCTGCTGGTAAAGTCCAGGGTAAGGAAGCAAAAAGGGCCTTTGCATGGTATCCACAGATGTTTAATTCAGCTGCCCAGTAAGATGTCCAGGACCAAGGCACACACACATGGAGGGTCCAGGTTTCTCCTTCCCTAAGGGTGACCCTGCTCTTGGGGCAGTACAAAGATGAGGCCAATCAGGGAATAGGGAGGGAGTGGCTCAGGGACATAGGAACAGGGAAAGGAGCCAATGGTGTCTTAACACCTTTTTGAGGGAAGATTCTTGTGTCTCCCTAAACCAGGGAATGCCCCCCAGGGTCTCCACAGGGGTGAATCCAGGGAGGGCAGTGTCTGTGCCAGGACAGCAGGAGGCTGGGCTGGGCTCAGGGACACCTGCAGATTTGGACACCTGAGCACAAACTTAAACAGAGCTCCTGGACATGGCCAGAGATGTGGACACAGGTGCAAGATGAGGCTGGTCAGGCAATTCATGCACTCACAACACTGGAGTTAAGCACTCATAACCTATGAGGACCCAGACCTTAGCTTCTCTGTGCACCAGTCCATGGAAAAATTAGGACATTTCTAGTTCTATTCCAGGCTTCTCGTTAGGAAACAGGTTGTGATGTTCAGGATTTGTCCTAAGAATATCACTTAGAAGCCAAAAGTCATTACTTTCAAGGAAAGAGCTTTGCCAGCAATATTACAACTGTTCAGGTCTTAACCTGCACACTCTGTTCTGGAATATTCACAATCGAAATGGGGAAAAAATTATCAGTCAACAGAATTTGCAGGTCTGCTTGCACCCAGCAGCCCTCACCCAGCTCCTCCAGGCACTGGGCAGGGTCCAGTGAGCTGCCTCCCATACCCAGCCTTTTTCACCCTTTCAAAGCACAGCTGTAGCATCTTCTCTGTGGAGGAGTTCTGTGCCACCCAAAAAATCCTGAAATATCAAATTTCGGGTACATAAGATTCAGGATGGGACCTCCATGCAGTTCTACTTCAGCACAGAGGGGCTGGTTAGGAATGATGAAAAAACCCTGAACCCACAGTCACAGGAGCTCTTACAGAGCAGAGCTGTTCTCTGTGCAGTTATATCTGCTGACTCAAGGAGTTTGCACCAGTTTCTGCCTTCAAACACATTTCCCAGAGCAACCAGATTGTGCCCAGCCTAAGACACCACTGCACAAAGCTCCCACAGAGACTGAGAGAGTGCCTGGGACCCTATAAGACATCAATTACTGGGACAAAATCCAGGATTTGACTTTTCCTAAGGACACTCTGAAATCAAAGGCTGATGAGGGAGCAACCTTCATGGTCAGATCAGTCAGCGGGATCTCCACTGGTACAGCAGTCCTCCTTTTCTGCCTACACACCATTCAAATATCCAATCTTTTTTTAAAATAATTTCTTCCCAATCTCAAGCATCTGACTTTCCTCTGGCTCTTTTGGAGGTGCTGCCCCTGAAATGAACTGTAGAGCCATGGGCACAGTAATTCATCATACACTTTTCACCACTGATCATTTGTTGCCTACCCCATTTTTCCCAGGGACTTACTTTAACTCCAAAATTGATGGTGAAATAAATAGACAAATAAATCAGCCAGACAGAAATATCTCCCCTTCTATTACCTGATGCTCTAAGATATGCTGGTTTCCTCCTCACCTCCAAATTCAGTTTTGACTGTGGAGCAGCTCAGATAATATTCAATCTCCATTCCTCTTTCAGGTTATCTGTATATAAAACCAGCATGAAAACAGCAACCTGCTGGCTCTGGAAAACTACAGTGCTATTGGAAAGAGCTTTCTGAGTTTCAGGGGTTTTCACCACAACCTTCTAGCACACCAGGGTGCAGATATACAACTTCATAGCAAAAACCCCCTGAACCTTGTCAGTACAACAGCTCTCAGCAGCTTTCTTGTTCACACTGCTGCCAGGGGATCCAGGGACTAAAGGAGACCTGTAACAGGAGCCTTACAAATGCCATCAGCTGATCCTGACATGCTTTTGGCACTGCCAGAGGGACAGACAATAGTGCCCCACTGTGCTGTCTGGTCTTTTTTCAGTACAGATAAAATCTGAACACGGAGACAGAACAAAGAACAGCTGAGCAGTGTCCAGTCAGACGTTGATTTACTTTTTGGAACTAACATATTTTTGACACAGCATTTCTGGTTATAAACAGAGCCTGGCAAACCTAAAAATTATGAGCAAGGACAGAAATTTGAAGTGGCTTGATGAGGCCAAGAAATCTTCTTCACCAGTTCACCCAACAGGGGAAAACAACAAATGAGAAATTACATTAAAACAAAAAAAAATTACATTGATTTGTGCTTCAGCCAGCACAAGTCAACACAATTCTGTTCAGGTCAGAGAACTTATCCTGATTTACATTAGATGAGCACCTGGCCCCATATACTTTATGATTCATCACAGCAGATTTAACTTTCATGGGTATGACCTCCTAACTCTGGGATCACTCTTGTAGAGCTGGTGTCAAATGCAGTCTGTCACAGATGTGTATGTTTGTAGCTATTATTTCAAGCACACACCAAATGAGGCTTGAAATCCCTGTACATACTTAGAATTAAGATGCAGCGTTGCTTCATGCCTTGACTGCAAGTAGCTGCATCCACACTAAAAGTGCTCAGTAAATGTGTGGCAAGGAGCCTGACTGGCAGAGAAAGAGCAGGAGCTGCAGCCCCTCAGGGGCTGTTTCCTGGCTGTGAATACAGCTTGCTGGAGACCCCAGGCCTTGCTAGAAACAAGCTGTCAGAGGGAAAAGAGCAGATCTGTTTGTGCAGCTGGCTCCTGTCAATCAGCTTTTAGTTTATTCCTGATGTTCAGAATTGCTCCCGCTGCACAAACTTTCTATCCAAAAAAAAAAAGCACCAAAATAACCCTGTGTGAAAGTAGCCCTGGGTGGACACATTTGTAAAAAGAACAGTTCTTAACAAACAATTCAGGGAGCAGTTCACACAGCAAAGATGACTGATTGGAAAGATGACACAAGCCTTGAGCATGAGGTGTGTACGTGTTATATCATGTAACGGGAAACTTCCTTGGGAATAACCAGAACATATCTGGCCAGTAATAAAACCAGTGATGTAATTTTGCAATCCAGTAGAGGGCAAACTTAGCCTATATATTCTCAAAGTGCTCCTAAGACAGTGCATGGCTGATGTTCAGACATGTTTATCTTTCATTTGATAACCTACAAAGATATTTAGCAACCAGCAGCACCAGAATTTATAAGATGAAGCTGCTTCAATCATAACCATAATTCAGTGACTCTTCAGACAAATCAATGTTTATTACAAAATCAACAAACTGATAAGGAACAACATACACTTTGAATATTTTCCATTACCATGCTGTTTTATCCCATTAATTCCAATATTTGATTAATCAGCACTTACACACCTATTTTCTGGAGTTTGCCCACATACATAACAGATAAATGAAGAATTCACCTCCCTGCTCTTAATAACACATATCAGAACACCAGCTTCAAGCAGATTTGTTTTGAGTTAGCTGCTGTCTAAAAGAGTAACATCTGCTTTAAACCTGGGGCTGTGGTTGTGAAGTAACACAAGCATTTTTAGAGAACATTTTCTTGAAGAACTTCTTTCCCCTAGTACAAAATCATGTCGCTGTTATTGGCCATGCAGTTCGCCCACAGCCTTCCCAGCAATTCCTTACCCTGGCCAGATGAGCTGCACGGTCCATTTTTGTTTCTCAAAGTCTGTTTCACATGTGTGTCTGTTCCTCTCACAGAAATCATGGCTCACAGCCAGCAGCTGAAGGTGCAAGGAGCTCAAGCTCAGCTCCTCAGCTCTAGGGATGAACAGCAAAGCTGGTGCCTGTTCTTGTTGGGAACCCTCAGAGACTGCCACAACAAACTTAACCTCAGAGCAAAGGTGTGAGGACATCATCACTCACAGGGACTGAGCGAAGGAGGGATTCTGCTCACACAAGTGAGATTTAGGGACCAAGTGACTTTTCTTGTTAGTGGTGACTTTTTTTGGTGGTAGAGCCAAAGGAACCAGGACTGCACTACTGTGAGTGCCACCCATAGTGAGAGGGACCCTTTGGGGAGGCTCAGGTGAACTCACTCCTCAACAGTCTCACAACTCAAGACACTTGAGTTTTACTTGAAAAGCTGGCACTGGCCTGATGGGTAAACCTTGTGTAAAATGTTTACTCTGTTACTGCAATAAGGCAAACTGACAGCCTGTATAAAGTGCTGAGATGAAAAGCACTGAATTCATGCCTGAATTTTGGGAAATGTCACTATTTCTATGAGCAGTCTCTCTCTTGCTGAAAGCTGAGCAGCCTTGCTCAGACCAGCCAACCACTTATGCTTTTACTTTGAACTCCAGTGACCATCCCCACATGAAAATTTCCGCAATTTTTAAACACGCCCATGCCTGGTGCCAGCATGCTCAGTAGGACCCAGATTTCTGTTGGCTCTTCAGAAACCATCAAATGATGTCCTCTCTTGGGAGTCTCTAATCTTCTCTCAAACCTTTAGGGAGCTAATGAGGGGAATGCACACGTTTTTTAAAGCTCACAGACAAACATGCATATACACACAATTTACACTCAAGCAAATGCAGGAATATTCACCTGAAATCAGTTCATTTCCTCAAGAACAAACCCAACACAACCCATTTCAGTTGTGATGCTTTCAGCAAATCCATCTCCTGGTCTGCCCAGCTGCTGTCCTTCCTGATCTAAATGAGCCATGTGTCATTAATTAACCTTTCACGTCATTGATCTTGTGGGGGACACCAACCTGCCTGTGTGAATCTGCCATCCCATCCATCAGCACCTTAAACTGACACCACTAAGAGTTACATCCTCTCCCTTCCCCAGAGTTAGCAGCAGCTGCCTTGCCTCATGCCTCCCACAAAACAGATTATTTCCTCTGAAGATGCAGAACAAAGAGATCAAAAATCAGAAAGGGACTACTAAGGGAAAAAAAAGAGACAAAGAAATGTAATCAGCAGAAATATCTAAATCTTTTTCCATAGGAGAAGAAGGCTGTTGCAGGGCTCAGTCTTAATCTAGTTTTCTTTTCTGCCCTTTCAGTGTGAAGTCTAACTGAGAAGAAATGACTATTGAGAAGGTTAACCTCCTAGACACAGAAATGGACCAATATCTACCCATCTGCTCTCCAGGAAAATGCCCATAATGAAATCAAAACTCTTCATCCCAGAAAAAATGCTTCACCAGATCAGGAGCTACACAATCCCTTCCTCATGGGTGAGTTTTCTGCAGAACGAAGGAAAAAATTAAAAGTAAGGCTTGACTTATTTGACTGTGAGTAGGTAGATTATAAAAGATGTGATTCTAGGAAAGAGCAATAAGGCACAGGTAAATGCAATAAGGTCACAGGTG
Organism: Diglossa brunneiventris; assembly: GCA_019023105.1. NCBI lineage: Eukaryota > Metazoa > Chordata > Aves > Passeriformes > Thraupidae > Diglossa > Diglossa brunneiventris. Next base: position 7,559,324 of record CM032354.1, on the reverse strand, counting down.
GTATGGAAAAAGGAGAGTACCAAGGAAAGGTCCTGTGCAAGCAGAGCAGCAGAAACCATCAGGTGAACACCCTCAGGCTCTGCTGAGAGCTGTGTCATTCCTGCAGCTTGGGGCTGAACTGGATTAGTTAATAACAGAGGCAACATTGGTCACCAGCAAAAGTCCTCATAGCCAGAAACTGGACCACATCCAGTAGAGCCAACAGAACATTTCTCATGAAGAAAATTGAATTCCTCTTGGAACCTGAATTCCTAGAGAGTCTAATGATTAAATACTGCTGGGCTTTATGCAACATCAAAAAAAAATAATATTTGTGGTTTCATGCATTCACTAAAGAGAAAAAAAAAACAAGATAGATGAGGTTTGCACAATTCAAAATAGTTTCTTATAAAGCAAAAATTCACTATTTCTTTTTTAATATTTGAGTGTACTTAATCTTTCCTGTGCGTCTTACAAACATCTCAACCCTCTTCTATTTTGCTGTATTAATTTTCATGCATTATCAATTTCTGTTGTTGCAAAAACTATAGTCAAAGAAGCTGATACTGAGGGAATTAGAGTCTCATTTTAATATTAGACTGAGTTGGCATAAATCCCAATTTGGAGCACTTCTCAGTGATCACATGGAAGCTCTCCACAAGGATCACCAGACAACTGAATCCCTGCAGAGTTCTCTGTCAACCTCTGCCCACAGTTATAAACTTGGCCCACCACTGATAACCGCAGGCATAACACACAAAAGAACATCCATCTGCCCATTCTCATCTCCTCTGCTCACCTGGTCATTGCTAACCCCAACCAGTTTCTTCAAGGGATGTCTGTTTTAATTCTGGCACTGGCTGAGGTGAACCAGTCACCACAGCACAACTTCTCAAGGAGGAAGTGCTACACTAGAAACTAAATACAGCTTGAGAATAGAAGAGGGAATGATGGGAGTTTCTCCTGCAGGAGCTGAGACACACAGCCCAAACACACCATTTTGGCAGTGACTTTTCAAAATTGACTTTTCCAGCATTAAGGGTCTGAGCGTATTTTGCTGTCAAAGATCTTAACATTTTAATAGATTTATTTCATTTATGTACTTCAGAGACACACATGACAGGATGATGCTTTCCAAGAAGGCAAGCACTAGATGAATAAGACAGCTTTTATAGTGAACTCTGGCTGTGAATTTAATTCTCCTGTTTGACACAGGCACACTTGCTGAACAGTCTGTGCCAGAGATGCATGTTTAAGCAGGGCACTTAATCAATATTTACCATAATTTTGAAAGACGTCTGAGCACAGCCTGGGAAGGAAGACAACACTAGATGAATAACCATCAGTGAAACACGGGGCTCTAAAACTTTCCAGATAATAAACTGCTCACAGGGCACTGGATGTCAAAGACAGTTAAATCCATATTATAAGCAGCCAGACTTGTGTAATGCTGTTTCAGCCTTCTGTGCTGTGTTCTCAACTACAAAACTTGTGTACCACAATAATTCACTTTTTATCATTAAATGAACTGTCTGATAGTCTGTGACTCATCTGGGCTCTGCCAGTCTGTCTTCCCCCAGGCTTTGCACCCTCACTTCCTAGAGACAGCTTTTGAACCACCCTGTCCAAAACCCTCTGCAGTTCTCCACTCAGGGAATCATCTCAAGAAAGGCACATCTCTAACTGCCAAGCCAGTTTTTGGTACTCACTGACATCTGGATGGACCCTCTGGTGCCAAAGGCTGTCTGAACAGAACTGATGTGGACCATTTGGTAAAAAAAATCAAAATATGGAGAAGTTAATTCTCCCCACAGTATATGAAATACAGAGAAGGGGTTCACTCCAATTTTACTGATGGAAGAAATGAATTCTGAATTTGAAAAAAAAATCACCATTTAATTCCTCACTAACACAAAACTCTAAAGGGAAATAAAAAGTCCATCAAGTTACAGGAAAGTTTCAAGTCTAAAGCATTTTAATTAAATATGAATTATAAATAGATGCATGATTAACAAAAATATAATTTTTTACTATAACAGCCGAAATATTAATCAAAATGGTAAAATAAAACCAAAATATTTTCTATATTTAAACAAAAGAAACCTGACACAGTTAATTTACAATCACTCTCCATTAAAGCTTATATTAAAACTGAAACCAATTTGTTCCTGAAAAATGTGCCTACTTTGATTTAGCTGTATTTCCTGATGGTTGTTAAATTTGAAATGTTTTTGACCTACTCTAATTGAGAGACCTCTACAAGTCTAGAAACTGCTCAAAGCAGAGAGTATTTTAGATGAGAAAGAAAGATGTGACTAGATGTCCATAGGTATGTCAAATGGCCATTCGATGACAATCTGTGCCAGGAATAGGAAGAAAGAAAGAAGGGAATAGCACGTGTTTCCAGAAATGTTTGTGAAATATTTTTTAATCCTTCTCATTAACTCCTTCACATTGAATGATTTCCCACACCTGAAGCATCAGGTTTTAGGGCTCAGCTTGAGTCTTACTTTACCAGTGAGGCCCATAAATGTCACATTTCTTAGTATAAAGAGATGAGCATGGGGAGAGTTTTGTAACTGAATTAATAAATCTGTGTTAACATCTTTTCTGCATCTCCCAAAAAACCTCAGCTATCTGCTTCTTTTAGGCTCTGGTTTTTCAAAGGCTTTCATGGTTGCTTAACCTGAAGGAGATGAATGTATATTTCTAAATGTTACATTCATTTTTAAAATATGTATATTTTTTGAAGTGAAATAGATACTCAAATCTCTGCAGCACTGAAGCACCAGAATACAAACTCCCTGAAACAATCTTCATATGTGTCTCACACACTGCTGTCAGCATCTTTGGTTCTTGCTCTAAATCAAACACAATGTGAGAGCTACAATAATAAATAATGAAGTTTTCAGGACGTGCTTTTGGGAGTGTGTGAAAGCATGAAAGAGAACTGTATCTTTTGTTTGACAACAGATGAAGCAAGTCACACAGAATCAAAGAATCAAGAATCACAGAATAATGAGGTTGGAAGAGACCTCTAAGATCATCGGGTCCAACCTATGCCCTAACACCTCAACTAGAAAATAGCACCAAGTGCCATGTCCAGTCTTTTTTTAAACACATCCAGAGATGGTGATTCTACCACCTGCCTGGGAAGAGCACTCCAGTACTTTATTATTCTTTCAATGAAAAATTTCTTCCTAATATCCAACCTATACCTTCCCTGAGGTTGCTTGAGGCTGTGTCCTCTGGTTCTGTCAGCGCTGCCCGGTGGAAGAGACCGACCCCACCTGTCTACAGCCTCCCTTCAAGAAGGTGTAGAGAGCAATAAGGTCACCTCTAAGCCTCCTGTTCTCCAGGCTAAACAGCCCCAGCTCCTTCAGACATTCCTCCCCAAGCTTGGATTCACTCAGGGGTCCAAAGTGACTTCCATGCCCTGTTGCTGCATGCCACATGTCCCAAGGCATGTGGCACATCCTTTTTACAGCTCCTCAAGCCTTTCTGAGTAAGGGCAGTGCTCTGGCCACCAACCCCTGCACAGGGACAGGGGGAACCTCAGGAGCAGTGCAGAACTATGGAACAGCTCCTTCTCTGGCACACAACTGCACGGGAGTAGGGGCAGAAAGGGGAAGCATCCTTTCAAAATCTGCTGAAGCGATGTGGCCACATCAACGCAAAAGTTCCCCTACTTCCTGTGGGATTCACATTCTCTGAACCTGAGAGAAGCAGAGAAAAGAATGATCAAAACAATTCTTATCTCATTTGCTGGGCCTGTGTTGTGCCAAAGTGGAACGCATTGTGGAAGATTGTTTACCTGAAGGCAATTGGTGATTGGATTCTAGTGTGAGTGTTTTGATTCATTGGCCAATTGAATCCATGTATGAGTCAGGACTGTCAGCTGACAGTCACGAGATTTGGTGAGTGAGTGCTTAGCAGATTCAGTTTAGATGTAAGGCAATATAGTGTAATATAATGTAGAATAATATAGCAAAACAAAGTAATTAATTAGCCTTCTGATATCATGGAGTCCTCCTCATCGTTCCTCCTGGACATCGGGCAAAATATCACTGATAACTTCTCCCTCTGAATTTACCTCAGACCCTAAAGGGAGAACAGTGGCCTAAAAATCTGCTTGGGAGGAGAAAATATCAACCACAAGTGTCAAATAACCCTATACTTCTAGATATGTGGAGGAAAGCAACACATACACTTTCTAGAGCATGAAATGGGTTTTCTTTTGCTTTTGAAATAAGCTCAGAATTATATAAATGCTACCAAAAATAGGGAATGCTGCTACTTCTTCTACTGGAAGTAAAATTTCCTATTTTTAATGCAGATTATTTCTTCTCTATTGGATCTTGAATAAAGGTGACTGCTGTTACTTTCAATTGTATTTGTCACCATACAAACAGAGGTGAAACAAATCCAAGTAAGATCAGGTTCTGAGAGAATGATGATGACACAAAAACTGAGCCTGTGCTAGGAGAAAAGAGAAGCTTGTCTTGTTCAGCCTAGTGAAACAAAAGCCCAGAGGGGATGTGAATGTCTATAAATACATCAAGGAATACAATAAGAGAGGAAACAGAGCTATTTAAGCTAAAGGACAACATTGGCGCAAGAACAAATGGATATAAACTGGCCATGAATAAACTGAGGCTGAAAATTAGAAGAATGTTTCAAAGCAACAGAGAAGTGAGGCTCTTGAACAATTTCCCTGTGGGAGTAGTGGTGGTAAATCACCCAATTTGTTTTAAGATGGATCAGCTAATTAGCTTATGAAAGGGTTTATCTGACAGAGGCTGACTATGGCAAGGGGCTGGCCTCAGGCCCAGATGCCCTTTACAGCCCCACATTTCTAAGAAATTTAAGGTATTAATCCAGTTCCTTATTGAATGGCATCTCATAATGGTTTCTAAATCCAAATTTATTGTTTTTCCTGAGTGATTCCATTACGCAACACCACTGATGTGCCCATTACTTCCAAACACCAAAAAAATGACTTGCAGGAGTTCTGGTTTAGTTTTGTTTGGTTTTTTTTCCCGCCAGACATGCACCAGACTAAGCACAAGCAAAGTGGTGTTCAGATGTTTAGGGCACAAGGGGTGAGGGTGGTAGACAAAGGTAAGCCAAGGCAAGAGCAGTATCCTTGTAAAAATGCTTTTGAGGGAAACAAACCATGACCTACAACTCTTAGTCTTAACATTTCCATCTTGCTTCATCCTTTATACACCAAGCATTGAGTGTTTCAATCAGATTTAAGCAAAGTTGTGAACTAAGGTGGTTCATAAATTTCTGAGTGATGGAGATGGAGATAAGTGGCCCTCTGGAGGACAGGGGAAGTTCTTGATTACTCATTTCTGGCTGTTCATCATTTCCAGTTACCTGAGAAGTCAGGTCTCCTCCTACCTCTCACTTGGTGACATTTTTTCTTGGTACCCTGTCAAACCCCCTGGCTGCACCAGCGCTCACCTTGATAAGTGCTGATGTCTTTGTAAAGATGCACAAAGAATACAGCTACACCCGTTCCATTAATTTCTCATCCTACACAACAATAGAGTTTCTTTTAATCATTTGGGGGGTTTCGTTTGTTTTTTGGTGTTCAGTATTTGGGGGGGGGTTTATTTTTATTTTAAGGAATGGAAACCCACTTTGTTTACTTGAATGATTACTTCACCAAAACATGATCCTGGTCAACTGAAATTTCTCATTTCCCAAACCACTTTCCAAAGAAAAAAATTTTACTATGTAGGCAGGTTTAGTGAGAAACCTTGAAGAGGAGGATAATGCTCTTTTGTGTGATCTTTGCCCAGCCCATTCCTTCCCCCAGGGTTGCAGCCTCTCACTGTTTTCAGGGGTTTGAGGGCAGGAGGTTGAGGGTTTTTTGGGGGAGAGTGTTTTTTTGGTTTTGTTTTTTGTTTGTTTTTGTTTTTTGTTTTGTTTTGTTGGGTTTTTTTTAAGTTGGCTTTTGTTTTATTAGGCATTTCTTAGTTTGGCTTTTTTTTTTTTTTAAGGTAAATCCCTTTCAGAGAGAATTGAAAATTCATCTTTGTGAGTTAAGGTACTACCAAAAAAATCAACAGATGCAGTGTTTAAGGGCAGAAGAAAATTGCACTTCACAAACAGGGTTATTCTGGGGCAAGGATAGTCTATTGTCTCAATGTCACCCTGGTACTTTGGGTTTTGCAAAGTGGAATTGTACAATTGAACACTGGCTGCAGTGTTGTGCTTTCAGTTTGAAGTTTTAAAATTATGGGGGGTTTTTGGGTTGTGGTGTTTTTATTCATGTGAACCACTCAAGAGTGAACTTCAATATTTCCAGTTAAATTGTGAAAGAGGTGGAATAGGTATATCCTTAAAGGACACATTAAAGGATATAATCTTTCTTGCAGCCAATTGCCTACACATAATGTCCAACTAACCAAACAGGTAACCCCCAGTTTTTAAACATCACTGAACATCCTGCACAAATCATTTAGAGTAAAACCCCATCCTGATCTCAGTCCAGGACACTTTGTGCCAACTGAGCTCTAAGTAGGAGGCCAGCCTAGGGACAAAGACTGAACAACAGGACATCAAAATTCATTCCCATGTCCTTCTGCACCTCCTCAGACTTTACAATCAGTGGCAATCCTGCCAGCCTTTCCTGGGGCACTCAATTTCCCAGTATCCAGTTTGTGCATCAACCTCAGCATTGTCTTCTGCACCAACCCATTGTGATACACAAAACCCGTGGTTCAGAGCAGCTTGTTTTGCTACCAGTTTGCACAGTTATGTCTATGTAAAAATACAAAACAGCCCACTGAGCATCTTCTGTCCAGAGGCCAAGTAGCAGAACTCCAGCCATCCAGCTGCAGTCCCTTGCTCCACCAAAACAGGGAGCATATGTTGGCAGCCCACTGGGAATGTTCTTTAGCCTCTGCTGTGGCTGGAGCTGTGCCCAAACACTTCTGAGGGCACCAACAGAGGAAAACTGTGCCAGCAGCTCTGTAAACAGACTGGCACCATGGACACAGGCAGCTGGCAGGTGCTGCCCTGGCCCTGGGCAGATCACTGCATGGAATGCTCAGCACATCAGGCATTTCAGAGGGAAAGTGAGACCCCTGTAGTCATACAGAAGTTTGCTTTTGTGCCACAGCAAAGGAGACTAGCAATGATATCATAGCAATTTTATTTCTTTTTTTTTTTAGAAAATCCCTCAGAATACACTATGGGGAAAATCTGTGTTTGATCCAAAGCTCTCTAACAGCAACAGAAAGACATTCACAAGAGCTTCAGTGGCTTCTGCTAGGCTGGGAGAGAAAGTAATACCATGGATTAGAAACTAGGTAAAAAGAAAACATTAAGAATACATAGCACTTTTCAACATATTAGAATAGGAAGAGGTTTTTTACCAAGATTTCAGTTTATAGATTTTGGGGGTAACATTCTCAGAAGTGGCAACACTTCCAAGCGAGAGAAATAGCTGTAGTCAGGCTAGGAAGCACTGAAAAAAATGTATTTATACATTAACAAGGCATATGATAGGCTGATTAGATCAAATCTAGTGGTTTGTTACATGACCAATATGCACAGAGGCCAAGTTTGACATAATTATGCAACTTTGGCTATTTTGATTTGAGTGCCAAGCTATTGCAGCAAGTAAGGATAAGCACATATAAAAAGCATTAACCATAAAGGACAGATTATCAATTACTGTAAATTGGTCCTAAAGCTAGTAGACCTAAATTAATTTAGGTTAGTTTGGCTACAGCATTGTGACAGCATTGCCAAAAAATCTGAAAGTAATCATGGGTGATTTTGAATTCCTGTAGCATGAAAGGGCACTCATAAAACAGGATTGCTCCACAGGGACAAGAGTTACCAATAGATTGTCTATGAAAAACAGACCAATATTTTTATATTTAACCTTCTGAAAATTTAGTGAGGTAGCACTGTGTGTAAAAGGTTCTGCAAATAGATGAAGTTCCTGAATCTTCATGGATATGGACTATATGCTATTGGAGTATAAAAATACTGATAGTTTTCCTCAGTGCAAGGTAAAGACAAGTTAAACTAAGGGCACAGCTTTTGAGGTGGATAAGTGAACTAAAAAGACCAAGTTTTCTGAACAGAGCAGCCAACTTCTTCAAGTGTATGCACATAAATTGTTCAAATACTAAAAAAAAGTATAAGGAACAAATACTTCATGCTGTAGGTGCATGCATTCTGAAGCAGCTATGTTTAGATAATGCAAAGCATAAGCTGTTTTTCCAGGTACTTTCCAGTAACACAGTGACTGGGGCATGAAATGAGTGAAGCTGAGCTGTTACAGGAGCCAACACCTGATTTACAAGTCCAACAATACTGGGAGATGGAGACAACAAGAATGGAGATGGAAATTTGGATAAGAGCAGGCAAAACATCAGAAACTAATTATAGAAGTTTTGAGGTCAAACCCAAAGAAATTAAAAGGTTTTTTTGATCCAAGTGCTGATTCAGCCTTTGATGTTTTGTTTTGGTGGCTGACAGATATTTCCCTGATATTATTCTGCTTATTCACTGAAAACAACATCACACAATCCTTTTTTTCTTTTTCTTTTTTTTTTCCTGGAACATCATCTGAAGGCAATGTCCTGAAATAGAATTCAAAGGAAGATTTTTCTGCTAACAGTACTGAATTTCCCTTTTTTGGCAAAAAGCTATGTGAAATAATCTTTTGCTTTCATTAGGACCATGCTGTAGTCTCTTCCCCTATTCTGCACCTGCTTCTGGACACTGAACCAGCAACTAGGTCCAGATTCCTGCATCTCATTTAGTCTTTTTGCCTGACTGCTTCCACCTTTCATCCCTTCCTAAATCTGGATCCCCCTTTGGCCAGCTTGGCTGCAAGGCAGGAAGCATTTACATCACCTGCAATGTGTGGTGTCATTGCCACAGTGCAAACTCCTGTTCCTAGGGAGGTCCTCCACCAGCAGCACAGCAGCACGGAGGCACACAAAGCAATGACAAAGGAATCAGAAAGGTGTGAGAGATGTTTTAGTGTTGAATTGCAAGGTTCACTAAGTTAGAATCATAATTTGTTTAGGTTGGAAGAGACCTTTATGATCATTGAGTCAAACTGTTAACCCAGCACTGTCAAGCCCACCACCAAACCAGATCCTCAGTGCCACATCTCTACAGCTTTTAATTTCCTCCAGGGTCGATGCCTCAACCACTTAATCACCACAGGTTCAACATCCCTACCTCCCTCAGCCTTCTTCCAAAGGTCATAAACTCTTTTTTTTTTTTTCCTGAATGCCTACCAAAGCCTTGTGTTCAGCCAGGCTGTTTTCCCTACTAGCTTGTCCTACAGCACATGGGAATTTCCTTCTTGAAGAAAGTCCAATCTTCCTGGACCTCTTTGCCCTTCAGGAGTGTCTCCCAAAGGACACTCATCTAGGCTTGGACTGTTTCCTCTCTGCTGTACTGGATTTCCAGCTGACATCTGGTAAGTTGATGTCCCCCAAAAGAACAAGAGCCAGCGATTGCAAGACATGTCCCAGGTGCCAATAGAATGTTTCATCTGCCTCCTCATCCTGGTTCATAACAGATTCCCACCATAATCCTGCTCTTTTCTCTGGTTGTTACCAAAAACACTGAACCTGATTGTCACCATCATTGTGCTCTAGACAAGTTTCTCAAGTTTAGCCAGATTCCTTGCAAAAATGAACCTGGCTGCAATAAAATCCACAGAAAGCAGCACAAACTACAGCCTGCAATAAATTCCACAAGTGTAACATTGTGATGATTAAGATTAAATATGAACATCAATGTTAACATTTCTCTCATTTCCTCTGACACCCCAACCTGACTCAGGCATCAGTGTTTGATATTTTCAATGGAGAGAAATGTGCATTTCCAGCAGTTTTCATCTAAATGTCTCAGCTATTGAAAGTCAGTCCTTGGGAGGTGTCTCTTTCTTCCTGAATATTGTCCCTTCAGTGAGTAGTTCACCCACAGAAATTAACTCTGACAGCCCTCAGTTAGGAGAAATTAATTACACCCCAAGCAAGTAAAGAAACTGAAGAAAGAAGGAGTTTGTAGTGTTTCATGTATTATCAGTGGGCACTTCCACTAGCCTCATGAAAAGGTAATCTTTTTTTTTTTTGAGCTCCTCTAGTTCCACTTAGATATTCTAGTATTTCTTAGTTTCTCACAGTGTTGGAGCAGGACTTAAAGTATTGGCATTAACAGCAAAATTCTTAATGGACTCTGTGGCCTTTTAGCCACTTTTCTTGTTGCTGACAAAATGTATTTTTGATACAATAATTCTTTTTTTCTTTTTAATGGCATCAATTTCCCTTTTATTTTTTTTTTTACAGTTATGGGGTGGATTGCTGGGGGAGCTGTTTGCAAAAACTGCCAAGATTTCAGAATGTAGGAGATGGCCTCATTATGTTCTCCTTCAATTAGTCAGGGTCCCACGGACTGTACATACAATACTGCAAAAGTAATACCAAAGGATAATTTCTCCTATAATGTCAAAGTTTTCAGTGATCAAGGCTACCAAAAGAGCCTGATTAATTACCTTAATTACTTTTACACAAATCCTCTGTGTTCTTCTTTTCCTCCTGTGCATACTGATGCACTGCTGCCATCATAAACAGTTTTAAAAGGCAAGGGTTGCCATACTTTGCGTGGAAATTACTTTTTTCCCCCACAGTATTTACCTGCAGCTGTTGCCACATCAATCTTTCTTTAAAGTTTCAGTGCAGCCTTCTCTGCATTTTTTTTCAGGCTGATGCAGCTTTGTGACACCCAGTATTTACTCTGTCTCTAGCAATTCTGTGCATCTCATTCACGTGTATTCACATTCAGTTCTTTCACTCTTAATAGGAATGAATTTTCCTTCAGCTGTCATTTTAATACATAAACTGTCACATCACAAAGCTTACTCATACCTATAATGCCAGTGATTTCTGCCTTCCCCTGTACTTTTCCCCTTTTTTTTTTGTTCCCCTACAAAGCACCCTGTTTCAAAGAAATAAAGGAATTAATAGAAAGTGCTAAACTACTGGGCTTCTTTGGAGACAGGGGCAAAAGATGCCCAGCTCCACAGGAAAACATGCTGATTCCCACTGATTTTAACCATGTTCAGTGCATTAAATATAACCCCATGCCAGTATTTTACAGATCTGCTGTGCACAATAGACAGTAATGGCGCTGTAGAAGCTCTTAGGGCCTTTTATGAGAACTCTCAATATGAGAGAGTCTTTTATTCTTTTTGACAAGTGGATCCTTTAAACTGCTCTAGTAAAGGAAAGAATGGAATAAGGCAAAGCTAAAATTTTCGCTTTTGCTCAGCATGTCCAGATCAATGCTAATTAAGACAAAATAGAAAAGAGATTTCTAGGGATTTTGAGTCGAAATGTAATTATGTGTAATATAACTATTAAAAACAGATCAGAAAGCTTGATGCTGAGTTTTAATGAATCCCTATTTCTCTCAGACTGAGACACCTGGAGTCATACACAGAGCTATCTGAAAAGCATTCACAACAACCCAAATTTAGACCAAACTCACCTGATTTTGGGTCTTGTTATGACAGCCAATCTATTAGAGAGTTGCATAATCCTTTTGCTGCTCTATATAGGCAGTTGGTACAATGAACAGAGCACAGAGGTGATGTGATTTCAGTAATACATGCAGCTCAGGAGGCTTACAGCTCCATTCTGTACTAGATGATTTTTTTTTTTTTTTTTTTTTTTGTCTGGGCATAAAAGTATTATTCTTTTCAAGGTCAGATAAAGTATTTTGCAATAGTAGAAGTGGAAAGTACTGAAAGAATTTAGTATACAACTAAACCATCAAGCCTGCACTGTTTCTGGAAAAGATGGCACATAGCTCCCCAGAGGTGGGAAAGTGTGTCTTGTTTTACTTTGGTGTGTGTCAGAGATTGCTGTGTGTCATTCAGAGTTGGTGAAATGTTTGGGAAGGGAAATTCAAAATTGTAGGCTGTTGAAGTGTGCCCTGAGCAGAGAACTACATTCTATCAAAGAGCCTTCTGCAGATTTTACCTGTCCATCCTCTCTCCTCTGTGGAGAGAGGATATATTTTAGTAGAAGACTTGATAAAGTTGGAAAAACTGTCAGGTTTTTGGATACACAATGAACTTCTCCAGGTCAGGCACAGAAACACCTATTTTCAAAAAAAGTGCAAGCTAAGAACAGCTCTTCAGAATTTACTATTTATCTGAATCAGAATGTCTTAGAGAAAAGGCAGAGTCCACCTGTGAAACAGAAAGGGATGTTTTTCAGAGATCAGGGTGACAAAGGTGGTTTCTCCTATGGCAAATGGAAAGGAAGACAGTTAATTCATTAGTGGTGAAACATAAAAGAGTCCTCAGGGAAAAGAGCAAGTTTCCTACAGATATAACTTTTACCAAGCTGGTATTTGGGTTCAGCTCACTCCCCAGCTGCAGGGACAGAGACTAGAGGTGACATCAGCACTGTCACTGGAGCAGGGCAGCATCCCCATGGGACAACTGAATTGAGTTTTGCAGGGGGAGGGGGGAAACCACGGCACTGTGAAAATCCAGAGAGGGTCAGGGGACTCAGAGCAAAGCACTGATCATCACAAACGCATTCCTGGAGTGCTGCCACCATCCTTCGGCAGGATGCAGGACAGCACCGGCAGCTCTGCTGAGCAGAAGGAGCCTGTTCCTTTCCAGAGAGGTAAAAGAACATCTTCCATCACTGCTCCTTCCAGTGTCCCTCCCAGCTGGAGGTCAGACTGGCAAATTTATGAAGCCACTGTGGCCAAATACAAGTTTTTATCAGTATATGCTTGAACCTCTGCATTTTCAGTCACAACTCATTCAAACACTTCAACTGTAATGAAACCATCAAAATTATAAAAATGAAAATGAAAAGGTTATGCCACCATAGTGGTTTTAAACTTTCAGGACTTTTATCTGCCCGTGACAGCTACACCTGAAGGCTATGGCAGGTACACACAGAGGGTGGGATTTTCAAATGTACCATTGATGTGACCTGGCTTTTGCCAAAGGCAAACTCATTTCAGTTAACTAATAATCACTGCCCTGCAAATATGTCATCTTGAGTTATCATCCTTCCACTGTACCAAGAAACAGCATGAGTTAAAAAGCCCTGAGGGCTCCTGGGCCCTCAGACACATGAAATTTACCTGGAGATGAATACAACTAAATGCTTTACAAATTTGTACTTTTTTTTCCTGCTGGTAGAAGAAAAAGGACAGCAAAAATGGCTGGGTGGATGAAAGATGGAAAAGAATCTTTTCACCTGTACACCTGATGTTCCTCTTCATCCTGGTTTTTAATCTCTCTAATCTGAGCTATGAATTTCGGGTCAGTTGTTAGTAGGAAACAGCAAAGGTAGTGGGATAAATATTCCTTCAGGAGTTCACTGGTACTGAAGCAATGCCAGGTCTTATTCTGCAATGATGCTGAAACTGTGAGGGCTGAATGAATCCAGCATCAGCCAGCAGGAAGAAGTCAAGCATGAACTCTTACAATACACAGAAATACCATGGAAAGGGTATCTCTCCAGGGAAATGATCCACAAATTAAAGCTGGGAGATCTGCAGCAGCATTCACTCTGTCAGCTTCTTGCTCTGTCTTTTAAAGGCTGTGCTACTGTGTTTACTTAGAATTCACAGCATCTGATCTTCCTATAACACAGTTTCATAGTTTACTCTGTTCAGAAACACAGGAAACATTTCCAAATCAATTTCCAATATGTCTGAGATTCCTGCTGTAAATTTTTGAGCTGGGATGCAGAGCATCAAGGTTGGGATGGAATTGGTAGAATCTTTCACATACCCATCTCTCAGAAACAACTTCTCTGTTAGTACATTTTATGTTAGCAGTAATAATCATTAGGTCAGAAAAAGCTCAAAGCTTTTATACAGGTTTCTTTTTCCTTTCTTTTTATATAAATCAAAGAATTGTCCTCGTAATCATCTTGCTTGAACCAAGATGATAAGAGAAAATGTCCTGGGGCACTATCTAAGATGTCAAGGTCACAGGAGAAAATACATTCCCATGAACAATAAAGGTAATGGTTGTTCTTTTGAATTCAGTGTAACAAAAGTTCAATTTTAATTGAAATTCAGCAAAATTACTTCAAAACTTATCTTCTTCCTGATAGTGTAAATGCCAGAAATTATAAACTCAGATGAGCAGTATGAAAAGGAAATTATTTATTCCAAAGGCATGGGATCAGTCTGCACAGACCTTTCATAGCCCTCATGTCACATGCACATGTGGTACTGCAGCTCAGAAACTATTTTTTTCTCATACAGCATAGACATTTTTCAGTGTTTTCCTATTAGAGTTTTAACATTTAACATGTTGACTTCTTTATTTTCTTGCATCATGGATTAGAATCCACCCCAAACATTTGCAAAAGTGAGTACAGTCTGAAACATGCAGAATAAGAGAACATATTCCAAAGTCCTGTGTTAAATTTACCAAGGAGTTTTTTTACTGTTTTTCAAAAACAAAAGGCAAGGGACATACCCTACTAATGGCATTCTAAAGGGGTAAATCCTACTCCATGAGAGACCCCCTAGAAGAAAAAAAAATTTTTCAAAGCCTTACACATGAGAGATGCAGGTTCCTGGATTGTAAACGGTGTTAAAACACTCAGTTGTACCCATATACTTAATTCTCCACTGCTTTTCAAATTAAATAACCATTTTCAAGAGGACTTGATTTGCTATTTGCTTGCAATCTTTCATTTTTTTTTGTTGGCTTGATTTAAGTACTACAGAAACTTTTAGGTTTGAAAAGACCTTGCAGATGATTGAGCTCAACTGAGCACTGCCATGTCCACCACTAAACCATGTCCCTCAGTGCCACATCTACACATCTTTGAAATACCACCAGGGATGGTGACTCCACCTCCTCCCTGAGGGTCCCATTCCAATGTTGGACAGCCCTTTCAGTGAAGTTTTTCCAACTCTGTAATCCAAACCTATCCTGGTACAACTTGAGGTCATTTCTCCTTGCCCTGTTCCCTGGGATGAGAGCCTGACCCATGCCTGGCTACACACTCAGGGAGTTGTAAAGATTGATAAGGTCCCCCCTGAGTCTCCTTTTCTCCAGATTAAACACCCACAGCCCCAGCCACTCCCCATCAGACTTGTTCTCCAGACCCTTCGCCAGCTTTGTTGCCCTTCTCTGGACACACTTTGTCAGGATGGAGCTCTAAAGTTTGAGTCTATGGGAATTAACTATGGAAAGGACAGAAAGGACAGGACTGGGAGAAATCCCTCTGGAACAATTCATGTGAGGGAACTGCTTCCACATCAGCCCCCAGCCAAGCTGCATCTCAACAGCCACTGGCTCCTCCCTGTGGCTGTGCCCACCTGCCTCCACAGTGGCTATGGACTGTGTTATGGCTGAGCTCTAGGAACAGCAACGGAACTAAAGAAATGAAATTAGAATCAGTCTCCTACAGATGGCTCTGTCACTATAAAAGCCACCTGCTCTCAAATTAACATTTGTTTATATATAAATTTAGAACACCATAATAAATTAGCACCCACTCAACAGAAATGAACTCTTCTGAATGGTGCTTCTCTTCCCAGTGGATAATGGGAGGGGAAAATGCTTTTTCCCATGAAAGCATTCAGAACAGAAATGCAATAGAGCACAAAGAGTGGAAGTGTTGTGGATGGAGTACACACTTCCCATGTGCCAGCATTTACCCTGCACAGAAGACTTGGTTGGTAATTTTGCAAATCCCAACTGGAGTAGGCACAGAGTACCTATATCAATGCCTCAAATCTAAAAAATGTACAGCTGGGTACTAAATCAATAAAGTGGTCAAGCTTAAAGTTCATGCAAAAAAATGGAGAAAATAATAGGTCTAAAGAAAAGGAAAAAAAAGTGATAATAATTTAAAAAATGATTAAAATGAGAAATTTTAGCACAGAGATCCGGAAAGTGGTTTGGAGCTGTTTAAGAGATTAAGGGCTTTCACTGTGAGGAAAAGAATCCCAGATCAGTTAGTTCAATGTGCAGCTGAAACGAAGGCAGCAAACAAAATATGTGGTTGCTAGGAGGATATAACATAAATCAAAAGCACTACTGTAATTGCTATACACTGTAAGAAAGTGATAAGACCTCTCTGGGTATATTATACCTAGTCTTTGTTATCATCCCAAGGAAAGCTCCCATGCCTTTTCAAAGAATGCAGTGCAGAGCAAAACAAAGTGAGCAGCCAGCCTGAAAATTTAAATTATTAACTACAGATAGAGTTTGGAAGAGAAACTGACAAACAGTAAAAGACAAAGTCTGACAGATGTGAGTCTGAACATTGAGTATTATTGACCAAAAAAAAATTCTGCTTATGTCTGTCAGCCCCAAAGTTTGGATATTAAATTCCTGTCCCTTCCTGAATTCAGTGAACTGCACAAACACCTCCTAACCATCCCTGTGCCCACCACTTCCCTGAGGGTAGAACAGAAGTCCTTTCAAAGTCCTGAACGTGTTCTGGTCAAAAGTAGCTAGTCCCAACCCATCAGCAAAGATCCCAAGTGAGGTCTCATCTTACACAGATTCAGAAGTGAGTGTTAGACCTTGATCCTTCCAGCAGAATGAAAGGTATTCCTGAAATACCTTGGACAAAGAATTTCATGGCACAATTTCCAGTTGCAGAAAGGTGAAAGGACTTTCCTGCCTTCCAGGAGTAAGATGACAAAGAATGCATTAAACTGCAATGGAATAACTTCAATAAAATATTACTTCTCTAGACATATTGGCAGATTTTCTCTCCCCTGCACCCCAGACATATTCTGACAGGTTTTAGAAATACTGGAAGCAAAATATGGAAAGGATGCTTCATACAAAAGTCATGGGACACAGGTCTTAGTTTTCTCATGTGTACAAAAAGATAAAGAATTATCCGGAGGCACCACACCTGAATTTTGGCTCTTGACTCAGGGCACGAAGTTGAGAATGCGGGTACCTCTAACTACAGTCTCTGTCCCAGAATGGTCTGCCTTGAGCAGTTCAGCTATGGCCCTTCCAAAAGAGATCAAACTGCAGCCCTCCTGCCAAGGCAGAGCTCCTGTCCAACGCTGCAACCACTCCACTCCTTCCAGCTGGCCAGACTCTGCCTGGGTTGTTGGTTCTCACCAACCCCCTTTTCCTCCACGCTTCAGGTAAATCCAAAGACCATGGGTTGTGTGTTTTTGTTTGTAACTCCTGTACCCCCATTGCCCACCTATTTACTGATCCATCAACCTCATGTTTAAGTTTGTTAAATATACAGCTATCCACTTAAACTGCAGCAATGCAGTCATAAACCACAAGCTATAAATCAAAAAAATGCATTACCTTGTTTCTTATTGTATTAGAAATTGAAACTGCAGTGAAGTCACCTGTCTATCTTCCAGTAGGAATGACATGAGTGTTCTGCAACACTTTCCAGAACAAGAAAAACAATGGCCAAACACTGACACTGTTCAGGCCAAGGCTGGAAGCTCTGAGACAGAGGATTGTGAAGAATGTTTCATATATTGGGTGGGGAGAATTGCTTTTGGGCAAGTCCATCAAACTCCACCAACTATAAAGGGAGCCTGGAGGGGACCAGACTTCTCAATTTAATTTGTCAGCAAGGTTGGATGAACTCAAGCACACAAGTCCCTGTAGCAAAGAGAACCAGGGTTTTGCATCAAGAGTAAAATGCTGCTGCTGTTAACCAAGCTGCCTGTTGGAAGTGGGAGAGGATTCTATCACATGGATATGATTGAAAGGGTTACTGCAAAAAACTAATGCAAATGCTAGAAAAGATTCAAGAAATAGGGCAGAAACAGGACTCAGGACCTGATAAAGTACTAGCCAAACTCCAACTAGGCTCAAGGAAAATGAAAAAGACTAAAATTCTGCATAAAGTCCCTTGTAGTTGGGGAAAAAATGACCACAAAATAAAACAAAAATTCACAAGCAGTTATACTTAGGACATTCTTTATCAAAATGTCAGAGAGTTCACATTTCTCTTTGCATTTAAAATAAATAAGGAGTAAATCTGTGTGTGTGTGTATAAAGTATGATTATTATAAAAGTAACTCAATATTTTCATCAAGAACGGGCTCACATCATGCAATGTGCTGTATAAGAAAACAGAAAGAGCCTGTGCACCAGAAATCCCAAATTGCAGAGAGGAGACAGCACACAGACATGGACAGACAGACAGGAGAGGAACAGAGAAAGGAATGAAGGACAATAAGGAGGAATAAGAAAAATAATTTGAAATATGATAAAGGATGATAGTGAAATAGTTTCATAAATGTGTACATGGGGCTCCTCTCATGCAAAGGAAGAAAGTGAGTCCTTGTTTGAAGATGTATGTGGGTAAATGGCTCCCACATGTACAATCACATCTTGTGATGATGGCTCAAACTGCTCATTAGCTGTTTTTATTGCTGTTTTTCTTTTAATTCTTGCACACACAACAATAATACTGAAAGGCACTGAAGGATGTTAAGTCTGGACCTAGATATAATTTTTTTCTGCCCAGCTTCTTCTACTGAAACTGCTTTCATTCCCCTGCCACTTGTGCTGTCATTGGCGTCATTAGTGGGTGTTATCTCAGCCTCCTTTGGGTCACCCCAATCCTCACACACCTGGGGTCATTTCCCCAAGGAGTCCTACCCCTCATAGCAACTCATGAAACACTACAAATTACTTGCTCACTCTAAAATGAGCAAAACCTGCTAAAAACTACACACTTCCCTTTAATTTTCTGGTCTTGAGGGCATGAGAGACAGGCTGTGTTCCAAAAGGTCCATAACCCTGCCATGGCGCAGCCAATCTTCAAAGTAATAGCTGCTCCTCACCCCCAAAAGGAACCAACCTTTCCTTGCAGAAAGGATGCCCACAAGTTCAAAGAAAGAAGCAGACCCCTGATGCTCCACCATGATGTTGCTACCTCAGGAAGGCAGCATGGTCTAGATGGCAGTTTCTTTGCTAGAAATTTCTCTGCTGGGCTTTTTTCCAGGAGTCTTAAGCAGGATGCCATAACTTCTTTATTTGTTAGTTACTCATAGCCCTTAAAATAACATTATATTGCTGTCTGGAAGAACAGAGAGAAACTGAGAGAGGGGAAAATATTGGTTCCCTGGGATATGAAACTACTGAAGTCTTGTCTTCTGTGGCTCATGGTGAGATTCTCTGATGTCTACCAAGATATCATCTCCTGCTGATGCTTCTTCCTTGGCTAGAGCATTTCTATGCCTCCTTTGTACAGTGCCTCCAGTATCTCAGTGAGTAAATCCATACTGTAGGCTTTAATATGGTGGAGACACAAAAAGAGTTTCTCTCCTTTATGAGGCCATTGATTTTCATGAAGCTTGTCAGACCTTTCATCACATCTGGCTGATACTGGTTGGTTGAATCAAAAACGCTGCTGGAGAGAAGCTGAAGCAATTGTGCACTCATACACACATTGTGGTCACATAACACCTCATTTTCCCAGGAAACCAGACTGGACATCTTCCTCTCTGCACAGGCCATTGAGAAACCACTTCCAACAGAATGAAATTGTTCACACCGTACCACAGAGGAAAGTTCTCAGCATGTACTCTCTGCTAGCTATGCTCAGTCGATGCAGAATCCACCAGCTCCAGTCTCTGAATTAACATGCAGAGCAGCAATACAAAACCCCAGTCTTTTCTGCAGTTTCTATTCATCAGTTCAAGCAGGGATGAATGTACTTTATTTTTCTCCCCAGATGGTTGGAAGCTGCAAAGTAATTTAGCAGCCTATGTTCTTCTGAAAAAATTATCCTGCTTTTTCTTTCCTGGGTGACTTCTGGATCCCCTGCTGACTGGCTTAAAGGTACTGAGAGTTATGGAATGATATTGTTTTTATTATGTGCCTTTTTAAATTGCATTTTGACACACAGTCTATCCATTCATGGGTCTTTAAAGAAGAAGCTTTGCCCAAGTGCCTGCAACATCTAAGTAACAGAATGGTTACCTTGAAAAGACACTGAGAATAAGCCAAGGTGCCTTTGGGACAAGAGTGCTCATTTTCAGTCCTTTCATTTTGCCATTCTCTAAAGAGGTCATGAAACTACTTACTGACTTGTGAGAGTCAGTAAAACACTTCAGAAGTTTTTCTCTGGATTTTAGTCCTAGCTTGGAGCTATACAGAGAAATCAGGAAACTGTGATTTTAAGAAAGATAGTTTTCTTTCCTAAGGCCTCTCAAATGCTGGCATTTCCTGCCCCTTGTGCAGCCAGCAGCACTGGGCATGGCTGTGAGACTGGTCCCCTGAGACATAAAAAGGGAAAGGGCCACATGTCTCTGTTAATAAATTAACCAGAGTCAAGGGCCATTTGTGGGCTCTGGCCCTGAGGCTTTTACAAATTTACGTTGTTAACAAATCACCTGCATGATTTTGACCCTTGACAACCACTGCTCCTCCAAGCAACTGCTGGGTGCATTGGGAATTAGCACAGGTGCTGGCCCATTGCCAAAAAGCAGATTTCATCCTTTCTGGGGGGGCTCCAAGGCTCAGCAGTGGAGATGCAGGCAGGATATTCCAGATGGCTTCAGTGCCTCAGAGCTGTCCCAGGCACACTGAAGCTGCTGGAGCCAGGGCAGCCCATCAGTCTCAGTGAGCAGCAGTGTGCAGGCTGCTCTGCATGGGCACATCATGGGGACATCACAGGGACATCACATACCCTCCTCCTGCCACCTCCCTGTGAGCCCCAAGCATTGCAGGAGAGACCCCACTGAGGGAGCTCTGTGCTGGGATACCAGGGACACTCAATTCAGCCTCTAACACTCACTCCAAAGGCTGTTTGTGGAAGTTTACAGGGTTTTGGAAGAGTCCTCTCCCCTGAGGAGTGCAGTCAGGAGAGGAACAAGTTGTGCTGCAGTGGCACAGGACTTCCAGCCAGCTGCTGGCACCCAGATCTCGGGCCACAACAGATAATTCACTCTCCTGTTGGCACAGAGCTAACAGACTTGGGCCAGAAGGGGTCAGAACTCATTTAAGGTGATGGCCATCATCTTGCCTAGCTCACTGGAGACTTGAGGCAGGGCCATGCCACCCTGGTTCACGCCAGAACCCTCAGCTGGACCAGGCAGCAGCATCCATGTTTCTCCAGAGCACAGATGAAATCTGTTCTCCACACTCAGAGGGACTTTTTCCTCTGCAGTTTGTGATCAGCTGGAAAGAATCCCCTCCTGGCACAGGAAAACCTCCCACCACAAGTAGCAGTCAGGTGTATAAGACCTCCCCTCAAGAACACATGCCGAGAACTTTCCTCTGTGGTACAGTGTGAACAATTTCATTCTGTTGGAAGTGGTTTCTCAATGGCCTGTACAGAGAGGAAGATGTCCAGTCTGGTTTTCTGGGAAAATGAGGTGTTATGTGAGCACAACGTGTGTGTGAGTGCACAATTGCTTCTGCTTCTCTCCAGAGCACAGATGAAATCTGTTCTGCACACTCAGAGGGACTTTTTCCTCTGCTGTTTATGATCAGCTGGAAAGAATCCCCTCCTGGCACAGGAAAACCTCCCACCACAAGAAGCAGTCAGGTGTGTAAGACCTCCCCTAACAAGCTGCTTCAGGGCACCAAGCACAAGCACATCTCCTAAATGTTCCTGAATATTCCAAGCTGCATCTCCCTGCCATTTCTTAGTCCAACAGCAGCAGCTACAGGGACCTGGGTCTTCCCAGCCATCCACTGGCAAGAGCTTCAAAATCCCCCAGGAAAAGGCAGGTGGGGCTCTGCCCTTCCAGAGAGGAGCTGCTGAGCAGAGCCAGTGCTGTCCAAGCACTGGGAATCGAGGATCCACAAGCCTTTTCCCTGCTTTCTGCCACTGAACTGCACTTTGCATCTCTGATTCCACATTTCACACATTATCTGTTGTTTATTTTGGGGCTTGATGAACAGTAGGGATGTCTGGCACACATCTCAAATACAAGGCTACTGTGATTCAAACACAAAACAATTCTCTGAGGCATCTCCTCAAAAGAAACTGAAATTTTTGCCTCTTTCTTTCCAGCACCACTTTTTTTTTGGTTCATCTCTATTGCTTTTCATTTGCCTTAACCACAGAGGCCAGAATGAGATGCAGTTTGGGAAATTTTCTGGCATTATTGAAAGATTTAGCCCTGCTGCAACAAATCCTTTCATGCTTCTGGTTGCTAATTACAAGCAAATACTTTGATAACTGTGGAAATCACTTAACTCTCCTTTCACCTTTCAAACACTTTGTCAAACTATGTATAAATACACATCTTAATCCAGTTTGATCACAACCTGAAATGAATAAGCTAAGAATAGGCTCTTGCAGCTTAACACATGAAAGTTAAAAACATTCGCTTACAATTTGGGACCCATTTCTATTTGAATTAATGAGCACAGTGCTATAAATATCTAATTTCCATGAATTTCAAATAATGTGGGGGCACATCTGGGATGGCAGTATTGGGGAAGAAGCATTTTTGCTTCTTTACTGCAGCAAATCAATGACATTTCAATTTTAACTTGAGGCCCCAGTGACTTTTTCCTGCCAACTATCAACACCCTCTGGAGAATTTGTAGCCAGTGACCACTTCTGCTGGGAGAAACAGAGCCTGGCAAAACCCCACAAACCTAATCTGCTTAATTTACTGTGATAGGAGTAGTACTCACATGAACAAGTGAAAAGAGCAGAATTGAGCCTAGAAAAAAAATCCAGCACTGCTGTTAGAAAAGACATATTCATTTGTAAGGAAGTATAATTCTCTCTGTATTAGGATGCTTGACTTTTATCTGTAGTATATTATCTTTCTGAATGTTACTATGAATGTGCTGCCTTCTACAGTGTTTTTGTTTTATCTGACAGCTCATTCAGCTCCCTGATAGCAGGCTTTGCATTTTGAGTTTGAATATGATTCTGCCACACACCTACAGCTTTCCATCACAGGCAATAAATGAATTTATCTCATTTTTGTCTTGAAATTTGTCTCGTGTACTGTTGTTTTCTCCAGACAGATGTGGCTACATTTGTGCTAAAACTCTATTGCCAGAAATGAAGATCAGGAATGTTGAGGAATTCTGCTCAGACCAAGACCTGAGATTGAGGATGGATGGATGGATGGATGGATGGATGGATGGATGGATGGATGGATGGATGGATGGATGGAGAAATGCCAAGTCTCAAAACAGCAGTTCCTGTTGTTGATGTGGATTTTTCTTTTTTTCCTTTCATTGCACAAGCAGACAATTGCCTCATTCCTCAGTCAAAGTAGTTTTAGGATCCTTACATTCTTTAACAAGATCTGGCAGAGGTTTTCCACTGGAATAGTTTTCCACCAGAAAAGCCTGATTGAGAAAACCAACTCTGTTTCTGCAATCATACCAATTTTGACAAAGTTTTGGAGGAAAGATAAATTCTGACTTTTCATCAGCTCCACTCTCAGCAGTTGACTTAGGCACAAAATCCATGCAGAACTGAAACCTCATCCTTTATAGATTTTCACATATCCTGGCTCCTCATGTAAAAAAATTTGAATGAGCATAAAAAGAGCTGTATCCAAGGACACCGTTAATCATTTCTGCATTCTGTGGTATGAGACTTGAAATGTTTCTCTCGGAATGTTGTGAGAATAAAAAACCCTCTCTGTGTTACAATTGCATTAAATTTCTGACCATGGCAGGGCATGGGTGGCTTCCACATGTGCCAGCATGCTTAGAGCAAGGGAAATGCTGCAAGAAAAACATTGAGAATGGTCAGTGCTCTGCCTGTAAATACTTGAAGCAAAACTGTGCCAGCTCAGCCAGCCCTGAGTCACTGCACTATTACAGAGACACAGAGCCCTGTTCTTTCATTGGACATGTTAATGCATGGGCAACCTCTGGTGCAAGTGCAAATGATGCAGTTCCTGATTCTTCCTGCAGCTTTCAAGCAGGTACTGAAATATTTCTATTGTGAATGACATCTACCCAAATCCATGAATAAAACATGCTTGAAACTAGTTCCTGCAAAAGGTGACTGAAACCCAGCCTTTGGTCCAAAAATTCCATCTGTGGAAACAAAGAGAACAGAGGGAGGGAGGGAGGGAGGGAGGGAGGCAGGAAGGAAGGCAGGAAGGCAGGGAAGGCAGGGAAGGCAGGGAAGGCAGGGAGGAAGGGAGGAAGGGAGGAAGGGAGGAAGGGAGGAAGGGAGGAAGGGAGGAAGGGAGGAGGGAGGAAGGGAGGAAGGGAGGAAGGGAGGAAGGAAGGAAGGGAGGGAGGAAGGAAGGGAAGGAAGGAAGGAAGGAAGGAAGGAAGGAAGGAAGGAAGGAGGAAGGAAGGAAGAAGGAAGGAAGGAAGAAGGAAGGAAGGAAGGAAGGAAGGAAGGAGGAAGGAAGGAAGGAAGGAAGGAAGGAAGGAAGGAAGGAAGGAAGGAAGGAAGGAAGGAAGGAAGGAAGGAAGGAAGGAAGGAAGGAAGGAAGGAAGGAAGGAAGGAAGGAAGGAAGGAAGGAAGGAAGGAAGGAAGGAAGGAAGGAGCTCAGATTTTGCCAAAGAAATATTGTCTCCAGGTCCACAGTTCCTGAACAAGTAACCTTCATAATTAACCACCATAAATCTCTGTAACTGACCTGCAAAGCCATACCAATTACTAAAGTGAGTAGAAGAGAGAGTTTTTCTAATATTGGACATTTTCAAGGGAGAAAATACAAATAACAAAGGAAAAATAGCAGACATCAAAATTTCTCTAAGATGTTGCAAGGAGGGCAACGTCCTCTGATCATCCATCCATCCATCCATCCATCCATCCATCCATCCATCCATCTATCCATCCATCCATCCTTGGACCACAGTGAGGGTTACTCTTGCTAGTGAATTGGGAATCAGATCCCTGAATCTATGAAATCTTAGATCTAAGTGAGATGAAGGTTTGACTATGCACAAATAATCCCTAGACATAAACAATTGACCAAGTCTGAGACTAAGCCTGATCTGGCTGCACCTAAACCCTACTCTGAGGAGGAGTTTAGAATGCAAGAAGTTCTCTTCTGAATCTCATGACTTAACAGGAGGGTGTCCCTGACAGTTTTGTTCAACTCTATCCTCTTGCAGGAAATAATCAAGGTACCTTGCCACTGAATTTTGTACAATTAAACTTCAAAATTTTTCAGTTTATAGCAAGAAACATTTTGCTGCTTCTCACTTATGAGGGAAGTACATTGTTGCATATGTGAGATCTGAAAAAAAAAAAAAAAAAAAGAAAATTAAGAATAATTACAGATCTGAGAATAGAAGGAACCAAGCTCCTCATCTTGGGTTGAAGTCAGGAAGGACCCAGGATCAAACCCCAGTGTCCTCAGCCCAGTCTGCTGCAGTGGGAGGCTTTAAGCTCTGCCTGTTAACCACATTTTCAAAGACTGATCTTCAGTTCACATCTCCTGATTTTCTTGTCTGAACTGTACAGCACCAATTAATTGCCTCTGTCTGAAGTAGCCTCCTTAGCATATAAAGTCTCCCCACATCTTTTTTCTTTTTCTTTCGGCAAAGCACTGTGAAAAGAACTTTTAAGTAGAATTACAGAAGTAACTGAAAACCAAGGAGATTGCAACTTGAGCATTTTCAGATGGGAAAGAACAGATTAAATGGATGCCATGGTAAATTAAAAAAAAAATCTAATTAGATAATTCCACTCTTTAAAAAAATAAATCAGTGTAAATATTTTGGTTAGGATTTTTAAGAAGCAATTTGTAGATATCTAACTTTGCTAAATAAACGGCCTCATTCTTTTTCTGTTGGGGCTAAAGCCTTTCTAGAAACAGTCCTCTCACAGAGAATCTCAGGTTGGAAACAAAAACCCCCTCAGATGCCAAGACAGCAGTCAACAGTTGCAAATATTGGCTGTTCTACCGGCCAAAGAGAGGCCAAGATCTGAGTTGAAAGCTGGAGAGAATAAAAAAAAAAGATAGCTTGACACTGGTTCTCATCTTGAAAAGATACAAACCCAACACAAGTGCTAAACAGATCAGCACAAACTGAAATGAAACTACAGCACAGCCCAAAAATCAAGGGACAGGCAAAAATGGAAGAGTCAGGACCAGCAATGTTTATTTTCCCTAGAGGAAAAAAACCTATGTAACTCCCCCATAACACAACAACTATTATAGAAGTTAAAGAAGAGAAAGGCACAGATTTCAGTATGCAGCTTATTATTACATCTGAGGTTCATTACAAAATAATTAATATGCTGCTGACAAAAGTTAAACCAAATTCCACAGAACAGTCCTGATTTTCAGCCAGGAGTAAGACCTGTTTAGAGCAGGTAGAGAGAAGGAGCCTTTAAAGCAGCACAAAGGTGGACAGAGTGATAAATAATGCATGGCAGAAGGCAGCCTCTACTTGCCACGGTCATGTGAGGATCTCTTGGCTTGATCCCCTGGAAAATGGGGTGTCACGGACATATTTTCTGAAAAATCCTTTGCTAGGATTTTTTTTCTCCTGAGAAGCTGAGAAGCCTCAGATGAAAAGAAAAACAAGAATTATCTGCTGCTGTGGAATGCAGCAGGTGCATCTTTGATTGGTCTTATGCGGTTGTTTTTAATTAATGGCCAATCACAGTCCAGCTGTCTCAGACTCTCTGGTCAGTCACAAGATTTTATTATCATTCCATTCCTTTCCTTTCCTTTCAAGCCTTCTGATGAAATCCTTTCTTCTATTCTTTAGTATAGTTTTAGTATATCATTTTGTTTTAATATAATATATATAATAAAATAATAAATCAGCCTTCTGAAACATGGAGTCAAGATTCTCATCTCTCCCCTCGTCCTGGGACCCCTGTGAACATCACCACAATGGGGTCTCCATCACTGGGGTACTGTGAAAGGGAAAGAGCTGAGGGATTTTATTCAGCTGGAAATGTGTTGATGTGCCCTGGATGGTATCCTGTGCCATGAGGGCTTTATAATGTCCAGAGAGTAAAAGAGCCCTGCTGAAAGCAGCTGCCCTGCTGCAAAAATACAGCCCTGCAACTCTTCTTCAGCCTCGAGGTTTGACTCAAATGTGAGGGGATAAAAAGGAGTTGCTTTCTGCTGGTAGGGGCATGTCAGAGTTCAGTTCCCTGTGTTCCAACACAGCTCAGACATTTCAGCATGGTAGCAGTGTTGGCCAGCTGGCCCATCACTGCTCTCTGCCTGTTGCAGAATTCTCTTGGGATGCTGGAAGCTCCTGCCTGCCTGAACAGCCTTGCACCCACCTCTGTGGGTGCCCCCTGTGCTTTCCACAATTTGGCTATCCTCAATGTCAAAATATGCTTTAATTGCTCATATAACACTCACATTTTCTTTTGAAACTTTTCTGTCAAGCACAGGCCATGACTATGACCTTAAACTGGCAGCCAGCTATTGCTGGCTATCAATCCTTGAGCCAAACCCATGCTCAAGTGAAGATGATGCACACCAACAGCACAGCACTGCAGCCTCCTTGTTCTGGATCAATAAAACATGCTCCTCGTTCCTAAAGAGTGTGATTTTCTCAGTCTGATCTCTTTCTCATCTTTATTTGATGGAAGAGGCAGCTTTGTAGAAGCACTGTGCCTGGTTAGACAGCAAAACTTTTTAATGGTTTCTATCACTGCTCTAAAAATCTAAAATTCACCTCAAGCCACAGCAAAGGAGGAGGATACAAGTCAGCTTACAGAAAATTAAGCATGCATGTATTCCAAAAACTTCCACTGCCCTTTTTCCTTCATGTCCTGAAAGAATTGGGAAAGCAGGGATGTTACAAAGATAAAAAAATGCCAAAACCTCATGATCAAAGCATTTTAAGGAGCAGCAGAGCAATTGAGTGATTAGCAGAGCATGTGTGAGTCCAAATGAACAAAAAAACAGAGTTTGAGTGAGGAGACCTCAGAGCTCCATTCTAGAGAGGCATTTCTGCTTCCTCACCCACAAACTGTGCTGGGGAATGCAGATCCTGTGTGCAAAGGTACCAAGCAGCATCTAGCAAAAAATAATGGCTTAAAACACTCAGGTCACTACACAGCCTCCTGCTCTCTGCAAGCAGCAAACATGGGAATAAAGCAAAGAAGGGAGATTCTCAGGGGTTTTTCTCCAGGGTTTTGCAAATTAAAGCTAATTAAATATTTTAGAGGAGTTTTGCTCCCAGCCAAGTGAAGGATTTGTGTGTTTATACATATCATGGGCATGTCATGCAGAAAGCCATCAGAACTGACCAAATGAAAGAGGAAAATCCCCTTTGCAGGCTTGTAACCTCATAAATAATAAACAATTAGGAATATTCTGTATTTATCCCTCAGGAGCTCTGTGCACCTCCCAGTGCCTAAAGGGAGCCTACAGAAAAATTGTAGAGGAACTTTTACAAGGGCATGCAGTGATAGGATAACTGGTAATGTCTTTAAACTGAAAGAGGGCAGCTTCAGGTTAGATATTTGAAAGAAATTCTTGACTGTGAGCATGGTGAGGCATGGAACAGGTTGCTCAGAGAGGTGGTAGATGGAAATAAAAGACCCTGTAAAGAGCTCCCACCTCCCTTGTAGTGGAAGACAATTGTGCAGGGACTACCAATGTCATGTTTAAACACAAAAGTGAAAAATATCTTTCAAAATCCAGCCCCTGCTGTCCCTGTTTCTCAGTTCCACTGTCCCTAAAAGAGTAATATTAATCTAATGTAATTCATTCAATCCAATCTACAGCAAACAGTAATTATCTGTAGCAAATCTCAATAGAGGCTTTGAGGAGCTAAAACATTGCAGGAATGGAGCCCACAGACATGTCCTAGCTGATTACTGTCTCTTTTATAGCCTTTATCTCCTCCCTTCTGAGGATAATGCAGCTAAAAACACAGTTCACTAAGTTCTGGTAGAGTTTTGAATATTACTTTCTAATGTGTGCATGTGTCCCCACAGGAGTTGATGTTTTCCCCACAGATTTTACAAATTTTTCTGTCACTTGGCCATAAAGTTATTTTTTAATGGAAAAATATATACCTTCTTTAAAAAGCACAACTAAATTAAATAACCCTCCGAATGCAGCAAGCCAGAGGTCCCCATCAGAAAAAAAAAAAAAGATTAAACCAACTCTATTTCCCCTGAAATAACTTTCCTGACATTTGCCTCCCTCAGAGGTCTAAATATTTTATATCTTCTTTCCTAAATATTAAAGAACCAGGGTAGAACTAAATGCTAAGATTTAACAGTGGGTATAACAAGAGCTGTTGGCAGTACTGAGACTGCCTGAATTTTCTTTACCATCAGCCATGTGCTGAATTAAGCCCACTGAGGTTATGTCAAGAGGACTGAGGGAAATGTCACCATGCTGGCATTTAACCCACCTTAAGGGAGTGGAGAATGAGCCTTGCCTTTGGACACTGAAGTAAATACCCCATCTTTAGTTCTTGGAGCAGTAAGGGGAGGGCAATCTGCCGTGCAAAAATAATACATGGTACCCAGAGAAAGTGTATTTTTAAACAGTGTATTTTTCAACAAAAGATCTCATCATTAATTAACTTTATTTAGAGCAAAATCTACAAAATAAGGCATGGCCTGAGCAACAAGTGAGTAGCTCATGTTTATCAGGGTTCCCAAAGGAACCAGCAGCAAGAGACACTGACATTGATATCGTGCTTGCAATTTCTGGCAAAGCATGATTTAAGCTTGCTTGCTTTATCTACATCTGCCTTCTGTTCCACACAGAGATTCATAAATCTTCACTGATATCAGCATTTTTGAAATCTTATTTGCCTATTTCAAGAGAACTGGTATCTTCAAATTCATGTGAGCATCCTTTTTCTGTTGGTCCAGACAACAGGTTGCCTCTCCAAGGATTCATCAAGATTGAAATGCAGACATCAATCTCAGCCAGATCAGAATAAACAAAGCTTTGCTAAAGCCTGAATTTTAGGAAAATAGGCCCAGTCTTTTTTTCCCAAGCTCTGACTGCTGTGCCTTGTATTTTTATAGATAAATCACTCTCAGCTTTGCTGATTACACTCTGGTATTCAGCCATCCATCTGGACACACAGGAAATGTCCTGGCTCTTGGGAAATGGCAGGCAAGGATTTAATACCATAATTCTACCCACACTGACAACTGGTAGCACAGTAGACCAGGCTGAGGCTACAAGAGGGATGCAATTTGAGATTAGGATGTCTACATCGGGGTCTTTATATGAGTACCAGGTGTCTAAACTCCTATTAGAGCCAACAGGGGTCTAGTCAAAGGAAATCAATGGAATACAAGCAGCAAGTCAGGGAGCAGCCAGCCCACAGCAGCCTTGCAGTGAGTTCCATCACTCCCTGGACACCACTATGTCCCACTGACTATAATGGGAGCTTAGGTACTGCCTGTCCAATTCCACTGACTAAATGAAGATATCTAGCATCATTTGAGACATCCCAGCATCTCCAAGACATTCTGTTGGTGCCACCAGACACAACCCAAGAGCTGTGGGATGTTCATGTCCCCGTGCAAAAGCAGCTGGAAGAATACATGGCACGCCTCACACACCACTAGTGCAGAAAAACCCTGCTCCTAAGTTACATGTGAGCAGAAATAAATGTCTAAATATTGGTGGTGTAATTCTAAACTGAGTCCTATCCTTTAAGGATCACCTTACATTGGTTTTCCAATTAGTGCAGAGGGAATTTAAGTCTTTCTGAGGATTCATTCAAGTCCCTTGCAGCACTTTGGCATTTTTTCCCCTCTGCAGCAACACTACCTATAAACATTTTAGATTTCTTTTCCTTTTTTTTTTTTTGTTTGTTGATTTTATTAAATGAAATTTTAAAATTTCATTTATAATTCTGTAGAGGTGCATAGGAGTGCTGTTACACCACACAGAGATAGCCAAAATGTAAAGATTTCTTGATATTTACACATCAGAAAGGCAATTTCCCTCCAGTGATGGTCCAGAATATTCTTCTGATTCATCAAAAATTATCTCTTTTTTGGCAAACACCATCACCTGGACCCCATGGTGCTGTTGACAAGATCAAGCATGCTGGCTTTCAGATGACACATGGGACAGAAGATTCCTTTTCTACCACTCAATGTAAACATATACCTTTGCTCTGGTAACACCTATATTTTATTACTTTATTGCAGTGTTTGGGTGCATCTGTGCACTTCAGCCTCTGCAAAGTACAGGTGCTTGTCAGATAAATACAGTCAGTGTTCAGATTAATGTTTTTACAGTCTTAGTTAAATTGCCAAGCCTGGAAATGACAATGGTAGGACCACAGTGACATTTGCTCCCTTTTCCTAACTCTTTTTAATTTCTATTTCCAAAGCATGAGAGTACAAAAGTGACATCTTCCATTGAATAAAATATTGATTTTTTTTCATTAGCGATGTCCATATCAAAATCCAAATCTAACAAATGCTAACAAAGAAATATGAAGCGATCTTTCAAGAAAGAATAGTTTATGGTAATGTCTCTACAAACTATAATTTAAAGTGCTATAGTCCTCATTTTTGTACAATCACTAAAACTTTAAGCACCAGGAACTATCATTCTTGATAACTGATTATTCAATAAGCCTTATGTTTTACACTGGAAAAGCTTTAGAGGGAATTCTTCCATCAGCACATAAGAGATTTAGGGTTGTTGCTTTTGCTGGCATTACTGGAAGTCAGACATGGATATATTTCCTGTTCTTAAAGAAAACCAGGACAATGTCCCTCTCTTTCAGTTAGTGCATATCAGCTGCCAATCAGAATTTCTCTGGTGAAAAATATATGTTGTAAAATATAATGAAGACACAGCAGGAAAGAATGTGGGGAAGGTTAACTGTTGGAGGTCCTTGCTGTCAAAGATAGTTTTAGCATTTTGATCATAATGCTGTGACGGTGCACAGCATTGATCACTTTCCATTAAAATCATAAAAAGCACTGAAGTTTTCTAAGAATAAAAAAGGATAAAAGAGAAAAAGCCACTACCAAATTCCTGCCATAACTAAAGAGTTTGAGGGCTCATAAACAACTTTCTGTCCTCTTTCCTTGGCTAATACCTTTGTCACTTCGACTGTGATCATGCATGGCTATAAATTCTCAAAGTAGCTTCTGAATGGCAGCTTGAAGTACCTTCCTAAGAGCCACCACTGCCTTTTCAGTGGCCCATTAAAGATATCTGTGTTTCAGTCCAAATCAGCCCTTTAGTGCCCCTGAGCTGGGCAAACCAGCAAGGCAGTTTTTTTTTTGTGCTACAAATGCCCTGTACAGGCAAAAATATACACAGATTAACAACAACAACAAAAAACACAGGGAAATTTCCCTTATCAATTAATGTACAGGAAAACCAGCTGGTTTTATTCACCAAAAGTAAATTAATTTCTTTGTAAAATTGAGTATTCAGTGCCCTCCCCTGCCATAAAAAACCCCACGCAAAACAGTAGGAGCAGAGCAGGCATAGGAAGGAAGCAGGAATGATGAACCCTAAATGAGAGAGTGAAAGATATAGACAGGGCACAGATATGTTCTGTAATATTGCTCCAGCCTTAGGGAATTCTAACAATATCGAGATAACTCAAGTGATTAAATTTGGAACAAGTCAGAAAGTGTGAAGGTACAGAGCATGCAGAGATCAGGACCTGGGAAATTGAAGGATAGCCCTAAGCTGCTGGAGGAGAGATCTGTAACAGTAAAGAGCGGCTAAAACTGGAGTAAATGACTGAAAAACCTCAGTGGCCTCTGCTGGCAGATTAACTGTGCAGTGGGTGGTCAGACAAGAGGAGTGGCAGCGAGGCAGCACAGTGTGGCAAGGGAAATGTGTTCCACTGCTGCACCCAGAGAGCCCCAGGTGCAGCCCTGGTGTTGCCCAGGGTAAGGGAAGCCTCATGACCCTCAGTGAGCTCACACAGATATCACTGTGTGATATCTCAGCCAAGCACTGAGAACATAAAGGGAAAAATAAAGTCCTAAGCTTGAGGGATGACCATAAAGCAGTGAACAAATTTAAAACCTAAGTTCTTTGACGCAGGAAGCAGTATTCTGCTATCTGGCTGTTCCATTGAATCCCAATATGCAACCAGCATTCCTATAGAGTGCTGCAATAGCAGTAACAATGATGTTAGTCCCTGCTGCTGGCCCTTTCCTGGGCTTGTGCCTATGAAAAACTCTCTGATCCTCCACTCAGGAGAAGTAGTTAAAGCAGTGGCAAAGGCTCTGTGTGAGGTCATTATCTAGCAAAATCAGACTTGAATACAAAGCTGCACTAAAATCTGCAAACACTAGGATGGCTTGGATGCTAAGGGAAAGTCCAAGAAAAGTCAAAAGCCTAGAAGCATAAATTGATACATAAAAAAAGAAATTGTATTGTGTCTTTGCTGTCCTGAGTAGCAGTAAATTAGCAGCACACATCTGTCTGCCATAATTCCAGCTTCTTCCTAGCATTCCAATTTTGGATGCCACTTACAAATAAGAAAATTTGCTGCTTTCAAAACATTGATGTCCTGCCATTTTTCAACTTGCCAGCAGAGCTGAGAAGGGCCAAGTGCCCACCATCTTTGTCAGACCCCAAGCTTCTCCCTGGAGCTCTCACAAAGGACAAGCCCTGACTTTGCTGCAGTGTATTTTATTCTGCCTAGTTGAAGGTATGACACCAAGGAGAGCTGTACATTCTCTCTTTTTAAATTACCCAAGGTTTTATAATTTTAACAGCCTCCCTTTCAAGTGAGCTGAAAAATTGATGTGGTTCCTGCTTATCCTCTGTGTACTCCACACCTGCAACACAACTCAGTCTTTGGGGTGCTCTTCCCTCCAAGGTTGTCTTTTGGAGCAAGGTTTGGATGACATGGAACAGGACCTGTGCAAAAAACCATATCTCTGTCCCTCCTCTACCTTTTTTCCTTCATTCCAAGGAATGATTGGCACCAAAATTTGTTAAATTCTCAGATATTAAGCAGAGTAACAAGGCCAAAAATAAAGATGGGAACCCCACTTAGTGGATTACCAAGCTATCCTCCTCCACCAAAGAGCTCACAGACCATGCAAGGGAAGATCTTATCCTTACTTTCACTAAAGTACTAAAGCATGGCAGAACCTTTGTCCCAGTCTCAGTGAGGTGGAACTACTCTGTGGCATTCACATTCTCTGAAAAAATCCCTTTGCCCAGGATTCTTCTCCTTGGGAAGCTGAGAAACCTCAGAGAGAAGGAAAACAATTCTTATCTCATTTGCTTCTCCTGTGTTTTGCTCATGTGGAATGTGTTTGGAGATTGTTTACCCACAGGTGATTGTTTCATTGGATTCTGGTGTGAATTGTTTTCACTCTTTGGCCAATCAGGGCCAAGCTGTGTCAGGACTCTGGAAAGTCACAAGTTTTCATTATTATCTTTTTAGTATTCAGTAAGTATCTTTTCTGTATTCTTTAGTATAGTATAGTATAGTATTCTTTAATATAATATAGTATTATAAAGTAATAAATTAGCCTTCTGAGAACATGGAGTCACATTCATCATTCCTGCCTTTGTCGGGACATTCCCTGCAAATGCAGTACTACTGCTGATTTTTGTGAGTTCACATCAGATCACCAAGTCCATACCTACACTGGCAGGTTCAAAGCAGGTTAGAGAAGTTTTTCTTGATGGCAGCAGTGTCTGGCCTTAAGAATCAGCTACCACTTATGATAACATAGCAGTGTGAAAATGCAAAGCCTAAAACACTCAGGCGTTACCCCAGTGTAAGTCAGGGCTTAATGCAGGAATCAGAACATTCCCCTCAAGTGTTTTAGCCAAACTTTATTAATGTAAATGCCATGAAATGCAAATCATCCTTGACTGTACCTAGATAAATACTTCATAAATCAGTGCTACCTGATTATCAAACTATTTCACTGATAAAAAAAAATTTAAAAAACCCCAGCATGTCAATCTACTTATTTTAAAACCAGCATAAAACTCCCCAGTATAATGCAAAGATCATAAACATAAAACTCTCCAGACTAGACACAGGCAAACAGCATGAAAATAAAGAAAAGCACTAAATAAATAAATGAATGAAACCAAATCACTTTCCTGGTTTACTTAACAGTGCTGATATAGAAATAAGCCAAATACATTCTACTGAGCAAGAAATTGAGTTTGAAGATAATCCCTTTTCTTTTTTTTTTTTTCTGTAGCCTAGAGGTCCTTTGTACTCCCATTGAAATCCTGGCCTCAAGTAATCCATACAGCATTCACAGCATGATATTATATCTATTTTATTGGGAAACACAATAATCAAAATGCTAAAATAAATCTTCTTCCTATTATTTGATTTAAGCATTGAAGTATTGAAGTGGCTAAGCTAATTTATTTTGATTATCAGCACATTAGTCTTGGTATTATAAATTAACCCCACAATTTTGACAGAGCTTCCAGCTACCTAATGTCTGAAAATCTGATTTTGTTTAAGCACATATCATGCTAAGATTTATTTTAGAAATTTCAATTAATCAGTTCTGGTCTATAAAAAGTTAATATAAAGTGGTTTGCTGTTAAATGACATTGGCAAGCACACATTTGCTCTGTCCTACACCAGTTAAAAAGCCATTGCAGATTCCCAGTTATAGTGCACAGAGCTCTGGTTGCATTTTTAAAGCACCAACTGTTAGTTAATTTTGTTAGCATAAACATCCAATAAAACTTTATGGTGTGTTCAACTCTCATTAAAGATGAAAAACAGCAGCAGAGCAGCACCCACAAACAAACAGGGATGGTTCTGTCGCTGCTGATGCCCAGAACTCATTCAGATTCAGGGCTCAGGGCTTCCTGTGCCTGAGGACACTGCAGGGGTACAGAGCACATCCCACACACTGCTGGAAACCCCTGGAGCCCCACACAGCTCTTCCATAAGGCTCCAGGCAAATATTTCATGGGGTAGGAACACTCTTTCTTCAACCCTTAAAATAATAGGTGTTGTAAGAAAAGTACACCCTTGCTGGTGCATATTTGCTCAAGGCTACAAAAACCACAGCTCCTTTTGCTTCCCATCACCCAAAATATCCCAGACAGGATGCTCCATCAACACCAGGGCTAGAGGGGCCTGCTGTTCCTCAGGGTGCATCCTGTGGTTGGATTCCCTCCAGTCAGGGAAAGCACAACCCCTTCCAGGAGGGCTTCTGATCATTCAGGACATTTACAGTGTCAGCCTGGCCATCTCCCTTTGTCTTCCCATCCTTCAAAGGGGTGTTTGAGCCTTCCACTGAAATTTCTGGTCCTGACCCAGCATCATTCTTCTTGCCAAATTTCCTGTTAAGGGGACCTTTATGAGACAGATGACACTCAGACAGTTGCAGGAAGAGCTCTAGGGAACATGGCTGGAATTAACTGCCAAAAACCATCAGGTTTACAGGTGGAATTACAGAGAAAGCAGATTTCACTGTCTGAAATAATAGGAAGATCAAATCAAGAAGTTCCCACAGCTGTTACTCCTAAAATCCTTAGGGCTGCATTGGTTAAGGCAGTAAAATTTCTAAAATCATCTTTCCATTTACATCAGCAGAAACAGAACTTCAGTCACTAAATTCAGCACCTGTATCAGATAGTGTCCACTGAAAATTACAGTTTACAAGAAAGTCAGAGACTGTAATAAAAAACCAGTTTCAAACACTTTGCCTTAAGTTCCTTGGCACGTCTTCTTGATTTAGAGTTCACCACTTGAAGTTTTGATGGGTTTTGCCTCTGCAGCATTGTGAAAGTTCCTCCCAAAGGATGTAGAAGATAGAGGATTCTCACAAATTGGTACAGGGGAAAGAGCTAAATCAACACAAGCTCCACTGCTTGTGCAAAATGAAACCTTGTTCCTTAAGGAGCCAAACTAATATCCGTATCCCTAATGGACAGGGGACTCAAGTGTACAGTTTTCTCTCCCTTCTTTGCCCACAGGCTTTTCCTGCTGACACCTGCCCTGGGCAAGGGATATCATGCTTCATAGAGAGGGATATGCTGGTGGGATATGGGGAGAACATGCTGATGAGCCTGCTGGCTCTTAAATGGACAATGATTTGTATTTCCTTATTTTTCTGTGGCAGAAAAGCTCAACTTTAGTCTATCATCTCTACCTAGTCTGAAATTTTTTGGTGGTTTACTCCTGGTACTTCACTGCCTGCAAAAACAGAGTAATTCTCTCATTTTCCCAGATTTTTACTTCTTGTTGTCAACTTAAACCATAAATACACTGAAGGCCAAGGCATTTCTGTCTGTGTGGGGTCACAGCATCCAGCAGGATGAGGCATTGATCTTGTCTGTTTCTCTCATGCAATGCTATATTAGACCACTCTGAAGGGTTGATGTTTTGAGATGGAAGTGCAATTTCCAAGGGACTGCCCTCTGAGTAAGGCTGTATTTTGGAGATAGCTGACCAATCATGTTTTAAAGCCCTGGCAGCTACATCCAGTCCTACTTTAATACTTATTAGGTGTGGAAGTCAGCCTTGAATTCCCACTAGAGCATTAAAATTAGGAAACTCAAAAATACACTGCTTAGCTGTGCCCATGCAGGGTAACTTACCACTCACAGTAAAACACAATGTGCAAGTAAAGCTGAACTTGTTTCTGCTTCAGCAATAACACAGAGGAGCCAGCACAGCTTCCTTATCTCAATTTTCTGCATCCAAGAGTTCTAGAAATGCTGTGCCTCTATTGCTTCCATAACTTTGGAGGTATTGAATCTCTCTGCAATTAAACCAACATAAATAAGCAGTAATTCAATTGAAATCAGTGGAATTCACGTGAGGGGAATAGTTCATGTAAAAGAGAAGGTAATTAGATTTACCCAGTGTAGATGCAATAATCTCTTATTAATGGTTTAAGGAATAAACCATAAAACCAAATTCCCTCATAATCTGTTAATAGGACATCGTGGACCTCTTGCCCACAGCTGTACAATTGTTATCCTGTTCCTTTAGACCAGGGCAGCCAGAACACCCTACATCAGCAGCTGGTTTCTCTCAGAGGTTAAATTTGGTCTTTTCAAAACAATGAGAGAGAGCAGCCAGGGGTATGATCATAACTGCATTTTCAGTTCAGCTTAATTGAGTGTGATTTCCTTTAACAAACACTTTACATTACTGCATCGAGTTGTTTTCATAACTGCATTCTTACATACCAATACTGCTAATTAGGACAATTGTTTCTCCTTTAAAAGGAAAGGAAAAAAATAATTTGTCCAAATGATTTGCTGT
This sequence comes from Diglossa brunneiventris, assembly GCA_019023105.1. NCBI lineage: Eukaryota > Metazoa > Chordata > Aves > Passeriformes > Thraupidae > Diglossa > Diglossa brunneiventris. The sequence goes on along the minus strand of CM032354.1, from coordinate 7,521,214 downwards.
TATTCTTGAGCATTCATTATTGCTGATTAAAAGTGAGGTTACAGTTATTCAGGTGAATATTCTAACTTTGTTTCACCAAGCTTTTTTTAATGCTTACATAATTAAAGCTGAGAGAGGAAAGGTGTTTTTTAGTATTTGCTACATTCCAAAATGTGACATGATGGAAACAAGCCTCATTTGCTCAGGTTTAATGCAGATTTGTTTCCTCTTACCGTACAGGGACTCTCATCACTGCTGTTGAGGCAGCAAAAAATACTTGTCTCCCACCCACACATCAGGACTGGAATGAGGAAGAAGTTAAAGCCTGGCTGGACAAAATAAAGATATAAATGCTAATAAACACATAATCAACCCTCTAAACACATAAACCAGTTTGGGTATTCATCAGTGGTGTCATAAGCTGCATATGATGATGGCAAAGGAGTTGGACTGACATCTCACATGACAACAGGAATCAGGTTTGGGTGACCTGATCCAGAAGACATGCACTGACCATATCCAAGTCTGAGCTCCACACAAAACAGCTAAAACAGCTGCCATTGTTCAAAAATACACTCAGGGAGTAGTCAGAAGAGACTGAATAGCAGCAAGGTTGTGCCAAACATGTCCTAAGGTACTGCTGAGGTTGCTGTACAGAGCTGGGGGTTTAGACCGTGCCCTCCAAATTGTGCATGTCAGCCAATGATTTGGCTAAAGGCATTTTCATCCAAAATACAGAGACAGTGCATCCCCCTGTCCCCAGGAGACACTGTGAGTTTCCATCTTACCCACTCCAAAGAACAGCCCTGAACTCTGCTCTGCTCCTTCCCCAAAAGGAGACATGAGAGGACTCCTGCTGTGGAGCAGGATGGGGCTCCTGCTGTCTCCTGATGGGTACAACAGTCCCCAGAAGGATGGAAGCTGGTGGATCTCTGAATCCTCAACACTTGAAAGGACACCAGATCCACAAATCCTGCTCCACAGGACACTTCCTGTCTCACTGGGTGAGGATGGGGAGGGTCCTCAGATGAAGGACCCCAAGTATAGTTTTTTCTAAAGAAAGTACCCCAAATTATTTCTATAGATTTTCCTCCCTGTAAACAGATGAATTTGGGAGTCCCAACATGAAACCAAATGTCTTCTCACAGTGTCTTCCTTGATATTAATTTAAGAAAATAAGCTAAATTCAAGACACAATTTCTGTGTCATGTATTGGATGGTGTGGGGCTTTGTATTGCTGCATAAAAGCCAAAAGCCAGGAGCTGCAACATGTAGTGTTGAAAAAGCCTCAATCCCCATAAGGACTTAGCCCTCATTAATTGTTTCAAGAAATCTGTCGAAATGTGGCAGCTTGGAACTGACCCCCAAAATTCTTCTGGCAGGATGTGAATGACTTGGCAGTGAAGTGCACTTCCTTTACCAGAGTTAAAACCTGCTTCTAGCCCACACAACAGAGGTGGGTGGGTTTTGTACAGACTTGGGCTGCTCACCACCCCAGCCACCCCAACACATCAGAAATCTTCCTGTGACACAGCTTTCCATTACAGCATTGGGGTGAATCCTCTCGCTTTCCTCCCACAAATTATCTTAGGGAAGGCAAAGGGATTAGTCACAGGCAGGAAAAAAGAGCATTAGAAGCTGTATGTACACAAACTATTTCTCAAAAATAGTTCTCTCTAGACAATAAATCAGTCTTTCAATAGCACTCACAAGTGGCTTAGAGCTTCTAGCTCTTGGTTAGAAACAGCTGAAAAACATTACATAGAAATGTTAAAAATATATACACCTTTTAATGGGCATGCATTACTAGAGTTTGGAATGACAATCAAGCCCATCTACTTAAGGGCTTTAATTGTATCCCTCCTTTGAAAAGCTACCTCTCTTGCTCACCACAACTGAGCACAGCTGTAAATCTTGCAAAAGAAATGTGAAGTCTAAGTGCCCATTGCCCAGCAAGAGGGAAGCTCAGGAGAAGCCAGGCAGAAGAGTGACCTTACCTCACTGAGCTGGCTTTTGAGCTGACACAACATAACTTTTTTGGGGGAGGGAAAAACTCCTAACACGTTGTTTCATCAGCTGTGACAACAAAGTGATTTATGACAAATTACTTGCTCAACACACTCCCCCTTGGGAAGACCTCAGCACTCAGCCATGGCTGCCTCTTTGCCTCCATAAACTGTGCTCCTTCTTTCCTCCCATTCCCTCCCAATCTTTGCACAGCCTGTGATGGGCAAAGGACAGATGCTCTTGTAGCAAAAGCCATGTGGGACAGGCTGGGACAGATTTCTCCCTGCTTCTTCCTTTACTCAGGTATTAAATAATCCTTCTGCATTAAACAATTGATTTCCATGACACTTGTAGCAAACTGACACAAGATTACTCTTATCTTGTCAATTTTGGTTAAAATTGGCTGCAAGTTCAAAAGTTAGAAGATTAAGAAAGATAAATCCTGTTTGTGGTTCTGTTGTTTTCATTTTTCATTGAGGTTTTGTTTGTTTGTTAGTTGTTCAGAAAAAAAAACTCAAACAAATGAAGCACAGATATGAAACTTCTCACCATCATTTCTAATTTCTATGCTTTAGAAGTCAGAGTCACAAAAAACTTGGCTATTCTGCCTCCTGTCTACTCCATCAGAAACTTCTTAATGATCAGTTACTTGATTTTTCAGCCCCATTTGATAAACTCTCATTTCAGAGCTCTGCAAGGTTTCCTTGAAACTAAATCAGTCATGCATGGAGCTTTCTGTGTTTTAATTAAATCCTGAAATCATCAATCATTTCAATCTTATGACTTGAAAAAAAATGCATTTATTTCCAATGGAAAACACATCCAGCATTTGAAAATGAGACAAAAATGCCTTCAAGGCAAATAAAAATGTATCAATTATAATGTGCTAAGAATATACTCATTTGAGCCCCATCTCTTTCTTCTGCATTAAAGTATTAGGTCAGCAGCTTGATACAATAAATTATTACTGATATGCAATAACCTTAGCTGTTCAACCCAAAACTCAAAGAAAACCAGAAAGTGCAAAGGAAGGAGGCCCAACATTCAAAATTCAGGTAATATCCAGAGGACATTTAATTTAGGGCCCTTGAATTATGCAAAGAGCTTAGGTACGGGTTCAACTTCAAATATATGATTAGTCATGGAGCTAAGTAAATAATTTCAGCAGACTCATCTAATCTGTTTGTTTACTTCCACAGCCCTCATCATGTAACATCTTTTAATATTCACATAACCTTTATGATTAGTGAGTTTAATCCTAAAATACAATATGAAAAAAGGAGGAACAGCTGTATTCACTTCACAGAAGGGGAGGTATGAAGTAAACCTGTGTGCCTAAGAGTTTGTAGGGTCAGGTTTATACTAACTACACATGAAGTATACAACCAGGTGAGCAGCAGCACCAGCATCTCAAACAACACCACAACACCAAGTCTAGAGGATGGAACAGGACACCAGTATTAAAAGATAAAATTGAAAAAAAAAAAAAAAAAAAAAGTTAGCACAGCACCATGTGGTGAAATGTAAATCTTGCACTTCTTTAAGGTGCATCCCATTAGGTATTATAGAATCTTATCTCTCTATCAAATATCAGCCCCAAAAAGCACATGAAATCTTGGGGACGGTGGTGTGTCCACCATAACAGAGAAACATAAACACAGAGAAACACTTCAAAGAGTTGCAGAAGAACAACATCAACATAATTGTCTGTAAGAGGGCACATTCACCTGACTTCACAGCACTGATACTCTGCAACAAAAAGTAGTTGTGTAGATGTAAAGGCTATGTTCATCACTACCTAAAAAATGTTAATGCAGGTACAAGCACACAGTTGCAATTCTACTGAATTCAGCAGAGTGCACAATAACGTGTTTTATCTCAGTTATTTATTTTTCATGCTGGCTATGCAAACACACTGTGGCAAGAAGTTAAAGCAGTGGCTAAAGCAGTACCTGGTCCCACGTTTCACTCCACAAACCCTTACCTCCAAAGCATTTTATCCCGTTTGGAGAAGGTGCACGAGTTCTGACCGTTCCAGCACTTGATGCTGAGAGGCCACAGCACCCTGAATGTCCGGTCCAGCACCCACCCAGGTCTCAGCCCGAAGGGGTCACCCCTGTCCGGAGGGACGGAGCCATCCAGAGCCATCCCTGCCCCAGCACCCCGCAGGGAGACAGTTCCACACCCCGGGCGGCGGCGGGAGCCGGACAGAGATGCTGAACTTCGCCAAGTGATGGGGGGCTAGCGGAGAGCACAGGGATGCTTCCCGGGGCGGGGAACACGCTCTCAGCAGTAGGTTTGCGGACTGGGAGCCGAGAACGGGGCATCCCCGCCGCCCCAGCGAGCCCCGCTGCCCGCGATGCGGAGCCGCGGCCGCTCTTACCTTGGAGCCCTTGCCGGAGCAGCGGACGTGGTTGCTCACCCCGGCCGTCTGGTTCATGCTGGGAACGGCGGGAGGGCTGCGAAGTTGGGCTTCGGGCACGACTCTCCGAGGAGCTTCAGAAGGGGGATGGCAGCAGGCAGGGCAGGACGGGCTGTGCCCGCAGCGGGATTGTCACCCCGAGCCGGGATTGTCAGGGATTGTCGCCCCGCGCCGGGATTGTCACCCCGCACCGCGACTCTGCCCCCGTCCGCGGGGTCTGCGCGCTGGCGGCGCTCCCGGCTTGCCGGCTCCAAAACAAAACCCGAAGCACCCCCCGGCCCCGGCCCCGCTTCCCTCCCCCGCCCTCCAAAGCAGAGGCGAGGCGAGCCCGGCTCCGCCCGCCCCCCGCGCTCCGAGGCCGCCGCGGCAGCGGGGAGGGCGAGCCCGGCTGCGCTCGGCTCGGCTCCGCGGGATGCTCCGCGCCCCGCGGGATGCTGCGCGCCCCGGGGTCCTGGACTCGCCCCCAGACCCGCTCACTCCTTCGGCATCGTTTTATTTAATCCCCCACTCGCGGCGTGGGCAGTGGGAAATCGCGTTAAAGATGCCACGGGTTCCCGCAGAACTGGGGTTTGACCCGCTGGTGGTCGGGGTAGTGAATCCAGCTCTTTACAGTGAAAGAAACGCTGTGCAGATGTTTCCTTATGACCAAGCTGAAGGATTTGGGTCTTACTTTTTTTTAGCAATTCCTTTTCCAGGAATGCTAGAGTTCGGGGTTTAGGGTTTGGCTTTTTTGTTGTTTTTCGTTTTGGTGAGATAAGAGCTGCACAAGCAGCTGTGCTTTGCTGGTAAAAAGTTGCTGCTTTAACTTTGTAGAGTTTTTTTAAAAACAAACATAAAATATCCATGTTTGGGATATTATTATTGGGATAGTCTTCCTATTGCCAGTCCACCCCTCCACTTCAGCCCATGAGGTCAGACACCACCTCCTCTTTTATTGCAACAAAAACATGGCAAAACTCAGTTCTCAGACTAGCAAAAGAAAACAAATAAACAAACAAAAAACTCAACATACTGTATGTTTGAGTAACAGGATCTGGACAGCCAAGGCTAAAAGGATCCACACTTCATCTTAGCAAATCAGGGTTTCTTTTTCTTGGAATTGATCTATCCAAATAAATTGTTTCAAGTATTTTTTAAGTTCCTACAGCATACTTTAAAACCTTGAAATAAATAAAACCCTTTCTGGATGCTGCAGAAAGAACAGAAACATTTGCTTGTCCTGCCCCAGAGCCCGTGCTGCTTTAGAGAAGCTCAGCTCCCTCTTTACTGAAGGGCAAAGAGCCCACCTTTAACTGGCTGCATCTTTTAGCCTCGTGGCTAAAATAAATGTAAGGAGCCCATCATGGAGGCTGACAGCAGAATAAAGTGCAGTTAAAAGGTAAATTTAGTTAGAGGCACTTGGTTTCAGCTCAGAGGCAGAAGAGAGGACCCATTGCCACCCTGTGTGGTCAAACATCCTTCCCTTCAGAGAGCACATTGCTTTTGAGATCAGAGTGGCCATCTAAGGACTCATTTTATCAGAGAAACAAGTCCCTCTGGGCACAGACCACCTTGTCAGGGTCAGTATTTCCTCCTCAGGCAGCTGTCCTGTTGTAATGGCCACACTCTGCTCCTGAATCCTGCAGCGTCAGCTCCTCCTTAGCTCAGTGCTGCCAATGAGTCTCCCTCAGGGACAAGTGTCCCACCAATCTCAGTGAGTGCTGGTACCCTGGCTGCTCTATCAAGCATGCTCAGCCCCAAACCCCACATTATCACTATTCTCTGGTACAGCTCTATGATGGTTTTCACTTTTTTACGCTAATTAAGATTTGAAGTTTCCTACTCTTGACTGCTCCGTTCAAGTGCTTTGGTTTTCATACCTTCCCAAGGAAAATACCTGCTAATAAATCCAATTATAGACTTAGAGTTGCATATTTGATGGGGCCTGGCATCATCATACTCTCTCAACATGATTTGTTGCACAGAGACATGCAGAAGTCCCTGGATTATTTGCAACTGTACAAGTGAGCAAAAGAAATTTGGGGAAAAAAAAAAAAGAGATGGGCAAGAAAAACTGCTCAAAGAGATTTCAAATCCATGGCAAACCCTTCTGGCCACTATATGGAGCAGGTGAAAAATCTATACTCTTTTCTCTCTCTTTCTTGCACAAAAAATATTTTGCGTTATACAGATGGATCATGGGAGTGTTGTCCCACTGGGTTTATCATGTTTTTTTTGAAGCAAAGCAGAAGATACCACTCCATTCCTCATTTCTGAGCAGAAGGCCCCTCTCCATTCTGTAACCAGTCAGAGCAGGCAGGGAGTCTATTTTCACCATAGAGCACATTTTGTCTTATTCCCTGGCAAGAGAGACATGAGGAAAGTCTCCTGGTCTTTGTCACTTTTCCACTTAATGCCTGTCCCATCATGGGCATCTCCATTCTCACCTAAAACCAAACCAAACCTTATGGCTCTGAACCTGCCTTCTTTATAGGAAAGAGCAATTTCCAACTGAGATATCAGGGAACGTTCACAGAAAAAGGATTTTGCTTTCAAAAGTGTGAGCAAGCATGTTGATGTTTACTAACTCTTGAAAGGAGGCTACTGAATGCATGGTGGAAGTGCAGCCTTTGAAATTTGGGAGAAATTTCAATTTCTGCAAAGGTCTCTCTACATGATTGGGAGAAATTTCAGTTTCTGCAAAGGTCTCTCTACATGATCCTGGGAGAAAAAAAAAATCACCGCTATCCTCCTTTGCCCATCCCACCTCTGCCTATCTACTTCCAACTTCCCTAAGGCAGGACATACCTGTGCAAGCCCACAATGTCCACCCTCATTTTGGCCCTTGTTTCAGTGAAGGTCCCTAACTTCTGCAGAAAACCAACAGTGAAATCATTACAGCCTATATTTTTTTAAATTGTAGTGGCTTATATACCTAGAAAAGAACAGACAATGCCACAAACAGCACAGTTTTCCAGTGCCTGTGAGAAAAGTACGTGATTTATAGATTAGTATTCGTAGACTGCTTAGTGAAGTGTGAAGGAACAACAATATACTGTCATATAAGCTGTGGCATATAAACATCCCTTGGCATTTTACACTTTGAAAAGGATTATACATAAGCTTGGCTGAGAAGAGTATTAAAAAGGAGTCTCAGTCATACTTTTTGGGAACATTTAGTAATCTGTCTTTGGAGCTGAGCTAAAGCTATGCAAAATGAATGCAAGGAAATCCATGCAATCATGACAAAAGACTTAAAAACAAAACAAAATTTTAAAGCCAGAGTTATGCCACAAAATTTAATAATGTGTGGAGGACTTTTTGAGTTCTTCAAATTCATACTTTGCAGATGAACTCTGTAAAGCTGAGTGAAAATCAAAACTGAAATCCAGAGTTTTACACATTTATCCTGACTCCAACAGCTGAGTCTTTTGAAGAAATATCCAGTGTCACAAAACTCAAAGAAAAAACACAGGACTGCCTAGACTGTTACATGCAACTAGTTTCAAGTTCCAGGTTAGATTTAGATGAAGACATTTGAAATATTTCTTAATGTTTTAAGTTCTTCCCAGGAGCCTGTGTTGGTCTAAATTTGAGCTGTCTGGGGCATGGTAACACTGCTCTCTGAACTCCAGGTGTTTTGAGGTTTTCTCAATAACATGGCAAAGACACAATCCTATTGATTTCCTTATCCAATATTTTCAGTAGGAAGCTGCCTGAGGTTAGCCCAACACCTCACCACTAAGTAATTTTGGACATCACTTGTGATGTAACCAGAAAAGCACATCCATTTTGAACAGGTCAAAGCCACAGTACAGGGACACAGACACTGAAATGTGAACTGGCACTTGTACAGAGTTCAAAGTGCTGCAGAAACCACCAAGGTTCACCTTGCTCTCCACCTCAGCAGAGAAACATGGTTTAAGGCTGGTTTAAGGAAAACAGAAAGATGAGCAGTCAACATGCAGTGAGGGCAGAAAAATGGAGAGCATGGGAGACAAGGAGGATGTGAAAATTGAGACCATGGAGTGCTAAAGAACACAATTCCAAAAATCAATGCAGTGATGGATCAGGAATGAATGCAAAAAGCACAGCACAGGAAGGCTATAATTAGATGGTTTAGTCATAGCCAGGAGCCTGACTGAGCTTTTTGAATCCACTCAAGTGGACAGAGTTAGTGCAGAGTTTGGTTTGATTGTTACAGTTCTTCTCATGACAGCAACACAGAGCAGGCTCACAGGAGCTTTCAGTCTCCCTACAGCAATGAAGGGTAAAAGCCTCAGCACACACAGGGCTCTCTCAAATTTTCTTCTAACAATGACAAAGTGATACTTGCAGACAAGAGCATCTCCTACTGCAGCTGTGCTTCTGGGAGTGGCATGGACTCAGCAGAACTCTGAAAGCAGGAATGACCCCAGCAGCACCTGGGCATGTTCTGCCCACACTGTGCTCTGTGGCTCTGCTGTGGAACTGCAAAGAGGCAGCTCCAGTCTCACTTTCATTGCTACCACAGTGGGCATTAATCAAAGATAAGGTAATGATGGGGAAAATGCCAGTGTAGAGTAACACTGATAGGAGCATTAAACCTCCCCAGAACAGAGACATCTCTATAGACTTCCAGATTTGTCATCAGGCAGGGAAAAAGAAGCATTTTGAGTGCCCCAACATCTTGATCATTAAGAGAAATCTTTGTTCAGCAGACCCTATCGTGACATATCTATGCTGACTGAGAGGGAGAATGCCCAAGATGCTGCCAGCACAGAGCACAGCTCGGTCCAATATCCACTCTTCAAGAAGGATGAATTTCAGTTCTGTGCATTCAAAGCCAGATCATGGCACCTCCACAGCCCCCTGCAGCCTGCAGGCCTGACTGGTGGAAAACTGTCCCTGAAAGAAGTTGACCCAGTGAGGATCTCAGAAGGGTGTGAGCACCATAAACTCCACACTTTTCTGCTGTTGTTTCTCTCAGTGTACTCACATCAGCTCTCATCTCAACCAAGTCCATCCTATCTCCTCAGTTTCCAAATGTTTTTTTACCTGGCCTGTTTTTCCCCCAAGATGTGATGGCAAAAGAGAGCTTAAAAAGCAAAAACCAGTTAATTCTACAGTGCTAGACTCCTCTGCACTCCCACAACATTCCTCTTGCCTTTCCCTGCCTGCCTATCTCATCCCACTGCCATAATTCATGAGCAAGTGGTTTCTCAAACACTTGAGCACAAGCATGCAATGTGGGCTCCAAGCTTTGCTTTTGGCTCAGCTGCTGATCCACTGAGTCCTTTCAGCTCCCTGGAGCTGAAATTCACATTTTCTTCCAGCTGCAGGTCAGCCAAGCAGCTGCTCTAACACCCTTGGGGCACAGAAAACCTGCTTGGTTTGGTAAAGGAGTTTAGTGGAAGCAAAACACCCAAGTTAGTTAGAAAACAGCCAACCTCACCTTTATATTTTGTAGTTCATACAGGCTCTAAATTCACTGAGTACCAGAAAGCCCCAGTTGAGGTACTAAACCTTCATCCCTTAAAAGTTTTGAACTTACCCAGTGGAGAAATTTGGGCTTACAAGGCCAGAGAACACATATCCAGGGTGAACACCTACAGTTTGGGTTCTTTGGGCTTCTCTCTTTTTAGTATTTCTGGGGTTTGCTCCTGCTTCTGGAATTGCATTCTATTTTATGCTATGCAGCTGCTGGATAAGCAGTTCTCTGGCCAGATGCATGAACACTCCCAGGTGAATGCTGTAACTATTAGGAATGTTTTAAGCATGACATTATTAAGTAATAATTTACTCATTCCATTTAGTCTACGAGGTATCCTTATCGAGGAATGTTATTCATCAGCACCACTCTAGCTCTCACTCTAATTTATTTATACTTAATGGCCTTTCAAAGACATCTCTCCACATTAGTTTCAGGCACCAGAATATATATGGGATATTAAATCACATCATGATACATGACATGTTACAAAAATATTGCATAATTTATACAGATTATAAACATAAGAAAAATCATCCAATAAACCCTACCATCAAATGTTCTTCAGGCTAGATTAAGGCTACATGAGCCCTTTTAATGTAATAAATAAAGGAGAAATAATTTCATTCAAATCTCACTTTTGCAGAAGAAGCAAGCTATGTGGAGCAGATGAAAGATTGGTATATCTGCACTGAAAATGAAGGGCATCTATCTAGCTAAAGCTCACCTGCAGGTGAATGAGAGACTTTTGGCAGTGATGCCATAATCCTGCTGACCATGAGGCAGTGACACATTTTGGCCATGCCTGGGGTGGGTGACACGTTCAAAGAGCATCTCTGACCCTTGCACTGGTCACCACTTACATGTTTTGAAAGTCAAGGTCACCTGACAGCTGCCCAACAATGCACAAAGTCCATACTAATTACAAAGAAAAAAGTTTACTAGATACTACTTAAGTTTTTCTTTAGAGAAGACTGAAGGGATCTTTTACTTCGAAATATCTTTGAAAAAAAAAATTTAAAAACATCGAATTTTTTAAAAAAATTAAAATTTTAAGCTCCACAATATCTCATTTTTTAAAAATGAAGTTTAGGTGGAATGGCTGTCTCAGAGTTGCTCATAGGAGCAGTAATCCAGGTCCATTTCCCTGGATTTCTCAGCTGCTCTTCACCTGTCATGCTGCAGAACAGCAGCTGTCTCTTGGAGAAGCACTAAAAATCCAGTGGGGTTTTTATGGGGTCTGCAGTTCCTCAGTGGATCGTGGACATCAGAGAAGGACAAAGAGATTTGGATCTACCCAATAAGAATTTTTATAAAAATAACAATATTTTGAAATCAAAACATTAAAACTGTTCAGCAAATAACATTAAACTCTTCCCCCAGTGGTTAGGAAAATAATTGGGTTCTTTTCTTTGAGGAGGTGATGAAATCCACACTGCCCTTCCTGAGGATTTCTCAATGGTCAATTTTGATGGAAAATTCCCAGGCAGGCTTAGTTCTCATTTTTGTTCTGTGTGAACTACTTTTAGCGTGAAGAATGCGCAACACAGACGCACAGTATCCCCAGGGCAACTAAAGCACTTGCTTAGATGGAAAGGGAACAGTAAAAAGATGTTTTAAGGCAAGATTCTTGAAACCAGATCAGTTCTTCTGAATGCTTCAGTTACTGGACAACAAGCCCAAAAGATATTCCTCATTTTCACAAAGTGCTGAGCTGTAAGCTTTCACTCCCTAAAATCAGCTGCTTTTGAGAAGAGTTGCATTAGGCTCCCGAAGAGTTCATGTAGCAGCTTCTGAGTTCTGCATTTTTTTAGCAGTTTATTTGGTCAGCTTGGAGTGGAAATCAAGGTAAAGGAGGAGAAACCCATGTCCCTCCAGTGCACAGTGCCCTATGCCACAGTCCCCCAGCCAGTAATCAGCTCTCCACACCCCTGACTGGGCAGCTCCTTCTGGCTTGAAGGATCTTTGCCCTCCCTTTACCCTCCTGTTCTCGACAAGGAAGAGAAAGTTAAAAAGAGTAAGTGATTCAAAAACCTTTTCAACCCCAAACTTTAAGACTATACAATTTTCTGCAAAATATTCTTTTTTAACTACATCCATGCAATGTATTTAACAACTGGCTGTCCGGCCATTTGTTAGGAACAATCACAAACCCCCTGTTCACTCTGTGTAAAAACTGCCTGTTGTCTTCCAAGACCAAATGTTCAAACCTCCACCTTTTACAAGCCAAAAAAAAGTAATTTGATGTTGAAATAAACTCCAGGGTTTGAAAACCACAGTCAGGTGTACAGAAACACAAATAAGTTGATGAAGGTGACATTAAATAGCAAGAGCAGCACAGAAGCAATCAATCTGTGTTCCCTTTTTGTGGTATCTCTCTAGTGATGCTGGGTTGATCAGGGAGGTTTTGATACACATGTGGGTGGTGAGAGGCAAGCTGGGGTGGAATATCCATTATTCCTCATTTCAATACTCAGGAACAGCCCAAATCATTGGCTGAAGCCTTGGGCTGGGATTCCACATTGGAGTCCTGTTCCCATCATGGCCACCACAAGCTATGAAGAAGTCAAAGAGCCTAAAAACACATTTCTGGAGAACTCTGTAGCAGATACATGAAGTAACACAGCACTGAAATTCCCAAATTGTCACAGAAGGTTTGGAATGGACCTCATCTTCCATCCTACCACTTCTCAAGCGTTTAAACTTGCTTTCAAAAAACAACCCAAACACAGGAAGTACTCAGAGATTCATGTCAAAAAACAAGGAGTAAATGGGGTTCATAAATTTTGTACACACAGATTTTTCAAGGTTTTCTTTACCCCTTCAGCAGCAGAGCACCAGAGGACAGGGTTTAGCCTTGAATGCTCAGTTTGGGGCAAGTTTTGTTTATCACCTGGACAAAGCAGACAGCAGAGCAGGATTGGTGGCTCTGCAGCACAAGATGGGATCAGGAATCCTCTAACAGAGGACTGCAGCTCCTGCTCTGCATTGTGAGGCCAAATTTGATCACAAAGGTGGACTCTGAAAGGCAGCTAAAGATAACAATTTCACATCAGCCAGAAAATTTTTGCATTTTCTGGCTCATTTCTCACAAAACCTTCTGCAGGTCCAGAAGGGCTGGCTTCAGAAGAGTTCAAGCACAAGTTTTGGCAGCAAGACTTTTTATACACTGAACAAAACACCTTTGTGTATCTTATAGGTCACAGTTTCCTACTAAAGCCCGATTTAGCAGCCTATTAGTTACAGTCTGTATTTAGATTAAATGGGGCTCTGAACCTGCTCTCCTTCATCTCATCCTCCTTTGTTCAGACTCCCTTAAGTCCATTTTCCTGGATCCTCCCCCCACTCTGCTCTTCAGCTGCAATCCCACCTCATCCCAGTGTTTCCCACCGGTCAGCAGAGAGTTACAACAGGTCAGAAAGTTGCAACAGGTCAGATGAGGAGGTCTCTGGTGTCGAGATGACCCCAAGGTGTTAGAAAGTCTCTTTTTCCCAGCCCCGAGACGGAAGAAGAAGACAGGATTCCTTGGCTATCCTTCTCAAGGTTGTTTATTTGTTTCTTATCAAATACATTCTTTCTCTGACATGCTGAGGTCTGTCCGGCAGGTTGGGTTGAGGCACCATCATCGCCTTCAGAGTGGTGTTATCTTTTTATACTAAAAATTACGTGTACATTATTTACAATAATTTTCCAATACCTCTCACCGATGTTAGACAGTCTGTCTCTACCCTAAACCAATCCAAAAGTGCCACCATCACAGCAGAAGATGGAGGCTAAGAAGAAGAAGGAGAAAGAACAGGACATGCCCAAACCCCTCCATCTTGCCTCTTGAACTCCCATTCTAAAACCCCAAAATTATACATTTTCACCCAGTGATAAATTCACTATCATTCTATTCAAACCCTTGTAGCTTGTACATCTTCATACAAAATTGGTAATTGTTTCCATGGACTAAAATCAAAGGCACAGGTGTCTTTGACTCCACGTCAAGATCTTTGAGCCCCCTGCCAGGGTCCTCCAGGGCAGGCAGAGGAATGTCCTGGATTCTGACAGCCAGAAATTTACAACAGGTTAGAAGGTTACTACTGGTTAGAAGTTACAACTGGCCATCCAACCCAACCAGCTTCAGGTAAAGGCCTGATGATTGGGTCAGGTCTATGTGCCTCCTAAAATGTGGCTGCAATTAAACCTTAGATGGTGCCTTAGGTCAGCCCTTCCATCAACACAATCATGGGGCATTTTCAGGCTCCCCCAAATTAAGCCTGGGTTAATAGTGCCTGCAAAACCTCCAGCCAAGGGATATCAGACGTGTACAAAACCTATTGTATCTGGAAGTACACTGGTAGCACAAATCCTGAAAATACACATTAGAACATATTCTATTGAAAAGGGCATTCCAGCTTCTACATTTGTTATGGTTTAGCTATGGCTTACTTTTTGCTTGTTTTAGGTTTTGGTTTTTTTTTTTTTTTTTTGATTTTTAGGGCAGGCAATATTATCTCTCTAGGGGTATTTATTGTGGTGTTGCATGGGAACAAATTTCAGTTGCCAGGGAAGACAAAATGGCATATCCCACAGCAAATACATTAAGGAGAATTAATAGACAGCAGGAGAAAACCTTGAGGTGACAGATTCTCCCTGCATCAAGGGCAGCAAATGAAGCAATCATTGCTATAGCAGTTACCAGAAAAACTAGTCATGCATTGCTGCACAGGTGTAAGTACATTTTCTTCTTATTTTTTTTTCTCCTGTATGCTGTTTCTGATGTCTTTATCAAACCATTTACAGAAATAAGTTTTTTCTATATGGACCTCTAAAAAAAAGTGAAAAACACATAGGAGCTTAGAGAAAACTTGGCAAGAATGTTCTTGTTAACTTAAATGAATCAATATTTAACAGGCAGTTACTTTGAAACGCAGAATGTGTCTAGACTCTCCCTCCACCTCCAAGTAAGAGATCAATGAGGAATAATTTGCACTGTGGTGATGACACTGGTCAAATCCCAGCCAGTAACTCAACACCACGCAGCCACTTTCTCACTCCCCCAGCAGCATAATGGGAGAAAGAATTGGAAGAGTGAGCAAACTTGTGAGATGAGAAAAATACAGTTTAATAGAACAGAAAAAGAAAGGGTAATAGTAATCATCATCATCATCATCAAAATAATAATAAAGTAAAATAGTTAGAATATACAAAACAAGTGAGATCACCACTCACTGGTTGCCATCATGGGAAGAGCAGACTTGACTTGGGGAAATTATTGGTTACCAAGCAAAGAGTATAGGATAATGAGACATAATAATTAAATATTAGAACACCTGCCCTCCATCCCTCCCTTTTTCCTGGGTTTAACTTTAGTCCCAAATTCTGTACCTCCTCCCCCGCAGTGTTACAAGGGCACAGGGAATGAGGGTTATGGTCACCACACAATGTCTCTTGTTCCCTCTACCAAACCCTTGCTATGCAAATCCAGTGCAGTTCCCAGCATTATTCTCATACTGAACCCAAAACACAGCACTGTGCCAGCCATTAGGAGGAAAATTAACTCCATCCCAGCCAAAACCAGAACAGTATCCACCCCTTATTCTATGCTGTGATGTCTTGCCCAGGTCCAACATTTTCCAGTTCATCCCAATTAATCACAATCACCTTTCCTGTCATTTGATATACACACAGAGTGTTGGATTGTTGCAGGTTGAAGTCAGTTATGGCTCCATCACCACTGTGTTTGTCTGGTTCTATCACCAAAATTCATTGGGCATTTTTTGGGTGATTCACTGCAATGACGTTGGTACAGCAGATGGTCAATACAAAACACAACACTATACCTGCTGAAAGAAGGAGGACTAACTCTTTCCTAGTTGAAATCAGGACAGATGCTTTATAGGAACCCCATCCTAAAGAATTCATCATTAAGATGAAAAAGCTTGCAATACAATCAGGTACTACCTAATTCTAACCAATATTGAAGGAATACCATCCAGACTTTTAAACCAAAAAATATTGTGGCTTTTGTACTTAAAGCTGTAAAACCTCTTAGGGGTTGTGGTCTGTGCTAATTACAGTCTGTCCAGGGAGGGGAGGGGGAAGTTAAGTTGATCTTCTTAGAGATGAGTTGTTCAAAATAAAATTAAAAAAAAAAAACAAAACACAAAAAAAAACCTACTGAAACATTATGGTCAAGGCCAACACATTGACCTGGAGCTCCCATAACAACACACATACAGCCTTTATCTGACAAATAAATTAAGCCACTGGAGTGCTCTTGCTGACCTGCTACATTTAGAATTAATCAGTGCAGGACTGATTAAAGGGTATGCTATTAAGATATTACAAATATAAAACTCCAATTTCTTCATTAAAAGTTAGACAGAAACAACACCCAGCACTGGCAATCTCTGCAAGTACAGATTTGTTTGTTGCAGAAGAACCAAATTCCAGTTGTTATTTTAAAGTCACTGGATCTGGTTTCGGGTTCATCTCAGGAAAGGTTCTGGTAAGGCCATCTCAGGATGGGTCTATGGGATGGTAAAAGGCAGAGAAGGGGTCAGGATTTCTATGCCTTGTCCAGAGCAGATGGGATCTCACAATATCCAGGTGCTGAAAGTGTTCAGCTGAATCAGCAAAGTGCCCAGCTCACCTGATTTATATGGACAAAGAATATTAAGAATGACTCAGCCATAAATTCCTTTAGTGTTACAATCAGCAACACAAGTTTTGTTGCTCTTACTTTTTGTTCTAAGGTATTGACTGCAATAAATGAAAACACCCATTTGACACTGAGAGCCTCACCAAGTTGGAAACAGAGATCCTAAATGAAGCATTAGAAATTGGCAAAAAAAAATACCATGCTGAAAAAAAATGCTGAAATGCAAAAAAAGAAGTGATGCTCACTGAAAAAAAAAAAAAAGCAAACAAAACAAAACCTAACCAAACCCAAACAAAAGCTCCCCAAAAATGAATCTACATCCAGATTATGCTTTTTTCTTTCCCTTGATTGTAATTAAGTTTTTTTTTTTGTATTTCTCTCACACCATGTAGCACAACCAAGATAGAAAAACTCATTCCTGGAGAAAGAATATGGTGGAATTAAGGTGGGAGACACCACAAACATGAAGGAATTTGGAACTGGACTTTTAGGAAGGGAGTTTTCTGTTCTCCAGAATAGGACCAGGCTCAGTTGAAGCATTTTCTGCTGCTGGTATGTTTGCAACGGTTGTCCTTGACTGAGGTTCTCCAGTACAATTTGGCTTCATGCTGCATCCCTTTCCTCAAGAAGGAATTGCTACAGTCTTGGTCCTTGTTGTCCCAGCCAGCTATTTACAGGAATCCCATAAAAACTCTGAGACTCTTAATTCTCCATCCAGTCTGCTTAAAAATGCCTTAAGAATGCCAGTTCCTGCAGAAAGATTTTGAGACAAACAGATCAATGTATACTCATTAACAGAGACATTCACAGTACAATCATGTCTACCTACATCTATATTTATATTTCTGTCTACATATTTAGCAAATTGAGTTGAAGGATCAACCACATGTCTGCCAGTACCTATTTAGTTTCTTCTGAAGATGCTAATTCCAGATGGATGATGATGATGATATATCATTTATTGCGAGGCTACAAGTGGATGATCCTAATTTCAGCCTGTTAAGTTGGTACCGAGGTACTTGTTCTCTGCATGACAAAGTCCAACCTATTTTGATCTCCAGAGACTAATCAAAGCTTTTATTCTTACTGTGTTATACCTTTTTAATTGTGGAGTGTGTTATAAAATGTGAACTGCAGTCTGTCTTTGGCTAGTTTTCAAGTTTCATACTGAAACTATTTTTAATTTAGGTTTTAGACCTAAGCAGTTTTTAGCTGTCATCTGTGACAGCTTGAGTGCAATGTCCAGCATTTCTGTGAACTCAGTAAGCTTGATTGAATAGGGAAGAATCTGTTGACTAAACAGGAAGTTTTTTATGCTGCAAAGGTTTTTAGGATACAGGAAAAAAAATGGTAAACACATATAGCAACCTGATTTAGGTCAACTCAGAAAGTCAGAAATCATGACTTTTTAGAAGTCTCTCTGAATAGAAAAAATAAATAGTAAAATAGTAGAATTACAAGGATTCAGTCTTTTATTATGGTCAGCAAAAAATTGAAATTCAAGAGATTTTTCTTGCTGGACTTGCACCCTTTATTAAAAACCAAACAAAACAAAACAAAAATCTAAAAAACCCAAGCAGGAACAAATGTATATTGCATAAATAAAACCACTGGCTTTTCATTCTCTTTCAATTTGTTTGATAAGAAGGTAATACCATTTCAGTGGAGTGTCAAATAGGTATGTTCTTTTTTGTAGGTTCTGGGAAATGGAGAACTAGAATTTTCTCCACTGTAATTCTGTTTTCTTCAGGATTTTTATTTGATTTTTGCTTCAGATTGATTTTTTCTGGGAAAGGGATTTCCCTGGAATCTGATTCTGCCCAACTGAGAAATTGTTCCAATTACCATGACATCTAGCTATGTTTCTTGCAGTTTTCAGTCTGTTTACTCTCAAAAAGGCTCTTTCCCCTAGTTCCAGAGGGGGACATACAAGGCTAGATCCAAAAAAAGCCTCTGCTCTCTCTGATGCCCTGTCAATTATCAGGGAGGTAAAAGATTAATATGTTTAATTTGAATGCTAAAAGTCCCCAGATATCCCAGTTCTCAGTGGGGAGAGTTAGGAGAAGTGCCTGGAGAACATGGGAAGGTTCTGTTTGTCCATCTGCCCCTCCCACCCTGGGCTGGTGGGCACTTTGCTGAGGCTATCCTGCAGAAAACCACCTTTGGTTGTGGCATTCCTTTGAAACCTGGCCTGAACAGGATCTCCATCTTTCAGAAATAACCCGCTCCATAACCCTCTCCACCAGGACCTGCCGGTCCTGCTCCAGCTTTATTTTGCTGCAGGTGTTTTGGGTCCCTCTCCTACCCTGAGGCCAAGGGTGAACCTGGGATGTGAATGGGGCTCCTTGAGGGGAGGGAGGGCTGGGAACCATGAGAGTCACTCTCATTTGCTCTTGTTGCAGCTTCCCCACAGCATTTGGATAAAGATCCTCTAGATCCAACAGCGTGGCTCAAGCAGCTGCTGGTTTAGGCACTCTGGCAGTGGTTGAGGAGAGCAGGAGGATGCTGCTGGCCCACTGTCTGCAGTGAACACTAAAGGTTTCATATTCTCAAAAGTGATTTGGGTCCTTTATGGTTACTGAATTATCCAACACAGGGTACTGAATTATCCGCATGTAGATAAAAATATAATATACATGTGATACATAAACTGGCCCTACTGCAGTCTCCTTTGGAAGGCAGTACAGATGTCTGCTGTATTTCCCATGGAAAGAATAGTGCTTAGGGATTAATTCTGAATGGAGGAAAGTGATGCATTAAGTGCATCACTGGAACATAGGGAGAGTGGGATTTAAGGAACACATCTGCCTGCTGATCTCTTACCAGCTGGTGCAAACACCTTCCTCCTTGGGCTGTGAAATCTCTTCTGAGGACACTGAGATGATGCCAGGCCATTTAGCAGTGCAAGGGCCAAGTATTCAGATCCTCCATGGGCCAAGTGGTCCTGGGAGGCTGTCAGACTGCTCCAACCTCCCCAGACATCCTCTCCAAAGGAAAAACTGGACATGGTCAGCACTGTCACTATTCAACCTCTGTAAGGAATCAGTGCAAGAGGCAATACAAACTTTACAAAGGCAATTATATTGATAAAAGACACATCAATATTTGTTTAGCTCAATATCATCAATAATTAATACAGATATACAGAACCATATCAGGATAGTGCTGACTCCAGGAACTCACACAAACATGTTCATTATGACTGTGACTTGGCCATGAAAGTTGAGACTCCTTGCTGTCACCATACAGCTCTGCTTCATTTAAATTTTCTTCATGCCTGTTATATACTAGAATTCCAAATATTATAATTCTATGTTACAGATTATTAATTTGCCTGCTAAAAAAGTAACAGGAAAGAGAGAGGAAACTGAGTTACATTGAAAATCACTTTCCAATCCTGTATGTTATGACTTAGCATAAAATGCATTTTATTCCCAATTAAACTATGTCAGAGCCTTGTTGCAGTGCTCCATTACCCATTCTCCACAAAGAGGCATGCCCCATCAGTCTTGTGATGAGATGCCACCAAATAAGGTTATTATGCCAAGAAGCAATCTAGGGAGAAGCTATTATCTGGTTTTCTACAAAAGCAGTTTCTAGTCTTATTGGCTTGCATTATGTAGTAGAAATTGAATTTATATTGCAGAAATTGAACTTAGGAGGGTACAGTGAAACATGCATGCTACCCATTTTTCAGCCTAACTATAGGATGTTAAACTTCCTTTAGAGAGAGAACAGAGCTAATAGTCCAAGATCTTGAGGTGCACAGTCAGCATCTCAGCTGAAGACAGTGGAAGGAGTCATGGAGTTATGATAAAAAGGGTTATACAAAAGTCATGCAGAAAACTATTTCTCACCTAAATATGGTAGAAAAAGCCATCAGGCCAGAAAAGAGACCGCTATTCCTGCAGATAATTGCAAGAGCCTTCACAAGATTTTATTTAAAAGAACAACTATAGCCCTTGCATGTGTAAATCCTGTCATTTATAAATGGAAGTTTACATGATTTGACTGCACAAGGATGAACCTCCATGTGCATAAATATGCCTTAGGGCCCAGCTTCAGACTAGAGAAATCTGGTCCTGCGAGCTCTGCAAAATTGAAAATTTGTTATCCAGATCTTGCTTTGAAGTATTGTGACTGAAATTTTGCCCATGGGTTTACATGGGAATAAAACAAGGGCAAAATCTGTCCTCTTGGAATTTATTATTAATATCATCATTATAATTATTATTACAAGGAATTACTGTGATAATTTATTCTGAGAATTTAGAAATGTGCTGAAAATGTGCTGAAATTCCAACAGAGGATTTTGTAATGTCCACTCAACATCAGCAAGCATACAGATTTGAAGATAGACTATAAAATAATGCACTGGGAATAGATTTGTTTGAGTTAGACAGAAAAATATTCAATCACAGGTGTTTAAACATGAGTATTCACTTTCAAGTTATTCAGAGAGGAAAGAAAATAAAGAGAAGGGAATGTGCATAGGAAAGGGGAAAGAACATTTTAAGCCTTTTTGCCAATTTGGGATTGAGATTTGTTAGTAAAATAAACCAGATTTCACACTTCAAGATGAAACACACTCAGCAGTCTTGGGAGAGGAAACAAAGCCCCCTCATGTCTCTTTCATGAGGCTTTGCTGCTTAACAGCACCTTTGGTTATGCTGTGATTAAATTGTTCATCCTTGTGTTTTGATCTGTGATGTAAAACCATGTTCCATGGAGAGTGTCACCATGTCCTGTGTTCCCTGTGTTTGTAGCCACTCACAGCCTGTGCTCAGTGGAGTGCCTCAGTGTTTGTTAAGTAAGTACGAGGCCACTGCCCATAACATCTCTGAGTGCTGAAATTCCTACCTTCGCCAGAAAGGCATTTGGAAAGGTGTGGTTTCAGGCTCATAAGAAAGGGAATAAGAAAATGAGTGCAGCTTTTGGGAGTAGCAGCTCTGGAGAAACCTCTCTGGCTTCTTTCAGAAACACCAGCATTCCAGGAGAATCCATGGCCAGAATCCATCATATAACAAGGAGCAGCAAGGTGCTCTTAGTTTTAACAGGTCTTTGAACCTCTGTGTGTCTGCCACCATGAAGCTGGTACTGAAAGGTTATGACAACTCTCAGGTCCTTCTTTGGAGCTGTGCCTGAGCCCATCCTGAGGATTGTTTGAGGAAGAGACAGCTCAAGACATCTGTCATTGGGCCATTGTGCTGGCAGGCAGCAGACAGAGAAGGGAGGGGAGTGCTGAAGACTCTCTGTAGTGGGAAAGATTGTACCCAGGGGGAGTGAGGTTTTTGGGTGAGCCCTGCTTGGCTGTGGTGATGCTGACAGACTGTCGTAGCCCTGGGGTTGCTAAGGGATCACAGCTCTCCCTGAAGAACTGCAAGAACAGAAAAGGAAAACCAGAAAAAAAATTAGAAGGAAAACACACCCACTGCCAGACAGGCATCTAGAGATGGGAGGGAGGCACATCTGACTTCAGACTTCCTGGAGAAACTTGAAGAAGCCCCAGGTGAAGAAGATTATTCTTCAAAAGAACTGGTAGAGCAAAGGAGACAGAATGAAGGATTTCACTGGCTCAGATTACCCTGGCATTGGTCCCATTCTGGACCCTGCAGGTTAAATCTCTTTATAAGGGCATGTGGAAAGCAGGCTCACTGCTTTGCACAGGCTGGGCTGGAGAGTAGAAAGTGGTATTGCAGGGGTAGAAGGGGGCACCCCAACTTTTATCCTGAAATTGCTGTGTCATGAAGGTGCATTCTTATTCAGATTTGGGACCACGAAGGCCAAGGAGAACTGCAGTTGAGCACTCTACTCCCAACACTGCACTTCAGCCCCTTCTCTGGCATGTGGATTTTCAGTGTACACAGTCCTGGTCTTCCAAATCACCTTCCTAAGGGACCACAGGCAGGAAATGTCCACTGAGGTAACAGCTTCAGGGCTGCACAGTCAAAAGTAACACAACAGTAGTAAGTCAAAATACCTCATCACAGCGAAGCCATCCCTCCCTAGGAAGTCTTCTGGATGATACTAACCTTGAAGCTGACATCAGATTTACAGCTCAATTCTCTTGGGTAATGATGCTGATTACATCCATACTAAAAGAGCAAAGCAAGTTCATTTCCTTCTCCTCTGCAGTGAGGCTTCACTCACGGCTGCCACAGGAAAGCCTGTGACAGGTTCCTGAATTGCTTGAGACTTTTGGCAGCTGCAGAGTTTTTTGTAAAGGATAGAAATCTTCCACTGCCCCAGAGCAGCTGACAGCTGAAGAAAGATGATCAGCCAAATTTTTTGTTGTAGCCACTCCATATGCCAAGATAAGTAGAGTGATTATACTGATTTATAGTTCTTGGATACCTAACTGCTTTTCTCCCCCCATATAAGATCTGCAGAACAGGTATTCAATTGCTTAATGAAATGAAACAACCCTCCTTCTATTGACAGCAATATTAAATGTAAGCAGAGGAATCCCAAAATGTTGTTTTAAGGCACATTCACCTTTTACATGTGGTTTGAGTCAAAAATCCTGGGACTCAGACTGAGTGATTTTGCTGGGACAGGTATTTAGCATGGGACTTGTCTGCCTAGCAGGAGGTAGCTACAGTGGAGTTATCTCCCTGTGAGTTACCACTAAAGCCTCACTTTCTTGTCAGTGCAGAGCTCATCTGTCACTCAATGGACCCTAAGACATGATAATCTCACTGTAGAATAGACATCTGAGATATATCAGATGAATCATCTCTGAAAATGTGTAGTTCCCCACAATTTATCTAAATCTGCACTTGTAGCTAAGGTTGCCTGAGAACCACAAAAACCAGGCACCGAGGAAATCCACTTAAATGATAAGCAGAATTCTCAAGTACCCAATCCATGCTGTAAGGCTGAGACCTTGCCCTGCTCTAAGCTCTTGCACTAATTGTTACATTAACAACTCCCACACTTAAATCAGAGGGTCAGTGGTCACCAGGTGAGCCACTGCAAAGACAAAGGGCAGGGACCAAGGCTCTTCTGACAGCTCCTGCTGTCTGTCACTAAACTATTCATTCCCAAGGCCTTTTGATAACCAAGGGTAAGGAGGCTGCTGACAATTTGCAATGGCATTTAATTTAAAGCTGCAAAGTTCTTGTTTCTTGGTGTCCTGTCAGCAATTTGATCACCAGCAAGGCTGGAAACAAGTGCTGCTGGCAAATACTCTTGGCAGGGAGAATTCAGAGCCAACACAGCTCAGCACAGCCTTTGAAGGAGATTGCTTGGGGCAATCCTGTTCAGGTACATTTGCACTGCACATGAATCTGATGATGATCCTAAAGAGGCAAAAAGTTTTAGGGGTAGTTGAGGCACTGCTCAAGGTGGTGTCATGAGCATTAAGCAGGTCAAGACTCAGACTGAGGGCTCTGGTACAAGTTCCCAGGTATTTTGGGAATATGAATGTACCAGCATACCTACTATAACTGCATTATTTAGCATATAGAATCTGACAGCTTACCAGATTGAGTAATTTCAGTGATTCACACAGGAATATTCACTATTTTAAGGATATGTTTAAATAACTTCTCCTGCCGAGTCTTTATATTCTGAGGGAAAAAAAAAAAGTGGCGTCTGAGGTAATCCTTGGTGCTAATCTGCAGCATTTCTCCTCACATGTTTTGTCTCTCTTTTTTTAGGACAGCCAGACAGCTTTCTTTGGGAACAGCAATGCAACTATCACCATATGCTGTGTGGGTTCCCTCTTTCTGCTCCTCAAAGGAGCTGACAGCCTTGCCGGAAAAGAAACAAAACAGTGTACTTTATGCTCACAAAAATAGGATTTGAAGGTTTTACCCAGTATCAGAATTTTAAAAAAAGAATATAATCTTACACAGGAAAATTCAACAGAGAAACCTCAGAATAGTTCAAAACCTGGGACATTGGTGACCCACTTTCCCACTTGGGTCAATGTACCATTCCTCCTTGGTTCTTCTCTGACTGCAAAGGAACTTGGACTGTTGGGATATGGGCTGCTCCAAACACAGGTAAATATTTTATACCTTGTGTTTAAGAGTCAGCATTTCTGTACTGGGAACATGGGATTCACTAACCATTTTCTAGTGGGTTTTTTTTCCCCCTGGTATGATGTGAGGATGAACATTTTTATTACAGCAGCTGACTTGTGCACTATTCTGTTTTCCCTAAAAAAAAGCAGTCAGCTCTCCCTTAATCTTAGATGAGCACAAAGATAATCCCACTACACTTATGCAAATATTTTCACCATGATGTTGGTGGGAGTTGTAGGTGTGCCGAGCTGAACAGTTGTACCTGTAAAACATCTGTGTTGCTAATGTGAGGATTGCTGAGGGTTTCAGCTTGTGTCTGCTGTTTTTAACTACTTGGCCTGCTCTCCCAGAGAGTATAATTTGGTTACTTACTCAGCTGACATCAAAGGTGTTCTTCTCCTGAGGTTCACAGTGCCAACACTTAACAGAATTCCTGCCCTCCTGAAAAATGCCTGTGTAAGATAAAGCACTGCTGAGGGCAGTTGGCCCTTGGCTACCTGGGCTGTGGGTTTTTCATGCCAGAACTTCAGAGCTGACTCAGCTCTAAGTGAGAAAGCACATGGAGATACAGCTCCATTGTTTCCAGGGACAGAAATAAGGCCATTCCTTTTCAGGCTGTGCCAATTTGAGTTAAAAACCTGTTCAGAATAAAAGCCACTCTATACATCTACAGCTGACACTGGTGCTCCTCCTGAGAACCGTTTGGGCTGAGATCTGGACCACAACCTGTACAGTTCCACATTCAACCAGCTCTGGTTGAGCAGGGATCATTGTTTCCAGCCATGACTGATCGAGGCACATCTTCCTGGTTCCTGCCAAGTAGCATCACCAAGATAACAAAGTTCTCTGCCAGGATCACCACCAAGATAGCTGTGCAGGGCACTGAGGGTATGAGTGTCCTCAGGACATCTGAGCTTTCATCTGGAGCTGGTTGGAGTGCACTGACTCCTATGGCCATGGGGAATGAGGGAGAGGAGGGAAAGTTTATTTTTTTCAAGGTAATGCCATGCAATCAGGATGTGGGACCAAGACTGGGAAAGTATTCCTGAATCCCTTGGTACAGGTTTAACCTGAGTGTTATAAACGATCAAATCATGAGCCAAATTCATAAGAAAATTTAGCAAAGATTTATTAATTTGTCTGCGAGACCGAAGTTCAGTAGTTGAAACCACCACAGCCAAAGAGTCAGCATCGAGCCCGGGATCGGCGCTGGGTGAACATATGGATCTGACCTCCGAATGTTGGAGTCTCCCCCTGTTCACGAATGCTGCCTTCGCACAGCGAGTTCTTATACAGTTTATTCTGCCCGAGGCAGAGATGACCGAATGTTCTTTGTGTCTCTTCACATGAATCGCCGTGGCTTTATATGTGCAGAGGGGGACAAAGGTTCAGTCCAGGGTCTCGATGTTGTCAGTCGACTCCGGAGAAGCCGCATATTTACATGTATCAGGGTGGTGCCGTCGATTATCGTGGTAGATGTAATCATCAAGGTGATAACCACTCTTAGGTGGGCCTGGCAACCTGGGGAAGCCAGCGATTATTGGCCTGGAAACTTCCATTCTTATGTTAAAACCCCGATGTTTATCTCAACGAGCATCCAGGAACTAGATGTATATGAATAAGACACGGCTACCGGCCAGGATGGTCAAAAGACATAGTTTGGATTTTACAATATTTTTTACATAAATAGCATGAATTATCTCTACCATATACTACACTGAGCATCTTTACTGCAGTGACCCTGGGTCCCAAACCTCTGGGTTGGAATCAGAGAAGTCCTTCTGAATCCAAACAGATTGTGGCTTGTTAGCTTAGTTAGGATGCCAGATTTGAAGGAGTCCTGCACATTTACACTGTGCCTTGGCTTGGAATTGATTCCTCCAGGAACACAAAGCATGGAGAGCGCAGTGCCAGTGCCTACACAGCAGGCTGTCATGGCCTGGGGTCAGCAGGGGACATCACATATGTGGTGTTCACATTCTCTGAACATGATTCCTTTGCCAACGTTTTTTTGCCTGGGGAGCTGAAAGGCAGTGAGAAGCCTCAGAGAAAAGAAAAACAATTCTTATCTCATTTGCTTCTCCTATGTTGTGCTCATGTAGACTGTGTTTGGAGATTGTTTACCCAAGGTAAAAAATTGCTTGATTGGACTCTGGTGTGAGTTGCTTTGACTCATTGGCCAACTGGGGCCAAATTGTGTCGGGACTCTGGAAAGAGTCACAAGTTTTCATTATTATTTTTAGCATTCAGTAAGTATCTTTTCTGTATTCTTTAGTATAGTATAGTATTCTTTAATATAATATAGTATTATAAAGTTATAAATTAGCCTTCTGATAAGACGGACTCCTCCTCATCATTCCTTCCTTTGTCTGTGGCCATGCATTTACAATGCACATGAGCTGGAATGACACCAAACATGCCAGGGTGCTACCAGGGATTTGCTCTTTTCCAGAGCATTCCAATGTGCCAACACCCTGGGTGATGGAGTGGTGACTGTGGTGCCATAGTGACACTCCAGTTAATGAGGGTGATGGCTGTAAGCACACAAATCTTCACTGCTAATTATAATATAAGCTGGGTAATAAATGGCGCTGCTTTGGCCTTCCATCCAGCAATTCACGTGATAGATACTACCATAGTAGAGTACATGTAAATCTGCTGGTGGATTACAAAAGTGCTTTTTCAGATAGAAATACCACCCATTTTACTCTTTCTAACTTCTAGATCAATTTTTTAAGGGAAATGAATACATTTAAGAGTCTCAAAACATAAATTTGCAATGGAATTTTTACCTACTGCATTTTTCTAAATAAACTTTGCTAGTGCCATGTTAGAGTAAGGTGCCTCACAAAGCCAAGTTCATTGCAAATACATTGTATCAAATAATTTTCTACTAAAAACACATTCACTATCAAATCTTCATCTACATACAAGCAGCACAGAAGTAAATTTTCCTTGAGGAACTATCAAAATGTGTGCATCCATTTTTATGCTTGCAAGTCATATTGAAGGAACAATTTAAGTAGTAACTTTTAATTTGGACAAAAGGCCAGGTCTAGGAAACACAGATATTTTATTTTCTTATGAAGTTACAGCTGGGCTGCCTGAGGTTTCTCATGCAATTTTGCCAGTGAGGTTGCATTAGGTTTTTTTCCAGGGAGTTTTCCTTCAGCTATGATGAATTTGATTTATGACACATATACATGTTATAGCAGCAATATTAGCCAAGCTTCTTCAGAACACATCCACTCTCAGACTTTCTTACTCAGAGGAAATATATTTACTCTATACTCTTACATGGAGCTTGGTATTTATTGATTTTATTCCCCTTATCATGTATAGGTTAGAGAAGAAAGTTAAAGGAATGTTTCTTAGGCACTGTCCCTCACATAGATCTTAAAGTAATAGTGATACTGCCCTTAAAGGAAAAAAAATATTCTTTTCTTCAGGAGCAAAAAACACCTTCATGGGGGGATAACTGAAATAAGGGGAAATGATGCCATCCCCTCTCCTCACTCCTGTGAATTTGATGATGATGAAAGGGGAAGTAAATTAATTATTTCATCTCATTCCCATGGGAAGTTCATGCTTGGTCTCTGAAATTAGGGACAGCTGGGCAATGTGTCCCTTGTACGTGGCCCATCCCCTGACTGGGTCTCATGGAGCGAGCATCAGAGTTGCAGCTCCACTGTGGCCAACTCAAAATACAATTAAAGAAGGGAAGTTCTGTGCTCTAAATGGAGCTACAAGTCACACAAATTAAATGTCCATAAGCTAAATTCTGAACCAGGAAGAGAAGTACTGTGGGGAAGTTCTAAGCATAAAACATTTTATTTAAAATGAAGAAAGGAGTTCATTCATTTCACAGTGTGAGCAAAGCTTGTCTCTGAAGAAATCATATTTTGTATTTTTTTTCCTGCACTGTGTGTTTGCTACCCTGACTTTTGAGAGCTCAATGCTCTCTGTGTGGTACCTGAGTGTCCTGCATGACTTTCAGATGCATTAATTGTGAAACTGGTGACAGAAAGAGAAGCAAAAAATAATTGCCAGTGGTTTGCACAGAGAACAGAGGGAGAAAACAATACAAGGAAATCTGCAGATAGACATATCTCAATGATTACTTTCTGATTTGGTTGATGCCTGATAATTGGCAGAGCTCCGCTCTCAAGAGTAAGCAGGGAAAAAAGGAGGGGGAGAGCATGAGATAAAATCTGATGGAGAGGGTTTGGTTGTCATTCATTTTCATAATTTTCATCTCCCAGCACTAAGCTTTTGAATCTCTGTTATTCTAGTGGAGATAGATGGAGAGGTAAGAACACAGAAACCTTCGTTTTATCACCACATATCCTTACACAAGACAAGCAAAATAGCAAATTCCAAAACAAGACAGGATGATGATGGAAGGGGCTGGGATAAGTGGAAAGAGATGTGGAAACCCAGGGCACTGGGAATATTTCCCTGTCAGCTCTGGGGTGCCCTGACCCCCAGCGGAGCACTGACTTTCACCCTCACTCATGGAGAAAGTTTCCTAAAAATTCAAGATAGATTAGTATCCACTAAGGTGTGAAGTAGATTGTAGAGAGCAGTGTAGGTGTATCACCTAGGTGGGAAATTTAGGTTTTGGGATTTTTAGTATGCTGTGGATGGAAGCAAGATGGAGGGCACAGGGTGTTATCCTGGGTTTCTTCTTCATGCTTCTTCTTCCTTCTTCTCCATGGGTTTGGTTGGCATTTTTTAATTGGGCAGAAAAGTCCCCACTAGGGGCTGTGTGAGATCAGTTATTGGGTTAAAAGGGGAAATAATCTAGGTGTCAATTCTTAATTGGATAGTTTAATCTTAAAAGACCTTGTAACAAGAGATTGTTGGCCATTTTGTGCCTTTAATGAAAAGCTGCCCAATTCACAGTAGTGAGACTGTTTTAGTGATAAGAAATAATAAAAAACCTGAGTCCAAACATGAACTGCTGTCTCAAGTGCCTTCAATCCAAACCCAGAAAAACCAAAGCCTGCTACCCCCAGAACGGGGCTGGGATAAGCGGTTTCCAAGGACTGCTCCTTTGGCAAGAGGCAGGGTTTGCAGTGCTGGCTTGGCAGAGGGAGTGCCAGGAAGAGCAGCAGCTCCTCCCATCCTCCCTGGAGGTTTGCTGGTGTTTGTGGATCGCTGGGGCTTGGGAAGCTGATCCCAGCGGGGTTCATGCCTCTGTGCCAGTGCTGCACACAGGGGGTGACACTCCAAGGGGCCTGGGGACAGTGGGGTGGGGGCAGTCTGGGGACATTTGTGCCCCTCTGCTGCCCATGCTAAGAGAGAGGTGTTTCCACTAGTGTCAGACATCTTAGTTAATTATCTTAGTTAATTATCTTGAATGTAGGGAAGGGTTAAATAAGAGCTGAAACACCTCCTCGATTCCAACTCTGGTTGTGCTTGAGAAAAACAGCTGAATGTAATCTATAATGGAAAAGTCCTGATTCAGTGTGGTGGGTTGACAGGAAATAGGTTTTCTGGGAATGGAGTGGTCAGGGCCAATGGGTGCTCAGATTCTGAAATTGGCACCTGTTTTGGCCATTGGGGTGTTGGTTACGCCTCTGAGAACACAGGGGTTAAAAGCAGAGCTGTCCCCTGGGAACTTCCTTTTTGGTTTCTAGCTGGGACCTGGTCAGACCTCCCCCGTCCAGCCCTGCCGGCTGGGCGGGGGAGGGGACCTGCGGCCTTGAGGTAAGCTGAGTTTTGGGACAGAGAGGGGCTTGAAGGCCCCCGGGATGGAAGGGTGGAGGTGCACCAGGAGCCTTGTGCAGCCCTCCCAGCAGAGAAGCCCCGCTGAGAAATTTGGGCAGCCCCCCCCTCCCCGGGAGACGAGAGACAGAAACTGCGCTCAGTGTACGGTGTTTGTGGCCTTGAAGGCCTCGGAGTTGGCAGCATGCCCGGCTTGTGGAGAAGGGGAGGAAGGTGCAGCGGAGAAAGAGCCTGGCCGCCTGTAGAAGCCTTTAACCCCTGTTTGGACAATGAAAATCTTGCAGAGCATTGACCCTTTCTGGAGCAGAAATAGGCAGGTGTGTTGTGAATGCGGGGTTGTGAGAGACCCAGATGGCAAGAGATAAGAAGTAGCTGTAGCTGGACACTTTTTGTCAGCCATGGACAGAACCATGCTTCCTTGTGACACAGAGGCTGCATCCAGGGGAGGCGGTGGCTCGGACCGAGAGGGTTCAGTGTTGGAGAACCCCCGGCCCAGGGGGTAGAGAAATGGGGGGGACAAAGGATGTCCCGAAGGTGAGACTGTGCTTTTTGGAAAGAGACGAAGCATCCTTAAAAAAGACAACCCTCGAAGCAGCTCTAGTCCATGTTCATGTGGTGAGAGCACTGGACATGAAAAGAAGAGGTCACCATGGCCCAAGAAGGACTTCTGCTCTTGATAGATTGAAGATTGAGTATTTACAGAGTGATGATGGACTGAGAGTTGAACTTTGAGAGATGTATTGGGAGAATCTGGTAGGGTGGAGGAGGAAATGCTTTTTGTGAGTTTTCATTGTCTGTGTGTGTGTGTGTGTGTCTGCGTGTGTATGTGTCTTGTTTGTAGTGTAGTTAATAAACTTTTTGTTACCTCTATTCATAAGCTAGAAGCCTGCTTTGCTTATTCCTGGCCCCATCTCACAGCAGACACCAGGGAAGAGGTATTTTTCATGGGGGCGCTGGCATTGTGCATTGTGCCAGTGTCAAACCTTGACATTTTTGGTTCCCCCTGACCGGGAAAAGAATTTGAGGAGAGTGAGAAGATAAGCTGTGAGATGGATCAAAAAGGAATAAGAACAAGCATGTATTGAGTGAAAGTAGATGAATAGTAGAATCTAAGGATAGAGATTTGACTGTTTGTAGAAGTGTAGTTCATAGAAGTGTATTGTATGTAATTTTGTTAATAATTTTTAAAAGTGTGTTTCTCAGAGGCGAAGGGTGGAATGTGGTGGTTTGACAGGAAATAGGTTTTTCTGGAATGGAGTGGTCAGGGCCAATGGTGCTCAGATTCTGAAATTGGCACCTGTTTTGGCCATTGGGGTGTTGGTTACGCCTCTGAGAACACAGGGTTAAAAGCAGAGCTGTCCCTGGGAACTTCCTTTTTGGTTTCTAGCTGGGACCTGGTCAGACCTCCCCCGTCCAGCCCTGCCGGCTGGGCGGGGGAGGGGACCTGCGGCCTTGAGGTAAGCTGAGTTTTGGGACAGAGAGGGCTTGAAGGCCCCCGGGATGGAAGGGTGGAGGTGCACCAGGAGCCTTGTGCAGCCCTCCCAGCAGAGAGCCCCGCTGAGAAATTTGGGCAGCCCCCCCCTCCCCTCCCGGGAGACGAGAGACAGAAACTGCGCTCAGTGTACGGTGTTGTGGCCTTGAAGGCCTCGGAGTTGGCAGCATGCCCGGCTTGTGGAGAAGGGGAGGAAGTGCAGCGGAGAAAGAGCCTGGCCGCCTGTAGAAGCCTTTAACCCCTGTTTGGACAATGAAATCTTGCAGAGCATTGACCCTTTCTGGAGCAAGAAATAGGCAGGTGTGTTGTGAATGCGGGGTTGTGAGAGAACCCCAGATGGCAAGAGATAAGAAGTAGCTGTAGCTGGACACTTTTTGTCAGCCATGGACAGAACCATGCTTCCTTGTGACACAGAGGCTGCATCCAGGGGGAGGCGGTGGCTCGAGACCGAGAGGGTTCAGTGTTGGAGACCCCCCGGCCCCAGGGGTAGAGAAATATGGGGGGGACAAAGGATGTCCCGAAGGTGAGACTGTGCTTTTTTGGAAAGAGACGAAGCATCCTTAAAAAAGACAACCCTCGAAGCAGCTCTAGTCCATGTTCATGTGGTGAAGCACTGGACATGAAAAGGAAGAGGTCACCATGGCCCAAAAGGACTTCTGCTCTTGATAGATTGAAGATTGAGTATTTACAGAGTGATGATGGACTGAGAGTTGAACTTTGAGAGATGTATTGGGAGAATCTGGTAGGGTGGAGGAGGAAATGCTTTTTGTGAAGTTTTCATTGTCTGTGTGTGTGTGTGTGTGTCTGCGTGTGTATGTGTCTTGTTTGTAGTGTAGTTAATAAACTTTTTGTTTCCTCTATTCATAAGCTAGAAGCCTGCTTTGCTTATTCCTGGCCCCATCTCACAGCAGACACCAGGGAAGAGGTATTTTTCATGGGGGCGCTGGCATTGTGCATTGTGCCAGTGTCAAACCTTGACATTCAGCTACACATTTAAGCATATATGTAATTTTTCTGCAAATGTATAATAAGCGGTTGTTTATACAGTGCTGAATTGGGACCAAGTTTCCCTCTTGATACTAATTTGTGATTTTTTTTTCTACTACAACCCATTGGAAAGAAGCTAGGCAGCATTTTTGTTAATAAACTTTAGAACAGATCATAGTAATTCAGCTTTGATTTTCTCGTAGGATTTAAATTGAAAAAAGAAAAAGGCAATGGTGCTTTTTATATCCTCTAAAGTTTATTGATTTCCAGGAGAACTATCTTTTTTTTTCAGAAAATCAGAGGATGCTTTTTGAGGAAGGCAGAATATTCAAAGGATTAGATAGTAAAATCCTACATTACCAGGATGCATCTTATTTCAGAATGGCATCTTGTTAAAGTAAATGGAGATGAAGTGAAAACAAAATCTTGGCAAAGTTGTGTTGACGCTACCCCTGACTCTTAATGCAAAAGACAGCCCTAATGTTAAAGGATTTATGTTCTTTAGAAACAGAAAGGAATCCCATTGGAAATCAACTCGAATCATCTCAGTTCAAACTGGAATGAAATTCTTCTCTGACACCTTTTTCTTTAGGAAGCTTAAGTTGAAGTCCCTGTTTGGGGTCATGTCATTACCACGTCAAGCATGACTGCACTGAGAATATATTGTCCCTCCAAGGTAATGCCCTGTTCCCTAAAAATGCAATATGCTGCTGAATATTTAAGTGAAAATTATCATCTTTCTAATTGCAAATAAATAATAATGAATTGCAAACATATAGTAACAATAAATAATATATTGGAGTGAATCTTGCATCCCTACAGCCCTACTCAGACCAGGTATATGAGCAGCTTCAGAAACCTGGAGGACTTTAACTGCTAAATGAAACATTTGAGCACCTGTTTTGTCCTCTTTGGTGTCCTTCATTATTCCAATTCACAAACAGATATTGTTGTTTAGCCCAGAAACTTGTGTTTATCATAACATTTATTTCAGAAAGCTGTGCTGGCTTTAAGGACAAACAAGTAGAAAAATCTGTCATTTCCTTTGGGAATTTCTCTGGCAGTTACATTGTCATGCTTATACAAAACATGTCTTTTTTTCAAGTTTAGCTTTGTCTTTACTTCCAAACACTGGTTCTTGTTATCCTTTTTTAGGCTAAAGAGCCCTTTCAGAAGCAGGACATTTCCTGTACATCACTACTCCCACAGCAGCAATCCAAGTGGATTCTAATCTCTTCCATTAGCTGCATGGGTGAACCAAAGTGTCCTGGTTTAGGACATCTTTCTCTAATACTAAAAAAAAATCTGTATTTTCACTGGCAAACCTTTTAAAATTAATGCAGTCTGAAAGATGAACTAAGAGCTATGAGGAACAAATCCAGTAGATGGGGAATTTCCTTTCTCACTTGGTATCTATTATCATTTTTTTACTTTCCTTTCCTCTTCAGAAAATATTGCTTTAGTGGAAGACAATACATTTGTTCAAAACATTTGGGTATTTTCTCACATGTCTCTTTTCTAAGAGGTCAGCTGTGCTGCAGCACAGGTACAGAGGCTCTGGTGGGTGTTTGGGATACTATTGCATCTACTGCACCAGAAACAAGCTGTGAATTTGCCCAGTATCACCTGGATGGAAATATGGGCCCCCAGCTGCAGCTGAATCCCTGCTTCTGCATTTTGGCTGGGGCCAGCTCAGCCCTCTGCAATTCAGCAGATGTGGAGATGTCTGCAATCTACATGGTCATGCCTGTGTGTCAACATGGCTCATCCCTCTGCAGGTCAGGTTATCAAAGTCATTCTCATTACTGTAAAGAAGTCAAACTCACCATTTTCAGTCCTAAATTTCTGTGAGTTTAAAGTTTATTCTCTCAGCTTCTTCACTGTGGGAAGACTTTTACTGAGCTGAATGAGAAGGAAGAGAATGAAACTTGATGCTGCAAGTTTATTGCCTCCAAGTGCTTTATTCGTAAGAACTTTAGCAATGGCATCAGAGGAGAAATACAGTGCTCCTGCATAGGTCCTTAAGGATTATTTACAATTTAGGCTCCTGCATAGATTCTGTGAACAGCTAAATCAAAGCCTTTTGTCTCCAATATGTAAGAAGACCACCTGACCTAATAGTCTGTAGCAACTTTAAGAAGAAAACAATAAGGGTTGAAAGGATTGACTTTCAAGTCAAGGGAGTGCTGCATTTAAAATCCTTCTGACTTCAAAAAAGGTTTAAGTACTTCATAACTGAGTTTATAATCTTACTAATTCCTGCTGCTCCATTGTTACACAGGTTTTATATTCAGAGTTCTCAGCACAGGGGGACCCTGCACCAGTGGAGACTTTTAGATGTAACCCTTA
This sequence comes from Diglossa brunneiventris, assembly GCA_019023105.1. Classification (NCBI taxonomy): domain Eukaryota; kingdom Metazoa; phylum Chordata; class Aves; order Passeriformes; family Thraupidae; genus Diglossa; species Diglossa brunneiventris. The sequence goes on along the minus strand of CM032354.1, from coordinate 7,486,120 downwards.
TGCTACATTACAAAAGTTCATTTCCCAAGTCCTGCTAAGCACCCAATGTTAATACAATGAGACCAGGCAGCAAAGTTTTCCTGATTTTCCTTAATTTTTCTGAGCTATTACCTACAGAGCTTCCACATTTCCCAAAGGCTGACTAACCAAAGGCTATATTTTTCAGATGATAATTTACTTGTTATGAAGCACTTAACTTTTAATCTTAGTGGAGCATGACTATTTTAGGAGACATTCAGGAATTTTGTGGTTCAGCAGTGTTTAGCTGTACCCTTTATTTCCAATACATGGATTTAGCAGTGCAAAGGAAAATTACTAAATGGACCAACAAACTGGTGAAAGTTCTGAGATCACAGAATATTATTATTTGCTTAGATCTCCCAAAATCATCACTTGATATCAAGCCTAGAGATATCAAGCCTCAACTGTCTATGAAGAAAAAAAAAAAAAGGTAAGAGAATGACTTAGTTGTGAAATGCTTGTGGGGCAGAGAGAATTCAGCTGCTCAGGCTCTGTCAAACTGCATCACTTTTTTCATTAACTTTTAGAGAAAATAAGCATATAGTTTGTGGATTTAGAGTTAAGATTGCAAACAAGGTTTGCAGATAAGGAAAGCTACAAATGTAAAACCAGCATAATTATTTCATAGACACCTTCATCTCCCTGATCTCCATTCAATTTAGGAAGTTTAATTATTGGTTTAATCAGCTGAATGGCATTATGAGGAATCACAAGGTGTTAGGGCATCCATTGCTGCCTCAAGTCCTGAAGAGAAAGCATCTGCTCCACAGAAGATGGGTAGATCCTCTATTTCTGTTCTCTGCTCCCTCATTTTAAAGCCCTCTGGCACTCAAGCTCCAGGATTTTCTTCCAAGTGTTTCAGAGGTTCCAGCTGGGTCCATCTGAAGGATAAATTACCTTTTACCTGAACCATCATTTGGCTTTACCTGTTCATCTGTTCCTTTCTTGCCCTCTCTAATCAAGTTGTAGATCACACATATGTGGATCTTTCACATATGTGAATCTTTCATCAATGTTATTTTTCATAGAGTAAAACCTGTTTTTCTGGCCATGTATTGGAGAGAAGGGATCCTTTTTGCTATTTCACTTGAGCAGAAATTTTATATGCTGCAATTGCTCACCTTCTGTACAAAACAGCTGGGATGGAAGAGAGATTTGAGCACAGGCTTCAAAGGCAGAGGGGTGGATTACTCAGCAATTTCACACTGATCTCTCAGAAAACTTTAAATCTAGTTGAAAAATTAGTACACTCTGTTAAACTGTATATATAACCTGTCTAGATCATAGAGTCCTTATAAAGTCACCTAGAAAATTAGTGCTTTGAAATTAGCTAATCAATCCCCTATCTGCATATTCAATCCTCAATCTATCTACAGCATTTTATTCCTTAGCTTTTAGTTTAATCTGAAAAGCTGGCATGCAGCTCAGAGAATGCTTAAATTGATAAAAAATAACATGCTTAAATACAGATAAAATGCATGGTTTTGTGTGGTTTTTTTTTAGAATTGTGGTTATAAGAACAACGTAGAGGAAGCATTTAAGGGGAAAAAAATCACTTTTTGGGTAGCTGAGGTTATGCATCAAAGAAAAAAATAAAAGTACTTTTCCTATCAGAATAAATGCACAAGCAGAATGCAAACCAAGGCCTTTATTGTTCAAATCTCTGAATATCTGTTCCAGGTGCTCCATCTGCAAAAAGCTTCAGTGCCAGAGGATGATCAAGGCATAAAACGAGCTCAGATAAAAAGTCCAGATGAGACAGCTGAAAAAGTGAATAACAAAAGGCATAGACTAGATGGTACTCACCAAAAACTAGGTGAATACATATATGTAGATACTGAAGTATAAAACAGGTGAGCCCCTAGGTAGTACCTGGTCTTTTGTTTAAAGCTGTTTTAATATCAAGGAGTAAATGGCCTTATGATGCTGGTTTAAAGGATGGTGGAAGAAGAATCAGGGAATTGAAGCTTCAGGGCAGGATGGTTGTCACACTGGGTAAATTGGTAGAAGCTGTAGTATACGAAAAACTAACAGGCACCTTGGCCAAATCTGGGATATATCAGGAAAAATCTGAGTGTCACATTCACATTTTCTGAAAAATCCCTTCACCAGGATTTCTTCTCCTGGGAAGTTGAGAAGCCTCTGAGAAGAAGGAAAACAATAATTATCTGATTTGCTTCTCTTGTGTTTTGCTGCTTTGGAATGTGGTTTGGCCATTGTTTACCAACAGGTAAACATTTGATTGGTTTCATGGGAATTGTTTTAACTTAATGACCAATCACAGCCAGCTGTGTCAAGGCTCTGGAGAGAGTCATAAGTTTTTCACTATTATCTTTTAGCCTTCTGTCTGTATCCTTTCTCTATTCTTTAGTATAGTTTAGTAGTATTCTTTAATATAATGTAGTATCATAAAATAATAAATTAGCCTTCTAAGGACATGGAGTCAGATTCATCATTTCCTCTCCTCGATGGGGGACCTCAAAAATACCACAGCTGAGACTTCTGCAGAGAAAGAAAAAGATAATGTTGCTCAAGTCTATTGGAGTACTTTGAAGGAAACTTGTCTCTGCACAAAAGACTATAGTCTGATGAGGTAGGAGACTCATCAGACTCCTAAAGGCTTTTGAAAAATGATTTTACCAGATATCCTTAAAAAGTTAGTTGCTTTGGAATATGATTGTGGACAATCTTTGCATGGACAAGCAGATGGCTTGGAGGTAGCAATAAAAGAGCAGGAAAGTGTAGGGTTGTCCCCAGCGCCACCCTACTAGGATGCCAGCATATACACTTTTCAAATTATACACAAAGGATGTGGAGAAGAGCCTTGTCAGTGAGGAGACTTGCTGATATTTTATTATTCAGATTAGTTAAAGACAAGTGAACTGAAAAGAATTGTGGAAGAATTACAGTACTATGAGACTTCATGATTAAACAGCAGATGAAATTTAACACCAGAGTGTGAAGTAATGAACTTCATTTTAAAAATGTCAAAAAAATCCAAGCACAATCTTAACTTTGCATACATGATTATGGGCTGTGAACTAGTTATTACTACTCAAGAAAAACATCTTGAGGTTAGAAAAGTCACTTTCATGCATCTATTAGTTGGATGCTCACTGACAATCAAAAAATGATAAAATAAAAAGGAGAAGAATAGAGAATAGAACAGAAAACATCATTATGTCATTATATGAACCCATTAAATAATCCCACATTTGAAGTAATGCATGCAATTTTTATCCTTCCTCTTGAAAAGGATACAGACAATTGGATAATACACAGAGGAAGTTGCAAAGGTGAACAGAGGTACAAAATTATTTCCATGTAAGCCACTAGACTGAATAGAACCACCAGCAAAGATTCAAGTTGTGAGTGTCACAGTGGAGGAGGCAAGGTGGTGATTGCACTCCACCCTCATTGTACAAGAATTAGAGGTCATAATTAGAAATGATGTGAGGTGGCAAGTTTAAATCAAAACCAAAAGAGTGGGTAATTTTTTGCACAATGAATATTTAAGCTGTGGTAGTTTTGTCAGACTTACAGGTGTTGTAAATGCTAAAAGTTTGCACAGACTTAAAGAAATTACTGTAGAAGTTCAGGGGAGAAAAAGGTTTGGTGGACAGAGGGATCAGCCAAGTGCCTGGGTTTCCCTGGACCAGGCACAGGGGGGGCTGGGTGAGTGCAGCTGCCTGTCCACACCCTCCCCTCTACCTGTGCAGCACTCAAAAATGTATTTTTCTGCATGTCTTGGAGAATAAAAGAAGGCATTGACTCAGGCACAATTCTTTCTTCATATCACCCCAAAATGGAGTAAGGTTGTACATTTACCGTCCATGTCAGAGACAGTTTTGCTAAGAAAGCTCAGTAGAAAAGACAGCTCCCCCTGTTAGCAAAACCAGAGCAGAGGCTCAGCCCCTGCCACCTTCTCCTGCAGGGACAAACCCTCATCCCAGCCCAGCTCCCTCTCTGAGCCCTGGGAGGTGCCCACAGCAGGGCTGGCACAACGGGATGCTCCCACCCTTGGGGAGTGTGAGCCCCTCCTCAGGGCTGAGCTCCCAGGAGCTTCCAGCCACTCCTTTCAACTGCAACCTCCCTGAAGTGCAGCATGTCTCTGGGGATGTCTGGTCACCAGAACTGTCCCCTTCTCCCCAGCCATATGGAAGCTGGCAGCTTGGTGGGAGCAAGTGTGAAGAGGTCTGAGCTGCTCCTCCTGACACTCCTTTGCTCTGGTTAGAAAGTGCCTGGGTGTCTTTAACACAGAGAAAATCAGGCCCTTTGTATTCAAAGATGGATGAAGTTGCTGCATAATTAAAATAATCTAATGGCAGAAAGTCCAGAGGGAATTTGCAGCTTCCAGCATAGTGGATTTTTAAATACAAACATTTTAAAAAGCAGTAACATATCTGTATAATGTACAGCTGATTTACAGCCTAAGTGACAAACATCTTGGGGTTTAAAAAATAATCTCCTCTATTTCAATTTTCTCTGTATCCCACAGCAAATGTATGCACCACAGCCTGAGAGACACTACTACCCCTGCTGAAGGATGTTCTGATGAAACAGCTGCTGCAAACAAGTGTATTTTACCACAGCGAGAAAAAGAGCATGAGTACAGTGAGGTGCAAAATGACACAGTCAGCATTACCATGTGTATTTACCTAGGCTAGAGCTCTGTGTAAATAATGTATAAGGAATGATTCTTTGCTGTGTCCTAAGGGAGGAACAGCAGTTACAACAGATCATCTTAATAGGACATAGTGTCTAGGAGGCCCTGGAATATTCCTGATGTAAAACTTCTCCCACAGTGTAAAGATGTGCTTGCTTATGACCTAGCTTTTACAAATGCTTGGATAACCCATAAAATGCCTTTTGGGCAATATTTATTTATACATAACTCATCTGAATTTACATGTCAAGTGTGAAATGCACAGAAAGCTGCTCAACACCAAGGCACTCCCACGGAAAGATGCTCCCCAGCCAGCATCCTGTTTGATTTTTTGGTATGGAGCTTGAGAGTGACCATGATTTACATCCAGAATGACAAGAAACATGATGGAGTGGTGGCAGAGAAAGCTGATTGCAGGGCTAAAGGTGGGTGACTGCTGGGACTGGGAAAAGAGAAATGGGATTGGCAATAAGAGGAAGGTCTTACAGAATGGAATGGAAGCAATAAGAGGAAGGTCTGTAAAAAAGAAGCAGAAAAAAACCCCATGGACACGAGAATAGTTAGAAGAGAGTTGTTACTTAGGGGGACTGTAAGCCATAAAGTGTTGAAGAGGAGTGAGTAATAACATTAAAAGAAGCATCAAGGAGGATGGGGAGAGAGCTGAGATCTGGAGCCATGGCCAAAAAAAAGTTGTCAGTGAGAGTTCAGGGAGAAGCTAAAATTGGGTGAAAAACAAACTAGGAAAATGGCTGGGGGAATATAAAATGGAATTAATGGTTTTCATCAGCATTTCCAGTTAGTTGAGAGGAGAAGGAAATTAGGGAGGTGATAAGATTAACAGCAAGCAGGTGAGTACAGCTCTGGCAAGGTGCTGGGTGTGATGGGTAATGACTTGTAAAATCAGCTTAGCTAGTGCTTTTTCTCTCAGAAATGTTTAATGTTGAAGGACTGGACCTCTTCAGGAAAGGAAGCTATGAAGGAAATAAAGACAGCTAATAGCTGGGGATGCAGGATTGATCAATGGAGGAAAGAACTAGGAATGGAGAGTAAGCAGAGACTTCAGAGTGAGAAAAACAAGGGAGAATGAAGGAAGAAAAGACAAGATCATGAAGAAAGAAAGATGGAGGGGGCTGCATCTTTGAGTCACTTTGTCACAGTTTGTCAGTCTAGGTATTCTATCTGGGACCTGAAATCATAACTGAAGGAGCACAGGGCAAATGCTTGCAGGAAATTCCTCCAGTGTCCCTGAGCCCTCACTTGGCCGTTAACCATACACTGGAACAGGTTAATCAAAGCTGAAATGCAAAATTAAATTTTGAGGGAGAGCTTGAACATGTGAGGGGAAAGCAAATGGAAGAGAACTACACAAAGCACTAAGGACAGAGAGCAGATGAGAGAGGAGAAGACAGCATCACTGAGATAATACTTAGTCCTCCACAGAAGTGCCTGAAACCACTTGTTACTCATATTGAAGAGAGCATGGCAAGGAAAGCTACTGAGAGATAGCTGTAATCACCACAGAATCATCATAAATGCTGAAACATATCCCCCTCATGAACACATTAGCAGCTGAATCACTCAGCTTCTTCATTAGTCTGTGCTGAAAAAAAAGGAAGGGAAACAAAAAATTACATTTTTTTATAAGGAGTTATTTTTCTGAGCAAGCAAGTAAATCACAAGCCAGCATCCCAGAAGAGAGTTCCTGTGCAGAACTCATTGCAGGTTAGTTGTACCTCATTTTATATTAAGTGTTGGACATATTGTAGAGGGACCAACTTGTTGCCATTTCACATTTCCCAGTGGAATGCTGTTTCCACACTGATTTCTTTCTCTTGACAGCTCTGGTAATACTCTGGATGTGATGGGTAATGGCTTGCAAATTCTGTTTAGGAAAAAAGAAAGTTGCCTTTAGTTTGGCATTATGGAAAATCGATTTTTCTTCTATTCAGATGTTTTTTTGCCCTGGCTGGCTACCAAAACCCAGACATGGGCAATACAGGGGCAAGGGAACACTGGGGGTCCCTTTGCTTTCCTCAAGCAATAATCAGCATTTTAAGACACATCCTGAAAATATGGGTTTAGGGAACATGAGGACAGTCACTTTTTGTAGATCCTCCTCTGGCTGTGAGACTGAAATCACAGCTCCTCCTTTTCTGTCAGCAGTATCCTAAGTTTTCTCAGAATAAAAAGTATCTCCATTTCTCTTTGCACTACATAACAAGCAGAGCCAGCACAACTTTCTTTTCCATGGTGGCCCAATAAAACCTATAGAGACTAAGAGTTTTCAGCCATTTCACACAGTATTTTTCATAGTGTGGAGGAAACCACACCTGGGGAATAAACCAGCAGCTTGCTCTGGCCTCCTGCTTCCCTCCCAAGCCTGAAAGAGGATAACTAAATAATAGAAAAAGATGTGCCCATGAGCTCAGCAGTCAGAGCCCACTTGTAACATCAGTAACAACTCACAGCACCATTTCCCAGCTTTTTTTTCCCCTATCCATCTATCCTTTGTCACTCTTCTAGGGTGACTTTATGAGGCTGAATTGTATCCCCATTTGTCTGTTTAGCCCAGAAATAAGTTTTGCACCTTTAAAATTAGATCTGAGGGTGAAGGGTAGGGGGAAAAGAGAAGTGGTGAAATGTCTGAGGTGGTTGTTTCCAGAGCACAGAGATAGAGATCTTCAGCATTTTTCTCTCCTGGACTGTGTTGTCTGCAGCACGGATGGACAGCGCGAGAGAACTCTCCTTTCATTTTTAGTTTTTGGGTTTTTTTAGCTAGCTGAGGCAGTGAAGTTCCCTGGACTGTGGCTTTTCTTTTTCTTGCAACTGTTCAAACCTGATCTGGACTGAAAACCCAATAAAACACCAGGAATTCACACCTGTGGCCCACCAGGGCCAGGGACGTGGCATTTCCAGCACAGGAGGGACTGATAAGAGACTGAGTGAGCCAAGCTACCCCCCACAACAAGGACTTTCTGAATTTGCCATCTCTTCAGAACAGCAAGAGGTTTGATTGTTTAATATAATTAATTTTTTATGCTTGTGAATACTTTGCTTATTAAATAAAGAGGCTTTTTCCACTTTTCTTCAAGGAAATATTTTCCCAAGCCAGCTGGGGGGAGGAGCTGCTTGAATCTTCTTTCCAGAGGAACCCCTTTGGAAGTTCCCTCCCAAATTTGCCCTAAACCAGGACAATCACTCAAAGGCAAAGATGCTGCCAGGCACCTCTGTATCTTCCTTAGGGCCATTATTACTTGTTCTTTAGGTAACAAAAACTTGTACACAAACATAAAAGGGAGCAACAGGAAATACAGTTGGTGTAAACCATGCTGAGTTTGGGTGCAGGAGACTTTGTTCCATCTCCTGGCTCACACAATCCACTGCAAGCAGCGTCACTGGTTTGTTCATCCACACTGTGACCCAGAGGATGGCTGCAGCACAAGGTAATATCAACAACTTTACAAATACAGACAATTTAAAGAATTCAAAGCATTTCATACCTGATAATTTTATTATATTTCACATGAAAATGGCAACAAAACAGCTGAGACTAATTCTGCTTTCACACCAAGGGATTGCAGTGAAGAGGTGTTAGGATAGGGAAAAAAAAATCAAGGTTTAACTCCCTATATATTCCCTTCCTGTCTGAACTATTCCCATTAGTGTCTCCTCTCTGTTTGTACAACATGCTCCCAGGCCTTGCCAGCTCCAAGTTTTCACAGCTATTTGTTGAATGCTATTAATTCAAAGCTGATTTCCCTAAGGTGAGCAGTGACTTTCCTTCTGCTTTCTCCAGGACTTAGCCCTGAGTGAAGCTTTAAGGAAGCTGGATGATGCAAAGTACATACCAGCAGTAGCAGCAATATCACATTTTCAGTCTCCCTCTCGAAAAATTATTTATTATGAAAAAAAATAGGAAGAATGCCTTTAAAATCAGATAGAGCTTAATGCACACAACTTGTTAAACCTCTGTGTAGCTAATTTATGGCTTACAGTCCCCTAAAGTAACAACTCTCTTCTAACTATTCTTGTGTCCATGGGGTTTTTTTTTCTGCTTCTTTTTTACAGGGTACATGTATTAATTCATGATTCAGGTGCTGTAGCTGTAGTTGGATTAGAATTATTTTGGGAGAAAGAGGGTTTTCTTTTTGGTTGCATCCTTCCTGCTAGAACACCCATACTATGTCTCAGCAAGAACAGGGATAGTCAAAACCCTTCTGGAACCCAAAATTGCAGAAGTACAGCAATTCAGCAACAACAGCAAAACTGCTCCCTAAGTCAACAGGTGCTGCTTCTGCAAGGCTGGTGCTCATGCACAGGCAGCACTGGGTGATTGTGACTAAAAATTACAGAGGTCAGTGAAAAAACAATCAGTGGAAATATCAAATGGCAATGATCAGCTCACACTGGTGGGTACATGTTTCCTCAAGAAGCATCACTCAGGAAAAATCTCCCCTTGTGGCCATCTGGACTTCCTCAGGGCGTGCAGTGGATACTTGAATGCTTCTCCCAAATTCTGCTCCCTGTTAGAGATAGCTGCAGATGTGTGCACAAACCCTTCAGTTGGACATTGTGCATCCCACCACTGCCTCAAGTAAAATTGCAGGCTGGCAACTTTTTTGACAAATAAGCAGCAAGTAATGAATGGACATAAGCAGAATGAGATTTTAAAAGAAAAGCTGGGTAATCCACAGGTCATGTAACCAGTAGGATAAATAACAGATGGGCAAAGATAATCTTGGATTGGAAGCTGTACAGTGAAAATGCAATAGAGTGACAAGATGAACTTGCAATATGAAACTGTCCTTGCCAGGGCCCCTGGCACAGACTCCTCTTACCCTAGGAAGGATTTAGAGTCAGGAGCTGTAGAATCCAGTTCTCTCTGAACTGAAGCAGGAAATTAAAGGGAAGAAGACAAGAAAACAGCCCTTTTAATCCTGAGAAAACACCTGGGTCTTCTATTTATAGAAATAAAACATGGTATTAATGTTTAAAATAAAGTGACAACCAACCATTAAATCTGCCACAGACAGGAATAGAATTCTTTCAGGGTTACTGGAGTCAGTGGCGATCTAAATAGGCATGAAATGAGGTTCTGAATGATTGTAGTGTTGCTTTCCTTTTCTCTGGGGCCACAAGTGGGATATTCACATCACCAACAGGGGAAGCAGCCACTGCTTCTGGAAACAAACCAGCACAGGGAACCTCCTAGGAGAGAGCTTGTTTGGAGGAGAAAGCAAAGAAGCCATGGGCAGCATGAGTGGCTGTTTCTTGGCTTTACTGGAAGCTGTGTGTTTGTTTTGCTGCTTTTTTTTCCCCCCTTTCACTGTGTGGAACACACTCCCTGGAGAAAGTAGAGCACACTCCCTGGAGAAAGGAGACTTTATCCAGCCCCCTAAAGGCTCTCTGCTATTCAAGCTGCCTAATTACAAATAACGTCACATCAACTCATCTGAACCCCCCTGCAGAGGGATTACAGACCTTTGGGGAGTCAGATGAGGCTGCTAAGTCTCAATTCACTTTGAACATCTCACAGATAGCTACTAATCACAGGCAGGCTCTTCTGTGCAGCTCAGGAAGTGGGGTCATGTCTAATCTGGTAAATCGGTGCCCCTGTGCCATTGTTCTCTGGGTAAACACAGGGCATGTGTGACCTGGGGGTGACCTGGGCTTCCTGCTCTGCAGCCAGCAGATTTATGAAACCAGACTGGGTGTATCATGAGTAGAAACTCTCTGATGAGGTAGGAATTGAGGATGATTTTAAGCAGTTATGGGCTTATCATGAGTAGAAACTCACTGATGTGTATCATGAGTAGAAACTCTCTGATGAGGTTGGAATTGAGGATGATTTTAAGCAGTTATGGGCCTTTTGTGGGGTAGTACTTTAAGTTGGATGCTTTGAATTTTATTAATTTAAATTCCCTTTCCACACTAGAGAAATGAGACTTTCTACCTGGAAGGTTACTGCTGAAGCAAATAATTCACTGTTGATCTTATTTGTTCGCTGAAAGTATGAATCTGCTGGCTCCTGAGGATTTGACACTGAAGAATGGCCACAACTGATTCTGTGAAAGATCCCCAGAAACAAATTCTTTTGCTGATTGTATTGAAGTGCTATCACCAGACAAAATCACAAAGGACCTCTCCTGAAATATTACCTACAGGCCTTGACATCTCTGTGACTTCCCTGGAGTCTCCTTTGCTACCTCACTAACTCTCCCAGGGAATGAGAATAAATTGAAAACCAAAATTTGTGACCCAAGAAGCATTCTCAGATTTGAGATTTAATCTGGTACCACAATGAAAACACAAACTCAGTGTTGTTTATTTGTGGTTATTTTTGTCTTCCCTTAGCACAAAATGGTTTCATATAAGGTACTCGTCCTTACTGAAATATTTTTCTCTTGAGAAGATCAAGTTGTTCTGTTTACTCAGAAATTCTTGGATTTCATTTTACTTTAAATTGAATGGAGCTCTGAGAAACCCGATCCAGTTGAAGATGCTGCTGCTCATTGCCAGGGGTTTGGAATAGATGATCTCAGGCATTTCTTGGGTGTTTGATCACAACCTACCTGCAGGTAGAAGCCAAACCCCTCTCAATTTTAGCTGTGTACCTTTACCCCTAGGAGCACATCAGAGTGAAGGTTACAAAAGCAGCATTTTTTGCAGCCAGCCTAGGGATTCTCAAAGCTGTCATGAATCAAAAGGAAAGTCTGGCAGGTTTCAAAGAGCCATTTACCAACTGTCCCCCTTTTATCTCATTGTGGAGGTAGGGGAGGCAGGTAGGAACGTGTGGAAACAGCCAGATCCAGATCCTTCCCCATTTTGATGGCTTTCCTTGCTCTTCTAAAATAAATATAAGTCAAGTGGTGATGCAATTTACATCTCAAATGACACAAAAGCTGCAACAGAAGACACGTGCTGCAAGGTGACTATAGTTGGATATCTGGACAAGAATACCCAGCCTATAAGAATTGAAAACACTTTCAAAGTGCTCTGTCCAGCTGCTAGACAGAGGCACAGAAAAGCTGTGATGTTCAGAGCTGTGACCAAATGACAGAGTTTATAACTATTATTTTATTATTCTTCCTCAGACTCTCCTATCTCATCTATTATTCATATTTCTTCCCCTTGTTTTAGAGAAGGAATAAGCCAAACTGAGGAATATGGATAACACTGCCCTGGAAGTTGCGTGTGAAGAAGAAAATTTAATGGAATGAAACTTTAGCATCATCTTTGGGTCTGAGTTGATGTGCTGTGGGGCCTCTGGGGAGCCTGGTTTGGTATATTTAGATCTTGAGGCTTTCATTCAGCAAGGCACTTAATCATGTGCCTTGACATTATGCTCCTGAGTGCTTCTTCTGGGCTTCATCAGGAGTCCACATCTCTGTGACCTTGTTCATGAACATGTAGCTACATCATTAGGTTCATCTGCATTAAGGACCTAATTAGAAAAGGACTTCATCTGAAAGGTTCATAGCTGAGCTGAGGGCAGGGGGGAAATCAGCTTTTGAAATCAAGCCGCTCTGTGTGACAGCCCTTAGCTGTGAATTTCTGCATCTGAAGGTCCTGTTCAGGAGGGTGCTGCCTTCTGACTACCATGGGGGTGCAAATATTGCTCTGGGTGTGATTCCCAGCAATTCCAATGTCAAACACAGTATATGACTGCTGTCTTCATAAAAGGAGGCCAAACAAGCTAAGAAATGTGCAGCACAAAGGGAACACTGACACTGCATAATAAAAAAAAGGTTTCTGTACAAAGCCAGGATAAAAAAGTTTACATTTATCATCCCAGTTAATTGTATTGGGTGTAAAATTAATGAGCCTTACCTCTAAACTCCATTTAAGACAATAGTTAATTGCTTCATTTTAATAAATTTTGGCAGAATGGCGAGTATAACAATGACTGAATGCTCAATTATTACCTAGGCTAGAAAATGAAGATATACAGTATTAATGATATTCACAATCTGAAAAGCAATTAGGATCCTGAAGGTAAAATATACAACTCACTTAAAAACAAGGTAATAAATGAACTTTCTTATCAAACACAGGGGAAAACAAGGTCTTAGAAGCAAGAAATCTTATTGCTGGGGATTTTAGCTTGATTCTTATATTGTTCCCCTCCCCTGTGTCTGTGACATGTTCAGAACCTGTCAACAGCAGTGTCATGGGAACAGGAGAGGCAAGCAAGGAGCAATGCATTCCTGCTGAACAGCTGTTGAGGCATGAACTATTTCTGTTTCTGACAGCAGCTTGTGCTGTACAGGGGGGATGTAGGAGCTGCATCAGAGAGCTCAGATTTACAGCAGCACCAACAGAGGAAAGGGGCATGACGGATCTGGGAACTGAGGGTCAGAAACAAAAAAAAAAACCTTTGGACAGAATTAATCTTCACTGCAAATATGTTCTACAGCTCAGACACGCAGTGGTGTATTGCTAAACCATAAAATTCTGGGGTGTGGAGGTGCTGTTTCTACTCCTACCACTTAAATTATTGCAAACCTCTCTTTTCCCTCGATTGTGTTTCTTCTGTGGGCATTGAAAGCTCTCTAGAGCAGGGCATGTCCCCTTGTAAATGGAGTGAAACAGGAGTTGTTGGTCTCCAGGACATCTCTGGCACCTCCAGAGCTGCCCCAAGGAACCCTCAGAGAGCTGAACCCTCTTCAGGAGGGGCCTTGTGAGAACACCATTGCAGTGACCCCCCTTGTATGGCAGGGGCATGGGGTGGAGGGGGTTTGGATAAATATTGCTGGAACTGGCAATATTTCTTCTCTCTTGCACCTCTCCACGTGTATTTTTTTTCTTCTGGGCAATGTTACCAATCTGATGTGAGAATGTTTACAAAAACAGCCTTTTCATCAGACACTGAAGGAAAAGTCTAATTTTTTATTAAATCCCTGCAGCCCTCAAATCTTTGAGATGCATAATATTATGCTTCATCTCTATTTTTCCCAATAAAGACAAATTAGGTTGTTTCAGAAGCACAATGTCAGTTACTCTAGGTGGTCTTTAGCTAGTACATTGTACAGAAGCACTGTACTACCTCTCCTTTTGATTTACAAATTAATATATTCCCCAGAAGTCCGAAGTCCTGTTTGCATTCATTAGCAAGATTGCTGCCTAAACTCGGGACATTTTCTGAACCATTTTCTGTTTCTTTGAGAAATCTCTTTTCTTGGCAGTTTGCAGCCCTGTATTTCCATTTCACAACTGCTTTTTTGATTCCTTGTTCCATGACTGATTGTGCTCTGTTTATCTACATTTAATCACATTCACTATTTGATATTACTTCAGAGTCCAATTTCAAAGCCCATTATCATTTGTGGGTCTTTAGCATAATCTAAAAACCAGAAAACCTTGATTTCAGTGCCATTATACCCAGTGTTAACATAAACAATAACAAATCTCACATCCCACAGATGGCTTTTGCAGAGTCGCTCATGGATGTTAAATTTTCTTTTAGAAAAGATGATTTCTAGAATTAACTAATTTTAAGCACTGTGCTAATATCTCATGCCTGTATAACTCTGCTTCTTAGATGTTATTTTAATTAGGAACCAAAGAATTGGGTTAAAAGCTTAATGAATTTTCTACTCAATGTAGTGATTGGTTTCATCACAGAAGCCTTTACACTGACAGTAAAACTCATGTTCTAACAAGCCAGTGAAGCACAACCCTTTTTTATCAAATCGCATGGGCTTTTCAAAGTAGAGCCTGTATCACATTGTGAGTCCTTTAAAAACAGATTCCTCCTTTAAACCAGATCCCTTCACTGGAGCTAGGACATATTCAGGTGGCTTTGGGGATTTTGTGACAGATCAAATGTGCAGCCTAAGCAGAGCTTGAAAATCCTGACAATGGCTGCTACTGCTGCCTCTTTTTTTTTTTTTTTTTTTTTTTTTTAATCATGGCTGCTCACTGGCACTGCTTTTCTAACAAATATTTGCAAGATGAGCCTGTTTCCACCACTTTTCTACTCTCTGTTTTCTGAATCCCATCAGCTAGGGCTCGTGTATCCTGGCTGAGGCAGGATGCTCACCTGAATTAATCCTTGAAGTAATTCCTATCCAGCCAGCTTTGAGACCTGTAGAGCAAGGTGGGCTTTGTGTGCTTTGACTTTTCCACGGCTTTTTGATTTAGGGCCTCTGCCAAGGCATTTCAACCACTTCACTGCTTGTGCCAGGCAACACCTGAGACTTTTCTCAGCAGCTTTAGTAGCCCTTTCCTCAGGTGAAACTATGGCAGGAAATTTGCCTTTATGCCAAGGATGACTGTGCCAGTGCCTAGAAAACCTACCGAGCTGTTGTTTTTGGAAGCCAGTTTGTTTTCCCCTGGATCAGTAGAGACTTCTGAAAGCTTGACAGCAAACATCTTCCAGGCTTGGCTTTTCACTGAGGTTCCTCCTGCCTTTCAGCTCTTACTCCTCCTGAACTCTGCTTGCATGGAGACAGTGACTGAACTTGCTTTTCACTGCTCCAGGGCAGACCCAGATGTTCTTGTAACACATTTCAGCTCCTCAGAATCAGGGGCGGCCAGTTTCTGTCCTGTGCTTCCCACAGATTTTTCTTCTTTGCTGCCAGTGTGATGGTGGAAAAGGGAATTGCAGGCCTAGACAGAGTCTGGTTAAAAATGTAATTAAATTAGAGGTAAGGGAAGGAAGTCAGAAAAAATGCTTGAACAAAGAGATGAGCACTGGGAGGTACAAGAGAGACCAAAGAAAGGGAAATAAAGCTGGGACCAAACAGTCAAGCAGGGAAGGGAGAGACACCTGGTGCACTGACAGAAAAACCTCTGAGCGTGGTGGATGGAAAAAAGGTTAGAGTCTCATTAGACTCTCCAGCCACTGATGGAAAAGCATGAAACCCTCTGGCCAGCCACTGCCCTGCTCCTCAGTGCCAGTCTGCACTGGGAACAGTGACCAGCTCCTGCTCTAATTCACTGATCCCAGTGACCATGACCAAAGGCCAGAGCTTCACTCTTCTGGTTGTGGGACGCAGACTAATTTATGTTACACCACTTGCTGAGATTTACCCTGGGTGGTAACAAGATTCTGTTTAGGTTTTTAACAAAAGCAGAATGAAGGAGCCTTAATATTAAATGAAAATGTCATTAAAAGACATTACTGGAAAGTCAAACAGTCAAATATGAAATACAGATTGACAGCAGAGATCTCTCACTGCTATAAACACATCTTGTAAGTGAGAGACATGGAAGCCTTAAATCCCTCAAAAGTTATTACTCTGGGTGCCCTTTTCATAAAAAACCTTAAAACAATGAAAAATTAGTTCTGTCACTTGTCTTTCCTTTTTGATTGCAAATGTTTATATGATATGGGTCAAGAATGAATTTTAGACATTCTTTTTCAAAGGAGGAATAAAAATCTTTGACAAAGACTGCAAAGAGTAAAAGCTGGACAGTTTTATCTGGAGAGGGAGGTAACCCTATCAATCTAATTAACTGCTTTAGTATCTTTGAAGATGAGAATTGATTCTTTAGAGCTCACCTGTGTGGAGGGAAGGGTGAAATAACAGAGTGGACATTAGCAACTTGGAACAACATTTCAGTTTACAGCTCTATGAAGAACCTCCGGTGTGTTAAGTGATTTACTTAACAGGAGGGTGTAAAATCTGGAAAAGGGGAAATAAAAAACTCACATTTGAGATGGATTCTGCTGATACCCCAGCTCATACTGCTCAGTCCCTGCAGAATTCAGTTTTGCAGTGTGTTTTACAGACATAAATGGTGAAATGCTTCCCCAAGATCATGTGGGGACACTAACCAGAGCTCTTTGTCCTCTCCTGAGTAAAGAGGTGACCTCAGCTGAGATAGGAGAGCCACTCAAACCCAAGAGCATAAGGAGATGGGGGAGATGTTTGTCTATCTCCAAGCATCTGAGATAGTCTGACTGTTAATTGTGCCTTCTCCCAGGGTGACTCACAGAACATTCTTGATGTAGAAAATTCACCAGATGTAGTCAGCACCTGGTCTTAGAGAGGAAGACCTGAAAGGACTGCAGAAAAACTGACTTTCGGAAGGGTTGGGAATTAATAGGAATCAACTTCTCAAACACTCATGGTATTTTATATTCCTGACAAAACAACTGAGGCTGCCAGATATACGGCTTAAAACAGGTTAAAGTAGCTCATAAAAAAATAGGTGATTCTAAGGAAATAATCATAAACCTGTCTTTGGCCACACATCACTCTTGAACTTTGCTTCAACCATAGTACAAGACAAGATTATGGGTTTGTCTAGGGACAAAAGTGAAATTTATTTCCATGTAAATAAATCTTTTTTATTGTGCTGGTTTTAGCTAGGATAGAGTTAATTTCCTTCACAAGAGCTATGCTTGGGATGTTTTAGTTATTGCTGGGCAGGGCTTAAACAGAGCCAAGGCCATTTCTCTTCACCTGACAGGGGGTTGTGAGGGGACACAGCCAGGACAGCTGACCCTGCCTGACCACAGAGATATTCTACACTCTATGGCATCATGCCCAGTGCATAAAGCTGGGGGAAGGAGAAAAAAGATGTTCAGAGTGATGACTTTTGTATTCTCAAGTCACCTTCATGCCTGAGGGAGCCCTGCTTTCCTGGGGATGGCTGAGCACCTGCCTGTCCATGGGAAGTGAGGAATTAATTCCTTGCTTTGCTCTGCTTTTGTGTGTGCCTTCTGCTTTGCCCTTTAAACTGTTTTTGTCCCAACCCACAAGTTTTCTCATTTTTGCCCTTCCAATTGTCTCTCCCATTCCACTGAGAGGAGCTGTGTGAGTGTCCATGTCAGCCTTAAACCAGGACACGGTCACTTGTTTTAAACTTATTTAAACAAACATTTCAGAATAGATGGAGGCAATTTTCTTTCAAAAGGAGAAGATTAAGAAGCCTGCACACCAGATTGTCAGTCCTCCACCCTTCACAATAAAAGGTGATTTATCATCAGCAAGCAGTCTGAAATACATTTTTGGAGTCTGCATCCTGCCACTTATCCTGGGCAGTAGAAAGAATGGCTTCATGAGCAAACGTGAGACAGAAATGAAGAGCAAGGGCACCTACAGTTCAGTCCCTGACTCTTGCAACATTTCCTGATGGCACTGACAAGTGATATGCCCTCTTATTTTCTGTCTCGGCTTCTTCAGGAAACCACCATTCCTTGGTGCTTTTAGGGTAGTTCAGGTCTTTAGAGGGTAAGGGCAGAACTCCCTCCATACTGGACTCAGTAGTGGTTCTGAATCCACACCAATTACAGGAGACAGACTGTGAAATTTATATTTTTATTGAGGACCAACTCAGCAAAGTCATTGCACCATTTTCTAGCTAACTAGTGCTGTGATTCATCTCACCTACCCTAAGAGCCAAGCTGGTCACCCTTCATGGTCACTGGGAGACAGAGGCACTTTGGGGACATAATTTATCACCTGTATTCACAGTCTCAGACTGCTGAGCTGTTCCCTACCCTGTGTAGCCCCCATCACCTTGCTCAGATATGGATGCCTATGCTGCAGATGAATTTTAGCCTCACTGCCTGATTTTCAGGGAAGCTGAACACCAATTTTTTTTAATGTCAGAGGCCTGTTGAGGTGTTTGGAAATTGCTGCTGTTTAGCCTATTTGTGGCATAACTTTCTCAAACCCTTTGACTTGTCAAGACCATGAGATTGTAAGAGCTCATGCAAAATGTCACCTTGGTACTTGCAGGACACTTTTCCCTCAGTAGATACATCCGGGCAGGGACATCTGTTGAAACACTTCCTGCAAAATGGCTGGGAGAGGCTCTTTCCTCAAAGTCTGCTCATCCTGGCAAATCCAGCTCCTATTTTTTCTCTTATAGATGTCTTATAGCTCTCTTATAGAAGGTTGGGATCTGAGCTACAGCTGGACTTCTGACTCGCTGAGCCATTTTAACATCAAAGATTAGGGCTGCAAAACTGTCAGAAAGTTGGAAGCATTTAGGGCTGAGTGAGTCTCCTCCAAAGCAGCTGTATTAATCCTACCATAAAATTAAACCCATCCTCTCCAAAGTAGATGTGTTTTTCTGCCTGGTGGAAGTCAATGGCATTTTAAATGTGATTCACCAGGACCAAGTTTCAGACCTTTCTCAGTTTTAACCCTTTCTTGTGCATTCCACTAGTTGAGATTCTCTTATTTAGCTCAGCTCGGAGAATCTGGGGAGAAAGAAAGTCTAACAAACTGGTTTTGCTTGATAAAGATAAGTGCACTAGCTTCTTCCCCTGTGGAAGTTCAGAAATTTTAAGGAAATGGTTTTCAGTGGACAGGAAAAGGAAACATTGGAGGAAAAGGAAAAAATTGGAGTTGTTTAGAAACTACAGATCTACTAACTTCTGAAGGTGTTCAGAACTTCTTGAGTAAGGGCTGAAGATAAATTAATATGTGGTGCCGCCCAGTGTGGTAACCAAAATGTTCTCAAAGTTACTTTTTGAGGCAATGGTTTCAATTCCTCATATTTCATATTTTGACATTGGAAAAAAAAAAATCACATTTGAGAGAGGTTAACTTAGCAGAGGTTATGCTTTTGCTAGCTTTCCTTGACTGTTTTGTAACCAGTTTTGTAGAAAAGTGTTTCTATTCTAACCATGTCTCTCCTTTGTTATTGAAATGCTTCCAGACCTGTTGGTCTCACTGCAGACTGTGCAGGGTATTGCAGCTCTCGAGATCGTAATTCTACAGCCTGACATCTCTCTTATCTCCCTAATTTCTTCCTTGCTTGAGCCATGGTTCATTTCAAGAAGTTAATTAGTCTTTGATCTTCTCTTCTTCCCACGGAAAGAACCTTCTCTGATTTCAAACACATTTCCTACCACTGCTGGTCTTAGTGGGCTACACAGAATGTGTGCAGACATCCCCAGGAGAGAAGGAGAGAACAAAGGGGACCCTTAGGCCCTCAGAGCAATGTTCTTGCCCACCTCCCAAGTGCTGTGGTAGAACCCCCTGATCAGCTGCACACACTCCAGACAAGTTGTGCAAGATATTGATGTTTGCTGAACACCCACAAGTGACTCACTGAACACTGATGTCTTTCCCCTAGATCTTCATGGTGGGGGAAGAAGTTTCCTTCACCTAAAATCTGCAGTGGTGGCTGTATCTCTGTGCTGCACGCTGGAATTAAGTGCTTAAATGCCCCTGTGCATCTGGAGTCCTGCCCAGAGATTAATGGATAAAGGACAAGGGCGAGCAAAGAGGGATGGTCAGGGATGATGAGCACCTGGGAGAATGAGAAATAGTTGTTGGGGTACCTGTTGCTGATTCCCTGACTTCTTGGACTCTGGCTGGGCCCTCCCAGGGGGCTCCCCTGTTGGGGGGAGACCCTCCTGGAGTGGTCTTGTGTCAGGAAAGAGAGACACATTGGATCTTTTCAGTCTCCAGGTTGTTGTTTATTGTTATCTTACCTAGAGTTTTGTGCGCTGTCCATACCAAGCTCAGGGCACTGGAAAAGCACCACAAAAATGGCCAACAATCTCTTGTTCCAAGGTCTTCTAAAGCTAAATTATCCAATTTAGAACTGACACCTAGATTTCCCTTTTAACCCAATAACTGATCCCAAAGAGTCGCAATGTAGACTTTTCCACCCAATTACAAAATGCCACCCAAACCCATGAAGAAGAAGGAGGAAGAAGCACAAGGAAGAAGGCCAGGACAGTACCCTGTGCCCTCCATCTTGCTTTCATCCACAACACACTAAAAATCCCAAAACCTAAATATCCCATCTAAGTGATACACCTACACTGCTCTCTACAATCTACTTCACACCCTAGCGGATTCTGGTCTATCTTGAAGTTTAGGAAACTTTCTCCATGAATGAGGGTGAAAGTCAGTGCTCCCCTGGGGGTCAGGGCACCCCAGAGCTGACAGGGAAATATTCCCAGTGCCCTGGGTTGCCACAAATTGTAAACAATGTCTAAGCTTGGTGTGAGACCACAGGAAGAGGAGGTTGGGCTGGAGGCACCTTCAGCTCCGGTCCTGCCAGGGAAGTTTCCTGCAGATCGTCCCAGTTGAGTTCTAGCACTGACCCTAAGGAGAAACAGGGGAGGAACCTCTTCCTGCTGGCATGGACCAGCAGCACCCAGCTCATCTGCTCCTGACCTTTGCAAACAATAAATGTTTCTGTGAGTGAGCATTCAATAAATGCTGCTGTGAGTGAGCATGTGTGAGGACAGACATGTGAGCCCTGAATTCATTATCTGTATTATTTCATGATTGTTAGGCTTCAGTCTTAATACACTTAGAAAGATTCAGAGGATGGAGTGAAGCAGCAGGCATGAGATACCACATAACTAATCAGGGCTCAGCCAAATCCCCCCCAAAAAGTGAGCAATATTACAAAGGTTCTTCCACACTCTTTCCTGATTCATTTTTATGAGATTTCTGTCCAAATAAGGGGTGTTGGAATGAAGGTCCATGGTGATATTGCCTGACCTTGGAATTCACATCACACAGCAACCCAGCAAGGATATAGAAAAGAAAAAGTTTTTAATAGATTCTTCAGGGGAAAGACCCACAAACCTAAGACAGAAATATTGCATTCAATCAACACAGCCTGTCAGCCAAATTCTGGTGCAAGGAGCTCTTTTAGACTCCATGAACTTATTCTTAAAAGACGGAGGAAAAGTGTTCAAGCCCAAAAGTGTGACTGCAGCTCACTGTGTGATACAGATAATTACAATTGCCCTTATGTACAGCCACTTACCTGTAATTAATTCATAAAATAATTATTGCAAGAGTGCTGCTGTAGTTAGATTTTACATTGAACTTCAATAGAGAATTCTGCTGCTGCTGAATACCAAGAGCTAAAAATAATCAATATGAAATAAGGGCTGCCATAAATACTGGATGGGACTGATTTGCCCTGCATAAGGGAAAGACAGGAAACAGTAAAAGGAACTTGTTCAGCATGGAGGGAGAATTGATTGAACATGAGGTAGTGAAGGACTGAAGGTGCCTTCTCCTCCCCTTCCTCTGGGGTGAAAGTTCCTCTGTTTGGGCTTTCCATGGTGTGTGCTGTCGAGTGCTCTAATTTTCAGCTCATAATCTGAACACTGACCACTTAAAAATTGAGCACAGAAAGTCACTTATTTTGTTACACAGTAAAGGGAAATAAAAAGAGCCAAGAAAAATTCAGAATCAATCCTTTCCCAGGAGGATTTATGTGTGGCACTAGGACAGTAAGCCACAAAAAGGGCAGGTTTCCATTTTACTAAGAACTGGGATAGATTTAAGAGGACTTACAGCATCAACTTTCACAAATATTCCTTCTGATATATGCATATCACTTCTATCTTGGTTTATTGACCTTCATTTTCACCACAGTGACATTGCTTTACCTTTTCCATCTCACTGGACTTATTTTACTGCTGATGTGGGATGCATGAGGAGGAGGTTCAGTCATAAGCCCAAATGTTTTCCTCTACTCCTCTTTCCCACTGCCATCACTCTGGCACTGGCCATGCAATAAAACTGCACTTCATCATTTGCAGACACTTCACACACTGGCCAGAGGTCTGGGTCCAAGCACAGGATTTTCCAAAGACATATCTCCTCTGGCTTCAGGAGACACCTACATGCCACATTGATCACCTCCAGAAAAGACACCAGACCTCCCTGGTGCCACTGGTAGAAGATGTCTGAGTTTTCCACATGGCACACCTGCTGGTGAGAGCTGGGACAGAGGTCAGAAATTATTTAAACTCATCTTTTTATCTTGGAGCTGCAGAACAGCACAAGACTGGCACAGCTCATCAGCCAGGGGTTGATGTGTTTAAGTGTCTTCCCCTATTCCTGGGTCATTTCTGAGCACAGACAACACCAACCTTACCAGAGATCCTTAATGCAGGATCTTACCTTCCAGTGTGAAAATAAACTGTTCTTATCTAACTAATTAAGCAGTTCCTGGTTAATTGCTTTCAGTGATTAATCTGGAGTAGGAATTTCCTTCTTATCCCTGAAGAACTTAGTTTCCTTAACAGTCTTTGGTGAGATATTTAAGTTTTTTCAACTTCAGCTCCTTTGCAATGACAAAACCATTATGTTCATGCTCTTTGGCTCCTTGCAAATAATCCCGAGACATGCAAAAGACATAACTTCCTTCTTTTTTTTTTTCTTTTTTTTCAATGAAAATCCTGTTAAATCTTTACAATATTTCAGGGTTTTGTATCTGTATTTCTTTTTTTTTATTCTATCTTACACTTTTTTTGTCTGGTGTGAAAGACAGAACCACTAATCTCTGGATTCTCACACCACTCCTAAAGCTTTTTTAAAGGGTAATAATATATTTGCCACTGAGATTGTGTTTACTGCCCTGCATTGCTCACACAGGAAGGCTTAGTTTAATAGTGCTTAGTGATTCCTCAATTTCATATTTGAATACCATCTGAATGCTCGAGTTAATACATCTAGCTTTACAATTAGCTCCTCATTTTGGGTCACCTTTTTCAACTCTGCAGCAGTAAAGCAGAGTTGGGTGTAGGAGTCTTCCAAACCTGAAGCAAGATTGTCATTTCACTCCTATATAAAATAGCAAGTACTTCCCTCTCCAGCAAAGGTAGTTTATGAATATAATAAGAGGTTGCAATATTTCAAAGTATTTTCGCAGCTTTTGTTGTCAGTAATAAAATGTTGAAATAAAATTAATTAAATATCACAGCAAGCAGTAGTAAATAAATCCTTCCAAAACCCATTAGAAGGCACTATTGAAGGAGCAGAACTGCACATTAATTTCTGAATTACACAAACATGACAAATCATGGCAAATTGAGTATCTTCTGCAGGAGTGCTGACTTAATGCCCTGTCACTTTGGACCTGCTGCCTCCTATCCCCCTATGGATAACTCCTCCCCTGAGAGAGCTCTGTGGCTCTAATCATCCCTAAATGTGAAAGCCTGGAGCTCATTATCCCATTGTGTGTGCTGTGCTGAGAGTGACCTGCCACTTTCTGCCAGCCTGCACACAACTAGTGAAACTCTCAGTGAGATGGTTTTTTGCCAGTTGCTGTTAAGGGCAGGCTGGATTTGGGGTTTTTTGGTTTTTTGCTTTGGTTTGGTTTGTTTGTGGTTTTTTGTTTGGTTTTTTCTTTGTTGTTGTTTTTTTGTTTGGTTGGTTTTCTTGTTTTTTGTTTTTTGGGTTTTTTTTTTGTTATGTTTTGTTGTTGTTGAGGTTTGCAGCTTTCCACAAGTTGCACCCAGGAAAGCTGCAGTTGAATTTTTGATGCTGTGGCATCCAGACCTTAAAATTACATTCACCCATCTGTGCCAAATGCAAATCCAGCCTTAAAGGGTGGCTGCCCTGGGACTCCGCTCCTCCCAAGAATGTCTTTCCCTGCAGCATCCTGTGGGAGCCTGGAGGAAGCAGGGACTTTACTCACCTGCAGGTAGATGTCTGCAGGCAGGGTGTCCAAGGGGAACCAGCCCTCCCCAGCTCCCCTTGGAGCTGGTGTGTTCATCTGAGCACAGCCTGGAGCAAGTCAGATGGCTGGCAATGCAAAAAGCTCTGCAGATTACTAAGAGACCTCAGGGTAAACTGCTCCAGGGTGGTCGCCCACCTTGCCTCCCCTCAGCCTGGCTGTGGTTTCTTCTGGGAGCGGCACAAGCAACCAGAGAAACTCAGGAGACCCTCAGGCTCCTTATGTATATTTTTTCCCCTTTTTGCTTCTATTTTTCCCTATCAGAGCAGGGGCAGAGAGGAGAATTTCCCTGAGTTTCCCTGCAGGGCAGGCTGTCCCTGCTCAGCGCTGGCACCATATGTCCAGGGAAGGGCAGGAGCAGGTTTGTCCCCGGGCAGCTGGCCAGGGGAACAGATGGCTGCACCAAGGCACTAAAGACTGTGAATCAACCCTGGATGTGGAGTGCACAAGTCAAATAAAAACAGTTAAAGGTCTGCCCAGCCTGCAGTCAGCCACCAGTTTTAAAGGAGAAGACACAGCATTTGGAAGGAGTACTGGGGGGTTAAGTAATTCTTACTGGTGCGGCTCTATGAGTCCCAGTTAAGTGGCTAAAAGAAGCGAAAAGTGTCCCATTCTCAGAAAGAAGAGCCTCTTCTGTCCCCAAAATATTCCTCTGATAGGAGAACACCTTTGATTTCAGCATAGATGTTAATCTGTTTGTTTTCTTTTAACAAACCAGGCTCAATTGCTCTGAAGAGCCCTGCATGCACCATGGCAAGTGCTGTGCCATCCTTGATGCTGTTCCAGACACAGGGCAATGCATCCTGCCTTGGAAGGAACAGTCTGAGACAGGGAAGTACCCTCTGAAGTAAAAAAATCTGTGCAATGAGGCCAGCAGTGCTGCCTGCTAAGATTGCAGATGACTCATTTCTTATCTAAACAAGAAGCAGTGAGCATTTGAAAGAGCAGAGCCAGATTTTGCCTGCTTGGCTGTGCTTTTTGGCAACCAGGTCAGGAAGGTGCTAAAATCTGCTGCAGAGGATGTTTGCTTCACAGACTCAATAAATCTCTGACTATTCAGATGGGAAATTAATAATAACTTTCTTAATAAGTTTTGCATGCGCAGTCCTTCCAGTTTTGATCAAGATTTCTTTTAAATTTGTTGTTAAGAGTGAGGAAATCTGTTTAGGTTTTCTTTATGCAAAGAAAGCCCTTTCCCATCTAATAGCAGTTTTACTATTTTCCTAATCTTGCTTTGCACTAGTCATGCCCTGACTGTTTTAAGGACTCAAAATAACAAATATTTCACCATGTATTTTCTGTTGTTTTCTTGGTGTCATTTTTGAGCTGTTATTTTAGCATTTATCAGAGATAAATAATTTTTTTAATATGCGCAGTCAAAAGTTACAGCCACTGTAATTAAAATTGCAGAAGAGTTTTCATAATAAAGCCTCCTAATTCCCACATATAAAGCACCAGATTCTATTTGGATTCCTTCACTAACATTGTTCACTGATGAATAATATTCATTTATAGATCTCACGGGAACAGCAGTTTAGAATGGCTGAAGGAAGATGATTAAAGGGATGATAAGAATCGCTTATAAAGTGTTAGAAACTCTGGTACATAAACACCTCATTAACTGTCTGGAGAGAGTTTTCATAGATTTATTGCCAGAGAGGTGGTGCAGAGGAGTGACAAAGATCCTGGCTGGGCTCCTGCTGTGGCCTGTCTGTGTGTCCTTGTCACTCTCACTTAGCCACGAGCTCTATGGGGGTGCTGAGGTACCAGGTGCCCCTGTTATGAGTAGAAAAGCTGCCCATTTTTTAAAAGGTTGCAGAGTTCACAGGTTGGGCTAGTTGCTGCCAGGGTGGAGTTCTAACTGTTTGTTATTGTAATCACCTGTCGTTTTCATTAACTACCTGTCGTTGATGGTTAAGAATTCCCCTTTTGTCGAGGATGGCACCCAGAGTGTGAAGAGGAGGAGACCTCGGAGTTAGTATGCAAATGACCTCAGAACCAGAATGCAACGGGGAGAAGTTCCTCATCAAACCTAGCCAAAAACCCCTAAAAACAATGAGCCAACACAAAATTGATGAATCAAAGTGATGACTAGACGAGAGGAACAGAATCTAGTACCGCTAAGACCCTTTTTACTCCTCACCCTAACCACAAGATGTCAGCTAGACAAAGGACCATGAATGTTGAACCAAATAGCAGGGAATAGCCTGATGCTCTCGTGAGGACGGAACCTCCAGCTCTGCCCACAGACCAGTGGACAAAGCTGCACTTTTCCTCCTCCTCCAAGTCACTCCTGGGAGCAGCAGCGGTGTGAGCCTGGACCTGTCGGTTCTAAAGGCATTAAAAAGGAGAAAGGTCTCCTGCTCATGTTTATTTCACCCCCAGCTCTGAACCAGGGCACACCACTGCAGGTGTGGCCATTTGCTTCTTGGGGACACATTCCTGTGCTGCTGCTCCTCCTGTGGCTCCCTCACCAGTCTGATGGATAACTGGTAGGTGGTTCCCCAGCTGCAAAGCAGGTCTCCAACTGAATTAAACCTGTTCAGGTGCCCACACCTAATAGCAAGGCTTCTGGTTTATTTTTTAATGCAAAAAATCAAATGTCCCAGTCAAGGCATGGAGGTATTTTCCTATGCCTGCCCAGAAGGAGGTATAGAAGTGAAATATTTTCCAGCTCCATGAGAACCTCTGAGAAATGCAGTGCTGGCGCTGGGATGTGCCTCACCACCCCAGTGATGGGCTGAGATGTTCACAGGGCTCTTTCCTCCCCATGCACCAGGTGGCTCAGCATCCACACCTGCCTGGGCAGGGAGGTGGAAAACAGCACAGTAATCAAGAAGCAGGCTCTTTTTCCCTTCCAGCACAGCTCTGCTGGGGTGATGGCTCTGGGAAGCAGCACCTGCTCAGATTTCAGCACTGTAGTCCTGAAATCCTGTTTCCTGTGGAGTTTGATGTCTGTGCCCTGGAGAGGAAGGGAAAAAGAAAATGAACAAGCAGTGTGAAATTAAGTGTCCCCATTTGAATAAAATCTGCACAGAGGGCTGCTCCAGGCCATGGAGAAGACAATGGCTTAGCTGAGAGGTGATAACATCAGGGACTTCTCTTTAATCCATGCCACATTTTCCTCCTCATTTTGGCTCTCCAAGCAGCACCAGGTGCTTCTCAGCCTTGGCCTTGGACACAGGAAGGGATAAGGGATGGCTCCAGGACTTGGCTGAGAGGGGTGAGCACCTTTTGTAGGATTCTGGCTCTCACAAGCCCCTCCAAGCTGTGCAACCTCCACAGAGCTGTCCACAGATGCCAGCCTGTGGCTGTAACTGAAAGAAATCATCATTCAGCAAGGCTGGACCTAAAGCCCACAGTATGTTTGCATTCTGCTGGGAGAAAATAGATCAGGAAATTTTAAAAAATCACTTCTTTTCACAGGTACTTTTTTCCTTGCCGCTTTACAGCAACGTGAACTGAAGGAGGGGCTCGGGACTAATGATTTTCGACCTGTTTAGTCATAAAGATTTATACCTGTGGCTTAGAACTAATATTGACCAATCAAATGGCTCCCCAAATCCTGCCCATTTTATAAAAGTTAATCATACCCTCATGGCAGGCCAGGTACAAAATAAATTTTGATTTACCACCTGTACTAAAATGATCACTATTTTATGCTGGTCATTAACAGTATTTCACTCTGGAGAGTTGTTACATTTGAAAACAGTAAAATGGTTTGTATCACATCATGATATTATATTTGGGCACCACACAGAATACCAAGAACTTATTAAATTTGTATCTGAATGGGAAATTGGTTAAAAGCCTGAGCACTGCAAGTGGCAAAAGTTTGTATTATTTTCAGAAGTTTGTTCTGCTAACATGCGGCTGGTGCAAGAGTAAATTCTCTGATTTTGGTGCTATAAGTGATCCTGATCCATAAATTAATCACCAATGACCATGTAAGAGGGCTGGATATTCAGAATTGTTTCTTCTTTGGTCCAAGAAACTTAGAATTATAGAATCCTGGATTGGTTTGTATTGGAGGGACCTTAAAGACCATCCAGTTCCTACCCTTGCCATGGGAGGGGACACCTTCCACTATCGCAGGTTGCTCAAAGCCCCATCCAACCTGTGTTTGAACACTTTCAGGGATGGATCCACAGCTTCTCTGGGTAACCTGTTTCAGCACCTTGCCACCATCATAGTAAAGAACTTCTTCATGATATCTAATCTGAACCTGCCCTCTGTCAGTTTACAGCCATTCCCCCTCGTCCTATCACTACATGCTCTTGCCAACAGTTGCAGAGATTATTGGTGTGGGTAGGCCTAGATCTTACAACAGAGCTAAGGTTGTTAAAATGTGTAATTGATAGATTTTTCCTTTTTTATTCACCTTTCTTCAAAAAATTGTTTCCTGTGTTAGGAACTACATGGCGTGATTGTCCCAGAGAACAAATATATTACTCATAATCCTGACACCTGAGGGTTCAAAGAGGAGCAGCTTCCTAAAATATACATGTGCATGCACACTTGTGCTTGTACAATGCCCAGATCCTGGAGAGTTCTGATGAGGATATTCAAAGAAACCTGAGGGTGCATGGTCCAGCAAAAAACATTTCTGAATCAGCCTCCAGGAACAACTGTAAATAACTGCACCACTACTATCACAGCAGTCTGATTTCCCTTTCATTGCAGAGGATTTAAAATCATGCATTAAAATATGCAGGAGAGTGGGATTGAACAAAAGGTCAAGAGCTTTGTAGAGAATGTGATTTTCCTGCCCTGTTGTTGCCTTGATAAATAACATCTGAATTTTTCAACATTTTTAATATTTTATGCACAGGAACAAAGCAGCTGACTTTTAAGAGGTAGCCACTTACAGAGGTGCCTGAGTGAAAGATGATTTTTGGGCAGACTCCTTGTAGCTGCTCATATGGTGACCCCTCTGAAAACAACACCTGGGGGGTGACTGCTTTGTGCTATTATTTTAAGTGTCTGAAATTTCATCTGAGATGGTACATTTTGCTTGGTTTACCTCAGAAGGGGAGAATGTAAATGAAGCTCTACATCTCAGCTCACTACTTCTTTTATTTTTCTTGGCACGAGGTAGCTGCTGTTAAAAAACAAGAGTTTTACATACAGCTTTCAGTCACTATTGTTTTAGGAATTGCTTTAACTTCTTGAAGCATTTGCAGATACAGGAATTTTCAATGCAGCACATCACAACCAAGGCTCATGTCTATTGTATGTCAGCTCTTAGGAACCTGAAACAAATCAAGAATCCTCCCAGCTCACCCCTCTCCCCTGTTGTATGTGATTGTATGTGATTGAATAAGCACTGAAAGAGAAGGCAATTTCAGTATGTAAATCCAGATCAATTTTAAGCGTGAATCACTAAAATAAGTCAATCTATGTCAACTCAAGTTCATCCAGAGTAGGGGACGAAAAATCCAAATAATGCAGAAAACCTCAGAGAGGATGTAAACATTCAAAGTGATATGGATCTGCTCAGAAGGTGACAATTATGCTCACAGATGAACCAGGGTTAAATTAAATTGTCCAGGCTTTCAAATACCTTCCTTAAACTTGGTTATTTGCTTATCACTCCTATGTTTCAGGTTTTGCTCCACCACAGTGCCTTGCTTTGCTCCTCCCATCATGTGTTCATATTTCCACCTGTGTTCAACAGCTACTTGGGAAGAAACAAAACCAGCAAATCTACCAATTATTTGGCTGATTGTTTTACAGAGCTGGCACAAGGGAAGAGATGGGCAACTGAATGTATTGTTTATCTTGTTCTAATCAAAATTGTTATTGAATTGTTATTGGGATTTATAATTCCTTGGAGGTAATGAAAAAACACCAGTCTTGAATTAATGGTGAAGCCTGGAGATGGAGAGAGTTGACAAAGCACTTTAACAACCTGCAGCTCCCTGAATGGCAGCTGATAATGAGCTCACAAACTTGTGACTTGTGAGAGCTCATCCATGAAGGGGGAATGTAAAAATGGCATTTATGAGTTTTAAAACACTCATAACTTTATTAAGCTCTCCTTTTCACTAGTAAAATAAGTTTAATTGCCCTTCATGGCTGAAGAATTATGTTTATTCTAAAGTGATTCATTTTTGTCTCCTGTTGAAAGGCTTCTTTTCTTTTGCCTTTTCTTGTGCATCTCTCAGCTGTTGACTCGGCAATGAAAAGAGGGGAGGAGAAGGCTGTCACCAAAGCTCTGGCAAACCACTGACATTTAATTCTTTGTTTCCACTTGATGGGTTTATACTGTGCCAGTTTCTCCAGTGGTGTGAAGGGAC
Organism: Diglossa brunneiventris; assembly: GCA_019023105.1. Classification (NCBI taxonomy): domain Eukaryota; kingdom Metazoa; phylum Chordata; class Aves; order Passeriformes; family Thraupidae; genus Diglossa; species Diglossa brunneiventris. Next base: position 7,455,724 of record CM032354.1, on the reverse strand, counting down.
TAACTGGGAGCCTCATAAACATTTCACCATGACAAGCCCTGTAATTAAAAATAACGATGACAATGAGCATTCAGCAGCGACCAGTCTTCAAACTATTTGTGAATGTTTGGGTTTTAGAAACCACATATTGTGAGAGTCACAGGCCTTGCTGTGCTAGCTGGATGCTCAGAAGATGATGCTGGTCATTGTGCAGTGATCCTGGATGGTTTTGGTCCATGATTACATATATGCATGTTGTGTACTACAGGATTTCCAGAAATCATGTTGACTGAAGGATTCCTGCACCATCTTACTTTGGAAGAGTTTCTCATAATTCTGCTTGCCAATGTTAAGCCACACTTCATGAAATTAAGCTTCAAGCGCTCTTCTTCTTTCCTAAGGTGATCTTCAAGGAGCGAGAGCAAGCATTGAGCCAAAAAATCTAAATTGAGTTCTGTCCTCCTGGTTAAGATGCCTTTTTCTCATTAGTGGTAGTTTGTTCCTACACTTTTAATCTTAGCTATCAACTTTGGAAGTTCTTACCCTGTTAGAGTCAAGACCTTACAGCAAATTAGGCTGGCAGTGAGAAGAGACAGGACCTGTCTGCTGCAAGACCTAGGAACTCTAACATGGACCTTTTTGCTGAAAACACTTGGTAGAGGAAGTTGTTGCAATTCCTAGATTTGTGCAGTAGTTTAGTTGGAAACTTTGGCACCTACTGACAGCACAGCACGATACAGATTAATTCTGAGAAAGCTGGAATTCAGAATTGAAAAACAGAACTGAGGTGGAAAGCTTTATTCCAGGGGAAGAAGATGAATAGACAGAAGGCAGAGAGCAAAACACTGAAGCAAAGGGGGCATTTATTATGAACCTGGCAGCCAAAAATGTGGATATTTTATGATTGCAGTGTTACTGTCTCTTGGGTGCTTGGCTCTCTTTCTAGCTAACCAGGTTGTTTTGTCCCAGAGATTTAATTTCCTGTACACACAGTTTGTCTCATCACTTTCACTTTTTTTTTTTTTAACAGTGATGATGGAAAAGCCCAGCTCTTCTTTTCCTTTTTGCATTTTGGCAAGATTCAATAATCTCTTCAGCAAATTAACAGGCTGGTCATAGGCTGAACCATCGTTTTTTAAGTGAGCCTGGCTGCTGGAGCAAGGCAGATTTAAAGTCACAGATTTCATGTTTAATGCAAAATACCTTTGTTTTGGCAGCAGCAGCCAAAACAAAAAAGTTTTAATTCACCGGCTGTAAGGACCATATGTACACTATAACATTGTAATCTAGGTACTTACTCCAGCAGAAATTACAGCTGAGCAAAAGGGACTTGCTGAACAAGGTCTGTCATAAAAATGGGTACAGCTCATCAGTTCTCAAAAGGAACCATTTCCAGAAGGTCAGGCTGGCCCCTGGCTCCCACTGGTTAACAGAGGTTCAGATGTTTTCCCATTCCTCCTACAACATTTTACAACTCTGCTGTTTCTAGCAACCTGAAAATGAGCCAAACATTTCCTCTCCCCACAGCCCTACACTGTGAGGCAGGACCAAGGTTTTCTAAGACTTCTCTGAGACAGGGATGTGTTCTTGCTCTCATTCCTAGGGGTTTCTTCAGGAATTACATGAGTTCATGCTGCTGTGACCCCTCTGTTCAGAACCAGGCCAACAAGACAGCAGCCAATTCACAGTTTCAGCCAGGATTTTCAAGTGCTTCTGTGGCTTCTTCTTTACAAATGGCAGTGTTTATTCCACCTAAGCTGACACTGCACTCCTCCAGTCTATGGGCCTGCCAAGGTGTTTTCTTCAGTCTGTGGAGAGAAACATTTTCATGTCAGGACTGTAGGCATCTTTAAGATGAGATAAAATGCATCTTAACTTCTCTGAAAATTCCCTGGCTGAGTTTCCAATGGCCACACAGGGAGCCCAGGATAACTAGCAACCCCTACACAGAAGCCTGCATTTTATGTGTCTAAATTCTGTTAGATTAATTCCTCAGTAATGATCACAGTGAGTCAATATTCTAGTCAACAAGGATTTTCAAATTAAGTGTTTTGATTGCCCTTCTGTCCTTCATAATCCACAGTGGAAAGAATTTCCTTTTATTTTATTGTTGTGATTTTTAACCTGGAAATTCAGAGGAGCCCTGACTGTTATAATCATGCAGTACAGTTGTAACAATGCAAACAGTAATGCAGTTTCCCAAATTAATAAAGAAACTGGGATTTTACTTTAAATTACACGTGTTTTCTGATTCTTCAGAGTGCTTACTTTGCATTGTAAGGTGATTTGTGTTAGGTTAACTGCACTAAGGAAAAGGAGATTTGTGTTTGTAGGATCTATCTAAACATCATCTCACCCCTGATGTTCTAGTCTAATGGGATCTGAATTAAGTATTGGCATCTAACCTCTGTTAGCAGATTGAATCTAAATTATTTGTATGAAGGATTCAAGGACATCACTTTCGTCCTTGCTGCTATTCCCTCTTGACCAGCTGGTCTACAGCTCATGAAGAAAACATTCCTACTTTTGAGATTGATGCAGAAAGTGTTCCTAGAGGAGGAAATAATATTACAAGCAAAACTCTGAGCTGGTAGAGAGGCTTTTCAGCAGCAAAGTACTGTGTCTTGCAATCTCCTGATAAATTTTCCTAAATATTATATGGCATATCTGTCTTCTTGATTAGGTGATTTACTACAGTAGAAATTGGTTTTCTCTGTTCAGGTAGGAAAGTCTCACTTACCTTCCATCACTGAACTATTGCACCAACAGAATGTTTGACAAAAACTTGACATTTTTGCAAAAGGTAATGCTTCCACGAGGAAACAAAGTTTGTGAGCAGTGTCTGGTTGCTGCCTGGATGGTGCCCAGAGCCTGACTTGCAAGCAGCTGTGCAAGAGCATCTCCATCTGGAGACCCATATGGGTTGCATGATAATCCCCAAAGTGCGGTTCTGACATCCAGCTCCTACATGACCACTATTGCAAATGCACAATTCTGGTTGTTCTTGGTTGTCTTAAACCATAGATAAACATTTACCATCTTAGTAAAAGAGTACAACAAAACAAAATAACAAAAAAACCTGTCCTTTTTGAGCCCTTCTGTATCTGCAGGAGAATTTTTTAATGTTTGTCATCTGTAAACAATTGGATTGGTTTTGCAGTGAGAACTGCTTGAGACACTTCAGATTCTCCATCCAGGGTATTAATCAACACATCAAAATGGAAAAAATTGCTCTGAAGCATAAAGATTTTTCTAGGTACAGCACACAAGAAGTCTTCAGGACAGTTCAAATTTCCCACCTAGAGAGTTACACTAAATAATTAAATATTTTGTATGAAAGGTGGCAAGAAGTGAAGTCAGTCTGTTTCGGCTTTCTTGGTCCCCTGCTTGAACTTCAATCACTGTTCTGCTCCTGGGGAGCTGGGGAGCCCCTGATCAAGTAAGGAATTTTTAGGTCCTGACAAGAGAGCAAGAAGGCTCAGGAGGAAAATAGGAGGGTAAGTCAATCTTGCAGGTTCATACAGACTCATGTCACCACTCCAGATGGAGCAAACCACAGCACATGTGTAGATGGAGGAACTTATGGCTCCTGACTGCACTGAACAGCCCAAGATGTGGGTCCTCTTCCCTCCCCAGAGAATTCTTGGCTTGTATTGCTGCTGCTTTCCTTGAGCTCCAAACACTGAGGAATAAACTTTAAAGCCCAGAGTTTTGGTAAGAGCACTGGGAGATTCCAATAATTTTTCAAACCAGTCTCAAAAATAACATTGTGACATTCCAAATAATTCCTCACCTTATGTGCATTATATTTTAGACAAAATAGATAATTCCAGAGATACAGACAGAAAACTCCAGTGAAGGAGTAACACAAAAGGAAGAGGCAAAAGATAATTTTACCACTCACTACACATTTCTTTCTTTCCATATAGCTGGTCCTGGTTTTGCTCTTTTTCCCAACTGTTTTGCTTTCATATTTGAAGTTTTTTCAGATCACTGCTAGGCTGGACTGTTTGTACTAAAAGCTTATTGGTAGATTGGTTTATGGAAATAAAGCTCCCTTAGACCATGAAATTTTAATAAAGTGAAATGTATTCATTCTAGTGAAAAAGCAGATGTAGGGAAAATGAATTGATCAGGAACGTCTGATAATCAATTTCCTCTGATAAGCACATGGAATAATTATTCCTTCAGACCCCACTGTTTAATCTGCCACCCCTGCTCATGTATCTTACAGACAATCCATCAGCACTTCCCTGCTTCCACCAGGAGCAAAATGATGTCTTAACAACACAGCTCTCAGATGGGGATTGTTCAAGTATTATGTGCCAAGTATATCATCAAAGCAATCCTTCCTAAAAATGCTCTTCAAAATCTTTAACCAACTCCACAAAATAAAGATATGTCAGGATGAGAACACTCATTGCAAGTGAGATTTAAAAATGACAGTGTCATTCAAACCAAGCAGTAGCTGTTAGAAACAATTTCATGGTCTCATCTGTAATGACTATTTAAGATTTAGTGGTGGCATCTGCAAATGGAGGTCAACAATGTCTCTGATCTGACTTCTAGTCAGCTTGCTACTGCCTTGGGAATAGTTCTTTGGAAAACAAATGGAAAACAAGATAATAGAAATAGCATCTTTATTATTGACCACAAGTTCATAGCAACAGCATGTTAATTATTGAGCTTTTATGTCAGAACTGGTGGTCTTGGTAAGGAATAAAGTTCCTCACAGGGCTAAGCATTGCATAACAGGCAGAAACAGTGTCCTGTCCCCAGACATATCCCACATGTGGGACAAGTGGACAGGTGGGGCTGCTTCTGACCAAACACAGGTGCCTGGAGTCAGAGAGACCCTGACATCCATTGCAGACATTGGTGAAATACGTGTTTTGCAAGTCACCTAAACAAAAGGTCTAACCTGGACTAGGTGAGTTACATCTTCCCTGTGCCTACCAACCCATGCTGGCCATGAGAGTGACAGGTTCAGAATTTCACTGCAGGCATCCCAAGGCAAGCAAGGTGATCCCACCCCAGAGACCAGCCCAAGGAGTCAGTGAGGTTAATGCAAGTCTCACTGGCTGCCATTCCAGCTGGGCAGAGACAGAGATGACCAGCAGAATCACAGAATATCCTGAGCCATGGAAGGGACCCACAAGGATCATCAAAATCCAGCTCCTGGCTGTGCATAGGAAATCCCAATCCCACCCTGTGCCTGAGAGCATTGTCCAAACACTTCTTGAAGTCTGCCAGGCTGGTGGTGTGACCACTTACCTGAACAGCCTGTTCAGTGCCCAGCCATCCTCTGGGTGAAGAACCTTTTCCTAACATCCAACCTAAACCTCCCCTGATACCACTTCAGGCCATTCCCTCAGGTTCTGTCACTGGCCATTGAAGAGCAGAGATCAGTGCCTGCCCCTCCTCTCCACCTCCTGATGAAGTTGTATCTGCAGTGAGGCCTTCCCTCATTCGCCTGTTCACCATTCCCTTATTCACAAGTGAAAAGAAAGTAGTGAATACAGTTATCAACAATTCCTGTCTCTGGTGTGCTGTTCTGGAAGATTAAGGTATTTCCTGACTGGTCTGCAATAGACCCAGGGGGATGAGGGGAGTGAGTCTAAAACAGCAGTGCTGGTTCAGGCTTTCCTTGTCTGCAGCTCAAAAACCTTTTACCACTCTCAGCAGTGCTCCTGGGGAAAACTCCAAACTGAGGGGACAGCAGGATGAGAGCTGAGGTGGCACCCCCACCAAACGTGTGCTGCATTCCTCTTCAGCTAAAAAATCAGTATTGAACATCAACCACCCTGGCTGGAGAATGGGATGTCTGTGGCTTCTCCCTTGCTGTTCTCAAGGAGCAATGCAACAATTACTCAAAGCACACTTTTGGGCTTCCTGCCCTCCAGGAGCACTTGTGAGCTATGAAAATAGAGTACAGAGAGCAAGCTGTGGAAATTTTCTCAAACTAATAAATTCCTGCAGGGGAGAAGAGGTAGGGTGTTTGTCTCTGGGCGTGCTGGGCTACATGTTCAAGACTGATTGCTCAGTTGAGCCCCATGCTGAGGGAGAGATCTTATTTCCCTTCTGGCAAACATTAACTTCCTCTGCTTTCCTCTTAGATTCACTAATCCTTGAGGGAAATATTTTGCTGAATAGAACAGCATTTTTTCTGGTTTTTAATGCTAAATTATTCTGTTTGTGCACAAGTCTGACCCTGGAAGGTGCTCCATCCTCCTGCTTGCTCCAGAAATGAGTCAGGATGCACAGAAACTCATGGTTTGCAAAAGGATCATAAGATCTTCCATGTTCATGCTCATTGCAAGTAAAACAAGAAAAATGTAGCACCCACAGCTGGCAAACCTGCTAAGCAAACATCAATGCTCACAAGAAAAGCAGAGCTGGGCTACGTGATGGCTGTGCTATAGCTGTTCTCATCTGCAAGAATAATTAGGAGCTGAATACATTATTTAGCAACTACTCAATGAGCCTGCAAATGTTGCAGATACTGGGTTAAGGAAGGAATATATAATTTTTCAAGGGCACTTTGCTTTTCAGGTAGCACTGCTGGGTCTAGGAATAAGTTTTGTTAGAGGTGTCTTTTAGCAGTTTATTTCAGAGCCTCCACCAGACAGAAAACTGACACATCCCTTGTTCTTTAGTGCTGTTTTCTGCTAAGTATGGTCAAGCTCTCTCTGATGGCGTCAATTTAAAGATGGATTATGATGTTGTGAGAGTGTTCAAATCAGTAGTAAAGCAGAGTAAAGCATTCTCTAATCAAATCTAAATCTAATCATTTCTTCATAGGGAGAGTGATGCAGGACCTGGCCTGAGCACCCAGCTTCCCTAGTAACTTTCTGCATAGGAAAATCACTGAGAAATGAGCATTGTAAGACAAACCATAAACTTTAGCTCTCAGCAAAGGCTCTGAATGGGATTTTCAGATGTTTGCTTGCACCTTAAAGTAGCTGAAGTAGAATACTTAGACTTGTTTCCATCCAGCCAGCTTCTAAAGCTGATGTGGATCAATAGGAAAAATGACTAGTACAATTCTTTTCTGCCCTTTAAATATTTTATTTTGAAATACAGAACTTGGAGTAAAAAAAAAAAAAAAAAAAAAGGAAAGCCAGGATGGCTAGGATGACCAGGATAAAATAAAAGATCTTGTTAAAAAAAAAAAAGGCCATGTTTGAAGAAAAAATTCTGTTTAGCCAAGCCAGTGTTTGAGGCAAAGCAAGTGATGTAGCTTCCTAAAATGTACCTATTGCCTTTTACCTCACTAATGATAGCATAGGGTTTGCCAAGGATAAGTAAATGGAGGACTCTGATGCTCAGGCAGAAAAAAGAAATTACCTCCACAAACACCCCTGGGTACCACTGAGAAAGAGAAAGACAGCATCTCTGCCAAGGACTTCTGAGCATTACTGGTTTTGGAAGCCTATAGGCAGCAGCTGTGGGCTTCCTAAATTATGTATGGGATCTACACAAACCAAGCTGGCTTCCCATTCATAGGAATGAGACCTTCAGAGGTCAGCTCTGCTCAGAATCATTAACATATTGCTGACAGGTGCCTGCACAGCTTCTTCATAACAACCTTCAAAGGTGGAAATGCTGGGCTCTCCTAGAGCTTCAGCAACCTTAAAAGGTTTTTCCTAATGCCGTACAAAACTCTGCATTGCTGCTGACTAATGCTGGTTCTTTACTCCTACCCGAAGGAACAGGCTGAGCAGCTTATTCCTTGATGTTTATAACATTTTTTGCATCTCTGAAGGCTGTTAATGTCCCTCATCTTTCACTGAACAACTCCAATTAACTCCTCCAAACTCCCACAGGTGGTTTGCATTGTTACTGCTGTGCTCTGGACTGAATGCTGTGGTTGAGCTCAATCTGTATTTTTCCTGCAGGGACTGGAAGGCTCCATTTCTAAGCATCCCATGCCTAATTCCATGACCCCACTGACCCATTTACCATAGCACCTGCACATATATCCAAAGTCTTTTCTGCAGCACCAAAACCCGCCCCAACACTCCCTAGTCAGGGGGTTTTGTGCATTTGATCACCTTCACCAAACTGGAACCAGGTACTTGCCATTACTGAGCTACCTAATCTAGTCTATTCTTATAAATATATAATCCCTAACAGCATCCCTTTTGTAGCTTTTACAGGAACAAGTCCTACCATAAACAGCTGACAAAGACATTCACAGCTTTTAGGATTTTTCTCTATTTGTTGCTATTGCATGCTAAAATGACATTTTAAAAATTACCAATATCAAGGCACCATCAATTTTTCCCCTAATTTAAATTTCCCTTCTGTTTCCACCAGTTTGGGAGCAGGTGAATAGTCACTCACCCTGTCGCAGGGTCATACATATAAAGGCTTTGGTGGATTAATTTAATATTGAAGGAAGCAGGGCTGAATGTGTTACTAGGACGTTTGCAATACAGGTTGTTTCACACAACCCAAAGAGAGGCCTGGGAACATATTATCCCAAACTTAAAAGTCACTCATGGTAAATATTCAGTAAAATCTGCCTCCCACCTTTTTCACTTCACTAGAGAAATATTTCCGTGGAATTTCCATCCCTGAGAGTTTCCCTAGTGCATTCCTGTGCACAGAGATTAGGAGGTAGTATGTCATTACTAGGGGCACAAGAAGAACAGAATACTCTGATGGGCTTTTACTGACAGAAAGAAAACAAGTTAAAAAAAAATAAAGAGGTAAAACACAATAATAGATTCATATGGAGTGATAAGGGTAATTCAAGAGGAGTCACTTAGTCTGTTTAAATTTCAAAGGCAACATAAATGAGGTACCTGAATTCAAGTGTTCATGACTGTTGGCTATTTTACTACCAAGCCACTTCCCTAAAGAGCAGCAGGAGTGTTTCTGCACTCACATCACGTGCTGGGCTCAATGGGAGAAAGGGCAAAACCTTCCCAATTTCAAAGATGCTGCTCACCATGAAGCACCAGACTTGATATGTAAATCACCTGGAGGCTATCCCTCTGTGATCAGCTGCAGTGGGGAGCCCAGAGCTGCTCTGATCCATGGACTTGTGCTCCAGAAGGATCTTTAACCCAGCTCTGCCTGCATTCCCCACACTGTGCATTGTGCCTAGCACCACTTCAATTTTAACTTCAAGGCTCCACTCCACAGGAATGGCAGAATTAAGCCTTGCATGGAGCTGCCTGGGCAGTAAAACCTCAGGGACCAAGCCATGCATCAGAGTCGTGCTGCAGCAGCACACATCTACAGCTCAACACAGACATATGGCTCTAAAAGCCAGATACTTCACATGGAGGTGCTGAGGCAGTTAAACATGCATTACAGAGGAACAAGAAGAGTTGTGTTGCTGCAGCAAACTGTCCTGGTTGATGGAGAGACGAATTTATTCAGATAGATCTAGATACACTTTTTAAAGTTTAAGTCAGTTCATATAATTCCTATTAAGACAGAAAGTAGTAGACAACTAGAACTCCCACACACTCTATTAAAAATAAAAAAGGAAAAAAAATCCCTTAAAAATTCATTTTGAGCCATGGAAATCAAGTCTGAATAATATTTATGCAGCAAAATAGATTTGGAGGTGTTGTTTTTCTAAGCATTGATCTAAGTTATGTATTAAGCTTGGCAAAGTTGTATGGAGGAAAAAGCACCTTTTGTTACATTAACTGATTTACTTTGAAACAACAGACCGATACCAGGCTTAAAAGCTCTTTGCTGAGCAAGGAATAGATGGGCCAAAATTCAAAGGTGAGCATGAGCTGAGAGCAAAGGATGGAATTTAATTATGTTCTCTTAATCAGTTGTGGGGGGAACATAAAAGAAAAAGTTTGATAGCTGTAGTAGAGAAGAAAGGGTATTGCAAAGGAAAAGGTGCCATGAGAGTAACTACCACTGGAAAGAGATACACAGAGAGAGAGAAAGGAGAGAGTAAGAATTTACTGCACATGGGCAGTTTCACTGGGAAGCAATTTGGAGTGGTGCTGAAGGGGGAGAATTACAACGCACCATGAATGTTTGTCTCTGTTGAGGCTGTGACTTTTTCTTATCATGAGTAATGTCTTTTGATTGCTACCTTTGGAAAGTGTTTTGTAGCTTCCCCTGGAGGACAGAGACTGAGAGAGAGGAAATTGAGTGTCTGTGTGGAAAAAGCTTTGAGTCTACTAATAACTGGATGTTTTTGCCATTCAGCTTTGCCTGTTATTTTTCCTGTCTCATGGAGGTTGCTATAGCCATAACATTTCCATGAGGATGTTGTGTATTAGGTGAAGTATATTATGCTTTGGGAGGAGCCCTAGGCATAGGATTCAGGAATATTTTTAAGATTGGGGACATATTGGCAATTTTCCTACATATTATTCAAGGAATTATCTGATTCCATTTGGTACATATTCTTCTTTGGGATTTTCCTTTTAAGGATGAGTTTGGTGGTATATGGTGCAGCTTAAGGTGTTTGAAGCAAGTTTCTGAGAAAATATTAAAGAACTGTTTGTGTGGAAAATATTTACTTTCCAAACAGCTTCTTCAGATTGTCAAGGTGGATATGGGTGCCCTTAGAACAGATGTGGTGGTGGTGAAAACCTGACAGCCTACTGTCTCTTTTTTAGTAGGATTTGGATGACTGCTGGGTTTGTGTTCACTGGGCTGTGACTTGAACATTTTTATATAGCACAGTTTTTGGATACCATTTTTATGCTGACCATGGTTTGCTAGACTTTGATACTGCTAGAAGAGAATTCAAGAGATAGTTTGATGGTAGACTAAAGTGTCTTAAATTTTTCTTAGAAACCAGACAATACAGATACCACCTGTGTTTCTCAGGTAAAAGGCTGACTGAAGCTGACTTCAAATTGAGGGGTTTTAATCCTCTTCAGCAACGCTCAATGAAGCTGTTGTGGTGTGGAGACACCTTGGTGCCCACTTCTGTTCATACATTCAGGAGGAACTGTGCTGGCAAGGGTTGTTAAAAGATGAACTTGGCAATGTATTTGGGCTGGCAGGATATTTAGGCTGGCCTACAAGTTGGCCTAATTCTGACAGGTCCTCAGTGCAGGCTGTAGGCACCAGCACAGGCTGGGCTGCCACCAAGGGTTTCCCCCAGTACCAGTGCATATCCTTCATCACTAAGGCAGTAGCAGCAGGGTAGTGTGAGTTGCACCATCAAGTTACTTTAGCTTTGAAGGTGAGAGATTTTACTTTGGCCTGGAAGATAGGACTCTTTTCCTACCAGTTTCCCTATTTTAGCCAGGGATGAAAATCAATCCAGAAATCTATTTTATCTCTCTCCAAAAACCCTGCTTCACTTACAGCCTCAATTCAACAAGCTTCAAAGCTTACTAAGTATTTCCATGACTTTTCAAAGCAGTGCCATCTGCTTTGGCTGCAGCCTGGACCAAGTTCCCTGAGCCCTATCTGGCCACACAATATAGGAGACAACTCCCAGGCAGTGGAGTCCTGACACCAGTCCTGGTTCAGCCCCTGCTGTTGTTCCATCTCCAATCCCACTTGGGAGCAGCTGTTTCTCCATCCAAACAACCCAAGGCCCTGCAAGGACTGTCCTGGAAGGAGCATAAGCTGTTAACAAACAATAATAATTTAATCTAAAGCCCACTGCACATTACTGCACAGAAGCCAAGGGCACTGATTGAATGTATCAAGCTACGGCTTGGATTTCTGACAGCCATGTAATGAATTGAGATTAACTATGCAGTGACCACTCAGGAAAGAATTATAGTCCAGAGAAGGGAACAAAAATGAAACGGCAATTATTTGACAGCAAAATAATTATTTATAATTATTATAATTAAGAATAGGTCTAATTATAATTATATTCTTCTATTTATCACTATAATAATTAATTAATTATAATTATTTGACAGCAAAATAATTATTTATATCCCAATATTCAGAGTGCTTAGGTAGACACATTGTAGGTCAGTGAGAGAGAAAAAAAAAGGAAAGGTGGGGAAGGAAAAGACAGAAAGAGACAGGTTGAAGGCGGAATAAGAGGGTAGTGGAGAGGCAGTGCTCAATCATCAGATTCTTGTGAGAAAGGAAAGGGAGGTTTAGATTGTATACTGGGGAATATTCCATCACTGAAAGGGTGCTCAAACATTGGAACAGGCTGCTCTGGAAGTTGGTGGAAATTCTCTATTAGTATGATAGTGGAAAATTAGGGGAAAAAGAAAGGATTGCTGGACCTGAAGCAGAACAGCACATAGGAAAAAAGAATCTGATTAGCAGTGCTGCAACTTTCCTTTGAAGCAAGAAAAGAATACACAATATTTCAAAAGATGCAAATTATAGAGAGGGAAAAGGACACTCCATATAGAAGTCTGTGGAGGCTGAATCACAGACAATAGCAATACTGAACTAGGGAGGGAAAAAAGCAAAAATTACAGGAAAAGACAACAGGTTTTTGTGCTAAGTACTAAGCAGGAAATTACAGGCAAAGAATGCAATTCTAGGAAAAATAGCAGCTGTACAACACAATACAGCAATGAAACAATGCTTGCACCAGTGAAAAGTCACTTATGAGGAGAAATTGTATCCATGAAAACAACAATGACAATAAAAGGATTAACAATATGGGAACAACTGAAGATGCAAATATTTGGGTTAGAGAAAGGGTAATGATGGCACAGAAATCAGTGACAAATCACAAGAATGGTTTTTCACAGTGTCTCTTTGCATCTTGTATGAAAGAACTGCTTACAGCAGATGTCTTTCCCAGAACTTCTAGGAAGGCACAGACTTCTTCAAGCTTCTTGTTATTATTGTTATTGCTGCTGGCTTTATAGAAGCTTAATGGCCTCAGCCATGGGTCACAGTTCCCTCTGTCCTATGCACTGCACAAATAGTCAGGGTGACCTATGACATGACATACTTATGACACTTATGATTTATGACCCATCAGGAGGAACCAGAGCTGATAAACAGGAGAAGCAATAGTTTGGTAAATTTGGGGGTCAGTCAGTGCTGACTTTCCTGGAAGTGTCACTGAAGTGTGGTGGTGTTCGCAGGGGTCCCAGGATGAGGGAAGAGATGAGAATCTTGACTCCCTGTTTCAGAAGGCTGATTTATTATTCCATTATATATATTATATTTTTAAAAATGATACATTAAAACTATACTAAAAGAATAGAAGAAAGGATTTCATCAGAAGGCTAGCAAGGAATAGAAAGGAAATGGAATGATAATAAAATCTTGTGACTGAGCAGAGAGTCCAAGACAGCTGGACTGTGATTGGCCATTAATTAAAAACAACCACATGAGACCAATCTAAGATGCACCTGTTGCATTCCCGAGCAGCAGATAATTATTGTTTACATTTCATTTCTGAGGCCTCTCAGCTTCTCAGGAGAAAAGATCCTAATGAAAGGACTTTTCATAAAATATGTCTGTGACAACTGAAGAGAAAAAAAATGTCCAATTGTGGCCTACTATGATCTGAACAGTTAGCTGGCCTGGGACTGGTGTGGTTCATGTGGCTTCTCAAGCTGTTCATGACCTTCAGGAGATTGCAGTACTTTGAGAAAAATGAACAGAAGTCATGTCACATTGTTCCAGGGCTGCATGTTGTCTTAGCAGTGCATTTCATGCTATTGAGGATTTTCCCTGGCAGCTTCTTTCACACTGCTGGCTCCTCACTTATCTCATAAATTACTGAAAGAGGTCTTAACTTGCACTTCCAGACAGAGCCTGGGCTGACAGAAATATAGCAGTCTGCTATATTAGTGCCAGAGCAATGCACTTGCACTTCCAACTCAGACTGTGGCAACATCCTTCCATCCCCCCCGGCTGCAGAGAGGGGCACAGATAAATCACTGCAGACTTCAGACTGTGCTTGGCACACAGAACCCAGCCTAAGAAGAGAAAGAAGCCCAGATACTCTGCTTTGGGCATATTATCAATCAGAAAACTTGCATGGCACTGAGCAATTTTAATTTTCCTGTGTAAACAGCTTGTTCTGCAAAGCCTGACATCTCCTGATGAATCCAGAGGTGACAGGGAGGAACATCAGCATCAGTGGAAGAAACTCAGGAAATAATGTCAATTGGGAAAACTCAAAGTCTTTTAGATTTCCTTAATTAGATTTACAACATTATTTAAATATCCCAAATGCCCTCCCCTCACCAAATAACTAGGAAAGTGAATTAATGTTTTGGCATAGTTCTGGTTAGCATACAGCACTGCTTAGGCAAGAACAATTTTGCTAAAAAGCAACTAACCCGGGAGGTTGGGGCTGTGATATTCAAAGAAAATGCTGTGTGTTCCAAGGCTAATTCTAAGGGAGAAAGTGAAATGTGAAGGAGAACCTTTAAGTGAATAGCAATCCAAATTAAGCACATTTTAATGAAAAAGAAATGCTGTGTACTGCTGCTCCTGCACCAGCTTTTCATCCAATGGAAGGTTTGATGAATGTGTCTCTTCATTGCCTTCCTGGTTTTGCACTTGACATCTCTGACCCAGATTCTGTGCATCAGCTTGTGGATTTAGCTGACTAAATGGGGGTGGCTGTAGCTGAGGCAGTGACTGCAGGCTGCCTTTGAAGTCGGGGAGGTCCAGTGAACAGAGGAGGGGGAGAACCATTGTACTGACAGAGACATCTGAAACAGGCCAGCTGACCTGCTCTCAAACTACATTTTTATGTCCACTGACAACAAAGAGTCCCATTGAGGCAGACCTTCATGATAAATCTGAAGGGGTAAAGCTATTTTGATCCTCTGTAATCATACTTAGGTCTGACAAATTCCTTCTTACTCACATACCCTCTTTTTTCTGGAGTGATTTCTAGCCATTAACTGAAATAAACAAGGGGAATATGGTGCTGCAGTCCTTGATAGAGACTCCCATAGGAAAGCCATCTTCCCAAGGCATCTTAGCATAGCCCAGGGTTGGAATGTGATCTTTAGAAGCAAAGGCCTGAAGATGCAGAAGCCATAGGGAAAAAATTTACTTTCAAGACAGATAATTCCCTTTCCTGAATCTGGGAATTCCAGACAACTCTGTCCTTGAGGCTGAGGGAAGAATCCTGTCCATAACACAACATCAGCATCAGTCTGTCTTCATAGGACCACCAAGCATCCATATGTGTTAGCAAACCTGAAAACCTCACACCAGCTCTTCAAACTTTGGAATCACCTACATGATTTCTACCCTCTGCACCACCTTGTGCATTCAGGTTCCTTTCTGCCTTGCAGGGTGACAAATTGAGCTTTGTTTACCTCATAATTTCCCACGCCAGGTCCTGTAGGGCAGATGCCATTCCCACACCTCAGGACTCACACCATGGACACAAACCCACGCTCAGCGGCAGAGCTGGGGTCAGGGTGGGTTGAGCACAGGTGTGGTCAGAATCTTTAACTCCCACCCACTGTTGTTGTTGTTGTTGTTGTTGTTGTTGTAGCTTACTCTGCTTCCAGCTTCCAGTGAAACCACAGAGGTTTCACTGCAGGGCTCTTGTAACTCAAGACTTCATTATTTCATAATCTGGGTTGAGTTTTGGTGGCCAGGGAACTCATGTCCCTCTGTATCACTGTCACAACAAGGACAGGCTCTCTTCCTCTGTGTGCTGGATGGAGGCAGTGGCACAGGTCCTGGCAGATGGTTTTCACCACCACATAAGACAGCTCTTCCACAGCACAAGGAGAATTCTTGTCTCCCAGTCAGAAGCATGAGAGGAGTGATTACAGCATCTGTGCTGTCTAACGCAGCCTGTGGGAGGCAATAAGCAGCACAACTACACTGTAGTCACTGCTGTTGCCCTTTATGGTCCTATTTTTCTTTTTATTTTGTTCATTTTATACCTCAGTGCACATGATGGTTTTGGCTGTGCCTCCAGATTGCACAGAGCCAGCTATTGTTTTTGCAGACATCCGTGCACCTTTCCCATTAGCCAGCTTTATGCTTCCACTTGCCAAATCACTCCTTGTCAACAAGCCAAGCAGGCCACTTCAACATCAACCATGGCAGCTAAAAAATAAGCATATCCTGTTATGGGTGGGTTTGTTTCTTTGTCCATGCCTCTGGCTGACATTCTCTAGCAGACACTCACCAGCCTCTGCTTTGCAGGAGACTGGGAGAGCCTGGACACAAACACAAAGCAGATGTTCCCAGTGAAAATGCTGGTTTTCACCCAGTGGTCTAATTGTCTTTGCTCTGCACCTAATTCTAAGGTTCACCAAGCCTTTTTAGCAGCTACTTTGTGCTTGAAAGTAGTCTTCAAGTCTCTTTCACTCTGGGAATGGGGATACCCTCAAGTGATCCAGGTTTCTCCAAAGCGAGGTGTGACTTTCTTACCCCATACTTAATGTGCAAACCAGACCTCTCCCCCAAAACATCTTCTCCTCTTCCCCTCACAATTTTCTCATTTATACATCCAAAAATGAGCTAGAGTCCCAAAGGTATGAGAGTATTACCAAATGTGGATGTTAACATAACAATTCTCTTGTGAGACTTTGGAGATTGTTTGACGCAGTTCCAGTTAGCAAGCTCTAACACGTAATTAGGGTAAAAAGCAATTAAATCAAAACTCATCTGGTTTATGTAAACTTATTTCCCATTTTATAACAGCAGTGCATTAGAACCATGGTGCCCCACATGAGAATGAGATGAGAAATAGGAATTGGGATCACAAGTCTGAAAAGGTTCCATCCAACATGATGAAAGAGTGCACAGCAAGATGTGCTTAAGAAACTGTAATGGAAATATTTCTGATATACTTTCCATCAAACAGATGCCTTTGAGCTTATGGTTTGCCAGGCAGAGCATGACAACTGGTTAACAAGGATAACAGAGCTGGAACTCAAGCTTTGTGGAAACTTCTATTTTTTGGTGCATGTAGCCTGAAATTCTTTATCTGAACATCTGCTTCATTAAGAGATATTGTGATGCTATTCACAACAGCAACAAAGAGCTACAGAAAGCACTATTCTCTGTCTCTTTTTCCTGCCCATGTCCCATAGCCCCC
This sequence comes from Diglossa brunneiventris, assembly GCA_019023105.1. Classification (NCBI taxonomy): domain Eukaryota; kingdom Metazoa; phylum Chordata; class Aves; order Passeriformes; family Thraupidae; genus Diglossa; species Diglossa brunneiventris. The sequence goes on along the minus strand of CM032354.1, from coordinate 7,438,773 downwards.
TTCAAAACTTTGCCACTACAGATGTGTGCCACAACACTTACTGTTGGCTTTCACTGTGCTTCCCCAAAAAAAGGGTAATGAGCTTCAAGGGAACATCATGGAAAGCAGGCCAGCGATTTCTGAGTGTCTGAAGTAACAAGTTATGCAATTTTATTGCTGTTTCTGTTTCTGAGAGAGACCTTAAACTGGGAACAAGGGAATATCTCCAAGTAGTCTGCAATTGTCAGAGCCCTGCTTGGAATCAAGTTGAAAAGGCCTGAATTACAGAAATAGTTTTGGAATTCTGTGCTCTACTGATGACCAGCTGCATGAGGAGGTAGAATTTTAAGTTGTCCCTCAAGCAGGATTGAAACATTGCTTTTACCAATATTTCTTCCTTCCTCAGCCTCTTTGGATATTCATAGGAAAAAATGAAGATTACTAGAAAAACCTGTATTGAATATCCTCCTTTAAAAGGAGATCAGCTTTATGCTGCTTAGTTGTTATTCAGTTCATCCTTTTAGTTAATCTTGCTTACTGCTGATTTTGCCTTTGATTTCTTCTAGCCTCATTTACAGAGGGCTGGCCAAAGAACGCAGAATTTTTGGGACAAATACCAAGGATACCCTGCCTTTACTCACTGATAACCTAGATAGACTAATAATGATATTTTGATTTAATAGCTAAAACAGCCAGAGTGAATTGCAGCCAAGGCTATCCTCCAAAGAAATAGCAGCAATTGCTTGGGAAAGTGCTACAATTATCCAAAAGGTGGGTGAACAGGATGTGGGACTCTGCAAACCCGAGCAAACATTAACAATTCCCCAAAATTCTTCTCCTGCCATAGCATTCAGCACATGGAGAGACTGGATTTATGACTTCAGCTTCCAGGTAGCAGAGCAGTGCAGGTGTTAAGCCAGAAAGAAATGTAGATTTCAATTAACTTTTTTCCAGATATTTGCTTATCTCTAAGCAGGCATGATATGCAGGAGGAGGATGAGTGGGTGTTGCACCTTGCAGGCTGTTCTTTAAAAATTAAAGCAAACCATATCTTTATTCAGCAAGGTCTGGCAGTTGTGCCTTTAAAAACACTTGGAAAAACACAATCAGCCACTAAATGCTTGTGCTGGGACCTACCCTCACCCACTGTCTCCTAGGCCAAAAATTAAATAAATGGTGTGGACATATTCCTAAAATTTCCATGGAGTGAGCAGCAAGGGCGGTGAGGAGCTGTTAATGACATTAATAAAAATTGGAGTTGTTGCTACACAGTCATGGAGAGTTTGGGTCGGGTTCAGTGATGCCTTGGTGAAAGACAGATACGAAGAAGCATCATTTTCACATGGATCTGCCTTTGAGGAGAGACTTTTCTGGGACCTGGCTGTCCCCACAACGAATGGAACATACCCAGTACACACAGCTCAGTGCTATAGGTGTGCCTAGCTTTAAAAGTCTGCCTGAGTGGGGATAGGTAAATTTTGATGTCCCTAGGCCATAATTTTTCCAAAATGAACTACATGAAATGAATCAACTTTATAAAGTAGATGTTTCCTTTTTCCTTTTCCTTTTCCTTTTCCTTTTCCTTTTCCTTTTCCTTTTCCTTTTCCTTTTCTTTCTCCTTCTCCTTCTCCTTCTCCCTCTCCTTTTTTCTTTGTTTTTCCTTTCTAATTTTCTTTTCTTTCTCCTTTTTGCTTTCTTTTCCTTTTTTACCAAGGCCCTGTGTCCATGTGATCTCCTGGGCTTTGGCACATAGAAATCCAGGCATATACTTTGGTTCCTAGATATGTGTTGAGAGTTTAAGTTAAAGAAACGCTCATCATAGGCTCCTTAATTGATTACTGCAATAAGCACTAAAGGATGTGAAAGGCATCTATGTCTGTTCTAATCTCTGTGATTGTAGGAGAAATATGAGAAAGAATTTTTAGAACCAATAATATTCATAGACTAAACATCTTTCATCCAGGAGAGAAAGACAAAAGAACCCAAAAAGTGTGTTAAAACCCAATAGCTTTGTTCATAAATCATTCATTCAGAAGAATTTTTTTCTTTTCCCAGGCATTTGGGTAGAAGTAGATCATGAGAAAAGGCTTTAAGAAATGCCGTGAGCAATGGAGAAATACAAAAAGCACTTTGCTGCTTCACTGACATGTTTAACATAAAAGAAATTTAAACGTGATCATTTTTCAGCTCAACAGTTTTTGACTTTCTAATGAGAAAAAAAATTGAGGAAATAATAAGAAGAAGGAGAAATAAAAATACTACATTAAACGGTGCTCCACAAGCTTTGTGTACTAATGCCCAAGCACATTCACAAGGTATATTTTTTGATGACTATAGCTGGATTTACCATTAATATAAAGTTTGGTTTGTTTGTTTGTTTGGGTTTTTTTAAATTAAACTAACTCTCAACAAATAAAGATGAACTCAATTTACGTCAAAAATCATCTCTCCCTTCTGGTGGTGCACTCCATATTAGGCCCACAGCTAAGTCTGCTTCTCTGAAACTACACGTTGTGTTTATTCATGAAACTTGAATATTGAACCAGGCACTGGCTATTGCATTTTGCCATAATAAATAATTTTAAAATTTATAATCACTCTATATAGTTTAAAGCTCACAAAATTATTAATTTCTTGTTCACCTCACACTGGGCCTTTGTCTGGAGGAGATGATTCCCCCAACCTCAGCGGTGTCAGTGGTGAAAACAGATTGGAATTCTCAGGCTCTACTTCCCTCTATTCATCCCAGTCCTCTCTTTTTTCTGTCAGAGCATCCTGGGGAGGACCCAGCCCACCCCAAGCCCAGCATGGAGAGTGACACAGAAAATGTTACTTTGACCGTGAAAAGTCATTAGTAACCACCCACTGCTTACAGACTTGCCTTGCCATCAAATGGCTTGGAAAAGTCTAAAACTAGGCACTGTAACAAATGCCAGCTTAGTCATGTTTCATTTCTCCTGCTTAGCAGTCCTGATCATTATTTTCCTTACAGTGAGGTAATTAAGTGTATCTGTCATGTATTAGACTTGTAAGGTTACAGGCATTTGGTAAAACATTAAATGAAAACTGCAGTGATTCAGAGTTGTTAAATTTCTAATATAATATTAATCCCCCTCAGACTTTATGCATCATGCACACACAGTCACATGCACTCTCACTCCTCCTGCTTGATTTTTCAAAACCTTTCCTTTATGTGAGTCATTATCTTAACAGGGCAAAACCAGAATGCTTCTGTCTCTTTGCAAAACACATGGGCAGCTGCTCCTCACCTCCAGCAGGCCATGGAGGGATTTCAGAGTATCCCAGAAAAAATGGGAACTTTTCAGTCAAGTCAGTATTTCTTTATATTACAGGCACCAAATCTGGGGAAAACCACCTGTGCTGTCTCTTTTCCAATATGAGAGGCTGCACTGGACACAACAAAATTCCCAAATACAGAGTGGAACTGTGTGTAAGGGCAGCAAAACTGCTCATGAGGACTGGGAGTCCTGCAACCCTTCTGGTGCCAGAGACACTCATCTGGGTGCTGGAGAACAGCAGTACACATTTAGGCTGCCTTAACTCTGCTGTCACAAAGTTAAAACCTGGCTTACTTGGCAGAATTAGACCAGCAGCAACTGCTTTGACAAAACTCACCATGAGAGTTGCCAGGTAAGTATTTTCCGCATTTCTATCAGAGTAGGGAGAGCAGAATTTTATTCATTATTCCTCCATTATTTGCTACTTCTTTCTCTGGAAGTGCCTCGTTGGTTCATAAGCCATAAGCCACCAGCAGTGTCACTCAGATTATTCTCACAGTTTTATTCACAAAACACTTTCCAAAACTTGGTGGTTTCTACTCTGTCACCCATGGAGCCTGGCAAGTGAGAGGACTATTCCTATAGAGTCAGAGAAAGGTAAATAAGAAAAACAAGCTTATTTTCAGTAGGTTTAAATTTGCTACACATGCATCCTGCCACCAGGGAGTGGTTGCAGATAAAAAGCAGGAATACATGCATTTAAAGTATAAAAAGCTTCTAGGAGATAGCAGCAAAAAGCTTTTTTCCCCACTAAAGATGCATTCAGATGGCTAAATGTAGCTCCCTGCACTTAAATATTCTAACCCACACTGATCCCACAAGGATCCCATCAGTCAGTGGAAATTCAGCACGAGAGGGAGCAGAGTCTGGGGGGTGCAGCTCCTCTGGAAACAAGCATCTGCAACACTGCTGTAGGTGCCCATTCCTCTCACTGATTGTAAAGGAAGCCCAGGATGATACTAGAGATGTCTAAAGCTATGTGAGAATAAATCCAGCTGATTTATTAACCCAAGCAGCCGAGCACAGCAGGGCTCAATAGCCAGCTCTTCCCTCCCACCCTGAGCAGTTGGGATCCCTGTGCACCCTTCTGAATTAAATTCAGCAGTTCTGGGCTGGGGAGGGCTATGACAGCTCCTCTTCTGTCCAGAGAGTTCACTGCTCATTCTCACTGCCTTCCTCTGCACCATGCAAGCTGCCCCCAGCAGAAATAAACAGCCTTGTCTCATGAGAGAACAAAGGGGAAAGACAAACACCAACAAAGCTGAAATACCATTCTGTCACCAGGCCTTTTGTAAAAGCATCAATATTTTAAACAGCCACCGTGGCCCTGTTCAAAAAGTGGGCTGCCTTCTTTGCTTTCTTGAGATAAACACAATATTTTTCTTTTTAATTTTCCAAAAATATCCTGTGGGTTCAGATGTGTCTACTGCCTCTGTGCAAGCTGGAAGAAAGAAGTGAGCAGCACTATAAAAAGAAGTTTGATATCCAACAGAAAAGGTTCTGAACAGCTCCAGAGGCTGTTGACAGGCTTAGTTCAAAAGATGGCTGGAGTAAAAAGAGGAGCAAGGAGAATTTTGTAAAATGTGCTGTTGCCACTGAAAATATTCTTAAACCCACATTGCCTTGGAGATTTTTGGGCACAGAAGGGATCAGCCAAGATTTTCTTCTCTCACCTTGACTATCACTGCCAAATCCATGGTTTGAGGAGATGTCAGCTTCTAATAGTTACTGCTGATGAGGGTTTGAGCTTCCTGATGTAACAGATCATGCAAAGTGTAAATATTTGCAGCTCTGTCCTGCAGCAGACAGGACAGACCCAAGGAATGGCTGAGCTGCACACAGGGATGGGTTCTGCTCACTGCTCATTTTCTCTCAGCTCTTCCTCCCTGTCCAGGCAAAGCACCCCAAATGCAACATGATTGACTGGATGCCTGTTTGTTAGTGACATACCAGAATGACTTCTCGGACATTTTGTTCATCCCTAGAGGCACAAATGACTTTTGAAAGGCTGAAATGTCGTTTCCTCTCTTCCTCAGCAAACTCCTCTGGCTTTTGACCTGGACCAGCTGGAGGTCAATCTGGAGTCCAGAACTTCAACCAGTGCTCTCCACTGCTTGGAGGAAAGCAAACTGAAGACAGGAATGAGCTTTTGCAAAAGAACCAGACACATAGGCAGCAAAATCTTCTCGATCCCCATCCTCTTGTGCACAGTCACCACCAGTGCTGATGTTTTTCTGTAGATAAATTCTGGGTGCTTGCCTGGAGAAAGATGTGGGATTTCATCAACTCAGAACAAATGCTTTCGTTCTAGCTAATGTGCAAATTAAGTATCTTTCTCCTCCAAGCACATAAAAGTATTTTTAAAAGTGGAGAGCACTGATTTAATAATTGAATAAGCAGAATTGCAGGCATTTCTAGTAGCCTTGGTCCTTACAGTAGTCTGCACACCCTTTGGAAGCCCCACTTTCCTGTGTCCATCCCTAAAAAATGCAGCTCCCATACCTTCTCTCCCCTTCTAGTAGATGATTAGGAAAAAAAACCCCTAACCAATATTCACAGTGGGAGCAAAGCAGAGGACTAGACCTGGGCTGGTGCTGCCCAGGAGTGGTGAGCCCAGCCCTGCTCCAGGCAGAGAGGGAGGCAGCCTTAGGAGAGCTGCCTTTAAGGGAAACAGAGCAATTACTGAGGCAGAAAAACGAGATCCAGCCTCATCTGCCCATCCACGTGCAGCTTCCACTGCCTACCCTCTAGTTATTTTATACCTGTTGTAACAATGCTGCTTTGTGGGAAAATGGGATTTCTGGCACATCTTATGAGCTGGAAGAATTCACAGTTGTGAGCCACAGCAAGGAATGATCTGGGGCAGGTAGATCTGCAGCAGCATGACTGGTGCCAATGGCAGATAAAAGAACAAGATGACTTTTTAGGAGCAGACAAGTCTGTCTATGACCCACATAGCTGGCAGACATAAACAGTATTGCAGAGACTGGTGGAAAACACCAAAAATTTTTTTTTAAAAAAAGGGAGAGAGAGAGAGAAAAAAAATTCCATCACTGGTCCTCTTGGTGCTCTTGGTTCTGATTTCATCCATTTGAAGTTTGGATGATTTGCCTGTAGAAGTGGTAGCGAGATCAGAAGTTCTACCAAGTGTCAGCCTCCCTTCTTTTGGCTTCCTCTGCCATCCCTAACATCCAGAATCAGGGCTTCATCAGAGGAAACTCTGGTTATCTCAGGCCACTGTGTGAGCCTGTCCCTGCATCTCTCCAGTCCTGGGTCAGGGGGACCTTGTGGTGCGCCATAGCTCTGCCAGCTGATCCCAGAATGCAGCTGCAGTATTTGAACTGTATTTGGATGCAAAATGCAACAGGATTTATCCAGACTCAGGACACAGGAATAAAAATGTGCTCTCTGTCTTTGGCTATGGCTGTTTATCAAACCAGATATAAGAACCATGAAGGTTAAAATTAGCTATGCTCAGATCCTTTTGTGGTTCAGCTGTATTACAGCAGCACTAGAGGTTGCAATCATCATGTGCTGCTCAGGTACAAATCTGCTTTTCTGCTTCTGTTTATAGCCCCTTGCACAACCTGCCCCTCTCTTCTCCACAGTGTGGCAAGACTGTCTCTAAATGGCTTCTTTCCCCTTTAGCCAGGTCTTGGTTTGCATTATTTAGTTATCAGTGACATAACCAGAACTGCTGGCTGGGCTTGGATCAGCCTGGACCTTGGAAACAGCATTCCCTGGTTCAGTGGGTGCCAGCACCAGAAAGGAAACAGGAATGGCAGCTCAAAATAAGCTGCAGCAGGTATGAACTATAACATCACTAAGTAGAATAATTTTGGCGCAGCCCAAAGTTCTTCCTCCAGCTCTAGCCTTGCCAGCAAACCTCCCAATGACAGAAAATGCATTTGTTATGATTTCTACAACAAGCTTAATTCTCTGAACAACCAGGTGTAACTGATGGAGATCGCCTTTCTCATTTGCTCAGTCTTGAAGCTTTCCCTGGAAGACCTCCAGGAAAATTCTTTAACGATAATTTTTCTTCCACTTCAGTTGCTCTTTATGAACTAGGACAATGAGTGGGCCATCCCCTTTTAAGTGTCCCTAAAGAGTATAGTCATATTTGACACCAAAGAGAACAGTGCATAATAAAAGAGAGCCATTAGCAAAGACTTCATTCCTGTCAAAAATTTGGAGATGCAGAGTGATAAAAAGCATTGCAAGGGTCTTCAACATTTTTAAGGAAATTACATAATCTTCTCTGCAACCAAAACAAGAAACAGATGCATTACAGAGAACAACTTTCTGTTGAATGTAGGAGAAATGCTAGACAGACCTTCAGACTTTTTGGATTTAATTACAAAATTATAAAAAGATTATGAGAAGGAGGCAAATACATTCAGGAAAAGACATATGTACAAAACATTAAATCTTTGATTTTGTTGGCCCTCTTAAATTTTATTTAACCGTAGCTTAAAAAAACCCAGAAAAACAAAAACAGAAAAAAAAAAAAAAAAACAAAACCAAAACCCTGCATATTGGCAAACAAAAAAAATAAACTCACAACACCTGGGTATTAAGCGAGGATTAAGTGAGGTACTCGATCCAAGAGAAGGAAGCAAACATTTAGAACAGACTTGATCAACTCAGAAACTTCTGTTTGAAAAGGTGTCTCTGTGGATATTGACAGCCCACATAAAGTAGTGTATTAAGGACATTTAATGAGAGGTAAAGCTGTTAGAGGTCTTTGCACACCTTTTGTTTACTGCAAAAAAAGTTACTAAAATAGCAGAATACATGGCCACAGCCACATGGTGCTAATGCTGTCACTAACCTAACTTCCAATATCAGCAGGTTGATAATAATTTCCTGCCTAAAGGCATTTATTTAGAGAGTTAGAAAGACTTTATTTGCTGCTTCTCTGTCTAGGGAGGTGGTTGAATAGATGTGAGTGTAGTGTCTTCTTCTTCAGAGAGTTTGATATGAGGCAGAAAAGATTTTTTTTCCAGAAAACTGTTCTGTAGTCATATATGAGACACACAAAATTCATTTGGTATTATTATAAAAATGGAGAATGACAGAAGCATAGTGACTTATGGGTATGTTGGAAAAATTAGCTCCAAGATTACATTCTTCCCTAAGCACTCTTATGAGGAAAAAAAGAATTAGAAATAGTTTTGGTTTGTTTCCATCACAAATGCTGTTTCCCAGGAACACTATGATGTCTCATGTCACAGGAAAATTATTTTCACCGCTTTTTGTTTATAAACCTAAAAGCAGAGAGGTGGGAAATACCCCACCACTACCTATTTAGCAAATCTGGAAAAGTGGTAAATGTGAGGGAACTTCATTTCTTTTTGCACATGGCCTTTGCCTGGTTGCAGACTGTCAAAACAAAACAAAACAAAACAAAACAAAACCACAAACAAACAAACAAAAAAACAGTAAAAAATCAGGTTGCAAAGGCAGTTACTTTAAAATATTGAGATCTCTCAACAGAAGCTGGCTGAGCTAATTCCTCATCTCTGCTTTCTGAAAGAGCAGAACTACTTAATGCAAAACTGAACACAGAACATTTGGATCAAAAGGGTTGTAAAGAATTAATGAAGGAATGGAATTTTGAGATAGCTGAAACAAAAGCCCACACACTTCTTTTGTCTCCATCTGTGCTGGTCATGGGAGCAGGTTCCAAAAGCAGGAAAAGCAAGTCCTGGACCTGTCCCAGGTCAGGATTGACCATGTATTCACTGCTAAACAAGTCACACCAGGCACTGCTCTGCCTGGGATGTCACAGGGTGTCACACCAAGGCTGGACATGATTTATTTCTACTCTCTCACTGCCTGATAGGTATCCTCAAATAAATAATTTCACAGGGCTTTGGGCAATATTCCATTTAATCCCCAAGAGACTGAAAGCTCCCTGAGGCATCATCTGCTATTCAGCATTACTAAACAATGCAGAGGCTCTGAACACTGCTCTTAGAAAAATTTATTATCTATGTGTGTTGGAGCAATGTTAAGAAATCATCACCTGGGTTCAGGATCCTGCCATGGTGGGCCTGAGAAAAACACATTCCCCCACTCTCTTAGTGAACCATAAAATTGCCTTTCTAGGCAATTCATAACTGCCAGTATGAAATTTGCTTTTGTTTGTGTTTTTTTTTTTCAACTTATAATTATTTACATATAACTCGACTAATTTTAAGCCAATTGCTTTGGGATTATTACTGTTTATCTTCTGAGCTCTAAGTTGTGAATAATGACATTTCCAGGCTTTTCTCATTAATCATAAAGCTGTTAATGTGTTTACACTCAATCAGAGGAAGAGGGGAGCTGTGCGTGATCACAGAGAGGGTCTGAAGAAATATTCTAAGTATTCTGAGCTTTGTGAAAGAAAATGGCATTGACAGCTAGTGTTTCATACAGCTAAACCCTTTCACACTCTTACAGGCAGGATAACCACTTGCCACCAGCTGCTAAAGAATATGTGTAAAAATAAGCAGCAAAGATGGGATAATGGTGTTGTCTATTTGCCAAATACCCTGCAGTAAATTTAATTTCACCCAACAGGTGGCAACAGGTTTTATGTAGAGGCTTCTTACTGAAATGCAAAAAAAATGTGGTTTATACATCAGAGAAAGAACCTGGGTGTCAGTTTAAGTCAGATTGTGGCATTTTTTCCTTTAATGTGTTTGAAATTGGCCATAGAGTATAAAACATACAGTGCAGATAGAACCTTCAAATGCATGCCTATGAGCTTGCTTGGCAAAGTCATTATTCAGTGTGGCAGAACTGGTAGTTTAATTCAGAAAAAATTCCAACTTAAAAACCTTAGGGTTAGTACTTGGCAATGTCATCAGTGGGTTTTTTCCTTCCTTTTCAGTGTAAGGAGGCAGTTCTGCCTTCTCTAGTCAATGCAGGTAGTGCACAAAGCATAGTGGATGAGAATTAACTATCTCACTGTGGTTCTTCAACTCAATACATATTGATTTGTGGGTCCTGTGACCTAAAAAAGAAGACAAACTATATTAAACTTCAAAATAATGCTAAATAAGGACGGGCTTTGCCCAATTAGAAAATAGAAAGCACATCCCAGTATCATTCTTGTGGTAGGAATGTTAAAGGACATTGGCTTCTGGAAACCATCACTTACCAACAGTGATTTTATGTTGGCTAGTTTGATCTCCGGCCAAGCTGCCTCACTGGCATAGAAGTCTTCACAGCCATATCAATCCTGCCTGTTTCAGACAGAGTTCAGTTCAGTGGTAATTCCTAAAGACATCTTGAGACCCTGGGACTGATACTATTGACTGGTATTTAGGAGAATTATCTCCAGCTCTGCCACAGAGTTTGTGTATCACATTCTACAAACCCAGGCATTCCTTTCCTCTCCGTCTGCCTGAGGGGTAAAGGCCCTGACCACCCATCCCATCAGGGTTCTGCAGCCCTGATGTCCAGATGGGGATCTGTCACCATGATATTTTCTGAAAAATCCTCTTTGCCCAGGATTTTCTCCTGGGAAGCTGAGAAACATCAGAGAGGAATGAAAACAATAATTATCTGATTGCTGCTCCTGTGTTTGCTGCTTTGGAATGTGGTCTGGAGATTGTTTACCAACAGATGAATGTTTGATTGGTTCCATGTGAATTGTTTTCTCTTAATGGCCAATCACAGCCAACTGTGTCAGACTCTCTGAGTCAGTCATGGTTTTTCTTATTCATTCTTATTAAACCTTCTGATGTATCCTTTCTCTTTCTTTAGTATAGTTTTAGTATAGCATTCTTTAACATAATATAATATAATATAATATAATATAATATAATATAATATAATATAATATAATATAATATAATATAATATAATATAATAATAATATAATATAATATAATATAATATAATATAATACAATATAATATAATATAATATAATCGTAAAATAATAAATCAGCCTTCTGAGAATTTGGAGTCAGATTCTCATCTCTCACCTCATCCTGGGGACCCTCACAAACACCACAGAGTGTTGTAACCCCTTCTGGCACACAGATCTGGGTTTCTGTGAGGCAGAAGAGGCCAGTTAGTATCTGCCTCTTCTCCTGGTCCTTCACCATGATGTAAGGAAGGCATGTAGTGGATCTGGAAGATGTGCCCTGGTTCTGCTGGGCCGGTAATGTCAAATTAAGTGTCACAAGCCATCTCCACTGAGCTGGTTGAAAATTTCACTCACTCAGTGAAATTATTGAACTGCGAAGAGGAGGAGAACTGTGGTGTTGTGAGGTCCCCAGGACAAGGTGAGAGATGAGAATTTGACTCCAAGTTCTCAGAAGGCTGATTTTTATGATATATCATATAATATCATATCATAGAATAGAAAATTATATACTAAAACTATACTAAACTATATAGAAAGGATACAGACAGAAGTCTAGACAAGAATGAAGAATAAAAACCCATGACTGACCTGAATCCCGACACAGCTGGACTGGGCTTTGTCATTAAGTTAAAACAATTCACATGCTGGGTAAACAATTCTCCCAATCACATTCCAAAGCAGCAAAACAGGGAGAAGCTGAAGCTTCCCAGCTTCCCAGGAGAAGAAATCCTGGTGAAAAGATTTTTCATAAAATATCACGGTGACAACAAACCATGCAGGTGAGGGCAGCAGAAAGGGAAGGGACAATCCCTCTCCATGGCAGACTTTTTTTAAGCCATCTGAGAAACCACATTTACCTTTGCTATCCACATTTGTCATCAGTTCATTCAGTTCCATAAACTGGTTTCCTGTACTCAAGCACATGGTAATTCTTCCCAGATTGTCATATTCACTGTTCTGCTTTATAACCAGAACATAATGGAAATGCTCAGAGACAGTCCTCTTGTTACAGTTTTACTGGTGGCACCAAGGACAGGATGTGGCCCTTCGCTGTGACATTGCCTATGAGCTGATCAGCAAGCCCTTGACCCTGTTCTTTTATTCTGATTTTTGCAGGTGAAATTGTGTTTCTTCACATCTTTGTTTGGATGCTGAATGTTTTATTTTAATGTGACACATTGAGGTGAAAATTAACAACTGACAATGCATTAAAATAATCATTTTAACCTGAGTAAAAATAGATGTGATATTAGATGCAATATTTACTGACAAGACATAACTGACCTAGTCTACCTGGTAAAGAATTTATCTTTTGAAGTCAGGTATGTTGAACATTTCAGATGGAAACAGAGATAATTACATAAGAGTTTATCATAGATATTTTATTACAGAACCAAAATAAAAGCCCTGCTGCCCTCTCCCACTCTACCACAGCCAATGCAGACTCATCCATGAAGTTGCATGCAGAACTGATTTTCCTCTCTGTGAAACTGGAAGATGCTCCTCTGATGACATTTATACCAACCCTTCCAGCCTATGAAAATCTCTACTTTGTAGGGCTGTATAGAGAATTCCAAGCAGGAATTAATTTGCTGGGAGGGGTTCCTAATGCCCTACAGTCTCTTGGACCCATTTCCTTCTGCTCCAGGAGAATAATGCAAACCTGCTTGAATTACTCTGGGTCCAAAGCAGAAGTGTTGCCTAATCTCTGCTCCAGCCACTGGACCTCAGCAGAGAATCTACTGAGGGTTATTAATGCAAACAGATCCCTGTGGGGATAATCTGGTGGGGAGGGCCAGGTGTCTGATAGCTGGGGTTATAACTGGCTTGTGGAACAAACCTTTACCTGTTGAATCTGTCCTATTTTCCTATTGTCCATCTCATAAAGATTTTTAGAACACTTCCTGAGCCATAACTATGGGACATTTTTCCACTCAGCTTCTTTAATTCCCTCATTTACTTCTATTGTGCTTCACTGTTCCCACACTGATATGTACAAGTCACAATTATTACTCATTATTTGGACACAAGAGTGTCCAAGGACAGAAAGTCAGATCTCTGAAAGATTTGTCAGGAGTTTTGAACAGTCTTTTTCTACCTTTTTTTTTTTCTTTCATTTTCCTTATTCTGTTTTCCTCATTCTCTTTTTCAGTTTTTCTCTCCAAAACAGCTAGAATGGTAGGAACACTTTTATATTGATGTACAGTTTGGTGCATGTTCAGTGAAAGTTTAGTGGGATTCTTTGAAAAGTTTTAGCCTCAAGAGGATCTGTGAAAAGTTGTGCTGAAGGGAACTATTATCAAAGACCAACTCATGAGCTGGCAGTGTAGAAGAATAAAAGGAGTGTGAAGAAGTAAAATATCTCCACTGCTGTACTGAGGCATTCAGCTTGCAACAGTATGGCTTCTGATGCCAACAGAAGACAGGAATTAAAAAGAAGGCAAAGCGTTTACCCTCTTCTAGGAAGCTCTCACCAATTTTACAAGGTAGGACATCAAAAAAGAAGAAAAACACCACATTAGTAGGAAAACACTCCCTGAAACATTCAAGGGCATGTAAATGTTAATAACCCCTGACAGCAACCTTCTGACTTAGTTGCCAGAGCCCAAGTGTGTTTTTTTGGAAAAAAGGAACAAAAGTTTGAGAGAAATGGATTTTTTTTTTCCAAACAACATTAAATAAAGCGTCTTCACTGGAGATGCCTCTCAAAAAAGTTTTCTTAACGTAACTTCCCTTTCAGTCCTCCGCGGGATATTTCCTATTTTTTGATAGAGCAAAGGATATTTTCTATCACTCTTGACAAAATCGTCTAGTAGCAAAGGAAAGCAGGCATAAAGAATTCAAGGAGGAATTTGTAATCTGAGTTCTCAAATTCCACAATTCCCCAAAGTCCAAGAACTCCCAAAGTTTTATTTTCTAAGATAGTCTCAGAAAAGTAGAACAGGATTGGACACGGAAAGTCTTTCCCTCTGCAGCAGGATGTGATCCCATTGCAGTGACAGCCTCTAGATTATCTGAGCATCCTCAAATGATATGTTAGGAACTGTTTGACACCTCGGCAAATCCGTATGCAAATAAATCTGGCCTGAATTTTAGCAGTGTGTCTCAGACAAGAACAGGACATGTGGATAAATATAGCCACTCCCAGTGTTCTCTCTTCCAGAAAAGTGATCCAGAAGATGTCAAGAACTGTTCCCTGTGTGATTATTTCATAAAGTTACCTCTACAGTGTTGGGAGGCTCCTCCTGCTTGTCAGACAAGTCTGTCCTCTCCCTTTGAGACGTTCCACTTCCTTACTCATGCCTATAACTTGAATTAACTTTAGAAAGTCGTGTCCTTCTCAGGGCCACAATGGAAGGAGACACTCTGGAGTGGAGCTGAGCCAGACAATCCATGTGGATCATTTACCATCCACAAAGCATACAGATCGCTACTGTGTTATCTGCTTTTATCTGGGTCATGCAGGTCAGAGATTTTAAGGTACTTATAGAAAGGTAAGAGAGGCAGTTATCAGAATTTCTAAATCATTGGCATGCATTGAAATGAAAGACAAATAGTCATGAAGGTACTTTACAAGACCCATTCAATACCAACATGCAAAAATGCTTTTTAATACCTAGCCTGTGTATTGTCTTAGACAAAATATATGTAATTATTTTAAATAAGAAAGGCGTGGTTTAGTGGAAAATTATTTTCACCTGCTTCTAAAAAGAGCCAGAACTTCTTGTTTCCGAACAGCTCTGTGAGTCAGGAGGACACAAATGAACTACTGGACAACACTTCCCTTTCCCCACCCAAATCCCTGGATTCAGGTCCAATTTTACAAAAGACAACATGTGGAGACAAAAAGAGGCAAACCACTTTTTCTATATGACATACTCTGATTTTTTTTTGTTTAGCTGGCTCAGAGAACATCCATCCTCACCCTGCAGACCTTCCTGCCATCTTATGCTGACCAAGGACATAGAGGGGAAACCCAAACCCACACAAGTAATGTCCCACATCAGAAATTTCAGAGGAGTGTGGCTGCTGCCTCCCTGCTTTAGATACCTCCTCTAGCAGAGGATTTGTGAAGTGCCTTTTCTCCTTTGCTATACACTTTGTCCTGTGTTCCATAGGAAAGGAAATGCAGCTCATGCTACAGAGAAAACTGATCCAGTTTCCTACTCTTACACAAACAAACTTTAAAAAAAAAAATCCCTTCTGGAACCTTGATGCAGAAAAATCCCAATAATAGGGGATAAAAAGCCTGATGCTACTAGGAACACTCAGTACATCCTCCTTATGACAGCTCTAAATTAACAATTCTCCATTGTTCTTGCCTCCTAGCAGCCCAATTTTGGTTTAAAAATAGGAAAAATGAATCTTTCCTGTTCCCTCAGATAGCCAGGAGGAGTCCCAAATCAAGGGGTTAATATGGCATAAACATGATGTCCAGGGACATGGACAAAAAAGGGATTCTGCTTTGTTTTTCTAAGTGAGTTCTTGAATCAAAACTGATTCCATTCATTTAAAATACAATTATTTTAAAATCCTCTGTAAGCAAAATAGACCACCTCCTTTGGAGAATCTTTTGTGCTACTTAAACTTTTATAGAAATATATATTTGTTTTTCATCAACCTGTTGGGATTGGCTCTCCTCAAGCTCGCCCTCACCACCACCACCAATGTGACTGGCAAAGGCCAGGGAACCTACTAATTTCCAGAAAGTAATGAAAGAGAGTCTGAGTTATCTCCCCTCTTTCCCTGATGGATGTGCACAAGGGCTGGGAGATCCCTCCCTTATGTAAATTCTGATGTTCCCATATTTACTCCTCCTCCTGACTTGTATTAACTTCTTATTCAGAAAAAAAAAATTTGATATTATTTTAAATAGAAACCTTGCACAATAAATGTACCAGCTGGAAAAATTCCTGGATAAACACATTTACTAGACCTTGTGGTCAATGGGCTGGAAAAACATCCTTTGCATTGTGCACAAACTAAAGTGATGATTTAAACAATGAGGGATTTAAGGACTTGCAAAAATGTGCTTAAGTCAGGTTTTCATCTTGTGAAATTCTTTTTCATGGAGTTTCACAGATCTTCATCTTTGCTCTTTTGCAAAGTGAACACTGTATATAATTTATATTTATGTTAAAAAATAAAGCAAACAAACTGGAAAAAAATCCCCCAAAGAGTCAACTGAGCTTGAAGCGCTGTTCCAAATAAATAAGCTCAGATGTAACATTATGCAAATCAGTTCATTTGAGATCAGCTTTCAGGTGTTACAGTGATGATAATGGGATCATTTACAAGGGGATGAAATCATATAAGCCTATGTAGGGCAGGGAAGGATGTAAAAAAAGCAAAATATGTGTTGGATTCCTGTTCAGGGCTTCACCTCTTTGGCTTTGCCAGATCTCCCTCTAAAAAATCCAAAAGCTCTGGGTATGCAAAGAGCAAAGCAGGCAGTCAAATGCATTATGCATTATTTTTTGGCAGTCTTTAGAGATGACTTAGTTTCTCTTGCCAGAAATTTTCTGATTATTTTTCTGCTGCTTTAAGGGGAGACTGTGTTCTGCTTGTCTACACCTTGTTTCCAGGCTGCACACACTTTTGCTTTTTAGGCTGATGTTTATCACTCTGTGTTTACCTTTAAAAAGAGAATCTGTTCCCAGCAGTTATAGTTATTAATTCTTTCATCTCCTTCTCTATTTGTTTCATCTGCATTGCTCTGCTACATGGTTGATATTCTTTATTGTGCTATTATTTGCCTCAAATATGTTTTGCACTGTTGCATGAATTATTTTTGACAGCTGAACAAAGGCATGATGTTAATCCAAGGAAGCCATCTGCAGAAAGTGCTGTTTAACAAGAGCAGGAATGTCTGTGCAATGTACCCTATCCAAAGAGGAACAGCAAAAACTGGGAGCCATCAGCCTGTGGGTGTCATCACATTGACAAAGCCAGCAGCACTGGGAAGTCATGGACCAGTACCATGGCTTAAACCCAGCAGGAATTAGAGAAACTAAGCACCATGAAGGCACTCACTCAGCCCTCCTCTCCTCCCTCCCTCCCTGCCTCTGTGGAATAGAGAGGAGAATCAAAAGTACAACTTGTGGGTTGAGATAAGAACAGCTTAATAATTCAAAACAAAGTAAAGTACAAAAACAACGGTAAATAGTAATAATAATAGTAATGATTATAATAAAAAGGGAAAAACAACAACCCACAAAAAAAAAGTGATGCAACTATAGAGTTGCTCACCATTCACTGACTGATGCCAGATTCCCCCTTCCTGAACCCACATCAGTCCCTGCTTCCAGGTAATTTCCCCAGTTTATATCCTGGGCATGCATTCCATGGTGTGGAATACTGTTCAATACCCAAGCTATGCTCCCTCCCAGTTTTGGACACAGATTGTATGCCATACATGCCTCATCCTTGATAACAGACCTACCCATGGCTTATGTTTCATTCTCAAGTCCCTGATGTATCACTCAATAGGTTTCAGTTCTGGAACTGTAATCTTAAAACCCCACTTGCTCACAGGGCATGTAATAACATTCAAAAACCTCCATCATGCCAGAAAAGTTATCCTTTTTACCTCAGTGAACACAAAACTGCGCTCTCTTTTAAGGTTGCTTAACTTTCAGCTGTTAAAACTGAAGCAGACACTTACCCAAAGCACTGACATATATCACAGAAGTAATAAAAAGCTAATGTCTGTTCATTTATTTATCTTCTGAAAGATGGCCTGAGTGCTGCCTCACTCAGCACTGGGAGGTATGAGTAACTCCCGAGCACAGATAATAAATACATATATTATTCCTTATTACTTACAATTGTACATGGATGCAGTAGGGACATTTAGGGCTCACTGTGCCAAGGAGAAGGGGCCAGGAATTGAGTCCTTTTAGCTGAGGTAAAGTCACCCTATTCAAAAGGGTTGGAGGCAGCAGAGCAAGAACATCCTGATCCTACTCACAAATGGAGAAAGCACAACCCTGTCAAACACACACCTTTTGTAGCTCTGCAATTGCCCCTTCACCCTCTCCTCCCCACAGAAACCACAGCTGTCCACTAGAAATGAATTCCAGCTCTCCATGTTGGCTCCTATTCAAGGTTCATTCAGATTATTATGGTTGGTCCTGTTTTCCCATTCATAACCCTGACAAATAATGACAGCATTCAGATATCCATGTGAAGATTGCGTAACAGAGACTACAAAAGAACCAAGGTGCTCCCTGCAGGCTGGTGAGGTGTTTCTTCTCTTTGCTTTGGGAAACACCAAAACAGGAATTGGACGTGGTTTCACTGTTGTCTGAGAAAGGGGGATGCTGTAGGACAAATAGAGACACTGAGATCCTCTCTGTGGAGTAAATGTTAACAATAGATTTGAGTTCATTGTGTTTTTAATATTTCTATATATTTACTTCTTTTTTTTTATTTATTTATTTGATATGTCATAGAGCAAGGTTTCAACCTTCTCCCAACTGCAGTTACAAGAAATCTAAAAAACGAATTTTTTGTTTTGTATTGTTTTGTTTTTGTTTACTGATGAAATCCATCTCACTCACCATTTTTCCAGTAGGTGACCATTTTGCCCTTGAGAATGTAGATTAAAGAAAGACTTTTTATTAATTACCTCATGTTCTGCCAGAAGTCAGAGGGGCTCCCGAAGTTCCCTGGCCATGGTGTGCCAATCTAGAGAGCTGCTAAACAACTACAGACAGCTCAAACAGCCAGTGAGACAAACCCTCCTCTGATTTACTCTCTGGGCTGAAACTGTGAAGTTGTGAGGGATGTAAATCAGAGCAGGGTTTGTCAAAGTTATTTCCATGCAATTTTTAAAGATCTTAATACCTTGCCTGCTCTTGCACAGAGCTATAGAGCACTCCTGGGGTGGTGGCAGTGCTGCTGAGATATGAGGGAGTTTCTGTCTTTTCTTGGGGAGCTGTTCCTTGGCTCCAAAAGAAACAACTCTTTACATCCTTACTCTTAAAGAGATATTTGGAAGGACTAAAATGCGAATAATAATGGTCTCCTGAGCTGAAATCTGTCACTAAAAGGCCATCTGTGCTCACATTTCTCATGAATTTCGGTTTTCCCACCCCAGTGGGAAAAAATCATCCTCATCTCAAGTCACCCTCCTTGTGGTTCACAGCAGGACTGGAATGTCTGAGTTTAGTCCCAATTGCCTGGAGAGTTTTCTTGATTCTTTAGCAGTGAGAGGAGACCTGAATGAGACAAATCCCTTTTTGACTTGGTGCTAGTAGAGAAACATTTCCCTCATCGCCATTTTAAGGGCATTGGCCATTTTCCATCCTTTCTTCCATGGGCTTCACTCTGAAAACTTATCCATCACCTTCCCATCTTGATGAATTCCCCTTTAGCTCTCCAATGTCAGTGCTGTGTCTATCCCATCTCAAATGCTATTAGAAAGTCTATAAACAGTCACCTCCACAACACCTCTGCAGAGATGCAGCAACACCAGGTTTATTTCACAGGAAGGAGGGTTATGGGATTGTTTTCTCCATGTGAAAGAATCAGCACTTTGAGAACACAAACCAATCTGGATATTCTAACCACAATCTCAGCTGTGACTAGGAAATAGAACTTACTATTCTGTCACCAGAACACACCATAACATCTGTGGTAGTATTACGTAGTTTCATGAAAAGGGGGGGGAAAAATTAAACCAGAAGTCTTTTCATACACAGGAATCTATTGTTTGATTTTGAGACTACAGAAGTAGTTCATTCCAGCAGTGCCAAAATGTTTTGCAGAGATAAGTAAATAATATATCAATTTATGTGATGCCTTTGCAATGCTGTAAAAATACATATTGGCATGGGATGGAGCAGTCTAGACAAAATGAGTCTGGACAATAGAGCCAAAAGAAAGCAATTTTTCCTATCAAAATAAAATGAGAAAAAAATCATTTGGATTTTCTCTCATCCTATTTTTCGAAAACTGCCACATTCTAACACACATTTCTATTTAAATAACTGGGATTTCTTTTGTGTGGAAACCTGTTGGATCCAAACTTTTTCATATGCCCTTCAAATGATTCTCTCTTGTCTTGTGGATCAAATATAGTAAAGTCATCTTTTACTAACTGTATCCAACTTGTGGAAAATAAGGACTGGAGCATGAATTAAACCTATCATCTAGTGGAAAAGAATCAGAGAAACGTGAGGAAACCAAAAGCAATATGATTTCTTGGAATATTCTGCTGAGAAAACAGATTCCTGGGTGCTGGAAAAGCCACAGCTTCTATTTGTCCATAGTAAAGCATTTCAAGAACTGGGTAATTACCTAAAGTGGTCAGCTATTGAATTTTTTCTCTTCCCCATTGGTATGAGAAGTAAGCATGTACTTTTTGCTGGGCAGAACAGAAATCAATAGGTAATGGAGAAGTAATTTGTCTGATGACATCAACTGGATGCCAGTCCTTCAACACCTCTACTAATAAATGTCATGTATCCATGCCAGGAGACTTGAGATCACATTGAGCTTTGAAGTCACAGTATTGACTATGAACTATTTCTAAATAATGTCTCAATTTACATGGCTGGCTTCCACATGAGATTCTAGATTAGATGTGCCTCTCATTTCCATTAGCTGGAGTTCTGAGCAACTCCACTGGCTAACTCCAATATGAAATTAATGTTGCTGAAGCCAAGAATTTGGTTCACTGCATAAGTATCAGAGGCAAGTTTAATACTTTGCAAATCTCTAGCAGGACTCAGGGTGAATGAACATCTCTCTGCTGAAACCAAATATCTCACCCTGGAGATCTACACATCTAGGTCAATGTTCTCCAGAATGGATTGATCCAGGGATAGCTTTCATTTCCCTAAAGTAGATAATTCACTTTTTAAATGCAATTTAGGGTTTCAGTTTTCAGCTTGTATTCTCTTGTATCCATGCACGTCTTCAGAGAGCAGAGATTTCTCAGGGCACTGCAAAGGGCTGCAGTATCATTGCAGCCCTACTAGGACTAACAGCCTTGAAGACAGAGGAGACCTTTCCCTAACTGAGGAACTAAAGAATCCTGTGATCCTTTCTTTTCCTCCTCATTCCATCACTCCTCACCCCAGATCTTGGAGGCAAGTTTGCTGACGTGATTCCGGCTCGCAGGAACAGTTGCAGTAGCTGTGAACCATCTGCTTTCTCTCTTTTCCTGTGGAACAGACTGAACTTCACCTCATGTCACTTGTATCTTCACTCCAGCCCTATGTGCCCATTTTTTTCCTGTTTCTCCCTCTGTTTTATCCCACACTCACTGTTCTAACCCTTTCCCTTCACTGAGATTTCTTCTGAAGCCTCTTGTGTCTCACTAAGTCTTTGGGCTGTTCCTACACCCTGTGATCACACACATGATTATGCTGCTTATTAGTGATACTGTCTTTGAATTCAGGATGCAAACTGGGTCTTTCATTAGCACTCAGGGATCTGCAGTTGCAAATAAATGGATTCATATATCATTGACATTGGCATCTTTGGGACAAGCCTATGATGTTGACAATAAATTCTTGTCCAGTGACATCTATGCAATTATGTGGTCTGAGAGAACTCTTTCATAATGCATTGGTGTGGGTTTAAAAGAGGCCCTCACAAAGAACTAAAACTCTTCCCCTGGGTCCAATGGGGTCAAGTTTAGGGCTGAAAATTCAGAATGTAGAGATATGGTTTCATCAAAGTGTGTGTGACAGCACCCATTAACAGTCTGTTACACTCCAAAATCTGATGCAATTCAAAGTGAAGTGAGCAGATGTAGCACAACATGCTCCCAGCACACTCCCAGAGTCTCACAGGAGCTCTGCCTCTATTCATTTTGATTTGAAAAGCAATTAACTAATACAAATTAAGGAAAACAAGAGATAACTGTTAAATCTGGCTGTAAAAAGAACATTATAACACAACTGCCTCAGTGTCAAGTTTCTACAAGAATTTGCTTGGATAGTACTGAGTCCAACAGGATCTGTACACACACAGTAAATAATATTATTTTTAGCATATGTGCAAATATCATATTATTTTCTGAGAGACTGTGCACTTCTCCAAAATACACCTGCATCACTGTTTATAGGGGAAATATTGTGTATTAGCACCAGAAATTGTGCCTCATAGATAAAGTAACCTGAGTGTCAGCTGGCTAAACACCCATACCAACATTCCATTCTTCCAGTTTTGTGAAGTTCCTCTGCAGTCAGTAAAAGACAGGCACTAGGTATTTTTGAAAATCAGGCTGCTTTTATTTCAAAGGCGTCTCTGGCACCTTCAACCCACTGGCTAAAATCCCGTTAGCAAAGTCCCATGAGAAATGGAAAAAGGACTGGTAGTGTTGGCGCTTCCTAAGTCCCTGGCCCAGCCTGCAAGTGACACTGCTGTCATTGCCTTCTGCTTGTCTCCTTAAACAAGGAGAGGAATATTTTATTTCTCCTCTTAACGACCAAATTGAATGAAAAAAGGAGTTTCAGTGGGAATGAAGTGTGCAGCTTTATGCAAGTGAAACTCCCAGTAGATTGATATCTAATTTCCAGAACAGGATTGTTGTTAATTTGGGGGTTTACTTTCAGGTTGGGGATTTTTTGTTTCTGCTGAAAAAAAGTGAAGGATTTTAGAAATACTGGAGTTTGTTTTCAAGTTTCACAAATAAATACTTTCTAACATGATGGAACATTTCATTATAACAGCTTCCAAAATGAAGCTCTTGAGTTTGTCACTTTGAAGCCTCATTTTCTGTTCAGAAGCAGAGGAAAAACAGGAAGCTTTCACAGCCCACCCAAATGAAACCAAACATTTCAAAATAAACGTGTTTTGATTACAGTGTAAATAGATGCCCACAAAAACAAGCTCCATCACAACCAAAGGGCTGGAGACAGAGGTCTGCCAAGCCTGACAGCCTCCACTGTATGTCTGAGGGGATGGCCAGGACAATGGAGCCATGAGGGTAGACCTGAAGATGGTTCATCTTCTATTTCTATTTTTCTTGCCCATCTCCACTTTCTTCTCTGTTAAATCTCTCCCTGTGCCCATGATCTTCTTACATGCTGCTCAACACAGCCTTGTTCTGCAGCATTGGGAGCTGCTGTCCTCTCCTGGACACAAGTGTAGACAGCCTGATGGAAAACTCCAGGTCCTCTGCCCAAATATTTCACTTTTTCAGCCCTAAATCTACAATACAAATATGTTACTGTGGTGGCTGGAATGTAACTGGGGGTCATAGTTTACTGTTTTGAATTCTGGCTGCGCCTCAAGGTAAGGAGAGGAGGGTCACTCTTTGCTATTTGCTGGAATTTTCACTCTGGTGTGTGGGTCTTACTCCTTGCTTTGTACAAATTAAATAAAAAGGGAACTGATGAGACTTTAGTTGGTTGGAAAGAAAATTACTTCCTTCAGCTGAAATTCCTGGCAGAATCTGTACTTGGACAGAAAAGGTTTTCAGTGTGAAGGCACAGGAGCTGCCCAAGCCTAAGGAGAATGAGCTCACACTTGAGGCGTTGTGTACAGCTTTGACGCCTGCCTAACATTTTTAGAGGACCCAAAAGATGCAAAAAGCATTTCTCAAAATTCCTTTTAGCTTCTTTATTTGCCTCAAAACTATGACAAATAATTTCAGTGCCTGTTGGAAGCTAAAAAATTCCAACTATGCATAATTGTAAAGAATTGTGCCAAGACTATCTTGGCAAATCTTGCAATCTGTAACCTGGTTCTTCAGATGACAAGAAATATCAGGTGCTAGTTGTGTAATTTATTGTGTGCCATTGCTGCAGGAACTGGCATGAGTCACCATGTGCTAACCCAGAGGAAATTACTTCTTGCTATTAAAAAACCCAAACAAAACAAAATTATAAACAGCAACAACAACAAAAATAATAACAAAAAACCCAAACAAAAAAAAGCCACCTTGAAGGTGCATTTCTCAGTGTCTGTTTAACAGAGATCTGCAAACTAATAACCAAATTTTGTTTTCATCACATCTTTTGCCTCAAAGACCCAGAAATACTTGAATTTCCTTGCTAGGTGTGCTTATGGATAAAACTTAAGGCAGGAAAGACACTCTGGTTTTGACAGGTGCTGATCCCACTTGGCCACAGATTATCCTGGCACACCAGCACTTTTCCAAACAGTGGTCTTTGTGCTCACCAGAGCTAAAATGGCAAAATGGATTGAGTAATTCGTGAAGTATTTGGAGTATGACTGTTGGTTTTATTGTCTCAAAATGATTCAGGTTATAACATGCTGGCAGTGAAATATGAGAGCTGTGGAAACAAAGCACCCACAAGGAGGAGAACGCACCTACCTATGGCAAATCTCTACAGAGGTTTTTGCCTTCAATATCACTTGAGCTGATGTTTGCTACATCAATTTATTACCCCACCCAGAAAGCATTTTTGGCAAGTTCCTCCTATGTTGTCATCATAATATTCCTGAAAAGGGGAAAATGTCACTAAATTTGAAGTGTTTTAAAAAGACACTTCATGGCATTATTCATGAATAACATACATCTAAGCAATTCATGTGTTTAATTGCAACTAATAAGAGATAAACAAGAAAAGTTTAGCAATTAGGAGGGATTTTTCCCTCAGCTCACTTTGGAAACAAATTCTGCAGCAGCAGCTCCTGTGAGAGTAGAAATGATAAATGAGGAGCTGAGGACATCTTTTTTCTTTAGCTTTGTAGTTTGGGATGTTTGAAATATGAGAGACAAAGCAATATCCTCAGCATATTAGATGACAACCTTTCCATTAGCTGAGTGTGACTAAGGAGAGTGTGTGATGCTGCAATGACCACAAGAGAGGGAATAAACAAAAGGCTCATAATCCTGCAGCTAATCAGGTCTCCAGATATTTGGTTCCCGCTCTTTCACAAACTCTTTACACATGACCTTGGACAAAGCGCCTGGGATGAAATTTTCCAACATTCACACCCTCAAAGTCCTTAAATCTGTGATTTTTTTTTTCAAAAATGCACAAACAAAAATTAGAGACTGCAAGTTGCTAGACTTGCATAACTTGCAGTTGCACATTTATT
This sequence comes from Diglossa brunneiventris, assembly GCA_019023105.1. Classification (NCBI taxonomy): domain Eukaryota; kingdom Metazoa; phylum Chordata; class Aves; order Passeriformes; family Thraupidae; genus Diglossa; species Diglossa brunneiventris. The sequence continues at coordinate 7,413,598 of CM032354.1, read as the reverse complement.
CTCCTTGTTCCTACTAACACCTACAGCTCTATCTCCTGTATCTTTCATATCTACTGGTGATGAGCTCCTCTCATCAGAGAAGGTGATTGAACAGAGACCTGCAGAATAACAGCAGCAATAATAAGTATCCAAAAGAGGAATAATTTCAGAGAAAGGAAAAACTGAAGAAACAATCACACTAATGTAAGTGTTCTGTCATAAATTGATGAAATTGCAAAACAGCAGAGCAACGCTGATGACTTGGAGGGAGTCTGATAAATGTGAACTTGATCTCTGTGACAAGGAGAAAAGGCTATGAAGAAAATCAGATTGCTAATTCTTATTGCTTTTGGAGTCCAAGGAGAAATAAAAGTGATGTATATTTTGTCAACTGCAATCAAGACACTTGGGGATTTTCTTGGGAGGTCATGATGGCACAGTAGAAGAATAAATCATAAAATCCATTCTAGCTTATCAACTTATCAAAATCCATTCAGATTATCAACTCCAACTTCTCTAACCATTTCAGGATGTGAAAAAAAGAATGGAAAATGCAAAACTCTCAAAATGGAAAGAAAAAAAAAATAAAAACCACACCAAAACCCATGAGAGTCTTTCAGGCTTTGTAGCTGAGCTCTGGATGTTCAGTAGCACAACAGACACAAATTGATTGCATAGGTCACCAGAAAATCTTGATCAAGGAAACAGGTCACACACAGAGCTGCCCTGAATGGTAACACTTATGCAGAAGAAGTTTTTGATCTTGATATTGAAGAAGACAGTGACAAAACTTCAAAGGAAGCAGGACTTCAGAGAAAGCAGCACTGGAGCCAACATTACGAAAGACATCAAATTAATTTTTAATGAACTAGTTTTGGATCAATCATCCGGTTGTCACCAGTGATACACCCTCTGCAACAGTGACTCAGATGTTCCACAGCAGTTATGACTCCCAGCGAAAGCACAAATCCAGTGTGCTTAATAATGACCAATTTAAAGTCCTTTATGCCACAGAGAAACAACTGCACAGTCTGCTGAGAACGACATAAAAATCAATTATTCTGTTCATAAACACAGTCATAGAAGCTATTGCCTGTTTGGAGGAACACACAACAATATCCTAATTGTGGGGTAAATGTCCTTTGATATATAATGAGCTGCTGTAACATAATTCTGGTTAAGTGGGAGGTTCTTGCATTAACACCCATTGTAAATCTCCCACTGACTCATTGGAGGAGAAATAAAAGATAGAGAAGAGCTCAAGTTTAAAACACTTATCCCCCAGGATGTCCTATCAGAACTGTGGGATGGAAGCTGCCTGTGGAGTCCAGAAGCACCCGAGAAGGACACATCCCCCAGGTCTTCTGCTCACTGGAGCTGCAGTGATTGGGTGTCTGATCAGTAATAAGTGGAGCTGACCACTCATTTTCAATTACCTTTGTTCCTTCAATTATACTGTGAAGAAAGGAGGCTGGCAGAGGAATCAACAGAGGAGGAGAGTTCTTGCTAGGGAATACAATAATTTATATCTTCTGGTGGAGACTTTGAAAATCAGGTACTTCCACATTAATCAAAATTTTGCAATATTGATGCTTCCAAAGAGTAGGGTTTTTTTCACAGAAATCATGACAAAAAGATACTTTCCAAAATTTTTGAATCAGCTTTTTGCAGGACTTCAGAAATTTTAAAATACAAGCTTGTTTCATTCTGATGTTGAAACAAATACTGAGGAATTAAAATGTCCATTAGTATAGAAATTCTATTCTCCATATGGTTCTGGTTTAAAACTTTTCTGCTCCATCTTCCTCTCATCTTGCAACTACAAATGGAAATGTGAACTCAGCTACAGAAAGCTTTCTTTTATTGTCATTGCTTTCCAGGATAAAAACCAGCAGAAAAAGAAAATACAGAAAAATATTTTTCTCCAAAATAAGTTTATTTGATATTTCCTCTTTAGACACAGGTATTAAAGCCTTTGCACCCCTACCTGGCAACCATTCATGCAGTACCTCAAATGAAGGAGAATTTGATGCAAACATTCTGAAATGTTGTCTTCAAAGTCAAACTCTGTTTCTTTTCAAGAGGATACAAGACATACAAACCCCAGGACACTATGACTCCCCGTGGTAAACCTGTGTAAATATTTCCACAAGGTAAAAATATGTAATTATCTGTGTCTGAGACAAATTTGGGTGTTAAGCTTAAGAAATCCCTGCCACGAGGGTGAGCTCATGCAAGCACTTAATTTTGGCTGCTGCTGAGCTCTGTCAGTCTCATCTGCCAAAGTACATGAGCATTCTCATTACTTCAAACATGTCAGCAATTACATTCCCCAGCTGAGGCTCAGGCTGAAGTGATTCTGAGAGCAGCACCAAGTGCAAGACTTCCATTTGGTTTCATGTCTGGGGGGAAAATTATTGTCCTGGAATTTGGAAACTTCCAGGAATTATTGGAATTCTTGTATGGAGAACATACCATGCAGTGGACAACACAAGGTCTGATCAAGGTTCACAAAAGAATCCCAGTGTTACCTGAGCTGATAAATTCATGTCTTTCCTGCAGTGTCCATGCATAATCAATAGAAAATCTTGGTGTCTGCACCACCGCCACCTCCCCACCAGCTTCCTCAGGTTGGGGACTCTTCACCTACACAGGGCTCCTGTGATCTTCAAGCCTACCCTTCCATCCACCTCCTCCATCCTGAGGGAGCTTCAGGGATTTTAGAACCTCACCCATCAGGACTTAAAGCAGCCACCAGTGATCAGAGGCTGGTGTGGGGAAGCAAATCCACCTGTATCCTGCCAGGTTCTGTGGCTTCCCTCTGAAACTCTGTTTCTGTGTTGGTGGCAGAGGCAGGATTCTAAGCAAGGTGGATTTCAGGTCTGTTTTCAGGTGACAAGGTCCCTATATTCCCTGAACTGCATGATTTGCCTTTTTTCCTTAGATCAGGGGACTTTTGGATATAGAAAATATCTTACGAGGTTTATAAAATGCTGTGTAAACTTTAACTAAATATTTATCTCACTGAGCAATAATGATAAAGAACAGAGTGTGGAATCTAAGCATTTAGAGAGAAGGGGTTTTATTTCAGAATCTGTACTTTCCTTGCAAATCCAAAAGCTCGTATAATGATATGAAATAGAAAATGTTCCTTGACAGTGAGCCAAAACTTACAGCTCTAAAATTCCTTTTTCAGATAAAACTTTTACTTCCTAAATTTGGGTGATCTTTGATGGGGATGGTTATAATTATTATTTTTACAGAAACAAAATTTATGCTAAGCACTTTCAGAGGAGCAAAGGCAGGAAAAATTCTTTAAGTAGAAAGAACATTTGATCCATGGATATGAGCTCATGTCCACTTTAACACAATGGCAGATCATTTTTCAACCCATGTTATGTTTGAAATATTGCTATTTGTGTTATGTTTTCATGGCAAGGTTTTTGTTGGGGAAGAGCCACAGGAGTGGCATTAATTTTTATTTCTCATTATCTTACTCTCATCTGATTGGTAATAACTTAATGCCAATAACTTTTTACAAATAATTACCTCCTTCTTCCCACCTCTGCTTCCCTCCTGGGCTCTACTTCACTCTAATTTTCTCTGCCTCCTCCCCACAGCACCACAGGGGGACAGGGAAGGGGGATTGTTCGTCACACTCTGTCTTCAGCTCCTTCCTCCCTGTGGGCAAACTCAGACCTCTTTACCTCTCCAGGACAGGATCCCTCCCATGGCAGACAGTCATCTCTAAACTTCTCCAACATGGATCTTTTCCATGGGCTGCATTTCTTCACTGACTGAGACAGTTGGCATTGGCTCCATCAGAGGGGGAGCTTCTGGCAGCTTCTCTCAGCAGCCACCCCTATAGCTCCCCTGCTACCAAAACATTGTCAGGCAAACTTATCACATTACTCCAATCATAATTTCAATTCAGTATTTTTTAAATTACTATTTTTAGTTTCTGGTGCTTTAAAGCAGGAAAGATATTTGGGTGCTGTCCTTTCTTGCATGCTTGCTGCCCTATTTGACAGATCCAGGGGGAAGCACTGACAGTACCCCCACAAGCCCTGAGTCTCTATGCATCTCCCACTTTGGCCCATTTTGGTTGCAGTGTTGGCCCAGCCCTGCTGCTCTGAGCTCTGTGCCTCTGACCCTTCTCATTCCCCTCCTGCCAGACTGCTCCCAGGAGAGGAGGGGAGGAACAGCCCAGGACAGCCTCACTGTACAAAAACCATTTGAATCTTGGGAAACCCATATCAAGGACCATTGTCAGTCAAACCCACACCAAAGACCATTATCAGCCATGGCATTACAGTTATTATTACCATGGGCTACAGCTGCAGCCAGAACAAAGTGATGAAGGGCAGTGTGCTGAGGTGTTCCATGAGCTGTAAAAGCTCTCCAGCATTTCTAACACAACCCCTGCAGGAGCAGCAGTTCCTGGGACTCCTAAATTTCCAGTTCAGCCACTGGATAATAGTGGATCATTATGAATGAGGCATCTGTGGGAATGCAGCTTCCCACACGTGCATGAGCTCCAGGTAAGGGAGCTATGAACAAGCTTGATGCTCCTACCCCTTGTGGCTCCTGGGCTTCAGAAATCTGTTCCTTGGGTTTTATTCAGACAGTTTTACACCCTTTTATGGAGTCACAACTCTTTATTATGGAAATATTCCTAAGGAAAGCTGATTCTAATAGCTCCCTCTCTGGTAGGAATTTTTTTTTTTCACCAAGTTTATAACTCTTTAAATAAACACTGCCTCATACTTTTGCATCCCCTGTATCTCTCTTCAGTTAATTACACTGAACTTCTCTTGACCTCTTGTTCAGGCAGAGTGAAAATGAACTGGTTGCTTAACTAAGGATGATCTGCTTGTCACAGCAGTGCTAACAGCTCTGCAGTCACAGCACAGCCCTTGCTGCCTTCCCATCCTCCAGGGATTTGTGGCACTTTTGCAAGGGTATCTGGTACCTGGAACAAGGGGGAAATGGCTTTAAACTGCAAGAAGCCAGGCTTAGATTAGAAGAAATTAGAGGCACTGGCACAGTTGCCCCAAGAAGATGTGGATGCCCCATCCCTGGAAATGTTCAAGACCAGATTGGATGGGGCTCTGAGCCCCCTATTACAGTGGGAGGTGTTCCTGCCCATTGCAGGGAGTTGGAAAGAGATATCTTTAAGGTCCCTTCCAACCCAGCCATTCTAGGATGCTTTGGATTAAGCACCATATGACAAGTTTCATAGTAAATGCAGCTTCTGTGTCTTGCTCATTGCAGAGGAAAGAACTCAAACAGTTTCAGCTTCAAATTTCAGGGAGAAATTAAACCATGAGGAGAGTTTCTTGTAGACTTAAGCCAACCCAAGCCCAGGGTGCAAATGTGCACACCAGGTGATAATCGTTGTGAGTCTTTAAGGAAGTTTGCATGAAGCATCACAGGGCAAAAATGAGCTGGGAAGAGATGATCTTTGTGTCATATCACAGTGAGCTGTCCCTCACTTAAACATGCATTTAAGTCAGTTCTTAATATGCGACCTATTTTGTTTCTTTTCTAGAAATCAAAATCTTCCTACTGAAGTCTACAGCAGAGATACTTTTCTTGTCTCTCTTCAACATAACAAACTTCATCTTCTTTCATCTAAATCTATTCTTGGAAACCAAGAATAGATTTAAATGGCCCTTCAGGACATTTCAGTCAAAACCCTAATTTGGGAATGCCCCTGATAACAGAATGTGATTTTAACAGCAAAAAGTACTTGCAGAAGTTTTATTTTCATGAGTGCAGTCTTGAGGAACATTTTCAAAACCCATCAGGTGGGACATTGGCTCAGAGCTGCACACTCCTGCAAAAGGTGCTCCAGCACCTACAGACAAAGTTTTTTTTCCATGTCTTACACTGGCTCTCTGACTTCCCTTCCTTTAGACAGCCATGCTAAGAATGAATGTGGCAGTTTTTGCAGAAGTAGAGTTAAATAATGGCAATAAGGAGCACCAAAAACCCTAAATCAACCATGCTTTACCACAAGGAGAGTTAGAGCAAGAAACAAAATTATTACAACTGTGTTGTCTTTCTAGTTCTGTTTTGATTCAGGGCATGAATTTTGTCCTGGTGCCCTCTTGATCTCTGTTCCAGCTCACATAGGATAAACATTGTAGTCAACAGAAAGGTCCCAGAGCTCAGTCCTTTGGAATTAGCCAAGCCCTCAGGGCTGGCCAGCTGGAAGATGTGGGGATTAGTGCTGTATCATTTTAATGAGAATTCCCCAAATGTGTCCAGAGAAAGACAGGAAATTTCCTTTGGTCCCCATCATTTCTCAGAAGTCAGGCCATTTGCATTTAGGTGTTTAAAGGTAGGGTTAATAAGCCTTGTTCCAGCCAGCTGGCTTTGAACCCTTTAGCCAGCAGGAATTAAAAGGAAATGCTGAGCACACCTACACAATAGCAGTGTATTATCAGCCCAGCCCTTGCCTTTTCCAAGACTATTCTTCATGTATGACACAAAAGTCAGGGAAAAGCTATCTCAGTACCAGGACACAGCCAAACTGATTTGAATGAAAAAGCAAAGCCAAAGAATGGATAAACCTTTAAAGAAAATTATATTTATGTGGTGGGAAGTCTTTGCTGCCACTGGGCTTTCTGAATGACTGGGATCCAGTGGCAAAGTCTCCTAAGTGCTTTGACATGTCATGTCCAGAGGCTTCTCTCCCTCTTGACTGCACACCCAAAGGCTGTTTGCCATTTCCATTATGTAAGGCAATTCTTTCTGGCCACCACTGCCTCTTTTGCCTGAGTAAAACACACTGTCTCCCTCCAAGAGCAGTGCAATGTGCAGCTTCTGCTAATTTGAAGGGCACCCCTCCTCCTCCTCCCCTGATGATCCAGGAATACAGCAGTGAAGTGCCTTAATGGTAGCATCAAATAGCCTCATGCCATACATTTTTAATTTCTGAAATGGTCCTTGTTAGAGTTTCAGGGTTCAGAGAACTAGTGTGAAATGTTGCTAAAATGGACAAAAACTTCTTACCTAAAAATAAATTGTTTTCCAATTCCTGCTGCATCACCTCAGTCAACTACTGACAGATTTTCTGGTGACTAACATGGCTTTATTACCATAATATCCAAAGGCCTGATAGTCATTAAGGATTTTTTGGCCTTTTATCACCCTAGAGATGTAGTAGTGAAAAATATAAAGACTTGAGTCAGTGATGGTTGAAGAAAATATGGGTGGACTCTGCAAGCTCTTGGCACAGGCTCTGAGGTCATATGGAATACCAAGAGGATTCTGAACTGCCACCACACTAGAGGTCATCACACAGCCCTCACTGTCAGAAATGTTTATTCAACTTCAACTTCCAATCTGGGGCCTGAGGAGTTCAGTTCAGTTGTCAGAGAAGTCAATCCCAGGTCTTGTTGCACCTTCTAATGACAAACTTTGCTTGTTTGGCCTCCCAGATCCTGTCTGCAGAGCAGTTGGGCTTGATCTCACCACAGCCAAATAGGGATTTTGACTTTTATTTCATATATTTTCAAAGCTTCTATATGAGCTACATAAAGCTGAAGCTAATCTCATTTGCTTAAAGTGCCTTCATTAGCAATGCAGAGACAGATCAGAGCTGTATCACAAACTCTGGTGGTTCCATTAGGATTCGTGGTGATCAATAACTACTGAGCTCTTAGGGCTGCTACTCGGAGAGGAAAAAAATATAGATAATCCTTTAAAGATCTTAATTATGCAAAAGCAAAATTATTATTTTAATAAGCCAAAAGTATTTAATATTAATCTAGCTGCAACCACTTCTGCCTGAGGAATGGGAATGGCCTACATTAATCACTGAGTGTATGAAAGCAGGTGATGGCTGATAAAAGAAGCAAAGTAGGCAGCATCTGGCAATGGGATCTGCTTGGAAGTTTGTCTGCTGGTAGGCACTGAGCTGTGGGATGCTTTGTCTTCATTTCCTCTGAGCTCAATGCTCAGAAATTCTAAATGGGGCAATATTTTCAAAATAGATCTATTACAAGCAGCCAAGGAAATGTTTCTGAGTGTTTGGGTCTTTGAGTAGGTCAGAGGGGGCTCAACCCTTTCCATGCCCTGAATTCATGTCTCCAAGGGGAAAAGTTTCAACACATTCTTAGTGTCATCCCATTTCAACAACTCTGCCTTGCATTTTCCTTGTTCCTTTTGCAGTATAACTAAGAGAGAGAGAAAAAGAGAGAAGAGGTGGATTTTCCATGTGATCTTTGGATCAAGACTTTGTGATCTAAGTCTTGAACTGCAGTTGTTGATAATTTAATTTGAAAGAACTTCTTCCTGATATTTAAGCTACATTTCCCCTCTTTTGATTTGTATCCATTACTCCTTGTACTATCCCTATCCCTATCCTTTCAAAACAGAGCACATAACAGGGCCTTAACGTAAACATTTCAGCCTCGAGGTGCTGAGAAAAAAGCAACACAGAACAGCATAGGCAGAACAGTCATATCTAGCACCCAGCCTGTGACTTTTGACTACTTAGAGATTTTCACACTTAAATTAAACCAAAGAGCTACCAGGCTGGGAATGGTGAAAAGCAGCAAAAAGCCCAGTGGCAGAAAAGGAGTTTTGAGGAAACAGTGCAGATGTAACACGAAGGGAAGAATGAGGAACCAACTTCCCCAACTGGTGCCACCCTTATCCTGCGGCAGAGACGAGCACTTTGCACAGAGTGAACTAAAAGCTCTCTCCTCTCTCTTGGAAATCCCAGTGAACACATTTAGTAAGCAGAGACATGACTAACTGCCTGCCATTCCCAGAACAAACCCAATTTACTGCAACCATTTCCCCTGAGACGCCTCCTTCTACCAGGGTTTGGACAGCTGGAGCTATCCCAATAGTGCTGCCTTCTCCTTTTCCCCACCAATGTCAACTGCCCAGGAATTGGAGGACTGACATGGGGTGGATGCACACCACAGTTCCACTCTGGATATAAAACTTCTGCTCTGACATCCCCTTGATTCTGGAAGAAATTGGCATCTAAACACCTGGCAGCTCAGTATCTAATTTAAACACAATGTTCCCTGACATTTCCACTCTTGTATTATCAACTTTGTGAAATTATGCCCACTACAAACAGAGACTGCCATTTTCTAACAGCTTTGGCAAACTGCCCCAAATTTTTCACTGGCCTGGTTTTCAAGAAGCTATGCAGATGAGGAGCCTGTGAAGCTTTTACAGCTGGGTATCAAAATAGCAATCAGCAAATACCTTTGCCATGGTAGCCATAAAACCAGCCACGGAACAGACCCATCAACACTTTGAGGCAAAGAGTAACAATTCTTCCTCTGAAAGTTCAGCAGGGACAAAATTATACATCTTTTGGTCATTAAGGGAAAACAAAATCTATTTCATAAAATTGAGATGTGCATAACAATATACTGCAGAGTACTGTTGCTCTCAGAAAGACAGTACATCTCTATTTTTAGAACATAGCTTTACAAACAATGATATAGAAACAAAAATCATTTTCTTAGTTTAACAAATCAACACTTTACTGTTACTTTTCAGCAACTGACCTGTGGTTTTGCGATTGGGGCTCCATGAACAGAAGTTTAAAAGTGTGTTAGCCCCAGGTCTCTCATTTACTGTCAGATCCCCTTAGAGGAGTGCCTGTACCTGGGAAATGGCCATGAAGCAGCTGCCACAGAGTGACTTTGTGCTCCCCAGTAAAGCATTCACATGTCCAAACATTTCCATCGCTACTCATTTGGAAGGACAGGAACACCAGAGCTATCACATTGTAAATAATGCACCAGTGGGCCACTCTCAACTATTTTTCCCTGCAATAACTTAAAGCACTTTTCCAAGCTGGTGTTCTAAGCATGCAATGTTATCATCACCATTTTCACAAGGACTAAATTTCTTTTGGGAGATATTTTTTAACTCCAGTTTGATACTAGGACTGAAAAGACTGCAAGACTACAGAACACTGTTTGATTGAACAACTGATCTCAGGTTTCCATAGTTACACACTAACAACTAAAAAAATCACTTCAGGCATTAAACTTCTATTTATTTCAATGGATACTGAGTCAAGATTTCTTCATAAAAATGTTATGGTTCATTTTCCCCACTTCCCTGCTAAGAGAGGGCTTGTTTAGGATAGACCTGTCAGTTCAAGGAATATATATTCAGATCTGCAACTTTAGGTTGTACTGCCAGAAACCATGATGGTTCACACAGCAGCACTGTCAGAGATCTGTCTCTGTGCATACTGTGAACAGATTAGCCATCTGTGTATACAATGAGGACACAAATGCAAGGAACTGCATAGTTCTGATTTGTCTTCTATCTCTTCCCAAGTTAGGACAGAAGAAATAATAGTTCTTTTCAGCTCAAAGTTAACACATTTTGTTTGATGGCTAGATGAAGTGTAAGTGAGCCATATAAGAATCATAAGCTGCGTAAGTGTAGACATGAGAAGTATATCTGATTAGGAGATGTGCATTTTCTTGGAATTTACAGTACTGCTTGTTCAGAGGCATTATTGTGAACAGTAACACTTAAATTTTTATAACGGTCAGGAACAAATAGGCCTGAGCCTTGCTCAGCATACAGCCACCTACTCTTTCATTGTACACTCTCTAAATAATAATCTCTCAACTTTTCTATCAATCCCTAATGAGGGACTTTTCCATCACTCAGAGAAGAGGGACAGTCTGTTGCATCCATAGGAGATATCATCATCTGGATAGTGCTGAAATTTACATCTCCCCCTTTCAGTTTAAAGCCATTTCCCCTTGTCCCATCTCTACACGCATTTGTCAAAAGTCCCTCTCCAGCTCTCTTGTAGCCTCTTCAGGTACTACAAGGTACTATAAGGTCTCCCTCTAGGGACCCAGGACATTCCTCTGCCTGCCCTGGGTGATTTGAGACCCTGGCAGGGGGCTCAGAGATCTTGGCACGGAGTCAAAGATGCCTGTGCCTTCGATTTTAGCTCTTGGAAAAAGAGCTAAACTTTGTGTGAAGAGTTACAAGTCACAAGAGTTTGAGTAGAATGATAGTTAGTTTGTTACAGGGTGAAAAAGTAGAATTTTTCACAGGGTGAAAAAGTAGAATTTAGGATTTAAAATGGGGGTTCAAGAGGCAAGATGGAGGAATCTGGGCGTGTCCTGTGCTGCTTCTCCTTCTTCTTGTCTTCCATCTTCTGCTGTGATGGTGACGCTTTTGGGTTGGTTTAGAGTAGAGACAGTCTGTCTAACATAGGTGGTAGGTATTGGAAAATTATTGTAAATAAAGTACACGTAGTTTTTAGTATAAAAATCTAACACCACCCCAAGGGTGGTCGGTGTGCCACAACTCAACCTGCTGGACAGATCTCAGCAGGTCAGAGAAAGAATGTATTAGATAAGAGAAAATAAACAACCTTGAAAAGCAGAACTGAGGAATCTTGACTTCTTCTTCAGTTGCGGGGCTGGGAAAAAAAAGACTTTCTAACACCTCGGGTCATCTCAACCACAGAAACCTGAGATCTCCCCAGAGCCTTCTCTTCTCCAAGATGACCAAACCCAGCTCTCTTATCCGGTCTCCACAGCAGAGGCACTCCAGCCCTCTGAGCATCTTCATGGCCTCCTCTGGGCTCACTCCAACAGGTCCACACACACCAATGTACGTTACTGGCATGTTTCTCATGAGAATCAATAATCTACTGGTTTGCTTTAGTTTGAAGGAGGAGATGCCAGAGAAAGATATTTTCTGCAAGGGTGCAGATAAAGATCTTCTGCAGGGTGGCACGAAGAGAAATCTCTATATGCAGTAGCTGGGAAAGATAAATGAAGTGGCAAAGTTATAAACTGGCAAGTCACCTGAAACTGATAACTTACAAGCGGGTAAATAGTGAAATCATTCACATTTTTTCATGTCCATGTAAAACTGTGTCTGACTTCAGGACTTCTCAGGGACTGTGTGCTGAGCCAGCTGGAACTGCTTACACAGAGTATGTTAAAAATTATGATCAACCTGAATTAATTTTGTGAGCCTCTGTGGCTGGAAATGCTGATGAACAACAGGAGAAAAAAAACCCAAAACTCTATAGGAGAGTCTGAATATTGAAATATGTTTAAGCCTGCTAGAAACATAAATGAAATGTGATTTATTGTATTCTGAAGGCTGTGCATAGCAGCAAAAGAAATGATAGTGCAGTGAAGGACAGAAAAGAACTCAAAGGAATAGAAAATACAGGTGAAAGATCCCAGCTGCCCCACAACTCCTACCCTACAGAAGCTCTCTTAGCCCTGAGGTGACAAGTAAAAGAAGAGCTAGGAAGGCTTATTGCACTTAGAGAGTGAGCTGTTGACTATTTCTCACAGTATGACAAATAGGCCACAAGAATAAGCAGCCTGCCAAACACCTTACCACACTTCAATTTTGTAACTCATTTCTGTGATATATCATAGAAGCCAGGAGAATAAATGGATTAAAAAACAGATTAGTCATAAGCTGTATTAATGGGTGGCAGGTCTACTGGCAGCTATTAAACACAAAGGTTAAAATATGTTTAAAATTAAAAGATTAAATCATTTTTGATTCCACAGCCTCTTTCTTTTTTACTAAAATTTGCTGGGCAGGTGAGACTTTGGTTTGCTCCCAGATGATGGCATTTCCAACAGCCACAGCTCACAGCATCTCCTTGGTGATGGATTGCAGTCACACATCTGCTCCCATTCCTTCCGACATTCCCTCTGTCTTTGATGACCTTGGTCAAGGGATCTTTGCGGGTTTTTTCTCTGACATTTTTGGTTCCCACTGAGTCTGAAGAGATTTGCTCCCTCCTCATTTTCTGGATGCTCTTGGAGCTGCAAGAGGGGTATTCTCTTGTTCAGGGATGCTTTTAAAGAAGCAGGTTGTGAGCCCAGTTTTGCTTCCCTGGCCACTTCATTCCTCACTTGCTGTTTGTATTCTTGGCCCATCCTATTTCAGATGACATTGATTGGATCCCAAATGTTGCACATTAAAACAAGGGGGATTTGCAGCTCCTGAGAGCCCCTTGGGCCTGCAGTCTCTTCCCCTGCCCCAATGCTGCCTCCACACAGACAGAGTACAGAGAGTTTCAGTGCATAAAACTGTCCTCAGCTTTGGACCCCTATTTTCAGGGAAGATAACAAGACACTGGAAAACATGGGAAGTATCATAGAAGACAACTGGCACTCTGCAGGTGAGAAGAAATGCTTAATTTTAAACTTGAGGCGCACATTCTCATGCCACTGCCCCATGCTTGGCCTTTGCTGTAGCCAGCCTGTGGCCTTCACTGCTGAGAGCTCCAAGGTAAAATGTAATGCTTCACTTTGAACCTCTCCATCATAATAAAGAATTAAATCAAGGCTCTGACTCCCATTTCACAGTCCATTTAAGGGTAGCTGATGTTTAGGCTCTCACAGAGATATCCAAACTGAGCTTAGAGCTACCCCTGAACTGCCACAATCACAGCCCCCAGATTAATGTAAATCACCACCAGCCACAGTTTATATTCACATCCTGGGCTTCAGCAGTCCTGACTTAATTGCCTGCAAGCCTGAAATCATGGTTATGGAGTTTGATATCACTGTGGAAAGGGATGGTTCCATCCCTCCCACTGCCCTGGGCTGTGCAATCAATGGGAGCCACTCTGCAAGGAGCCTCATTTATCTGACTGCATTGAGGTCCTCTGGCTCTGTTTCTGGGGCATGGCAGGCAGCTGGGGCAGAGAGCAGGGCAGCTTTAGGCTGTCTTAAACCAACAGTTAAACTGCAGTCTTTATCTGATAGTTTTACAGGCCAGCACCGAGGCAGCACTTTTTAGCCTGAAGAGGATGTTACCCTGGGGTGTGTGTTTTAGACAAGCTCCAGGACTGGAGTGTTTGGGGATTGTGCTTGTAGTTGTGAAAAAAAAAAACAGAGAAGCAGTTATGTTTGTGGGATTTTTTTTCTTATTGTCTTACAGACGAAAATCCAAACCAATTTGCTCCCAAATCCTGTAGAGGCTTCATTCTGCTCAGCTTCAAAAAAAAAAAGAAAAAATCACTGTTGCCAGCAAGACAAACAACACATATTAAGCCTTTTTATTACCATGTCTAATGTTTTACTGGCTGTGAAATCACATTTTCCAGGATGAACTGTCTCAATACACTTCTGAAATATCCTGGTAGTGCTCAGTGTCCATTTGAAAGAAGGATTCTGTCCCAGCCACAGGCAGCAGACAGAAGTCTTCTGCCTGAGGACAGCACAAGATGCACAGCTCCATTCAACCAAATTCAGATAACTCCCCATCCTCCTGTTCACAGCAATCCAGCTCCTAAAGACAGGCTTTGGGATTTTTGGTGGATGTACATTTATTTTCCTATTCTCTAAAATGCACGTGAAATCTTTAGTAATAACATTGATAATGACCACAAGGACTAATATTATGTACTTCTTTCATCAGCAAACAACACAATTTGCCAAAAGAAAGGGAAACATTAATATTTCTGTTTATTCTTGGGATAAATGAGTCATGTGCAAGCATGGACATCATATAGGCAATACTTAACCCATTCCCTTGAGTCCTTGTACCATTTCTTGATTCAAAATTCACCCAAAGTGCAGTCCTGGAATTCTTACTATTTCAGCTTTCCCACTGATATCAAATTTTCAAGGTAAATATCTAAGGACCAGTTGTGTTTGAAACATTCCTTAAGTTCTTCATGGTTTAGAAGGACTTCTCAGTGCTTACAAGCAATGGCTGTCTATTAAATATGTCATTAGAGCTGGTATATGCCTTTCATGTATCTGTGCTGGATCATGGAGGAGAGATACAAAAATAACTTTATGGTTCCTATTAGACATTATTAATATGATGGTCAGGAGAATCCATTTACAGCAACGCTGCTCTGCATGAGGTTGCTGTGGAGACAAGCAGTTAATCAGAGCTCTTGATGCACGGAGCTCACATCTCACATGAAAACTTAAGATCAATATCTGTCCCCTGGGTTGTTTTCCCTTTTTCCTGAAGCACACAAGTAATTTCTTCCTATAACTGCACAAATCTAAAAGGATTATTTCTCCAATTTCTTTCTACAGTGAGGACGCTGTTTGGGGGCAAGAGGATCTATTGAATCTATTGAACTTAATGTCTTGTTTCTGCATGTATAACAAAATAAAGAAATATTTAAGAAATCTTACAATAGTGTTTATAAAATAAAAAAGAAAGAAGCATGAGGACTGGATCAACTCTACTCTCACAAGTACATACTGCAAAAATTTGAAACAACTATTCTCACAGCTCAGGTGACTCAAGTTACAGTGCTTTCTTCCAGTTTTGCTCTGTGACTATTTAAGGAGTCCAGTGGTTTCAGGGAGCCCAACAGCAGCCCAAGTAAAATCACATTCGAATCACTATTTTCTGCATTTAAAAGCAGGGGCAGAGCCTCCAGTTTTTCTCAGAAAAAAAAAAAAAATCAAATTCCAGGTCTTTGTATGAGAGCTAAGGGACAGGTGTTGTTGCTGAAGTCCCAGATTGCAGTAAAACAACAGCATGATGCCACATGCAGGTGTTGGAGTCCACCATGGGCGCCTCTGCTAAACCTTGGCCCCTAAATTAGTAAACCACATGATGCAAATGTGTTGCAACAGGAGTTAGAGTTGTGCCTTGCAGTCCTGACAAGAATTCATCTCACCGAATCTACAAAGTGACTTTCAAAACAGGCAATTGAAATATTTTACTAATAGCCAGCAAAGTGTAAACCAGGAAAAAATATTTCTAGATGCTTTATAAGCAAGAGAATGGGATGTCTGGGGAGGGAATGAGTGTTTAGCATTGGACATCTTCAAGAGCAAGTTTGACAGGAATAACATTGATAAAGGTGGTCCTGCCCTGGGCAGTGAATGTACTGGCTGACTTTGGAGGTCTTTTCCAATACCACAATGCTATGAACTTGAGAAATCAAATGACTTCTCTCAGTGATTCCTCCTGGGAGTTTAGGACAGACCTCACCACTCAATTTCCTTGCAGAAAATTGTAACTCATCTGTCTTCCTTTCACTCTGTGGACACAGTAAAAGTGCAGCACACAATTCACACAGAGCAAGTAAACACCACCACTGCTGAGAAACCTTAGCACCACTCTAATGCCATTCTAATAACAATTCACCCCCTCTTTTTCTCCTCAGTAATACCACATTTTGTAACTATGCCACAACTCTTCAGTTTTATCTGTCAGAATTGAAGGAGAACTTCAGCCACAAGAAACATTTTGTTATGAGGTTATTGAATAAACAATCAGAACCAAGAAGCTCCGAGAGGAGAGTGACAGATATCTGCTTCTCACCACTTGGTCCTTCCAACACCATTTCCTCTGGTCTTGGCAAATGTAATTTTGCCCAGTCATAATCCCCACAAGATCTCGACAATATGTTTTGCCCACCATTTGTTTTTCTCTTCACTCTATTTATTTTCACACCACTTTTCTCCCCATCAGATAGAAACCTCCTCACTGTCTTTCTTATCTCTTTCAGTGTCTATTCTCACCTTGCTTGACCACTGCCTACTTTTCACCAGAGCAATGTCATTTCTGCCCCCAGCTGGCCCATTATCCTCCACTGCCCACACAGAACACTTTGTATTTCCACAAGGGCTTTCACCCCATTCTAAAGGCAGAAGCCAGAAGCTGCTGAGAGCCTCTCTCCATCTCCACATGTAAACAAAGATAATTTTCTTCCAGAAGCTGCAGAGAACAGGAAGTCATTTGGATGCTCTGAACTGCTGAGGCATTTGTCAAGTAGGAATGCTTGAACATGGCTCAGGTGATGAAAGCAGCAGCACAAACCAACCTGTGCAGCATCTTCTCAGCGTTGTGACTTGCATGAAGGCAGTGATGATCAAAATAACCTTTTAAATATAAGCTCAGAAGTGCTTGAATCAGAGTGCCTTGAAATAGAAAGTGCCACTTCAAATAAAGCAGTGAATCAGAAACCTCAGCAGATAGTAAAACTATCTCAAACACACCACTACAATTTATAGAGAGCAATCAATTAGTGGATGTGGGTTGGAAAGACATGAATCTTTTGCAAAAGAGTTGACTTTCTTTAGCATTTACCCACAGAAGGGTAGTGAGCCACAACAAGGGATCAAATTCTGCTCTCTCTAAAGCAGCCAAACAAAGTAACTCTCGGGACTGCAAAAATATCAGATTTAGCTAATGCATCCATTTTGGGATGCAACAAAAGAGGGATGACTGGAAAGTGCCAGAACAGTGCACTTTTCCTGCTCTAACTCCTTCTGATGAGCTAACCCAGCAGGAGACAACCTCCACATTCATGGACAAGGAATTGGTGAGCCAAGCTCATCCCCTCCCTTGTTCCCACCTGCCTTCCCCAGCTTCTGCTTTAGCTTGTGACGAAATCACCACATTAATTTTAGCTTTTTGGACACTTCTGAAAAGTTCCAGCTTTTACAACACATGTAAAACACATCACATCTGGGACACTCAGGTCTCCAGCTCTTTCCAAAAGCATGACCCGTTGTTTAATTAAACCTTGCTTTAAGCAAGGTTTGCTGGAGGAAGTTTAGGGAGAGTTGCAGTGCTGGGGACTCTTTGTCTCTCTGTGGTCTCCTGCTATTTACACTATTTTTTTAACATGTCACTCCCACAGAGGACCACAAACAATATTCAATTAAAAACAAACCACGTGCAATTTTTTTAAATCCAACACAAAGGAGGATTAAACCATTTAATCCCAAAACAAATCCTAATCTTTATTTTTAGTTTAATTTTCAAAGGGATCTTTTATGTGTTATTTTTACCCCAGATGTCTAATTTTGTTTAGCATTTTATTGATTGGGCAGTATTTGATGAAAGGCATTTGTGGGCTGTGGGTTTCTGTTATATCTTTGTCATTGGTTCATCTTTCACTAAAAAGTTTGGAGCTTTCTACTCATCTTTTAATTCCAGAAAGTCATAAAAAGCTGCATATTAACCACTTCTTTTCCTCCACAGAAAAAAAAAATCTCTGTCTGATGTAGAGAAACCATTGCAATACAATTTTTTATCAGTGTAAAATAAGGGAAAAGTACATTTACCTATACAGGCAGGAGTAACTCTATATTTTGTTTAGGTAGTTATGAACTGTGGCTCAGGAATTGATTTTCTGTTGTTTAAGTTCACATTTGAATTCACTTTGACTGGACCTTCACCCAACACTGCATATATTAATTTTCCATATGTTTATAGGCATCCATTCTACAAAATCCAGGTTATATCAATCCTAAGAAAAATTGATATATCCAAAATGGAGAAAGCTGACTCTTTTTTCCTCAAAGGAAATGATCTTTTACCAGGAGCCATTGTAAAGTCTGACTTTACCATTGTAAAGTCTGACTTCTACATGTATATTTATGTATTAATATTCCAATTTTCCTTTGTTACTGGGCACATATTGGAGAGCCAGATCCAGACTCTGACAAAATAGAATTACCTACCTCAAAAGAGTCATTTTCTGAGGCTACCTGTGAGACCTGGAGTTTGGAAAACACAGAAAAATAAGTAAACCAGCAGCAGCTAGGGGCTGGACTTTTCAGTACTGTCTATAGCACAGGAAACAGTTCCAGGCTGAGCACACGGAGGAGGAGCACAGAGCTGGATGCATTTTCTACCCCAGTCCTGCAGAGATCACTTGGGCCAGGCTACTGCTGCCATGGGGAGGGGACACAGAAAGGTCACAGCTGGAAGTGGGAGGAGGTGGGTCCTAGGGAGACTGGTGTGGACAGCACTTCTTCCCCCAAAAGGTCACTGTCACCCTGCATAACCCCTCCCCTCCAGGAGCTGCCACGAGCCTGGCTGCCCAAACCCCTGGTGTGTGTGACCGTGACCACCTTCCCACACTGACGTGTGCCACAGCATCCCTGCCAAGGAAATCCAGAAACAACATCTATTTTATTTGCAGGGATCCCTGTGGCAGGAAGGAATGATGAATCTGACTCCATATTCTCAGAAGGTTAATTTATTATTTTATGATACTATATTATATTAAAGAATAGTAAACTATACTATACTAAAGAATTCAGAAAGGATACTTACAGAAGGCTAAAAAGATAATAATGAAAAACCCATTACTCTTTCCAGAGTCCCAACACAGCTTGATCCTGATTGGCCAATAAGTCAAAGCAATTCACAGAAAACCAATAAAACAATCACCTATGGGTAAACAATCTCCAAACACATTCCACATGTGAGCACAACACAGGAGAAGCAAATGAGATAAGAATTGTTTCCCTTTTCTCTGAGGCTTCTCAGCTTCCCAGGAGAAAAATCCTGGGCAAAGGGATTTTTCAGAGAATGTGAATGTGACAAACATCCATCTACTGCAATGTTATGCTGAGAAAAGTGCCTTTAGCTCATCCAGCTGAAGAGCTAACTGTGCAGGAAATAACCAGGCTTCAGAGGAGGGGATGGAAAACCTGCGCTGCTGAGGGGGTCATGGCAGACTCCTGTTTCCAGCTACAGGTGGAAGGTGAAGGATGAGCACCATCTCAAGCTCCCAGGAAACTGCTTGTTCCAAATGGGCAAAACAAATGATCATTTGCTTTTTTTAAAAAGGGAGAAAGAAATTAAAATATACAGAGTTATGGAGTGAAGATGAAATTGCTCATTGTGTCAAATAATTAATGAGCTTGAAGTCTTGTCAAGAATAAAGCAGGAATTCAAGCAGGAAAAAAGAATTATACTCAGAATAGTAAACAAAGGCCATGATTCTTATTTCAGATATGTGGCCACCTACCACTAGGGAAAGTGGGGAAAAGAACCCATCTTTTACACATTTGGCCAGTGATGATACAAACTTCAGAGTGAGGTGTGTTTAGCTGTTGCTAAAGCAAAACAATGAGACTAGAAAACACTTAAGGCTTAGGCCTTTGAACACAAGTTCAGTGCAAATCTTATAGAGAATAAGTAAAAATTAATTAACTTAAGCTTTACTGGACAAACTAACCACTTAATTTAATCTACAGTGCTATAATTACCAGTCTCTGCTCTGGAGAAGAAGAGTGGAGGAGCTGACAGGTTCATCTGAGACATTTTCCATTTATTTAACTGCTGCTGTCTGAGCAAGTTGCCATCTGTCAGAAATGGCTTTGCCTGGCTCACAGCATTCCTGTACAACAAGGAACTGCTCCTGCCTCTGTTTTCCAGCTGAGGAAAACACAGTCTAGTCCACTGATGGGCTGGGGCACTGCAGGGCTGAGTGTTACCACAAGCCTGTCTGCAGGGGTAGAGCTCTGAGTATCACCAGCTGGAACAATAATTCAAGAACAAAGCCTTAATCTGTTCTCTCAGATGGTGTGCAGGTTCTGCTCTGTACCCCACTGAGAGGGAAGCCCTGTGCCCCAATCCATGCTCCCAGGGTTCCCAAACCCAAAGACAGGGGTTCCAAGCACTCCTATGACACAGGTCAGGACCTGGTCGGTCAGGACAGGTCAGAAGAGAGTTCTTTTTTCCCCTGAAGCTTCACACCACAAAGAAATGTGCATCATTAATTACCCCATTAAAAGACAATCACAGTGGATGTGCATAAATTAGCAGTCTTCCCCAAATTCTGGCTCTCCTTAGCCTCTGTTTGCCTGATTTTGTAATGCTACTGATGTTTTCAAAGAGTTTTTACAGGGTTAGCACAAACATACATTCCTATCTTCGTGCCACTTATGGCTTATGCAACCTCAACAGGCCGATGCTATTTATCTGACTCCAACCATCTGCTGTTCCACAGACCAGAGAATTCCAGACAATGCCTTCTGCATGCATGACCCAACATTTAGCTGGGAGTCTTCTTTCAGAAAGCCATCTCATTGACACTTCACATTCTGTGTGCCTCTCCTAGGAAGGAGTTGCATTTGAAGCCCGAGTTGCCCAGACTCTGCTCTGGGCAGACTATTAGGCTCACAAGGTATTTCTCCTGTGTGGGAGATTTGGCAGTAAGTGGTTTTAAATGCTTCATTTGAGCTCATTTCTCAGCTTGAAAATGCAATGTTCATCTTACCACTCTGCAGAGGAAAGCTATATGACTGGCTTGTTAAAAAAAAAAAAAAAGGGAACTGCAAAAAATGAAAAATATGAAGAAAGTATTTTGAAAAGATACTTCTAATGTAATTCAAAATGGAGACAATGGGATGCTCAGTCATCTTGTGCTTCCCTATTTAAAATATCATCTCTCTTTCCAGCTTCACCTGTGCTGTTTGTTTCTAGCTAAAAATAGTCCACTTCCTTCTTAAAACCATGGTGTATGAAAGCCAAGTACTTGAAAGTGGGTTTGTGTTTGCACATTTTGTCCACTCCATTCTCAGTAACTCAGACATGTAGGACCCTAAGAACCATTTCAAATGGTGACAGCTGAGAACAGAGAGAGAAAACAGAGACACTGAGTTGCCTGAGGGGTTTTAGATGTTGCTGCTTTTCATCTTTGGACACTGGACAGTGCAAAACACATCCCCAGGTTCCTTTCTCTCTATTTTACAGCAAACAGACTCAGCTATCCTCTCTTTCCACCCCCATATTCCCTCCAGAGGCTGATTCCAGGAAGGGCCAATCATGATTTGCCTTGTGCACAGCAAAACAAGTGCTCTGATTGTTAGCCCAGTTTCAGAAAAGCTAGTCAGGGATGGGGGATTTAATCTTTAATTGCATGAAGTGTATTTATAATTAAAACCAGTGCAGCTGAAGTGCTGATTCCAGAGTATTACCACATATTGTGTTCAAAAAGGGCCAGCAGTAGAAGGCACATCCAGACAAACCAAGGCAGTATCTAGGAACCACAGAGGATGTTAGAGGACATTTCTGGAAGAAATATGTGGATTTAGTAGCATAAATCCTATTGCAACTCAGGTACATGTTCCTAAACCTCTTAAGTCAGCATGTAAATCTCCTATTTATATCTTCATGGTCAAAGTCAAGTTTGTTTTCTGTGCCTTTTTTAAATCTTTTCTGTTCAGAGCAGCACCACAAATAAATATTTAGTGTGCCAGTACATTGCTAAATTATTCATGCTTTAAATTCATAAATGGGAAAGACAATCTTCCTGGATTTACATGCTCTCTTGGAGAAATGTGTTATTCATTGGTGATTTTAATTTCATATGCATCTTATTTGTCAGTCAGTGCAAAGCAGAGTTGGAACATAGGGGGAAAACTGGCAAAACATTTTAAAGGTATTTAATTTCACCCTACATCTTCATTCACAAAAAAAAAAAAAAAAAAAAAAAAAAAAGGAAAAGGTGTCAGAGTTACATGAAAATACTTAATATGCTCACAAAATTGAGACACCTGATTAAACTGGATCAAAGTGGCACCATTTGATTTTGCTGTGGTGACATGTAAGAGCCCTGTGGAAGGTCCACACCTAGGCAGGATGCTGTCCACCCACCAAATTCTGCCTACATGTTACACAAGGTGGGAGTCAGGGAAATGAGAAACCAAAGGACAGCCAGTAGTGAGGGATGTTAAATGAGCTGCACATGTCAGATACAGTCACCATGGGGGGCTCCAGAAGTCTGATGGAAGCTGCAGTCTGCATGCCATGGGAATTAAACAGGATTCACAGGATTCACACTGGGTTGGAAGACACCTTACGGATCATCAAGTCCAACCCAGCCCCAACACCTCAAGTAAACCCTGGCACCCAGCGCCACATCCAGACTTTTATAAACACACCCAGGGATGGTGACTCCACCACCTCCCTGGGCAGCCATCCAGAACTTTATCACTATTTCCATAAAAAACTTTTTCCTAATATCCAACCTGTATTTCCCTTGGTGCAGCCTGAGGCTGTGTGCTCTGGTTGTGTCAGTGCTGCTGGAGAAAGAGCCCAGCCCCAGCTGAGCACAGGCACCTTTCAGGAGCTGCAGAGAGTGATGAGGGCAGCCCTGAGTCTCCTTTTCTCCAGGCTGAGCACCCCCAGCTCCCTCAGGGGTTCCTCATAGGGTTTGTGTTCCCAGCCCCTCTCCAGCCTTGTTGCCCCCTCTGGACATGCTCAAGTGATCAATGAGCATGAAAGTGATGATACAGCCCATGCCAGAAGGGCACTGAGATATTATCTCTAAATTATTCTACTACCAATTAAGTTCTGTTCATAGGTAAAGAGTTCTTGTTTGTTCACTTTTAGCAAATGACTCCTGTAACCCAGCCTGAACAAGAAAAATATATTGGGACCATCAGCAAAACTTCTGATCTGTTAATGCTGTCAACAGGATGAGAAACCCCAGCAGTCAAATTGAGTTATTTCTGGTGAAAGGTATCTACCTACTAGAAGGAAGAAGAAGAAAATGGACAAAGCCGGTATGAGGGGATTGAAGTTCTAGATAAAATATGAAATAAGCATTACATTTCTTGTTTTAATAAGAAAAAAGAGGCAGGATTGCTTGTAAAGCCCAGGCAATCAGAGTAATGGAGCACAGGTAAAAGATTAAAGTCACATTCCAGGTAAAAGCCAAGTCCAGGGATCTCAATATACCCAAGGTATGGCAAAATCCCTAGCCCAGAATGCCAGGGGAAAAAAAATCCCAGCACATCAAACCCTGACAGCAGGAACTGTAAAAAGCTTGCTGGATTGGGAATAGTCCATAAGAAAAATAGCATGGCTGGGGGAAGGAGGGAATTCAGCATGAAAATAATCACTGTGAGCCAGGACTTTTCAGACGTGATATTTCCAGTAATGGCACAGCATGGCAGGTATTTTCCCACAGGAATAAACAAATCCCTGCCTTTAATACTTCACTACATAACTTCAGACCACTGCACTCTAGAACAAAAAAAAATTATTTGAAGGAGATACTTAAGACTTGCTGTGTAATTCTATGAAACAATAAGTTTGATCTCCTCTAAAGTAATTTATCCTCTGTTTAACTCATTTGGTTTAAAAAATGAAAGAGAGATGATCATTCTGTAAAATGTGAGATGATGGATTGAGTATAAACCCTAGGGAGGACTATTAAAAGAAATGCTGGAACAAGGACTCAGTAAATTTGGGCTGAGAATCATATTGCAGTTTCTTTTAGAAGAGTGAGGATTTTGAATGCCTTGCTGAAATGGAGGAAAGACAATCTAGATGATCTCAAAATAGAGTTTGTCAGATTATAAACAGGATTTACAATCTTTACAAAGGTGAAAGGTGTTTGGACTTCATGACCCAGAACCAACCAAATGTTTTTTTTTGTAACTAGTTGCTCCAGAGTTCAGTTTGGAAATTAAACAGAGAGTGGCACTGTTTTGGTGTGAATTAGGAAGTTTCTAAAAGTTTTTTTGGCATCTTTGCTAAATAACACTCTATACCTACCAGACAGGAGCATGAGCTTCAAGGCCATCATCCTTAAAAGTTCCTAAAGTGCTGCCCACCAAGTGGCCTCTCAAACCCTGAGCTTGACCAAGGTAGTACCAGAAATAAGAAATGGTGCAGGTCTGTTATGACCTGAGTTAATAAATCCTTTGGGAATTCAAGATAGGTCAGCTGCACCTCAGCCTGAGCAGCTTTACTGCTGCCAGGGCACAGCTGGCATCTCCCCATAGTGCTGCCCTGTGCTGTGTGTGGTGCCAGCATGGGTCACTGCTGGCCCTTGTCTTCCATCCTATTCCACAGATTGACATGCCAAATTTGAGGATATTGAGGCACAAAACCAGCAGTGAAATTACTCTTCCAGTTTTGAAAAACTTCCTGGAATGAAGCACTTGTGTTCCAGGCTGCAAAAGCTTGGGCATGACTGTCATTCAGTGTTTGCTTGGATTCAGTTTGCTCAGCTCATGCCCATGAGGCCCAGGCACAGTGACCCCACAGTTATGGTTTGTAGGATCCCACAGCTCCTGGACACAGCTGGTCACCACATCCCTGCAAACCTTTCACCAGGGGCATGAATGAGTGAGGTACACCTGGGGCTGAGACATTACTGTGGTCCAGAAAGTTTGGGAACTCTTCTCCAAACTCTGTCCAATAAATGAGGAAATATCTTCTTTTGAGATGCTTGGGCTGGTGGATTTACTTCAGATTAATCTTACAATATTAGTTTCAGAAATAAGCCTCTTGTTCCCAAGATCAGGACCCAGAAACATGTTCACAGTTAGTTAGGGACAGTGTTTTCCAGACCTCTAACAGGTGAATCTGTAGTCCCATTTCTGTCATTGCCCTCACATGATCATTTCAGTAGTGACTTAAAATGCATTCACTGGTAATGTAAAAGAAAGTTGCATAAAGAGGTCCCAACTAGAGTGCAAGACCTCCAAAAGTTCCTAACCTCGACAGAAGGCTTTAAAAGATCCTGTCACTAAAAACTGTAACCTTTGAGAGATGAGAGGTGGGATTATTTCACCAGGCAGGTAATTGCTGCCACAGATGTTGCCCTGGGACACTCCAGGTAGTTTCTTTACAGTATTATCCATCTTTCCTAAGTGTTCAGAAAATGGTTTCACTTTAGGATATGGAGGGTGAACTGGGTGTAGCTTTGATGAAGATGTAGAAATCTCATGGAAAGAAAGATCCATTTTATCTTGTGTTTAGAAATATCCATTTTAGCCAGCAGTCAATGTTTTTCCTACCTGCTTTTCACAATGGATGAATGTTTTAAATGCAGGTCTCAGGCAGCAAAGGAGATATGTAAAAACAAAGTGAATTTAATAGATTGTACCCCTAAATTTTACTCACAAAGCAAGAACTAGGCAGACTACCAGGTCAGATAGAAGAAGCAGAAAAAAAAATTTTAGTATTTATGTCCTTTGCCTGAAAGTCTGTATTAATAATAGTGAAAAATAGAATGGAAACAACAGCCTTACATAAACTTTATGATACTTCATATTCTAAACCAAGGATTGGCACACTGGGACAAAGATACTGAAGGAGAACCAGCTTGTATTTTTCTCCAGTGCAAGGAAAAAATGGCCATTGGGGTATGACAACTGATGGCTTAGGAAATTAAAATAATGTCAAATTTAAAAAATGAAAACCCTAAAGGTTCAAGCTCTTACCATGCAAGGACTGACAGAGACAGATCTGAATGCTTCCAAGGAGAACATATGTAACCACTCACAAATAGTGCTGAAAACTGTTGTCCAGCCTCCAAATTCTACATGTTTTTTAGCATCCCTCCTCCTTTCTATACCTTTCCTTTCCTTGGAGAATTTAAAGGAGCTCTCTCTATTAAGCCTGTGGAGACAACACAAAAGCAAACTGGTAGGTGAGCATTTGCAGCTTTCAAAGAGAACAAAAAAAAGTTCTACCTGATAAAAATAATGGTGAAGTTAAATATGGAAATAGCAGGAGATTCTGCTGACTTAAAAGGCAATATTTTAAAATATTTTTGGCACAGTAAAAGTGTGCTGAGTTTTAGAAAGATGACTTGAGGGAAACTGGGAAGTATGTGATGTTTGATGGGTAACCCACTTTGTAAAAGCTGCAACCCAACTTGCAGCGTTCAGTGCAGCCCTGCAAACATGACCTGACCTGCGCATGGGCATGACCCCAGCAGACCTGCCTGCCCCAAGCCCACCTGTGTGGCTCAAGAATTGCAAAGAGTACCCTGAGCCCAACAGAGCCTTGGTTGTGGCTGGCTCAGCAATGGCTCCATGTGGCTTTACCAACAGTAAAATATATTTTCTGTTGCCATTTGAAGGCTACTCTGCTTGTAGAGATAAGCCAGGTTTTGTCTGCTAACATACCCCCAAGGCAACTTGCTGCAGTCAGAGCATGCCTGGGGAACCCAGGCATGAGTTTCCAACAGAGTTATGGCTCTGCCTCATGTTTTTAGTGGTCTAAGCTATACAAGGATGACTCAGGCAGACAAGCCCCCCCAGGCACACTGACGAGAAGCTCGTATCTGCTGTGCTGACTCTAAGGTGGTCAATTTGAGTCTGGATTTTTGAAAAAAATCTATGGAAATCATGTTTTCCTACTGTTCTGAGAGCCTCCTGTGTTCATAAAACCTGAACAATCCAAACCTCTTCGGATGTGAAGCTGCACAGAAACTCACAAAACACAAAATAGAGTTTTGGGCTTTCTTCTTTTTCGAACATTTATAGCAAAACCAACAGTCAGTCCAAAGTTAAAACTCCATAATCCATCAGTAAGCAGTCCAGTCACATCCCCAGCAGAGAATTTTCCTATTAAATTCCAAAAACACTATGAAAAGTTGAGTGCAGAGGAGGGGAAAGTGATTTTCCTGTCTGCAGGAAGCCGAAGCATTTGTATTCCTGAAGAAGACAACAACTCAAAAAGCTGCAAAGTCATCAGGAACAAAAAGCATATGTTCTTCAGATAAATACAAGTGTTAGAACATTTTGGGGGAGGAGCAGAATTGCCCAAGGCTCTCTGGCTTTGCAATCTGTCAGGGAGAAGCTTCATCAATAATTTATTAAGAGAGGAATAGTTTGCAAGACAGCACCTCACACTTAGTGGGAACAGATGCACTGCAGTGAGAGCCCCAGCTGCACTCTGGGCTGCTTGTGTTTGATTGAAGTCTGTGGCATTGTCCTGCCTGAAGGGAAGGCAGAGGTTCAGAACAGTGTGGGAAGAGTTTCACACTTTTCTCCATGAGCCACTCTGGGCAGGACAGACCCTTCCTCTACTCTCCTTTGTCACCATGATATTTTATGAAAAATCCCTTTGCCAGGAATTTTCTCCTGAGAAGATGAGAAGCCTCAGCTTCTCCATGTTTTGCTCCTCTGGAATGTGATTTGGAGAATTGTTTACCCAGCATGGGAATTGTTTTTAATTAATGGCCAATCACAGCCAGCTGTGTCGGACTCTCTGAGTCTGTCACAAGATTTTATTATTCATTCCTTTCCAGCCTTCTGATGTATCCTTTCTCATTCTTTATATAGTTTCAGTATATAATTTCTTTTAATATCATATAATATTATATCATAAAATAATAAATCAGCCTTCTGAGAGCTTGGAGTCAGATTCTCATCTCTCACCTTGTCCTGGGGACCCTCACAACAACACAACACTCCTTTATGCCACACCCATGGTTTGGAGAATCTGGCACAGCCTTGGAGGAGGTTTCCATGCCACACCCTTTCCTGAAAATGTGGGAAAACTGAGATTGGAGATGCCGTATTTTCATGACTTGTAATCAGGGGCTGGGAAAGCTTCAATCCCACACTTTGGTGCACATCACTGATAGTAAGCTCCTCACTGCTCCATACAGCAGCTCTGTGTCCTTGCTGGAGGATGGAGGGGCTCCAAGGTTTTACAGGTGCAGGCTTGGAGGGTCACTTGTATCCCTGTGTGAAAGCCCCAGGCTTTCTCTCTGCTCTAAGGACAGCAACACTGATATGAAGCCAGCAAAGAGTCCCTTCTTTTCTGGCATTTTGCCTGGGCTCTCAGAATAGGAAAAAAATCTTGCCATTTTGGTGGAGGGTTGATTTCCTGCTCTTCCACAGAATTCCTGTGTGCCCTTGGGTAGCTGTCCTGTACCATCTGGGACCTGCCCCAGCCAACAGATCCTGTATGTGAGCACCTGCTGGCAGAAAGGGAAAGGGAAGTTTTTCCCCTGACTTTATCTGGCTATTAAAAAAAAAAAAAATAGCCACCAAAACCAAAGGGGCAAACCCACAACCTCCCCCTGGCCCTGCACAGATCAGCCCTGATGATGTCACAGAACAGCATCAGTGGGGGAGCAGGTTGTGCTGAGCACAGTGAAATAGTCCCACCATTTAAAAAATATCAATCCGTTTAAATGGCTGCTGTCTTTCCTACAGCCTACTATCCAGATAATTCCTACCAGCCAGCAGCATTCCTCGTATTCCCCATGGGATTTACTTTGATATGGGATAGTTAACAGATGTGTTGATGCTGTATATAGGAAGATATGAGAATTTGGAGAATAGGAGTTTAAACTAGTAATGTGGGTTTCTAAATGCACCCACATGGGACAAAAGCAAGAACTTTGCAAAGCACTAAAATGGAGTCAGTGCTGGGAGACAGAGAAGGGCAGAGATTCAAATTTCAGGAAAGAAATACAGAAACACAGCAAGGACTGCAGGCACTCAAGGGCAGCAGCAGCTAGTTTGGATCAGATCAGATCTATCGGTTCAGGAAGTCTCTGAAATTGGATCAGGTCATACAAAGCCTGCCCCTTCTTCCAAGCATGAAATGGAAATTCTGTATTTTCATTGCCATGAAATTTGCATTTAGCTTTGTCTGCTTAGGAGGATAGATGCTTGTTACTGCACTTCAAATGTCATACCCCTTTGGAGATAAACGCTGAACCACTCTGCGGGAACTGAAGCTCACAGCTTCCCTCTTTTGTAGCAGAATCAAAGTACCTGACCTGAGTAGGTGTTAAGACTCTCACTGTGCATGTCCTTTTCAAGAGGAGTTTAAAATGTTCAGTGTTTCCTGGGATCTGGTCTGAAACTCGGTTTTAAGCAGAGAAGAGAAAGACTGCAGAAATGTAGTTTGATAGTGGCCCAGAGGAGTTCACATCCCAGGGAGGAAAGGAAGGGCCACAGGCAGGAAGCAGCACTGTGTTTCCATCCTCGTTTTCCTGAGTGCAGAGAGCTGTGTCCCATAATAAATTAGCATGATATTAATTTAGGATAATGAAAATGTCTTTAAATAAGTGTGTTTTGAGACAGTCTAACTAATCCCAACTTCTAAGCAAAGTAGCTAGAAATATATACTATGTCTGACACACAGAAACATGCTTTAAAGGAAAATGCAACATCTAATGAAGTTTTAGGGGATTGTTCTGTAGCACCACATAGTTCTCTCCTGAACCTAAGAGCAAATTATTCCTTTTTCTGTCAGTGGTGGGTTAAATCATACAAATGCAACTGTGTCACAACAACTAATATGAAAATTGAGGAAACTGAGTAACACATTTTTTTTTATTATTTTTATGGCAGACAACAGCCTTGTGAATTAAAATCACAAATTATTTTTTAAGCACAATGGTTAACTTATAAGAAGGACAAAATTTTATTTGAGATGGAGATCTCTGTTGCGTTCTGTTCTAACTCCAGCAGTGGGTTCAGTGAGATCTCTGAGCCCAGCTGTTAAGGGGTGTTTAAGGAGCATTTGAGTGGGCCTCTGATTCCAGCTCACAGAAGAAGAGCCTCAGTGTCTCCTTCTGTAAGTGACAGTTATAGATTTACTAAAGGCTGAAATAATTCAGATATCATTTGCTTATAAATATCCCAGTACTATAAATATCCCAGTACTATGCGGACAGTTGCTAAATTAGATTTTGAAATTTTTTATTTTCTTACTAAGATAGATGCATCAAGGAGAGCTCTGTTATTAAGCTGAGGAAGAAAGTAACCTTTAATTTACAGATCTGCCAAGGGGCTATTTGGAACACTGAATTATCCCTGTAGATCTCTAAATGAAATTCTATTTCCTTTTCATATGACATTATTCAGATCACAGATAACTTTGCTGAACTGCAGACATAAATGCTGTATTTAAATTAATACGCAGTCCAAGCCAAAGGCCACCAGGATGGCTGCATGGCCAGACTCAAGCCTGATGTAAAGAGGTGGAGATCTATTGAATCCTAATCACCAGGGCTGCATTTCTGACCCAGAGAGTCATGAAGGCTTAGTGAGTTATGGTAGCAAGTTGTTTGTAAGCCTCAGGTATTGGATTAAATACCAGAGGTCTTAGAATTGATGAAATGTGAAGTTTTTTAGTAACCATAACAGCAGTATTTGTCCCACAGATTATTTTCTCTGCTTTGCACATCTCCTCCTCTCCACAGAGGCACATAAACCAGAGCATCTCTCACAGCTGCATACCTGCATTCACACCTCAGTGATTCATTGACTTCTCCTTTGGTACTCAGCTCTTGGGGACACATCCTTGGAGGGTAGGGTGCTCAGGGATGTACTCCCTGATGGATGACATGCTGTCAGGGCTGGGGAGAAAGGTGGCAGATTACTTCAAAAGATATCATGTCCAAAACTCAGTCAGACAGCGTTCAAACTGCCATGAGAGCCAAAAAATCCTCAGCTGAGGACAGTAAATAAGAATTCATGTGGAGGTTAGTTCCCTACATACACTCATGACATCATCCATTCCTTGTTAATGTAGAGGAGTGCAAGGCAAGAAGGGATTTCTCAGGTGTTTTCACCCTTTGTGTTTTCTGTTGCAGGCAAACTATGTGCCATCTTCAGAATAGTCTGGTTCTGTATCCTGACTCCATCCAGAAACTGCTCCAGGGCCTTGCTCCTCTGATGACTAGAAATCTCCAACTAAAATGTATCCCCAGCTAGTCTATGTTCCTTCACCTGTATTAATCTTCTCCTCTCCTCTCCTCTCCTCTCCTCTCCTCTCCTCCTCTCCTCTCCTCTCCTCTCCTCTCCTCTCCTCTCTCTCTCTCCCTCCTCTCCTCTCCTCTCCTCTCCTCTCCTCTCCTCTCCTCTCCTCTCCTCTCCTCTCCTCTTCCTCTCCTCTCCTCTCCTCTCCTCTCCTCTCTCTCCTCCTCCCCTCCCCTCCCCCTCCCCCTCCCCTCCCCTCCCTCCCCTCCCCTCCCCTCCCCTCCCTCCCCTCTCCTCTCCTCTCCTCTCCTCTTCTCTTCTCTTCTCTTCTCTTCTCTTCTCTTCTCTTCTCTTTCTCTTCTTCTCTTCTCTTCTCTTCTCTTCTCTTCTCTTCTCTTCTCTTCTCTTCTCTTCTCTTCTCTTCTCTTCTCTTCTCTTCTCCTGAGTCTCCATCCTGTGCATTTGCTCATCAATCACAGATTTATTATTGGTTGCCACACACCTGCTTATCTTTTCTTTTACCAGGCTGTAGAAGTTTTAGTCTTCATTTCTCTTTTCATAAAGGACACTTTCTTGCTCCTACCCCCTCTACTTTGATGATTCCTTGTTATTCAGCTCACTTGAATGTAGGTGGCCAGAATTTTACATTTAGATTCTATAGAGGAAAATGTTACAATTCCTGATGCTTGACCAAGGCCCTACATTGATGTCATTTCTTACCTACCTCTATTGGATGTGCTGGTGCCAGTGCAGCCTACCAAGGGATTTATCTTTTCATAGCCCTGGTGTCTCCTAGTCACTTTGTGAAGGAAGGTATTTATCTTTCCTCACCATTTCTCCTTTATTTGTCTATTGAGTGATCTTTCAAGAAGTATTGAAAAAGATTGTCAGTAAGCTCCCTGAGACTGACATAGCTGCTGTCAACTACTAGAGCTTCCTTTCTGTCATTTCACTGTACAGTTCTTGCACTGGTCCTCATGTTTTCTGCTTTTACTTGCAGTTTCCCACATGGCACTTTCTCAAATGTTTTTTTATACAAGGTAAATCCCATGGATAAAATCTCTTTATCAGAGAAAGGTATCAAGCAGCACAACCCTTGAAATGCTTTCCCTTTGATAAACGTGTGTTGATTTTTAGTCAGCTTTCTGTTAACCTCCATGTCTCTGATTTTTCCTTGCTTTCACAGTGATTCAAAGACTTTTGGTACAATTACAATCAGATTATTAATGTTTAATTGTCTCTATCACTTTTCAGACTTTTTTTTTTATTTTTCTCTCAAGGACAGCACTTTCTCCAACAGTCATAACACACATTCATAGAGTTAGTGCTCTATGCAATTCCACCCTTCTGACTTTTGGTATTGCAGGACAGTGATACTCCAGAATGTCTAAGCACATTAATCTCCTTGTGTTCACTATTACCTCACATTTAGCACTTATTTTCCATCCATACATTCTCACTAGCCAGCACACCTTTACTTCCAGGTCCAGCCTTATTCACTTTTTTGAAAGTTGATGCAAGGCAAACAATTAGGTTTTAATCTATATTTTTTTTTAATCCTTAAATATTATTGAAACCTTCTTCTTTTCTTGTCCACACTAAATTTGAGATCGAAGGGAAAGTCGAGTAGTCATCACAACACAGACAAGAGAGAAGGGACAATGTCCAAAAAACATTAAGAAGGCAAAGCTACATTTAAATGTAATTCCCTTTTGCTGAGAACTGTCCTGTTTTATAGATGAAGGATGATCTACCCACGTAGGATTTCATTACCTTTTCTTTGATATATCAGCACATTCAGTGTTACAGCCCTCCCACCTGTCTGCTTTACTTTATTGTGTCCCATTACCTTGAAGTGCTAACTGCAGCCTAAACTGAGCTCCTCACAGCACACACCTGCCATTCCACAGGTCCATAAACTGCTGTGCCCAAGAGGCTGCCTGAATAAACTATCAGAATGTAATAAAGATGACTGGAGTGCAATTACAGCTGCTAACTCAGCTTTGAAAATGACATTTTATGTCAAGAGCATCCAACAAATAGACAAACCATAGGCTGCATCCGGGAAAGCTCTGACTCCTCAGCAAACCCTGCCCTGGCTCTGTGACCTTGGGCCAATCTTTTACCTCTCCAGGTGTCCCTTTCCTCACATACCTTGTCTCTTTAGTCTTCTCTAGGGACAGAAGTAGATTCTTCTTTCCTTTCTTTTTATTGGCTGATGCTTCTCACAACACAAAAAGTATACCAACCTGTAGCTCTGATTTTTTAAGTTTTTCAAATCCTTCTGATGTTTACATTCTTGTAACGAACTTTCTCACACACTGTCTGTAAATAACTTATTGTTTTGCATTATTTTATGGAGGAGCAGAAATCTGATGGACTGTTGGTTTGTCCAGTGTCATTGGAGAGGTGGCACTGTCACCCTCCAATCCACTGTCACTTTTGGAAATCTAAAAATGTTGGAGTCAGAAATTAAAAAGTCTCTTTTTACCTTGAAAAGAGCAGTGTGTCCACATCGTGTTATTTCATGTCCTGTAGTGAAACCAACACCTTCAGATTCTGTTTCTGTTTTAATCCTTCACCACCACATGAAACCTGAGCTAATCTCTTCCTGTCCCAAGTGTTGTCACAAGCAGATGCACACCTGGGAGTGAATGGCACAGGTGGGAGTAGGGCAGAGGAACAAAGTGCCTCATCCTTCACAAGCCCAAATTGGAACTTTATTTGAACTAAACCTCGGCAGAGCAGGAGCATCTTTTTCATTCTTTCAAGGACTGGGCCTTGAGAAGCACTTGCTTCTGTCAGCATCATGCCAGAGGATTTACAGTAGAGTAGGTTTTCCTCACTCTCACAAGGAAGAGGTATTCATATTTTCTTTCTAAAATACTTAAGCCCCTTCAAATCTGCTCCCAAATTCCATTGGTTAATGCTGCTCTTTCCCATTTTGTCTGTCTTTGCAAATGAATGCGGATTTGACAGCCTGGTTAGAGAGCAAGAAAACTAGATAAGTTTTCCCAGAATCAGTTGTGGGGCTTTAGGAACTTGAAGATAAACAATAACTTATTATTATAAACAACCTACAACCTGCAGGTGTTGTTTTCATACTCTCTGTTTTCCTGTTTTTCTCAAAGATTGTTTATAAGAAAGGCATTTTGTTAATTAACCAATCAGGTGAAATGTATTAATTAATCGACCAATCTAGTCTATCTGTATCAGAACAATGTATAAAAAAGAGAGAATCCAAAGTAAAGCAACAACACTGTACTAACCAGCCTTCTGGTGAGTCTGTGTCATTTCTTACTCCACAGTGACAAATGAACATCACAACATGCTACAGATGTTCCAGGTCCTGGGAAGGTGAATATATGCTGATGTTTCTCCTCCTCTGGCAGCTATTGGTGTCCTGTAAGATATTAGAAAGTTTTTCCTAAAATCATTACTAAAAATAAAGTTCAAATGCACTATTTTTTCCTATGTGTGGAATTGACCAAAAACTCAGCATGAGAGCAATAAGTAATCACTGCACACTGGCCTTGTTTTTATTGAGTTACATATAAAAGGCATTGTAACACTAGCTCAGGGATTTCTTTTTTCCAGAAGCTTTCACTGTTCTTTGATTGAAGTCAAGATGTTTTGACCTGTTCCACATGCCCATGCCTATGGCTTTAGCTCCCTAACAATACATATTCACACCTGAGAAATGTATTCTCTGTCTTCTCCCTGCAGAGAAAGTCACCTCCCCACGCTCTCTACTTGTCTGAGGAGAAAATCATGAACAAACATGAGGAGAGCAATGACTAAGGAAAATAAGAGCAGCCTTCTCTGATGGGTTGGCTCAACTCGATCTCAGCTGAAGTCTTTTGAATGCTGAGAATATCTACCATTACTACATTTTGCCAAATGAGCCTTATCTGCTGTGAGCAGATCTATCCAATGCACATTGGTGGCACAGTGACATTTTTCCCACAGCTAAAGCACATTTTCAGGTACAGCAGGGTGTGGAGATTGCATTTTTCAAAGGCAAAAAACCTTCCCTCCTTCATATCATTGCTTTTCAATAGATTACTGAGAACTCGCCGGTGTTAAACTTCTGGGCCTGCTTTCTGACATACACATGTGAGATTTGCCTCTTCAAAAGTCGTTAGCAAAGTCTGAACCCCTGACCTGTGGAGCTGAACACAGACCTACACCTCTCAAACTCAAAGCTGAACTTCACCAGCTGCATTAGACTCTTATCTTCTTAGACAACAGGGATGCATGACGTACACTTTGAAGGCACCTGCAAGTTCTCCTGAAGCCAACTACCCGAGGGCAAGGACTTGGCCTCTCAGTATTTTGTGGATTTCCTTGCTCAGACCAGTCAATTAATTATTATTACTTTTAATCATTTGAGTGGGCTCGATGATAAGAGGCAGAAATATTCTCAAACATACAAGAATAATTAATCTTGTTTGTTTATGCAGGGGAAATGGATAGATTCATGTAATATAAAACAAGGGCAAGGAAAAAGTAATTTTACACAAATGTCTTATTATTTAAATGCTTACTTCTGCTTCACTTGATTAAAGAGGACAAGGAGATCAGGAAAATGAAAAGTGTTTTTAAAAACTAAACAATCTTTCCAACACTCTCATCTTTTTTCTTTCTCACACAGGAATTGCTCACAGACAACATTGTGGCAATTTTAATGACTTTTGTTCAGCTTCCGAATGAGGGGAGAAAAGACTCACCCACACAGGGGAAGCTGGCAAGTACAAAAATAATAGAGGGTCAGAAAGATTTCATCCAATTGAAATATTTCTTTATAAGGCCATGGAGCTTTTTCAAACTGTAACCTACTGCTTGGAAAAGAGAAGCACACCCCCAGTGCACAGCCAGGGATGCTGCCATGGGAGCAGGTGCACTGTCACAGTCTGCAAACTCTGGAACACGTATGAACCTCCCTTTTGGAGCCAATGCTCTCCAAAAAATATTGCCACATGTTTTATTAGAGCCTGTTCATATGTGGATGCTGTTGTCAGGCACAATGAGGTCCTGCTTCTGGCTTACTCAGTGTCTGGCAGCCTCAGGTGAATGGCTGAAATGGACAAGGATGTCTCAGATGACAACAGGTCAGCCATAATTCTGGGTCAGCCATAACTAACTCAGAGCAGCCCTGCCTCTCCTGAAAGCTTTGTCTTGTGGGTCCACATGGATACAACAGGATTTGGATATTTCCAATTAGCATCTTTGTGGTGGTGTTCACAAGGGTCCCAGGACGAGGGAAGAGACAAGAATCTTGACTCCATGTTTCAGAAGGCTGATTTGTTATTTCATTATATATATTATATTAAAAGAAAATTATATATTAAAACTATACTAAAAGAGTAGAAGAAAGGACTTCATCAGAAGGCTAGCAAGGAAAGAAATGGAATGATAATAAAATCTTGTGACTGACCAGAGAGTCTGAAACAGCTGACTGTGATTGGCCATTAGTTAAAAACAACCACATGAGACCAATCAAAGATGCACCAGTTGCATTCCACAGCAGCAGATCATTATTGTTTACATTTCATTTCTGAGGCCCTCTCAGGAGAAAAGATCCTAGCAAAAGGATTTTTCATAAAATATGCCCATGACACATCTTTCCCTCCGAGATGTTTGGCTACCATGAGGGAAGGGCAGGCAAAATCAGCTGTGTGTTCCTGAGAAATTTGCTATCAGGGAAGGCTCTTCAGTGCTCTCAGAAAAGGGCAGCACAAAGAACAGGGAGGAGAAAAGCCAAGTGGCAGCTGGGACTGGATGAGAACATTACCAGCACTCAGTACTGAAAACACTTCTGCCAACAGCCGTACTAATAACTGGTTTTCTTCTGAGGTCACATTGCTCTCCTCCAGTAAAATGAGTTCCTACAGTGACAGTCACAGCAGGGAAGACAGAGACACCCAGAAATTCTCTGTTCATCTCACACCTCAGTTCTAGGCCTTGTCCTGCACCAGACTGGCAGAAGATGAAATGACCCAGGGAGGTGTGACTAAGACACACTCCTGCCCTATTTTCAGTCTGAAGACACAAAAGGGCCTCAAAGCTGTGATTCCCCAGCACCTCCTGCTGAGCAGTTGTGGAGTCCTCCCATACTGACTGATAAATGTGCAAATGCCTGTAAAGAACCAAGGAAAGTCAAGGCACAGCTTTCTCCTGTTCAATCCAATGGGTCTGGCTCACTCATCCTTGCAGGTACCCTCCAGCCTTGCCCCCAGGAGATGTTTTCAAGTGAGACCAAGAAAATAAACCTTGTAAACTCTCCAGCACTCACCTCTGCGCTGCCTTCCCTTCACCGGGGAACCAGGATTTACACATGGCAAGGGACAGGGGAGGACAAGAGCACCAGG
This sequence comes from Diglossa brunneiventris, assembly GCA_019023105.1. Classification (NCBI taxonomy): domain Eukaryota; kingdom Metazoa; phylum Chordata; class Aves; order Passeriformes; family Thraupidae; genus Diglossa; species Diglossa brunneiventris. The sequence continues at coordinate 7,376,040 of CM032354.1, read as the reverse complement.
AGAATTGCACAGATTTTTCTAAATCCAGGACTGAAGTGAGAGGAAAGGGCTGTGCAGAAATCAGTCCCAAAGTGGAATGAACATGATGAGCCTTCAAGTGTAAAGATTTAAACAAGGATTGAGCCTTGCAGAATGAGGGCTACAAGTCACAGCAACAAGTGGAGGAGCATTTTCATCAGCAAGGACTGAACTCATGGGAAAAGACAATCCTTAGCTCTCCATCTGTCTATCTGCAGTGCCCGATGAGATTTTCCAATCTTCCAGTAAAATGATTATGCAGTTTAAACATTCACTTAAAGTAATTCATTGCTAGACAATTTCAGAGTGTTTAATTCTGCTTGATTACCATTTCCCTTATTAATTCCATCATTATAGGCGCAGCATGAATTTTATTTGTTTTAGACAGATCAAAGACAAAAAGAGATATAAAAATCTTCTGCTGATCCCTGGTAGCTAGCAACCTTTTTGTTTGGAAAGGCAGACAGGGGGTTATTTACTATTTTCCAAATATGACTGTGCAACATTTGAAAATTAGACCTCAGACTTTTCTATTTGTCCTAATACTTGATTAAGCTGTCAGATCAACATATTTCAGCATTGAAAATATGTTTCCTTTCTACTTAATGACATCAATATGAATTACTGCTTTTAAATTATCTTCAACTTTTTAATGGAGTGTGTAAAATATTTTTAGGTAGATATGCAACTTAAATGTCAATCCTTGCATGCTACTTTGATTTCACTGAGCATTTAGAAAAGAATTTCTGGCATAATGTAACACAGGAAATTCAGTCATTATTTATGAAAAGCCTCATTTAACATTAATAGAGCTACAGGGACCGTTCACCCCTGGTCAGTGCTGTATTCTTAAGGCAGAGCTCCAAAAAGTGCCTTGAAATATTCTTTGCAGTGCCACAAGAGTAGAGAGAGAGAGGAAGAGGGGGATTTCATCTTTACTGCTCAATCTTAACTGCAAAATAGTTAAAATAACAGAAATAAAATGCATTGAGCAGTCTCAGGTAGGACAATCCAGCACACAAGGAAATTTAAATTTAGTTTCGTCATCCTTGTTTCTGGGCACTTCCAATTTGCTGCACATGCCCTGAAAGGGTACAAAAGGGGATGTAAAAGTAGTAAACAGAGCAGAAGAGACCCTGTGACTCCAAGGTGCAGGAAAGCCCCCAGAGCAGAAAGTGCAGGGATGCACCATGAAGGAAGATGAATTCTCAAAAACTCCCATATTTGGTCTAACTGCATCTCAGGGTATTTAGCTCTGAGTCTCTCACCAAGTAGCTCAATGGGAGGGCAAGAAGTGATGTTCACGTTTCTCCTAGGCACATTGAAGCCAGCAAATTTCCACAGCCTTGTCTCTTCTGCTTATCAGCCAAATCACTTCTACAAAAGCCCAAAGGGCACAAAAGCTGTGAAGACATTGTCCCTAAAAGGCGCAAAGGATTTCCTTTTTCTTCCTATCTCCCCAAAATCCTCTTCAGCCCTGATGTTCCTGGAGTCGTTGTTGTTCTAAAGGCCTTTCCTCTCTGATTCATTTTATATCCAATTTGCTGCCTTTGTACCTGCTACGAGGTCTGTGCTCATCTATGGAGTCAGATATTGCTGATCTTCTCATATTTTCTATTGTTAAAAGGGTTGGGAGTCATAACTCCTATTGCAGTTCTTACAAAAAGGCATTCCTCTAACTTCTATCCAATGTGCTTTTTTTTTTGTAACTGCAGGATGACATTACAAAGCATTCTGCTCCATCCCAGCCCCCTGAGCTGCACACTGGCTGGCATCTCCTTGCCATCCCCCATATGCCACTCAGAGGTTTGATAGCCCAAAGGCTGGGCTTCAGACAGCAGCTCCTGTTAAAAGAGAATTACCTTTTTAATGAGCCCTTATCACTGGTAATTATTCTGCTCACAACTAGATGACAAGCTACTGGATGTAGGGTCGGGTAACAAAATTCTGCCTCATTAAAACCTCAAATGTTCTGACACAGCCATCATCTGTTTCTGCCACAAGCTGTAATTTCACTGCAATCACTGGGTTAGGTTACAAACCATGAAGTGTAATCCACTGGCATTCATTTGGCAAAAGAAAACCTTCCAAACCAGTACATTCTTTTCAATAGCATTCATGGCCATAACAGGTTGATGATGCAAACAATCCCAAGGCAACCTTCTTCTGCAGGAGGGTCACTGGAAGGTTGAGGCATGGACTTGTGCAACAACCAGTGAATGCAGAACCTGACAATCACAACAGTGATTTTTGTAGCTGCATTTCTCTTTACAGAGAAAAGCAAGGCAGACCTTCCGAAGGATTTTCTGGGATTCACATTCTCTGAACCTCAGAGAAAGAAAAAACAATTCTTATCTCGTTTACTGCTTCTGTGTTTTGGAACGAGTGGAATGCATTGTGGAAGATGGTTTACCTGAAGGGAATTGGTAATTGGATTTTGGTGTGAGTGTTTTGATTCATTGACCAATTGAATGCATGTGTGCATCGGGACTGTAAGCTGACAGTCATGAGATTCTGTGCAGTTGAGTTGAGTGCTTATGCAGTTTCAGTTTAGATGTAATGTAATATAGTGTAATATGGTATAGAATAATATAGTATAATAAAATAATTAATTAGCCTTCTGATATCCATGGAGTAAGATGCCTCATTATCTCCCATCGTCGGGGTTGCCCTGTGTGCAGACCATGGGGGAGCATTCCCTGGTCTAGAGAGACATAAGAAGCTTTCCTCAAAAAGCCCTTAGACCCCACTGGCTCCTTCCCCTGTTCCTACATCTGTTCCTATGTCCCTGAGCCACTCCTTCCCTATTCCCTGATTGTCCCTCATCCTTGTACTGCCCTGAGACCAAGATGAGCCCCCAGGCCCCTGGTGGAGAGAAAGCTGGACTCTCCATGTGTGTGTGTCTGGGACCTGATCATCTCACCACGTGGCTGAATAAAACAACTGTGGATATTATGCAAAGGTCCCTTTTGCTTCCTTACCCTGGACTATGCTAGCAGCAATTCAGCTTACTACAGCCCTGCTTTTACTATATGATTTCCCCACAAACAAAACCCAGTAGCAAGTTCAGAATTAGCTTAATTATTTGCAGCCAAGACATCTTAAACTCTTTTTCTAAGGTTATAGAGGTTAAGCAGCTCTTTTCTATTTGCTGTGTGCGTGCCAGAGAAATTGTGGGACAGTCCTGCTGTAACAAAACTAAATTCAAGATGAACAGAAATCTCAGAGATGTTTAATGAAAATTGGCTGACAAAGAGAGCTTGTAAAGTACTAAAAGATGCAACATGAACACACACTTCATTAGACACCAGACAGCCAACCACAAGATATAACCTGGGGGAAAGGAGGCTGCATTAACTCCAGTGTGAACAGACCAAGGTGCTTTTAACGGGAAGCCCCTGACGCCCAGCATCCCTGCTGCTTTTAGCATTAAGTACTTTGTTTCACAACAGGTTGGGAATGATAATTACACTCAGTGGTGTAACAAATCCTCCCAGAAACTGAAGTAATGTCTAACTTTTTAAATATTAATTTCGGAGAATGAGAATTTCAAGTGAACTGCCTGGACTAAGTGAAAATTAGTGTTTTTCAACAGGCAAATTTCATGGGAATTTTCAGCTCAGTTCTGTGCACAACTCCCATGTTGTCATTGACATTTGGAAGCCCTTGAGATTTAAGCATTAATCCTGGCTCATCCCTATCTTTAGGCTTTAATGTCAATGTATTTAAAGGTTCGTTCTACAAAGGACCCATGATCTCCTCAGGAATCTGAAAGCACAAAAGAAGACAAGGACATTATCAGAAAAAATAATGATGCTGACACAGGAAAATATTAAACAGTTAAATAATTACCTCACTTCCACTAAACTGAGACAGATAATTAAATCATCTTATCTTTGTTCAATTTAAAGTGCAAGTACCAGTAAAGTGGAGCACAAGCAAGCAGAGCCAGTAAGGGAAATGCCACTGCCACCACAAGATGTCAGATGTGGAGCCATGGCTTGATGCTGTTGAAGTGCAAGGGATGGCACTCCGCCATCCTTGTCTATGATAGCATTCAATATGTCATTGTAGAAACTTACTGGCTTGCATCGGGGTGAAATGTTACCACAATTAAAGCAAAAAAAAAGTGTTCCACTGAAATGTATTTTGCAAACTTTCTTTCATTTTGAAAGGAATGGCAAAATAAAATCACAATATGCTTTGCATTTCACAGGGCTGTTTACTTAAGCATACTTTCAAGCCTATTGAGGAGTCAATTTCCCAATTCCTCAACAGGAAAAGACTATATAAATATCATCAATTCAAACAGCAGCATCAATAACCATATTTACACTATCTGGGAAAAAAAAAAAAAAGAAAACTCAGGAGATTAATGACTAAACTTATCCCAAAGACAAAATGTTTTGCTCTCTTCTTAATCTAAGCAGCAATGCACATGCTCTGTGACACAGGGCAGTGACAGCTGGGTATGTGCAGAAAACACTGCACATGAGCAAGATGTTTGGCAGAACATTTGGCTTTGGCGCTGGAGGAAAAAATCCTACACATGCTAAGCACGATTTCTTCCCCTTGCTGACTGCTAGACCAGAAAACCTTGACAAGTCTGCACCAGTTAGAGAAGGCTATACACAATGTTTTCAGAAATCATCAGCAGGAGGATGATGTTGATAATTATTTAAACAGGTGATTATGCAAAACACAATTACCAAACAATTTGTATCTCTCTTCAGAGAAACCTAAACAATGTTTTCCATTAGTGAGAAGCTGAATCTGCTGCCATTCCTGGAGTTATGATAAGTAATAAGAATAGCTGAGATAAATGCCTTGAGTCACTGTATGAAATCAATATGCCATCAATGAATTTTATATTTATATTCCTACATAACATCCCAAGTGTTACCTGCAAGAGTGTTTGTGATTTAAAGGATAATCAGAGGGCAGTTCAGTGACATCATGTTCATTTATCTCATGTAGTCAAAGGAGGTCAATTATGCGTCTTGTCAGTCTCATAATGGCTTATATCAGTTAATTCTGTCCTCAGATAAATTGGTGAAAACATGCAACAGCACTGTCTGCAGAGCTGTTCTTCTCTGGGCTGCAAGCAAGTACTGATAGCCTAAGAGGAAAGAATTGCTGAGTGTTTAAATACTGCAAATCCCACCAATGTTAATAACAGACAAAATAATGCACCTGAACAATTCAATAAATAATTATTTTCACTCTGATTTCTAAGCTGGACAATGCCACCTGAGCCATGGTGGTTTAAGTGGGCAGTGACAGGAGCTGCTTCGGGGTTCACATTTGCAGTTGAGCTAAGCTAAGCACTGAACTGAACTGCCAACCATCCCTGTGGTTGATTGAGCTGACTCTATAATTCAGACAAAACTCTGGATCATAAGTTACTAAAGCTTCACTTCTCCTCCTTCAAACCAGAAACTCTTGGATTTGGGGAGCCTTCATCAGGGTTCACACATGACCAGAGTAACTAGAAAGAAATTGAGGTCCCTTAACCTTTAACAGCTAAAAAAATGAAGGGTTAAATCAGAATATCTCACATCAGGCTCACATTATAGACAACTGAGAGAAATTGGCACTTCTAAGGTGAGAGCCACTTGACTAATTTTAGGTGTCTGCTTCAGAATGAGATAAATTGCACCATAGATACCAGTGACTTACACTGACTAAATAGATTTAATCAGGGACATACTGAGTAGCTCATAGAGATATCTGTGTTGTAGGTATCCAGATTTATTCAGACAAACCTCTGTGGGGCCATAATCAGTTTTCTAAATGTAAGTGTACTTCCTATGCAAAATGCCCTTGGACATCAGGGACATGAGTCTGGCAGACAAGACACAAGACTTCTAGAAATCTGCCTCCTGCAGTGACACTGTTTGGGTGGGAGATCCTTGGACACCTCAGCTGGCTCCAGGTGTGTTTGACCCTTATTATGAGCAGGAAAAGGAAATGAATGACATTTTTAGACAAGCCAGGGCTCCACACCACCTTTCACAGCGGCAATGACGGCAGCAGCAGCTTGGTGCCACACGTGTCCAGGGAAAGGAGCTGAGCCATCTGTGCCCAGCAGTCAGGTCATGCTGCAGGTTGTCCCCTGCCAGGCAGAAGGTCCTTCCCAGCAGGATCTCTGCAGATGCCACCAGCTGCAGGCCCTGCTGCAGAGCTCCCATTGCAGCCCCCAAGTCATGATGTTTATCTTGCCAGCTTACTGAGCTCTGCTTCCAGAGCTGGCAGGTTGCTTTGCCATTACTCAACTACCTGAAAGATAGATTTGTAGATTGGAGCAATCCAGTCTAAACTAATTCATGAAAAATTTATAGCAATTTTGTGTTGTTCCAATTCTCACCTTTGGCTGAAACTGCTCTTTCTCCTCACTTCTACTGTCTCCTCTGTTACACTCACAGGCAGCAAGTTTTCTGCAACAGACACACACATCTTCTCTCCAAAGAGTAAAAAAGGAAGAAGAAAGCATTTCATTTTTCTTTTTAGGGAAATGAGCAGATAGTCTAGTCATTTGTAAAATGAAAATGCTGCTTAAATAACCCTATATGTCTCTGTTCAGTTAACAGCCTGAAAGCAACAAATTAAAAGTGCAAAACATTTTTCTTCTCTACCTTGTTAGAAAGGATTAAGACTGGTCCTTCTTTTCTCCAATTTGGTATTACAGGGATTATCTGGTGGGAGCCTGGAGAGGTGGCTCCTGTTCTCTGGCATTGCTATCCAGTGTGTAAATCACTCACTTTCAAAAATGAACCAGGATTGTCTCCGATTTTTTAGAGGCTTCTGAGATGAGCCAGACACTTCTGTCTTCTTCTCACTATGTTTTTCTCTACGTTTCCTTACAGTTTAAAATAATAAAACATCAGTCTTGTTGCAAGTGATGCACATGAGGAAGTAACTATAGATTAGAATGAAGCACATAAAGTTGAAAAATTAGATGCAGTAAAGGAGGCTGGAAGAATAAATAGTTAAACAATGGTGGAAAAAAACATAATCCTTTGAGAATCTGTGAAATAAGACAAATTTCCAACAGTCTGAAGCTGTGCTCCCAGAAGGATGGGTCTGATACTAGACTGAGGTCCAAAATTAACCTTACTCTGAGACACAGGTGAAGAAGAAAACTGATGTCTGATCAGTCAGAGATCAATGCCGTATGTATAAATAGATATTTGACCTTCTCAGTTTTTTGGAATGAAAAAGCTCTTCCTGGATGTGTTAGTTTTGAAGATGCTCCAAAAGCCTGAAGGTCAACTGCTGCTCTGTAGCTGTGGAGAGCTGGTTTGCTGTCACCTTGCCCCAGCCCCTTGGTCATCTGCCTGGTTGATTTTGAGAAACTTCAGTGATTTGCCTGGCTCTGGTTCTCAGCATTCCATGTTTCCATGGTTTTTTGGGTGCTACTGCTGACTAGAGAAGTAGTCACCCTCAGACAATCACTCACTCACAATGAGGGGATGTTTTCCCTCTCAACAACTCTAGTAATGGGATGGGACAACAGAAATAAAAGGTATCAACTTTTATAATGAGAATTTCTGGGATCCCAAAGGTTCTGTATCTTGTATGAAGATCTGAATTGGTCTGCAGGCTTCAAACAAAAAAATAGAGAAATAGGAGTCATGTATCCTTGTTCCTCTTTTCTCTGTGCCTTTGGTAAATTTAATTCAGCACTGTCCTTGAGGTGAATTTGGCCTTTTGTAAATATTCAATGATTTTGGAGTTCTATACAAAAGGAAATTGATGTCATAGCTGCAATTTATATCAAAACCATGTTGTTGGTTGTCAACAAATGAGTCCATCTGCATTCACTTCCTGACATGGCAGTGAGCAGGAGGCACAGGCACAACTGCAAACCATTTGTATTCTCAGCAGGGTGCAGACTGCCAGGGGCTGAATGGAATACACTAGCTTCACAGGATTTTTAAGTGTCCAGTACAGGTGCTAGAAACTATAAAATAAGTAGGTCTGCTGAGCAAACCCTACAGAAGTTTATGAATCTCTATATGATTTGTATAATGAGCTGTGATGATTTGTACTGTTAATCCTCTAGCACACACTCCAGGATATCTCTCTAAAAGGATGGATTTCAAAAGGCCATACAAAATCTTCCCTGCAAAAATCCCCAACCTCTGTGAGTTCAGCCTAAATCCCAGCAACATTAAGACAATCTTCTCACTGATTCCAGTGGTGTTTGGATCAAGGCATTTATCCAGCCATATAGAAAACACTACAAAATTGTGCAGTTCAGGTTTTGATGAATGGACAAGCTATAGGTCACTGTCGTGTGCTGCATCAGTTACCCTGGCAATGGTGTGCAAAGCAAAAACATTAATTCTGCTATTTGTCAGAATGTGAGCTTGGCTCAAGAAAGCTCTTGTCCTCTACACAGAGATATGAATCCTTGGGGTGTTTGCTGAGGTAGTGCTGATCTATTTGTAATGCAAAAGAGGCTCAGATATTCGTGAAATACACCTAAATCACAGCATCTTCTGTCTAACACAAAAAAATCATCAGAATCAGTAAATGTTGCTCTACCAGTCTGAACCAAATACACAGAAAAAATAGAATGAGTGTACAAGCATAAGAAGCCAACTGTGCTCACAGCAAGCTCCAGAACATTACTAATAACAGCCTTTAAAATCCCACACAGCCATGTCTTCTGTCTGGGAGCATCTCCAGGAGACCTCGCAGCACATGTAGCAGCAGTGCTATAAAATCTGGGAACTTTTATGGCCCAGACTGGCACAACCGCTAATGTGCTCAGAGAGGAGAGTTTAAGTGGGTTTTAAAGATTAAAAATTCAAGTTTGAACCAAAAGACTTGGACAACTTGGATTGGTGGAACAGAACAATATTTGAGACATACAGACTTGGGTGTTTTTGGCTTTGGGATGAAATCTGAGATCCATGTTTTATCTTGACTTTTTATTACATCAAAATTAAAGTAGACTTATAACATGTGAAGAAGAGGAAATGTCTTTTCTGAGGTTCTTAAGTGCTCTCTGTTTTTATGGATTTCAGTGGGCATAGTTTTCACATAATAATTTAGCCACTTTAGTACTTCCAACATTCTCCAAAAGAGAAAGGGCAGTACTTACAATACCTTTTAAAGACTCTTTCAAACATCAGTGCTAAGACCAGGAACTCTCTGAAGATTTGTGAATTGGGGAGGATGTTTCAAGATCCAGGAAACAAAAATATTCTCTTACTGCTACGGTCTAGTCTTCAGTGACACCTGTAAACACACCCAGATCCACTCATAGTACAAATTTACCCAGAGCTTTCAGTCAATACAGCCAAAACTACAAGTTTGCAACAAAACACGGAACCTGTTACTGCAGTTCCCAGTTCTGGACTGCAAGTCTCACAGGAGCCTTATTTCCTGTCTCTGATAAATGCCTTTTCAGTTGGTAAGGCTCCCTTTGAAAGCATGAAAGGTGCTTCCCTTTGAAAGTGCCTTCTGTGGAGATTAGGCATTCCTATGATCAATTTTTCATGCTGCCCTTTTTCTGTCTTTGTGAGATTCTGATTCTCAAATGATAACCTCCTAGAGTCATTGCACATTATATTTTAGCTGAGTTATCATTAAAAATAGCATCCTCATCATATCTCTCCCAGATAAATCATGTTATATTATGCAGGACTTGCTTTCCCCTAGTGAAAATAGTGGCAGGATTTCCTTCACGGAGAACAAACTGCAACATTTTCCCTCAAAGAGATAGACATATTGACTAGAACTGTCTCACTTACAGTGAGGAATTGTGGGCAAATTGCTTCAAATTGTTTAAGGTCAAAGTTGAGTGATTGTCAGGAGAAGTTAAACTTGAGACACATAAGATCAAATGCAGACCTCTTGTCATTTCTGTTAATAAATCAATCCAACATCTGAGTGCAGTCTTTTCCTGGTAACTGTCAATAGCTCAGATAAGAGCCAAGAAGCACACAGGCTTATATCCAGCAGGAGGAATAAAGCCAGACTTAAAAATAATTTGGATGATTTTTTAGATTATAGCACTTGATTTGTCTATGGTTAGAATAAAAAGGACTCTCAGAGAGATTGTTATCACCATGCAGCCAGCTTAGTCAGACCCAAGGTTTATCAAAACTCTCTGAAATATCTGGTGTAGTTTCTTGAGGACTGACCTTATAGAAGTCTCTTTTGCATAAAACTAGTTATAAGTGGAAAACTGTGCATTTGTTGCCCAGGGTTTTATTCCAGAAGGAAGCCTTTGAAAGGTAACTAAAATTATCTATGAGACTGTGTATTCCTACCTGCTAGAGAGCAGCTCTGCTGAGAAGGACCTGGGAGTCTTGGTGAGTGACAAGTTTGCCAGCAGTGCTTGGTCAGGAGGGCCAATGATGTCTTAGGGTGCTTCAGTGTTGGGGAAGATAAAACAGGAAAGCCTTATAAATATGATTGTCTGGCAAAAGATTTTGAGAATGTAGAAACTATAAGCGAGATTGAAATGAAAGCAAGCTTTGAGATACCTTAGTTAATGAATGACTGGAAAACAATGGTGTGGCCAGCTGAGGGTAATCCCCTTTTGATGAAACAATACCCTCTGCTTGCAGACAGGTCCAAGGGTCAGAGCAGACCCTACTAGCCTGGCAGAAGGGGTCCAAAAAGTAGTTTTTAGGGTTTAAAATGTAACACAGTATAGTAATGTAATGATTCTTATAAGCTGTATGTAAATGCTACAGGATTTGTATATTGTACTAGATTGGTTAGTGAGAATTAGAATATTCAACACAGAAGAAGATTTATTGTATGTGAACCTCACTCTCTTACACTCTTACTCTCTTACCCTCTACTCTCTTACGCTCTTATCCTCTTTTACTCTCTCTCTCTCTCATCCACTCTACCCCTCTCTTTTCTTGGGCCTGCTCTGAGCTGTGGCTGGCAGCTCCCAGCAGGGCCCTGCACCCAGGCCCTTTACAATAAACCCCAAATTCCACGACCTGGCTTCAGAGATCTCTCATCTCCATCCATCCCAACCATCCCACCCCCCGATGCTCCTACACTTCAGGAAGAGTGTGGTCAGCAGGTCAAGGGAGGTGATCCTGCCCCTCTACCCTGCCCTGGTGAGGCCACATCTGGGGTGCTCTGTCCAGTTCTTCAGTACAAGAGAGACAAGGGGGTACTTGGAGAGGGTCCAGCAGAGGGTCACAAAGATGATAAAGGGTCTGGAGCATCTCTGCTATGAGGAAACACCGTGGGAGCTGGGCCTGGTTAGTACAGAGAAGGCTGAGAGGGGATTTCATCAATACAAATAAACATCACAAAAGTGGTGTCAGAGGATGGTGCCAGACCCCTTTCAGTGGCGCTCAGCAGCAGGACAAGGAGCAATGGCCACAAACTAAAACACAATAAATTCCACCTCAATGAGAAGAACTTCCTCATGTTGAGGATGGCAGAGCGCTGCACATGATCCAGAGAGGTCATGGAGTTCCTCTGGAGACATTCCAAACCCACCTGGAAGAGTTCCTGGGCCACCTGTTCCAGGTTACCCTGTCTTGGCAGGGAGGTTGGACTGGATGATCTCCAGAGCTCCCTTCCAACCCAAACAGTTCTGTGATTCTGTGATTCTTCACTACTACACTCATGTGCACAGTGGAGGACTGTCACTATCATATTTTCTGAAAAATGCCTTCGCCAGGATTTCGTCTCCTGGGAAGCTGAGAAGCCTCAGAGAAAAATTAAAACAATAATTATCTGATTTGCTTCTCCTGTGTTTTGCTGCTTTGGAATGTGGTTGGAGATTGTTTATCCAACATGTGAATTGTTTTTACTTAATGACCAATCATGGTCCAGCTGTGTTGAAGCTCTGGAGAGTCATGAGCTTTTCATTGGTATCTTGTTAAGCCTTCTGTCTGTATCCTTTCTCTATTCTTTAGTATAGTTTTAGTAGAGCATTCTTTAATATAATATAATAATAAATTAGCCTTCTAAGAACATGGAGTCAGATTAATCATTTCCTTCCTGCCACGGGGACCCCGAAAACACCACAGAGGACATACTAATCGGGTGATGAACTGTCCCAGAACCTCTGGGACTATCCTGATTAACCCACCATTAGGATCTAGAATTGAAGCGTCCTGCTATAGGTTTCCCATCAGGAAGAGCTCTGCTTATTTAAATAAACTTATGCTCAAGCTGTCAATAGGTGAAGCAGACAATACCTGGGCCATGATAATTGTTACCCCATGAAAGACGCCCAGGAGTCCTATTTATACAAGATACAAAAGAAAATCTTGGGACACTTTCTACATAACTTGATAATAATATGCAGTCTTTATGCATGTGCTTGTCTACAAAGCATGAGTCTTTGTTTGGATTTGTTTGTTTTTGTAAAGAGGTGCTATATAAAGAGCTTCATGTACAGACTGTTAAAAGTACTTAAAATTAGGTACATTTATTATGAATTCATCACACATTCCTGTAACACCTTTAATCCTTCAAAAGGACTTCACAGAGTGAATGAACAAAGCCTAGCAAATAGGGCTGCTCTAAATATTTTCATAGAGTCTTCAGTCTGTACAAGCTGGATCTACACTCACAGAGCCACTGCAACATTCTCAAAAGCCTTTCAGACCTGGAGTGAGGCTGTGAAGCAAATCTCACCTGGCCTCTTCCACACTGAAGTTCACTCAATTTTCCAAGAGCCTGCAGCATTGGGGCTGCTCAATCAGACACAGCAGAATTCACCCAGCCACACTAAGAAGACCCTTCTGTAGTAGGTGAGCAGTGGGGCCCTCATTTTACAAACACACCCAGAGGCAGTTTGAAAACTGTGATTACAGACAGATTAAAAGAAAAAAACTCAAACAGGTCAAATAAATTATTTGTTACACATTGCTCACTCAGCATCCCTTGGAAGCAAGCAAATTCATAGCAAGGTCTGGAAATGCTCTGCTGTTCCAGTGTTGGTGCATTTTTATAGCTTTCAGCTCTTTGGTTTTTTTCCCTCTAATTGCCAGACCTTCAGGCATTTCCACAGAGGCAGGAACCCCTGGATAGTAAGTTATCCTAAGCATTTTTTTTCCTTGTTTCTCCTTCAAGATCCCTAAGAGGTAAACAGGTTCCCTCTTAACCTCCTACCGTCATCTTCCCTCCAGCTGACCACAGACTGAAAATCAGACTGTGCCCATATTTCTGTACATCTCTATCCCAGACTCTTCTTAGTTCTCTATCTAAATGAAGCCCTCCAACTTTCAGAGCCTGGTCCAAATGCATTTAAAACCTGTCAAGAACAAAACAGGCTCCTAAAGTAACATCTTTGGGATCATAGAGCTTAAATACTGTACATCAAAATCAGAAATGTCCCATTTATTAAGAACTGGTTGAAACATCTAATAGCTCAAAGTTGCTAAGATGCTTTTTTTTTCTTTTTTGTGTGTTCATTTGCTTTGGGGTATTTTGGGGGTTTTTGTTTGTTTGTTTGTTTGGGTTTTTTTTTTTTTTTTGGTGGGGGTTTTTTGCTTGGTTTTGGTTTTAGTTTGGTTTTTTGTTTTATTTTGTTTTTTGTTTTCTCTTGGTTTTTTTTTAAGTAGCTGTTGGCTGGACTGATTCTTTCTTGGTTTCATTCTGAAAAAATGGGTCTTTTGTTGGGTCCTCTGAAGGATGGACTGTGAATGTTCTCAACTGTCTCTAGAGAAACATTTCCAGAATTCTGTCACTTTATGAGCCAAGACATTGAACTCACATGGAAATAGAAAATGAACTGGAAAATTAGAAGTTTTTGTAACAAAACCAGAACTCTTCACATGTGAAAAAAAAACCCTCTAGGGACCAGTTTAAGCCCTAAGAAAAATTTCTAAATCTTTGCTTTTTTTCTTTTGAAAGAGTCTGGCCATCCTAAATCTATTCTGATCAAGTATCTGCTGGTCAGGGAGGAGAGTGACAGCCAATCTTGACAATCGTTGATACAAAACCAAAATGAAGGAGTGGATTATGTGCTCAATAAGAGATGAGGAATGGCTGAGAAGCCACAGAGCACGAGGTACTTGATTAAAAGTGCCTTTTATCTTAATTCAATTCAAAATGTCACAGTAGACAAATTTGCCCTAATCTGTTCAAGTTAAGCAGTAACAAGAGGAATAAGTCAATATTTGAGAAGCAAAAGTGATGTACTTATGCTAAAAAACTTGATAAAAGCAAGTAAACCCTGTTTCTTGCTCTCTACAGTTTTAATATGCTGAATTGTCTCCACAAATAAAACTTGTCAGTGGCTCTTACAAGGCAAGAGTTGGCACCTGGTAATGTCAACTTCTGCCCTAAGAAGTGGGTTTGCATTAATGCCAATGTGAGATTCTGTGTTTAACACTTCTCAGTGGTTTATAAATGAAATGGACTCAGGAACTGAGTCATTTTCACATGGGACTACTCCAGTTAAACACATTCTTCTGGAGGAGACAAAAGAAAAGCAAAATAATGCAAAGTATGTAGCTGATGCAGTCACATGCCATTCAGCAGACTTAAATGAAGTTTTTACACCTCAATAGATCCTCCTGCAGGAGTCTCAAACTCTACAGAAATGAAACAGTCCTCCCAAGAGCCAGTACAATGTTCTGGAGTCCAGATAAATTTAAATATCAGTCTGATGGGAGAATCAAACAAAATCCAAGAAATTGAATCCTTCAAAAATTATCCTGGAACTTTTGACGTCCCCAAGGCCAACATCCCAGAGTTTCTGCTTGCCTTTCCATGCTGCACGCCTGCTCATCACAGATTTGGCTAAGCCAGCTGTTTGTGTGCAGAGGTGCCACCCAAGCAGGAACACACATTCTCTCTTAGGATGCATTTTGGGGCTGAAGGTGATGGTGCTGATCACAGCCTGGGTGACCCTCACAGGCCAAGAAGTGCCTGCATCTGGGCAAGTCTGGCACTCACCAGGCTCCTCACCATACCCTGTACTCCTGCCAAGAGCTCACTTCTCATAGCTAAACATCCCTTATCCCAAAACACCCTCAACACACATGGCCCAGGATGGGTTTGGTTGATTCCTTGGAGCCTGAGGAGGACAGAGAAGAGGTGAGACAGAAGGACTGGCTGTGCAGTGTCATGTTCATCTCATATGCAGACAAAGGCTTCCAGTCTCTTCCTTCCAGACCTAAAGGTACAGCTGCTCAAAATTATGTGCCTTGCCTTCATTCTATCTCCCTTCCCATTTTCCCTCCCTGTTCTTCCTCATCCTCTCCTTGGATGTTGTCATACCTCACATCCCACATCAAAACTTGGTGCCTAAAGGTTTTGTCAGTGACAAAATTTCAAGTGTTTCCATGGCACATCCATAAAGACAGGATTTTCCATGAAATTCCATTTTGTAGATTTGGTGTGTGCAAGGTCTGAGGTAAAAGCTGAGAATCATAAACTAATTTCATAGGAATAACTGTCATGGACATATTTTCTGGGAAATATTTTTGCTAGGATTTTTTCTCCTGAGGAGCTGAGAAGCCTCAGAGGAAAAGAAAAGCAATAATTATCTGCTGCTGTGGAATGCAACAGGTGCATCTTTGATTGGTCTCATGTGGTTGTTTTTACTTGATGACCAATGACAGCCGCCTGTATCAAGGCTGTGGGCAGTCACAAGACGTCATTATCATTCCTTTCCTTTTCCTTCCTAGCCTTCTGATGAAATCCTTTCTTCTGTTATTTTAGTGTAGCTTTAATACATCATTTTGTTTTAATGTAATATATATCATAAAATAATAAATCAGCTTTCTGAAACATGGAGTCAAGATTCTCATCTCTTCCCTCATCCTGGGACCCCTGTGAACACTACCACAAATTACAGTATTTTTTCAGCCTTAACTGCTCTCAGGAGCATTTTTATAAAAAAAAACATTGGTTGCAATGTCTTTGCATGGGAACAAATACTAGGAGTAAAGAGACTTTGATACTAACACACAAAGAGTCAAACGCCCAGTTTGTTTCTTCTTGCTGCACAGTTGTCTTGGTTACAACAGAGAAAAAGTATTTGTCCCCAAACCAGTCAACCTTCTTGAAATAAACATAGGAAGCCACAACTCTATGGCTTTTTTACTATTTTTTTTGCAGAAATGAATCTAAACAAGTTTCTGCAGTGGTATATATTGCAGTTTAAATGATTCATATACCAGCTCACTTTACAGTTTGCATATGATGCATTTTAATTTTTAATTTAAATACAAAATCTCCTGGAAATGTATTAAGGGTGGATAGGAAGAGAATACAATCAGGATTTAAGGAACTGTTGCCCAAACACAGCTTCTATAAAATCTGTTAGTAGTGGAACACTGAAGGTATTTCCCCACCACCATCATAAATACAGGATTATATGCATGGCATGATTTGAGAAAGGACTTGATTAAGTCCAAGACTAAGAGATATTATTTAATTAATCTCCCCAGTACATTTAGTTTACAGTTAATTTTTTATAGGTAGACTGTTTTCATGGCAAACTGAGTGAAGTCTTACTTAATTTTGGGTTTGGTTTCTATATGATAGACAACAAAAATAAAAAAATCTCTTCCAACAAGGACATTATTTGATATTTTGCCAAATATTAATAGACTAGTAAGATAAAATTTGCCAGACTTGTCATGATACAGATATATAATGCAAATGTTTCCAGCAAGCTGTCAGTCAGATAATTATAATGGCTCAAATAACTTGTATTTGAGTCAATAATTTTCCTAATTTTATAAGAACAGATGTTATTGCAATCTATTAATTACAGACAAACATAAATAAACATTTTTGCAAAGGATATTTCATGTAGAGTACTCTATTTTCAGTTACTATGTAGCATTCCCTCACATCTACTATAATATAAGAAACACATTCCACATTCATTGGGTGTTCTGAGCCCAAGGGCCTGGTATTTATGAATGTTGTATTTCATGTTTATCTCAGTAGCATACAAGTATTTTTGTACTGCTGAAGGCTGATGAGATTCTCTGAAGCCTGTAGCCCCTGCCTAAGTTACTTTCTCTCACATCTGCAGAGAGGCACTGTGACAGAAATAATAATCTGCTCTGGGTCGATGATGTTCACACCACCAACATAACTCTCCTGAATGGGTCAATTAGAGCAAATGCTGCCAGTGAGCCATCCTACAAATGTGGGATGGTTACCTCTTAATGACTGTTTTCCCTAAAATTCTGAAGGCTGTGCTAATTTGCAGTGCGTACATTAAAGAAAACAAAAAGAGAACAGCAGAAGCATTTCTCACTATTGCTCAGAGATCGGGTGCTCCCCCAGAAATTGTTATAAAAGGCACTCCACCCTTTCTCTCAGAGCTTTCCAAAATTCCTCAGCTGAGGCCAGTCTTCTGGCTGCAGGTTGGTTCCAACATCCCAGGCCCATGACCTTGAACATAAACAGTAACTATTGATTTTCCATCAGGCATTTATAAATGCCTGGTACCTTTTTAACCTATGAAGCACAACCATAACCTGAGCTTGGACTTTACAAATAAAACAAAAGGGGTAATAATTTACCAAAGCTCATGCCAAGCCTTCTCTTTAGATTTGGCCATTCCTCGTGTTTGCCTGTTAAATCTACAATCCCTTCATCTCAAACACCCCTTCTTTCACCTCAAAACTGAGAGAAATGTATGCAGAAGAAAAATTTGGGAGCCTTGGTACCCTTTCCCAGGCAGATGGTCAACGGTTACTGGAATTAAGTGTTTGTGAGAGATGCACAATAGCATCCAGTCTTCGAAAGCTGTGGGTGACAGCAAAACCACCATTTCCCCTGTTAACTTGTTACATTTGTTATTTTCTTGATCACCCAGATCTCTGGCTATGAAAGAAATTGAGGTGTCAGTGCTGTTTGCAGAAAGATGAAGCCCAGAAATGTCTACAAGCATGGAGGACTATATATATTTTATACAAGGATTTAAGTGAAGGTGAAACAGGTAGAAGACAAAACCTTAAGACTTTAGATTTTCTGGTCTGTTTCCTGTCTCCAAGATGACAGCTTGCCTATGACTTGCCTGGGTTTGCAAAGTTTGGATCTCCTTGCTCTCCCCAGTCTGGAAGGGCATGAAGCAAAGTCTTGAATGAATAGCACCATTAAAAGAAATATTTAGGCATAATCTGGGTCCACATAACATGTGGAAACTTTACAGGTCTGTCAACAATCATCAAATACTTGCTAGCCTTTGAATAGAGCAGTGATTAAAATATTATTTCTTTTCTCTCACTTCTGGCCTTATGTCACTGTGACAGAAAGGCTCTTCCCTTTCACTCACTCTTTTTCTACTGCTTTCTGCTATGACATCTTTTCCTCTGTTTCAGTTTTAGTGAACAGTTTCCCTGATCTGTGCTTTCTGAAATCATCAGTCTCCTGGCTACCTTTTTACCTTTCTGCTTGCTAAGGACAGTGTGTTTGGACCTCAGGTAAAACCGTCTCTGAAGCCTTTGCTTGTGAATGAACCTGATCAGATGACAGAGCTTTGCATTACCCCAATCAACAGTTATGAACCTATGTGGAATCAGCATCAAATGCAATTAAGGTTCCACTTCATTACTAGACTTGGCAATTGTTTGTTGAGATTATTAATTCTCTGCAAAATGGGCTGCAAGCTGACAAGTGCACTGCACTGGCTATGGCTCTGCCTTCTGCTTTTCCTCACAAAGAATCATCTCAATTATGCCATCACTAGGTGCCTCTTAATCCAGACCCCTTGGGTCTCCTATCCCCTTTCCCTTCATCACCCTTGATCCTTGTTCCACTCCTCTCTCTCTGCTGCTCATGGCCTTGGAGCTCTGAGTCTAATAAGAAACAGGTACAAACTGCAGTTTTTCAAATATTATTACTTTGTATTTGTGCTGGCAGTTTTTTTCAGAGGAAGAGCAAAAGAACAGATCTGACCCACAGTCACTTAGCTGTAGACTTCAGTTTTTAGCTCAAAATACAGAAGGCTACATCTTCCCAACACTATAACTGCAAAGAAATATTTACCATGGCTAACATGACATTTTTATGCACTGATTCATTCTCTGGGTTTTTTTTCAGTTGGAATTGGAAAAGAAAAAAAAAAAAATTTTAATTTGATCTCCAAGAAGTATCAGTTCAATAGGTGATAAATATGTTTAACATAAATTCTGAAGTCTTTTATTCAAGGTCTTTCATACCAAACTGTGATTTGGCATAGTATCAACATATCAGGCTTTGCATCAGAGAGATACATTCTGGCAAGAGATGCTTTCAAAGAAAATTGGGCTGATTGTCTAGGACATACAAAAAGAATAAAACCATTTTCCTGTGTTCACAGAACAGCAATGACCAGAATAAAACAACTGAGATTTTTGGCATTAATATGTTGTCAAGAAATAATCTTTGAGCCTGGCTAGGCACAGCTTTCCTTTATCCCTTACAAATTGCTGGATTTGATTAGCATGAAGAGAGAAAAAATTTCTTGAGCTTAAAAACTAAAGCGCTTCTGGCTCTGTTCAGAAATAAGCTTTAAACTTCATTGCAAAATTTAAAAAGTGAATGAGAATCAAGTCTAGATGTATATATTTGTCTGTATGCAGAAGGAGCAGGAAGAGATGAGAGAATCAAAGTATAGGAGCAGTCAGGAAGAGAAGAAAAACAATGGAAATAAATAAACATGCAGAGAGAGATTCTCAGCTGGGATAAATCACTGCTGCCCTGCTAAGGTCAGTACATACAGACAATTTTTATCTTTAATACAAGACCCTTTGGCTTCAGCTGTGGTAGACCAATTGCATTTAAACACACACCATTTATTTTCAAAACTGACTGTAGGCAGAAGATACAATACTCACCCCACAAAACTTCTCTAGTACAGTCATTTTTTGAATAACAATTTCATCCAGGCTGAAGCAGGAAAATGTTTGGACAAAAGAGGGATAATACCACCCCCAAATAAAATTTGAAGGAACTATCACCAATGTCCCTGACACAAGGCAGTGGAGAAAGTCACCCTTTACCAGCAAGTTCATGCATTTCTCTCCCTCTGTTTAATTATTTCCTGTGGTCTCCTCTCCTCTCCTCTCCTCTCCTCTCCTCACCTTTCTAATCCAACACTCATTACACTGGTCCAGAATCAGCTCCTACTTAGGTTTTCTGTACTGACTATGCAACACAAAAGGGTTTTTAAATCTCCTTCATTTAAGTTCAGTCCTACTGAAACAGGTTGTGATTTCTGCACATGCAATTACTCACAAACAAGTACATTCATTTTCTAATGACAATTTTACCCAGACATCTATAACAAAACTCCTGCTTTAATGGGGAAAAATCAGGAGACACTGCCAGCTGAATGAATAGTTCAGCTTTTTTACAGAGCTGTTCTTGGAAATAAAGCCTGTTTTGCAATAAAGTGTTCCCAGGACTGAGCCTGATATTTGTTTTCTTGTATTTATGTCATGAGAGCTCTCTAATGTGAAAAGATGTATGTTCTAAGTAGCTACATAATGGCTTCCCTCCAAAAGGGCCATTACAGGCTGTAAAATAAATAGTACTCATTTAATTCCTTTTGTAAATATACACAGTTTGGAGACAATAATAACACAGAGAAAGTAAATTAAACCACAGAAAACCACTGCATCCAAATGAGTTTATGAAACCAAGGGAAAAAAAAACAACCACAAGATAAAGGAAGAGAATCTTGTGGCAAAGGTCCCCAGCTCAGCAAACTATTTAAGCATATGCTTAATGGAAGAAATGGTCCTGGGTAACTTGCTGAATTAAGACTTTGGTTGTGTATAGACATATGAGAAAACAAAAACAACCTACAACAACCACCAAATTAATTTAGAATGTTCAAACCTCACAAAATTGATTGACTGGCCCCCTAGTTGACAATCCAAAAAACCTCTCCACTCCACTGGTGAGACCCTCAAAGAAGGAGTCTGCAGTGGGTCAGTTTCATCCATCTTGGCCACACCTTCCAGGGAAGCAGCTTCTCGAGCAGCAGCCTCTGTCCAGCACCCATTCCTTTGTTCTTTGTTCAATTTATGACTTTGTATTTGCTGTTGAAAAAGCCACACTGCTTGGCCAAGCTCAGCTGGGCAATCAATGCAGATCATTCCATCTCCATCACACCTCCCCTCATTATTTATCACTCCCCCAATATTATTGTCATCACCTTGCTTTATCAGATAGGATTTTATTCAAAGCATTGACAGAACTGTTAAATAGCAATCTTTACTAGCAGGTCACCTGTCCAGTAATGATTTCTAATTTACAGGAATGTTTTGAGTTCTTCCCATTAGCAGCTTTTAATCAATTCAATGCATCCATGTTGATTTTCTACTTTTCTGTGTGGGACTAACGTAATTTTTAGCATATCATTCTCCTTATCAGCATAGTTTGTAAAGCTATCAAGTAAAGTTATCCACTTTAGTTTGACAAGATCTACTGCTAATAATCTTAGGTAGATTAGCATTAATTACTTAACTGTCTTTTAATCCTGTATCAGTCAAATCCCAGATTGACTGTTCCATTATCTTCTCCGGAATCAATGTCATGCTGAAAGAACTGTAATTACCCTGGTCATACTATTTGTCCTTTAAAAACATCAGTATTTACTTTCCTGCAGATTCATGGTCTTGCTAACCATCAGTTTTAAAGAACTTGAGGGTACTTTGGCCGTTTCCTTTAAAATTCTTGAATATAAGTTTTCCCCCTCTGTTCTTTTACAGTTCTTTAGCTCCTTAGGAGTTGCAACAGGAGAAATATTCATTCTGAGGGAGCACCACTTATCCAAGCACTCTCTCCATCCCAGGCTACAGGAGCAAGGATGTCCCAGGGGAATCCAGAGTTGCCACTGGCACCAAATTCTTCCAGGGAAGGAGCTTTTCTCAACAGGGCATAAATCAGTGCTCAGTTTCAGGTACGGAGCAATCCTTACCCTGCTCAGGAGAATGGCACATTTCCCCATTCAGGGAGAAATTTTGGTGGAAACTGAACTGTTGGAGAACACTGAAATCCAGGCTCTGCCATTCAGTATCTGAAGGATCAGACCAAAAAACTCTTTTTAGGAATGATTAGGAAGCAAGTACATTGTGATCCTCACTGGGCATAGCTAAGGGAACTAGGATTTTGTATCTCATTAATCCAGGGCAGTTTTCCTACTATACAAGAAACAGGGTGGCTTCAGGCACTAGAATTTCACCAACAATTATGACGAGAATAATTTCTTTTGTGTTTTTCTTGTTTGAGTTGTTTTTTTTTTTTAACATTTGGGGAGAGGTTGGAGTGTGCGTTAGCACTATAATGTGATCTAAATATTTTTTGTATTTTTTTTACACAATCCTGTTAAAGCAAAAACAGTAAAGAAAGATTAATCCCTCATCTCCACTATGTCATGCCCCAGTGCTTCAGGTTTTCAAAAAAGACTGAAACCAAAATGCTGTTTAACACTGGGTCAATATGATTTATGGTGTTTTAATGACATCACTACCAAATCAGTCACCTACTAGGTTTGTCTCACTAAATTAAGAGTTAAGATAGTGAAGCTAGTGGCAAAAACACATGATATTGAATGAATACTAAGCATGATTAAGTATTAATTAGCAGAACATAAAGGGTTTGATTTTAGGACCAAATCTTTTTACTTATCTTTAGAAGCAAATCTCTTTGATGGTCCCTTAATTTTTGCTTTGTTATTTACTAAGAACATGTCACTGTCATATTTTCTGAAAAATCTCTTTGCCCAGGATTCTTCTCCTGGGAAGCTGAGAAGTCTCAGAGAAAAATTAAAGCAATAACTATTTGATTTGCTTCTCCTGTGTTTTGCTGCTTTGGAATGTGGTTGGACATTGTTTATCCAACAGGTGAATTGCTTTTGACTTAATGACCAATCACAGTCAGGCTGTGTCGGGACTCTGGAAGGAGTCATGAGTTTTCAGTATTATCTTTTAGCCTTCTGTCTGTATCCTTTCTCTATTCATTAGTATAGGTTTAGCATAGCAGTCTTTAATATAATACAGATCATAAAATAATAAATTAGCCTTCTAAGAATATGGAGTCAGATTCATAATTTCCTTCCTTCGACAGGGGACCCAGAAAATACACAAACACAGACTTTACAAATCATTAGCTCCTTTGCCGTGCTCAAGTTGCATTTGGCTGTGTCCAGCTTGCTCTTCTCTAACTTTGGGAAGAGGTCTGCATTCAGCACCCAATTTAGTGTAAGGGAAGAGGTACATTCAGAGAAACCAGGGAATGTAACCTGTTCGTTTCCACAGCACCCAGATGATAGATTCTGCCCTCAGAGTGGCTGACAATGAACTTGTCCCTTGCTTTGTACAATGTCCTGGACAAAATAATACAATATAGCTTCCCATTGTTGTTCAGGCTCCTACTTCTGACACCCCTGGATTGTAAGAGGCAGGTAAGTGACAATGTGTTACACATATACCCACAATGGCATGTCTGAAGAATTAAATTATTAAAGGCACCACTGCCAGAAGCTGAAAAATGAAGGCTTGAATTAATTACCTTCAATAGGTATTTATTGAATTGAATTAAATACCTTTCTTCTCCCAAACCCCCTGCATTGCACAGCAACCAGAGGAAAACAAATCAACTCAATGGACCTGTAAGACAAATGGGGAATAGACAATTTTATTTAAAGGTTTCAGGGAAGTATGTGTTCTTTTGCTGCTGTTCTTGTTTGCTGTTGTTTGTGGTTTTTATAATATGTCAAAGGTTTAGAAAATACTAAGGTACGAGATGACTTCACAATGAAAAATGATCTATTCAGAAAATGTCAAAAGTAGAAAGTTTGGCTGCCTTCAAACTCTTTCCTTAGGTTGGCAGAGGGAGACAGTGTGTGATAGGGAGAGACAGAGAGGTTTAGAGAACTTTATTTGCTTTGAGCAAAATTTTTTTGAAGATTATAGATATCTGTTGTTCTTGCTTTTAATAGATATATATTTGGGTAAACCCACATTTTTTTACAGAATATCATAATATAGGAAATTGCAATTAACCATGGAAGCAGCCCCATCACTCCTCTGCTCTGACACTGGTATTAAGGACTGACAGAGTCAAATCCAGGAGTTTTACTGCATCATCAAGGGATTTTCCTCTTCTTGTGGTTGCTGTGAGCCCAACCTCCAAGCAGACAAGATGTAGGAAAGGATATGCAACATGCACTCAATCTTTTGCATAAAAAAAAGCCCTCAAGCTTTTTGCAATGCAGCATTTTATAACAAATTGCTGAAATTTCCCACTCCTGGAGCACAGATGCCAAGAACTCTGTGCAACTGCAACAGCTACAGCTCTGAGCACAAATCCCAACCACGTGTGCAAATTCATTTGGCTCACAAAAAATATTTGTACAGTTTATGGACACACAAATTTCCCAGGGCTTTTTAGTAACACTAAATATCTTGCTATTGTTCGCTCGTGGCCTTGGGTAAGAATTACTAAATGGGTGCTTGGCTTAACTGTAGTGGAAAGCGGATATGAAAATAACAGGTAACAGCAATATAAAGCAAATGATTCAAAGCATCTCCATTAAAACATCACCATAAGCATCAGAGGAATGGTTATGAAACAAGAGCACAGCACTTTCCTCCTTAGCTGCTCCTTTGTGAGAAAGGAAATGGATCAGGTAAAAGACAGAAAATCTATATCCATTTTTTCAAAATGGCCTATTACATCAGAGTAACACCTCAATATCATATTAAGAATTTTATAGCTTAGCCTATTGGATTCACATGAATTTGATATCTGGTTTTACTTGCTGAACACAACTCTTTGTGGGCACAAAGGGCTGCTGTGGGCCTGATGAGGGTGTCCTGTATGAAAGCAGCCTGCTCCCCTCCACTTTCAGGCCCTTCCATGGTGCTTCCAGCACACAGTGATCTTTGGAATTCACCTCACATGCAGATGATTTTTGTTGGTTTTTCTCTAGTTTGTTCAGGTATTGCAGAGAGTGACAAAAGCAGGGCTGCTGTCCTGTTCTTCTAAGTTCTTCTAAGCCTCCTGATGTTTACATTCTTGCAATGAAGTTTCTCGCTCATTTTTTTGTAAGTAATTATTGGTTTACATTCTTTTCTGGAGGAGGAGAAACTTGATAGACTGTTGGTTTGTCCAGTGTTATTGGAGAGCTGGCACTTTCATCTTCCAATCCACTGTCACTTTTGCAAGTCTATAAATGTTAGAGTCAGAAAATAAACGTCCCTTCTTTTTTACCTTGGAAGTTCCAGCATGTGTGTCGTTTTATTTCGTGTCCTATAGCAACACGGGGCATCAGTTGTGGTTCCTTGGATCTCTGCTGTGAAGGAGGCTGGAGAAGCATGAGGTGTCCAACATGCAGCCAACAGCACTAGAGAAGGATGAGAGGATTGTTCATTGGCTCCACTGGAATGGGACATAATGTCCATGCTGGGATGGGCTGGCTGGAGTTGTGGTCTGAGCTGGATATCAAAAGTGTTAATTCAATTTCTGCTTGGTGCTGTGAGGGTCCCTGGGCAGTGAATCACCCCTGTGGCTCTCCAACAGCCACACCAGCTGGGCTGGGTCAAGTAACATTTACCTAATGTTTCATCAGTGTGGGAAACCAAGTTCTAGATCTTGTGTTTATACTCTGGCTTTTCCAGACTTGCCTGCTGGGACGAGCCTTTAGCCTTTCGAAGGGGTGGATAAGCATGGATAAAAGGAAGAGCCTCACTGAACTGAGGGCTGTCACTCCCCAGGGATGGGCCATCCAGGCACCTGGGTCAGCCTGAGACTCAGTCCCCTCCCAGTTGTGCCTTTCTCCTTTCTGTGCAATCACAAGGGGGTTCTCCCTGGCCTGGCGCAGGCACCTCTGCATCAGTAACACCCCCAGGTCCATTGTCAGGGGCTGCAACCAGTCAGGGTTCATGCTGCAAGTGGGTCTATAGCTCTGTTATCCTCCACTTGATCTGTTTTCTGTCTCACCAGGGTGCAGGCCATTCACTTCTGGCTTCTTCCATGTCCAGAGACACCTTTCTCACAAAACAGCCACAAAAGCATCAAACAGGCACAAAATCTAGTCTAATCCCCCTCCAACCACATTGATCCCATCTTCGTGGTGCCTGTTAGTGCTACCTGCTATTTGTATCCCTTTGGGTCTTTGGAGTGCTGCCTCTCTATTTCAGGAGTCACCTCATTTACCCCAGATACCTCCCTAAATGTCCTTGCATCTGGAGGCCATCCACTCTCACCTTCTGTCCATGTAACCATATCACAACAACCTCCAGAGCTGCAGTCCCTTGGCCTAGGATATTATTTCTGATTTACTTGCCATCACTCAGGGCCTCCCCAGCACGGTGTGTGTGTGCCAATGATATACTTTATCCACTGAAACTGCCTGGTCCTGAGCTTTCCTCAGGAGAGCCTGGCTCTCTGTCATATTCACAGTTGGATGAGCAACAATTTTCCAGAGGTGAACATAGCAAACTGAAGCCACTAGTTCCAGGCAGATACATATGTTGACTTTTCCACCCAAATCTAAAATCTGAAGTACATATATTTTATTTTTCCAAGGCAGCTATGCTCCAGTGCTGCCTCCAAAATTCAGTGTGATGGGGATCTTTCACACAGCCCTGTTCCTCAGACTTGCCTGCCAGTTTTATATTAGAAGGTGATGCCTTAGTACTGCTGGGTTTGCTGCTTGCTTTCCTAGTCTGACACTGTTCTGTACTGCATTAACTACTGCCCTTGGGATGGCAGGAAGAAATGCATAGCAGGAAGAGTTGGGGCAGAAATTATTAAATTATGTCTGGCTTACATTCACTTAAATGTGACTCAACCTTTGTCTCCATGCCCAGTCAAGAGAATCTGTATTATGAATTATCTCACCCTAAAGCTGATGGCAAAGTAATCACATACATCATCCTCTAAATTGCTCCTTTCTGTTAATTGACTGAAAAAGGAAACAAAGATAAAATGGTTCCTCTCTCTGGGAGGCAGAGCTCAAGTGCTCAGACTGATCCCACTCTACCTGTATAATTTAAACAATGTTCATGGCTTTCTTCATACTCAGACATGACCTATCTGTGGGTGGAATCAATTATCCTTAAGAGATACCCACTGGGAGCATAACCAGCCACTGGAAGCTGGACAAAGATGACACCCAACCCTCCAACAATTCTTCCCCTTCTCTGTGTAAGTGGAGGAATGTAAAATACTGGTGAAGATACAGGTCTGTATAAGAGTGTGACATGGGGATAAATTAATATTATCTTCAGGAGATTGCCCCCAGCAGCTGCTGTGATCTGCATGGGAGGCACTCACAATGCACAGGTTCCCGTGTTCAGTGAACAGCCTTTCCAGCACACATTTATATTCAAGACTGATCCCTGCTAGGTGTCCCAGGGGCATATCAGCATCAGTGTTCAGAAGGAATATGTTTTCTTACATATTAGAAATGTTTGATCAAGTGTTAGGTCAGTCTCTTCACATGCCTGTCACCATGTCCCTTCAAGTCCTTTAATCACAGTGGGGTTGGGGTTTTTCCCTGTTATCTCCAAAGAATAAATTTGCTTCTTTTTTAGCCTTGGGCCTATTTGGTGGAAATCAAAATAGACTGAAACACAAGTGGTATGTGAGAACCATCATTTATTTCTCGAATATTTTCACTATCTCTACGCACTTAAGGGCTTAAGCTCACCATGACTTGTGCTGTCAGCCAGTTCCATCCACATGACACCCAGAACTGCTTTTCTGATGCTTAAATATAGTCAGAAATCACTGCCATACCACATCTCCCAAGCTGTTTTTTCTTTGCCTACAAGCAGCATCTTACTCTAGGATGAAAAGCTGGAGGATTTCTTCAGAAGCTCTGATTTCTCTTCTGCCTTAAAATAACTAGACTCATAAATAAAGCAGAACTGTGCCCTCAGAATCAGATAGTGCTGCTCAGTGTGTGATCACAGGAAACAGATGAAGGACCCTGTGGCCTTGGTGGCTCTCTCTGTTGTGTAGTTGAAGTGTTTATGTACAAATAAGTATAAGGAGTTCTCCAAGTTCTCCTGTCAGTGATTTTTCTTCCAAGTGTAAGTCATTCATGTGACCCATCATGTCTCTTATGTATGACAAGGTGAAGCATGTCTTGATCAATGGTGTGATTCTTCTCAAGCTAAAGAGGACATCTAAGATGGGTCAGATGAGCCACTCCCTAAATAGAAATATTTCTTTCCCTTTAACTAGAAGGGAAAGATACCTAAAGTTGGATGAAATCAATCTTGGCAAAGAGGTAGACCCCAACATAGAAAAAGTAGAGTTTGGAGTCACACAGAAGTTCAGGCACTGAATATGGAATAAAATGCAGGTTCTGCTTTGTCTGTTGTGATATTTCTGTCCTGTTGAACCTGTTCTCCCCAGAGCTCCTGAAAAAATCCAGGTATTCAGTCTGATATTTGTGTTGAAAGGCCAGTGCAGAATAGATGCTGAAACTGCCCTTATGCATCATAAAGAAGCAATAAAGGGAGCAAACTTGTGTTTTCACATTTCAGCTTTGTAATTCACCATAAAAGGGAAAAGCTCCCAATAGTGTCTGTGGCATCCAGAGTTCATAAGAGCGCTTGCTGTAAGACCTGCTGGAGCAGTGTCATCTTCTTTAACAATCTATAGCAACCTAAAAAAAACCACAAAAACTATAAAATTATAAAGCCCTAGGAGAAACAATCAAATCCTAATGAAATTACAAGAGCCTACAAATAAGACTGCCATAAAATGTTGTCCCTACCTGCTCTTAGCAAGAGTTGCATTGCAGTGGCCAAACTTCTCAATGATTTCTTTCCAAATAATCTTGGCAGGTGGGATATGTGCTTTACTGATCTACAGCCAATTAAATATTTGTCATATGACAGCCCAGGGAAATGCAGTGGGAATTCCAATCTGTGTTTTAGTTGTGTTTCAGGGATCTCTGCCCTCCTTTATGCTCCACTGAGAGGCCGAGGCTACAGAGAAGGCTGTTGGTGCTGAGAGATGGACAGCAGGTTAAATAATTCGGAATGCAGAAGATACTGGACAAACACATTCAGAAATTGTAATTGTCATTAGGTATCTTCATGGGTTTCTGTTCATTTGACTTCTTGCCAGCAGTGTGACACCATTGCCAAACTGTATCCAGAACCACCAGGAGTGAAACTCAGTGATAGGAATTGTCTTTACTCAATCTCAGGAAGAGGTAAACATTTGTGATACCTCATTGTTAGTCTTGTGCTTGGAGTGTGGAGTTTTTTCCTTTTTTTTTCTAAAAAAAAGTAATAATTTTCAGGAGAAGAAGGATGTGTGCCCTCAGTTATCATCTTTCACCAGCATACTTTCCTTTTGCTCTGAATTTTGCCAGCATGGCATCACCATGTCTTTAGTCCCTGATAAATTTTCATCTCATCTAAGGATATTCACAGTGCAAGAAAAAAAAGTCAGAAGCTGAGCAGGCATCAGTCTACTTTCACCTCAGCTGTATCTGGATCCAGTTTTGTAGCAGGGTTTAATAGCACAGAGTAAAAGCCACCATCTGTGATGGTAACTCCCTGCATTCATGGTTTAAAAACCTGGTTTTCTCTCCTGTGAAAACTACACCAGCCCTGTTCAGTAATCCTCCAAAAACACCTGAAAATTCATTACAGACATAAATGCATACACAATAGAGAATACACTGCATACAAAATAGGGAAAAGACTTCTTAGAATAGCACATTATCTCAGGGCAGAATGAGGTATATTTGATGGCAGTTAGTTCTTCACTCTAAAGCTTCTTCCCAATACTAGCAACCCCAGCCAAAAAAATAAAAACATACATACATACATGCATATATACATACATATATACATACATACATATATACATACATACATACATATATATATATATATATATGTATATGTATATGTATATGTATATAGCGGAGTACGTATCTGTATCTGGGTTATGTTGGCATATGCTGAAGACCTCCCAGAGCTGTACCTATGAAGTGTAAAATAACAGCATGGTGCAGCATTCGGTTGTGTGTTCAGAGCCTGCTCTGTCAGGTTTGTTTTTCAGAGCTGTGTGGTGCCATATGGTACAAACACACCCCCAAAGACTGGGCTTGGCTTGCAGTTGGAGGGGATTTTCCTTCTGTGCCTGTGATTAGATCCCCTCCTCTCCTGCCTCGCAGCCACCTGCAGGTCCAGTTTGCCAATCTGGTGGTGAATTAGTGAACTAAGGATCAGCGTTCCCACTCCCAGCAAAGACCAAGCACTGGCTGTTGATGAACTGAAATGTGTTCAAGGGGAAATTATAGTCCAAATTTTGAGGGTAGCTTCCATTCATTCTTCAATTTGTTCTCCACCCTGTTGTTCTCCACCCTGGCTGGCTGTGAATGGATAATTTCAGGAGCAGGGATTTCAGCTTTGTGTGCTGGAAAATTCCCTGAGTGGATCCTCTAAAGTGGTTATTGCATGACCTAAGTGAAATAGTAATTATCTTTTTAATACATTCAGGAATTTCATTTATCTGCAATAGTTCATTGGAGCAGATGGTGAGATGAAAAGCAGCTCTTGCCTTCACACTGAGCAATGCTCTAGGTCTGATTCAGACCTGCACAGTGGAAGCCCCACTTTTAACAGAGACTAAAAAGAACTGAGATTCAATATCCCTACCACTGCCACAAAAGTCCAGTGTAGTAGAGCTAAACTCCAATAGACAACTTTGGGAAAAATGAGGGAGCTTGTTAAAAAGTTAAATCAACCAGCTGAGGGAATTAAAACCTTTTAGGCAGTATGAAGACCACTGAAGGATGTGAAACTGGAAGCACGGTGAATATCACCCATTAAGGAAATCTTGAGGAAGGATAACAGGAAAGCAGCATGATGACACAGCAAAGAAAAAGAGGTTATTAGAACTAAGAAGGCATCATTCCACAGACTGAAACTGTACCCAAAACAAATAATAGTAATAAAAATACTAGTGAAGTATCATAAATTTTTTATAGACAATGGAGGTGCATTGGGATGGGAAACCTTAAAATTGGGAAAATCACAAACTGTCGAACCAAAACCACTACATAAACACAAAAGAAAATCAGACTCACAGAAAAAAAAAAAAAAAAACAACAACTATTTGAGAAGCAAATTACTAAAAGATTAAAACAAATAGTAATTTCTTCTTCCAATACACCAGGATCAAAATGCCAGCCTGGGGAGCCTGTAGGGCCAACTGATAATCCCAGTGGACAAGGATCACTCAGGAAAGACAAGACCATTGCCAGGCAGTTAATAAATTGTTTGTACAGGTGTTAGCTGTAGAAGAAACTCAGAAGAGTCTTGTATAGCCTGTAAGTCTGGCTGTGACTGAATAATCACAGGAGAGGTGCTGGCACAAACAGTAAAAGTCAATGCCAGCCACTGACCAGGGCATCCACTCCTAACAGAGCCCAGTGATGAAATAGCCAAAATACCAATGGCAACATTTAACCTTTGCCTTAAAGCTCTCTTGGGATCAGAAGATGTAGCAGGTGGAAAATGAAAGGACCACAGGGGGCCCTGGGATAGCAAAAACCTGAAAGCCTGGTAGTTTCACCAGTCAAGTTAGTAAAAGGTACAAGAAAAACAAATCAATCTTAGATTGTGTGATTTGTTTCAGATTTTATTCCCATCATAGTTGAGTTGTCAGTGGCTGTAGGTGGCTGCTGTTCATGAGGCAGGGAAGAGCTGGAAAACACAACACAACACAACTGGCTGAGCTCCTAAACCCAGCTCCAAACGCAGCTTTTCCAGAGCCATTTCCTCCACTCCAGGGACTTGCAGGAGCTGAGGCTTGATAAGCAGCAGTAGGATGCACTGCTAGGATTAATAGATTTTTTATCCCAATTGGAATGGTCACTCTTATGCTGTTAATGCTCCTGTGACATCTTGCACTGGCTGCTGCAAAGGTCCAAGCTGTCACGTTGGTGCTTCTTTCATGAGAGCAAAATTGCTGTTCAAATTAATACTGGATATAAGTATTTCTGCTGGTAGCACATCAAAGAATGAATCTGAAAAAAGATTGTCAAAAAAGCTCAAGGGAAGCCAAAGTTTTAGGAAGCACTTAATGCTGGTCTGATTCTACTTCTTTTAAAACCAGTCAAGTTTCACTGCAGCTTTTTAGTTCTCAGCTGGGTATTAGAGAGTTTATTTGTGCTAAGACCTTCAGTAGGGCTCTAGGGCACAACTTCTTGATCACAGAAATACAAACAAATGACCTCTCCACTCACCCCTGTTATGCAGCCCAGCTCTGAAGTAGTTTACTGTTTGGGGGTGTTTGAAATCCAGGCCTGGCCAGATTGTTTCTGGAGATATTGACTTATCAAATCACAGGACATGGGGTCACCATCTGAAAGCACAAACACAAAGGGGTTTTGTCTGGTTGCCGAAAAGACCAAATAGCTCCTTGTGGCTGTCCTGCTCAGAGCTGTGCCTCCTCCAGCCTGCTGCCTGCGTCTCACCCCAGCAGTGCCAATCTTTCACAGCACAAAGCACAGAGCTCCAGCGAGGAGGCATTAATACCAGCCATGGACTGGCCAAGTGAGGAATAAAGACTCTTGTGCAGGGTTACAAACTTGCCTACAAAGCAGCAAACACTGCTCTCTGGAAATAAAAGCAATCCTTACAGTCCTGTTTGTTCCCATCTCTTAGAAGCCAATGTGCTGGCTTGTGAAAATGTATTACCCAATGCTGAGAGGCAGAATCTTCTACAGCACAGGTCTCTGCAACTTTACTTTTCCTCTTAAAATTCATCTTTGCCTCAGATCACCATTTCCAACCAAAATGTGCAACAAAAAATAATCAAAACCAGAATCCCCTCCTTGCTTTGACTTTCCTCATGCAGGCACAGAAGCATCTGGAGCTTCTGACAATGACACCACAGCTCTTGATATAATAAATTGATGCCACCAGAAACAGAAAGTCCAGGCTTGCACACCAGATACACCAAAACAGATTACTACTTCAGAGATTTTCTGCTTATTTCACACAGAAAGGCTCCTTTAATTCTCTCTCAGAGTCTCTCAGCCACATGGGTTTTGCAGCCCGTTAGTGAATTATAATGGAACAGTCAAAAACTGCTATTGCCAGTGAATTTTGCATGGAAATGCTGACATATCCTGACCATGGGCAGCAACAGCACTGCAGAGACTGGTGGACAGACAGATCTCCCTGATCTGAATGCAGCAGAAGGACATGGCTTGCTCACTTGCAATTCAGGACTGAAACACCCCATCCTCCTGTGGAGCATGGGGGCTGCACAGCACACCAGCCCTCTGTCATCATTGGGATGCAAGGTGCATCTGCCTTGGAGAAAAATCCTTGGAAAAAGCGCTTTTCACATCGTTTCTGCAGCTTCGCCCAGAATGAAAAATCACTTCCTTGGGTTTTTCTGTGAAAGAAAAATGGGGTTTTTCGTGTGGATCAGCAAGTAGAAGAGTTGCCTTTTCTTCCTGCTTACTGATAGAATTGGCTTTATCTCTTTCTTAAAGCCATCTCTCCCTGGCCAGTCTCCATCTAGGCAGAGCTCTAACAAACACTGACACGTGTCTAAGGTGTAAAAAGGAGAAACCAAATTCTGATCCCACTTTTGCCATAGTAAATCTAACCCAAATCTCCTGATTTCAGAAGTGTAACTGCCCTTGTCATGCAGCTGCCATCTGCTGATACAAGAAATGGATATGCAGGAGATAGAAGGGAAGATCTGCAATTGAGAGTTTCTGCTGATTCCTAAAATAAGTGATCCATTGGGATGCAGCATCCTAAAGTGAAATGAAAAATGTCTGTCTTCCATTAAATGCTTCTGATAAGAAAATTTACTCCAATTTTGTTCTAAACCACTGTGACTTTCTGATTTTAACAGAAGAGTTTGTTTCAGCTGAGGATTTGCTATTAGGACCACATAACTGTACCATAAATTCAAAGACTCAGACTCTCATATGGATGGATATTAGGAATTATTCACAGTTTGATCATTTGGGAAAACTGTAATCTGGCTGGTGAGGAATGTACAGTTTGCAAAGTGGATTGGATTTCAAACAGCAACCAGTATTCAAGTACAATCAGGCACCACAATGGTGTTACAGGAACATCTGGATGTGGTGGCTGGGTTTTCTTTGCCTCTCTGCCAGTAGGTGTGGGCATGTCACACATTCCTTCTTTATAGCAGCATAATGTGGAAAATTATATTCTCTTCTTACAGCAAGATCAGATCTGGAGTTGAAAACTTAGAGTGTAATTTTTTAAAGCTTTTTAGTAATTTATGACAAAGCCACACAATAAATATGGTCTTTTCCTTCCTGGTGTATTTCCCTTCTCATGCATGCCAGCCCTTTGTGCAGCCACCCACTTTGAACCCAGACTCCTTAACAATTAACCAATATTTAAACCTGAATCCACTCAATTATTCATTTAAACAACTGTCATGCATTAGTGTCAATAAAAAGCTCCAGAAAAGATGGAGAGAAAAGAAAAGAAAAGAAAGAAAAGAAAAGAAAAGAAAAAAAGAAAAAGAAAAGAAAAGAAAAGAAAAGAAAGAAAAAGAAAAGAAAAGAAAAAAAGAAAAGAAAAGAAAAAGAAAAGAAAAGAAAAGAAAAAAAGAAAAAGAAAAGAAAGAGAAAAGAAAAGAAAAGAAAAGAAAGAGCTGTTTGAAATGCTCATAATCAATGAAGAAGAAAATTAACATTAGGAAAAAAGCTCATCAATAAAGATCATCTTACAGATCAAAAGTAGAAGTCACAGACATGAATGTACATTTACTATTGTATAACTCTATAGTCTGCAAACAATGCTCTGAGCCCAGCTGCAGAAATCCTACAGTCCAGCTAAAGGTTAATGGATTTGTACAGGGGCATCTTGACCCAAAAACTCCTATTACTGGTGATGATGAAGATGAAGGTGTCTCCAACCTGACTTCCAGTTTTGAGTTTGACTTTGCATTTGATATTTGGCAGAAATTATAAAATTAATCTTTTATTTGCAGGACAAATAAATTGACTGAGAGGTCTGTGAACACCAACCCATGGATTTCTATTTTGCAGGACACTTTCTCCAGTTATCCAGGGCACTGATAATGTGAATATTGCCCACAACACAGCAAGCAGTGAAGGGTTAGCCCTCCCCAGTAAAGCACAGTCATACCAAAACAAAACAAAACTCACACAAACAGATTATACATACACATATTTCAAGTGAACCATCTCTAAAAGGCTCTGTGCAGTGGCACTGATGGAGAAAACTCCTTGGGACACCTGCTGCCCAAACAGCATCACAGCTGATGGGTACTGCAGGGCCTCTCACATGCAGAATTTGCTTTGCCCAAGCCTGGGTCCGAGTGAAGCCAGGAGGGTTGGCTCCATGTTCTATGGAAGTTCTGCCTCTTTTTCTGGAGTGTTTCCATCTCCACCCTCCAGATCTGCCAAAGTCTGTCCTAGGAGCACCAGTGCAGTTTGTGTGTGAGAGCAAGGACAGATTCCTACATCTGACTCCTCATTGTCCTTTCCCACATCTGCAGCCCCATCTGGATCCGACCTTAGTGTGCAGCTGATGCCTCCCACACCATCCCTACAGCACCAGTGATGCACAAGGATCCAAGTTCAACTCCAAACTTTTTTGATGGCAGTGTTATCACTTATATAAGCCCCTGAAGTTTTGTATGGTGGAAATTAGTGATACAACATTTAAATCCACACTTTTCAGTAGACTGCATAAACTGATACCCGTCAGCCTGTCTCCATTCTCAAGCATCACTGTGCCAGGTATGGAGTGAAAATGAATTTGATATGTGTAAGTACTTGTTTAGCTTCAGGGTCCTGTTAAGGCTATCTCAGGGAATTGAGAAAATACTCTAGACTTGTAATATATTTTTCCCTGCCAGAAAAAATGTATTTACAGTGTTTAAATACAGGAGACATTGTTTTTGAGGGGCACCAAGATAGATTATTTCAATTATTTTGACTGGTTTATCACAGACAGAAAGAATGAATGCTCATTTGAAGTCAGAAGGAAGTATCTTTATTTTCCCCTTGCTGTTGTTCTGTTTTGTTTTGTGGTTTGGTTGGTTATGGGTTTTGAGTTTTGTTTTGGTTTTCTTTTTCATTTTCAATGTTTTTCTTGTATCAAGTAATCTTTTGTTTTTACTTAAAACATTTCTATTTTGTCTTTGCTGGAGTCTAGGAGCAGAAGCCATATTTAACTCTGAGAGCTCCCTCTTAAAAAGGATCAGGAATATACTGTTCTAGTCACCATTTGCTGGAAAAATGACATTTTGATGGGTGGGATCACATCTCCAACCGGAGTTGTGGAAACCAAAATCCAAATGTTACCTGACTGTGAAAAATTTGCTATTACTTTACTGTGTAACCCTTTAGCTCTGACCTTTGCCTCAATATATTTTTGCCAGGTGCTCCAGAGAATGTCTGAACTCACAAAATATGACACCAATCAGAGGATGTTTGTCAATACTCTTGAGCATTAGAGCAATAGTGAATTACGGAAAACTTCTTCTATTGCTTGAGACAGTGGAGTCTTTGCTCCCCTTGTGTGAATCTTCCTTCCTCTGCCTGATGGCATTGACATTGCTTTCCCCCTCTGCAGCCCAAGCCATAATCTCCCATTTATCAGCCAAGTGTCAGAGCTGCTCTATCAGTATCTCAGTCACTGCTGTGCAACATCAGCATTTATGCAGCATCACATATGCCAGCTGGTACCCAGCTCCCCACTAGGATTTAGTCTCAGACCCACAACGGCTGTTAAGTAAATAATTCCATCAAAATCACTGAATATTAGATGGCTAATTCCTATCTGGACAGTTGTATACCTTTGAGGACCAGGGTCTTGGCCACACCAATGCCATTTGGAGTAAAGTATATGTGCCTTGATTAATTTTTTAATGAGGCCGAAATTAAGGTTGCCTTATGATGGGAGTTAAATGTTATTTGTCCCTTTACAAATCACTAGTCCAAGAAAATGTGGTAAGAAGCGAATGTCTTCTAAAGGCTGTAAGTTCCCAAGGGCAGAATAATTAAATTTTCCAAAATACTTATCATAATTATGTTTTGTTCAGAGATTAGTTGAGCTCTCCTCTTGGGATCAATTATGAGTCATCCTAAACCCAGAAGCAAAAAAGTTTTTCTGTAAATCCTATTGAAATGAGTACCAGCTGTTCTACACAATAAAGTAGATTTTTTTTTCCCCCATACATTTTAACATGCTAGTGAAGTTATTAAAACGTTGCTCTTGGTCATTCTCCAGCATTTTGCACAAAGCACTTGAAGGTCACTGTGGCTGGCAATTAGAGAGTGGGATATGCAAAGGAGCCACGAGCCAGGTGCAGGAGTCTGTTCAACAAGAACATGTGGTTTGTGTGAGTGAAATTAATGTTGCTCTGCATTTTCTGTTGGAAAGAAGCAGCAGGTTAGGATGTTAGAACAGAACAGCAGAAAAAAATCAAAGGGTCCAATTCTGATTATCTCATCATTCCCGACCTTCAGCAACTCTTGTGGAAGCAGATTTCTCCTGCTCCTCCAAAAAAGGTGTCATTCTAATAACTTCAGCATGAGGAAGGTGGTTTGAGGTCCTGATTGTCCTGGTATATTTCTAGGGACAGCATAACTCTCTCTCAATTTACAATAACACCCCTAAAATCACATGTGAATGGAACCTAATTCTTTAGCTCTGTAATTCTGACCCCATGATGTTGTACAGGTGCAAAAACTGACAACAGCTTGAGTACTGGGCACAAACACCTTTTGTTCATGTTCAGAGGTGGAAGAAATTGTCAACATCTTATCCAAGCCTACTACTTGAGACCAGAGAGTTAAAATATTCACAAGGCAATGGTCTACAGACCCTTTCTGTGCCCCAAAACAGGACTGGCACAGGCCAGTGGATCCAAGCATATTTCACAACTGAACCCATGCTGTAAAAAGACACCCTAGGCTTTGCTTTTGTGTTTTTAAGTCTTTGACACTTTTGGAAAAACTTTGTGTTTATCTGTATGCATTTGATATATTCAGCATTTAAAATATAGTCCTGAAGATGATTAGAGAGGAAACAGAAAGAGCAAGTGGTTCTCCAGTGTCTTAAAATTATGAATTTGTATTTCTGGAATGGTAGATCCCTTTCAGTGGGGGTAAGGATTGATTCAGAAATGTCCCATACTGGACTCCTGGCTGGATGACCCCAAGGTGCTGCTGCTAACACCATAGAAAAGAGAAGCTTCACACCCTGTAACATTACACATGCATTGCCCATCTCTCATCTTTGACTGGTTTAGTGAACTTGATGATCAGTTGAAATTACAAAGGAAGGATATTTTCCATAGGGAATAGTCTGCCTGTGACAAGAAAAAGCAGATTCTATTGTCAGGAATTATCTTCTCTCATTATCAAAATAAAACCCCTAGTTTTTATTCATTGTGACAAATCTCCTTTCTGCATCAATTAAAGACCTTTTGAAAAAAGATTTCAGTGGGCAATTTCTTTCATGATGCTTTGCACTAGAAAAGGATTTATTTATCAGCTCTTACTGTGAGTATCATCAGCCAATCGGTACTGAAAGGTAAATCAATTGCATGAGCCAAACAGATCAATAAAAAATGGAGTCATTAATTTTGCTCAAGACACTTTACAGGATATCATTCGCCTAACAAGAAGGAAACACAATTACATCAATAACCTCTTAGGGTTAGAAAGGTCTGCTATAAGAAATAATTGGAAGTGATTATAAAGATCAGATTTCCACATTTACAAAGATTAAAGCATTGCAAAGTGTGATCTCTCCTTTGAAAAGCTATTTCTTCAACTGAAGGGTACTGTAAGCAGGAAGAAGAAAAAAAAATAGCATTTGCAAAATTCAAGCCAGACAGTTTAGGAAACAGTGTTTAGAATACATATTATGCATTAATCTTGCCAAATAAGAGAGAAGTGTCGCTTTGTCTTTATTGAAAGTAAGTCTGTTATCAAAGTGGTTTCTATCCCCATAGAGCACAGGTCACCATAGTACAGATACCTGTGTGCACATGGCCCTGCCCAGCCTGGGGAATCCTGATGTCAGAGGGTTTCCTCACAGGAAAAGCCTTCTGCTGACAAAATCAGCAGCAGAATCAAGGCCTGTGTGGAGATGGATGCTGTTATCACACCATGTGTCTGCTGCAGGCTTGTCTCTGAAGGACACAAATGACCCTCAGACTCCTCAGAACCACAGCTACAGCAGCTGATTGACAGGGTATCTGCATGAATTTATTCAGCCTAATTTTTCAAGCAGAGATTGCACGCCAAACTGGCAGCCCCATTCCCCAGAGCAGTACCTGGTTATTTGGCTTCACATGGATTGCACAAGCACATAAGCATTTGGTCAGTTCATAAGGCTGCCTGCACTGGGTCTGCAGGTGATCACCTGGCATGGCTGCACCCAGCCGGGTCCCACTGGATATGAAAATACAGCATAAGGTACTGATCAAGGGTGACTCTAACTGAAAGCACATTGCCATGAGCCCCAGAAGTCACGGAATAGAATCCTAAAGTAATCTGGGTTGGAAGAGACCTTCAAGATCATTTAGCTTCAACCTCCCTGTGTATGCAGGGACACCTTCCACTACACCAGGCTGCTCAGAGCCCCATCCAGCCTGGCCTTGGACACTTCCAGGCATGGGACATCCAAAAATTCTCAGGAAAACCTGTTCCGATGCCTCACAGTAAAGAATTTCTTCCTAATATCCAATCTAAACATGCTCTCTATCTGATTAAAGCCATTCCCCATTATTCTATCTTTACCTGTCCTTGCAAGAAGTCACTCTCCAGGTTTCTCATAGGCACTTTCAGGTACTCCCTCACTCATCTGGGACAAACCTGGAACAGAGCATCCCTCACCTCTTAACCCTTTTCTTGGCTAGCCCCATGCCCTCAGAAATTTTATTTAGGCTTCCTCTCTCCAAGCAAGGGCTAAAAAATTCTGGAAAGGTCTGAAAAAAAAAAGTGGAATTCAATAATGGTATCTGTACAACTGAAGGGATGGAAAGCTTGAAAGTGCGACTAAAAACCATTAAATACAGGACTAATGAGCAGGCTGCCTGGTGTCCATCAGAGGACTAATGCCAAATGCTGCTGAGTGCAGAACTCCTTTGGAAATTAAATACTAGAAAAATAATGGTCTATCCTGAAATTAGTCTAAAACACCTAAGATATCCTAGCTGAAAGGTTTTCCCAGAACCAACTTTTTCTTAGAGCACTAAGATATCTTAGACATCACCTCTGTACACGTGGAGGATATTTTTACTGAGGCCTTGCTCCTCATTTTGCTTATGCTGCTATTATATTCTATGATTTTGGTGGGATTGCTTCTGCTCACTCAGTTTGGGTATAAAGCAACAGGTATTTCTAAGTCTGGCACTTTGGCTGTGCTGGTAACCACAGTGGAACAGAAAAGAGATACAACCAGGATAATAAGAGAAATTAGGAGACTCTCATGTGCACTGGAGTGCTCCCACCAAGCTAAAAAGGACTGATGTGTCTGGTGTACATCAGTGACTTAGCTAAGAAATGGCTGCACAAACAAACAGGCAAACAGAAAACCTGTCAGGAGACTGTCAGGGCCAGTGAGCACAGCTGACAGTGACAAAGCCAAAGACAACATGCAGCAATAAAAAAGCCCATTAAAGAAGCACAAGAAGATAAGAAAGGAAATTAGCCAGGCACCAAAGAGCATCCCATTAGAGTGAAATTTGGTGTTAACAACTGCTACTTACAGTCATCATATGGCCTTAATGAACAATTTGTCTTTGCCAAAGCCTGACGTCCCTACTGCAAGCCACCATGTTTGATGTCCTTTTAATGATCCATGTGTTCCATTTGTAACAGCCCAATTAACAATCAGACTCCAATAGCTCTAATTATCATCTACTGTTAATATTGTTTCTGTACTGTGGGGAGTTGATTAAACCGCATTTTGCAAAACTGAGATTTTCTAACTCAAAGTCCTGCTCAGCCTGTTAAACTTCTGGAGGGTAATGAACTGGTAAGGACAAGAAAAATATAGCTTCAGAAGAAATGTCACTGAGCTGCTGCAGCAATTTCTCCTTTCAGGCCCAATTCTTAGCTGCAAAGAGTGTTTTATGTGCACAAGCCTTCTGACACAGGGGCTGCAAGAGCCCAGGGGCTGATGAACAGTCAGGAAGAGAGAAACACTCTCTGTTGATTTACTTGCTGAGAGAGGAGCACACACTACTGGTCACTGCTGCTGAGCATCACTTCTTCCATCCCAGAAGTCAACATGCTGCAAACAACCAAAATGTGGGGAAAGCTTCTGTCCCAGAAACACAGAGGGCCCAAGTGTGCACAGCTGTGAGTGGAGCAGATTAAGAAGATGGGTGCTGCTGGGGAACCCAGCTAATGTTTCTCCACAAACAAGGCATGGAAATGGCCAGGAATACAAAGAGGATTTCAGTACTCCCCACAGGCCAACACAGAGGTGATAGGGGAAAACTCTGATTTATTTGAAGGGCAAGTTAGAAAATCTGCCTATTTACATCCTGTCTGCTGAAACTGCATCATATGAGGCAAATACAACAAAGCAAAAGTGAATGGAAAAGAAAAACAAAAACAAACACTACACAACCTCACCACAAATTCCACCAGCTCTTGAACTCATTACGTATTTCCAGTCACTTTTTGGGTTCACTGATGCAAAGAACAAAATTATAACCAGATGATGATGTGGATTGACTTCCTATCCACTAACAATGCCCTGTGGGAGTCCTTAGAGGTCCACAATAAATATAAAATAAACAGCTTTAGAGCATCCTTCCTATCACCTCATTATCTCCTTTGAGTATAATCCAGTTTGGGAAGGCAGACTCTCAACTGTACCTTTCAATCTTTGTGTGTATGCTGAACATTGGGGTTTTCTTAGAAACTGTACATGCATATAGTGGGTTATAGAATATACAATAGCTAACTTAACTCCATTTTTACATTTTTAGCTTTTTATACCCTGGGTGGTGTAAAAATAAATTAGGACTTTTTTTAAGATTGGACTGTAGATGCTGAAAGAAAAGATCAGTCCAACACCAGTTTTCTTTTCATTCTCCTTGTTAATTTCTGTTCCTTGATTTTCTGCATAAATTGGCAATATCTTTCTATGCTGTGTAGCATTGGATAGCTAGCAATCTGAAAAACAACAAAACAACTTTCTATATCTTTCTACTTATAGAAAACAAATACCTGATCTTTTTTTTTAGCAGGTTATTTTTATTTTTACATTAAAAGACAGAAAAAAAGCATTTAGAAAATCTTTGAAATCCAACAAGATTGAGACTAAGCTAACTCAGAAAAATCTGTGTAAGAGAAAAAAAACACAAAATACAAAATATCTCACAACTTTCCCTGTTGATAGCATTTAAATATATTTTAGTGCAATGTATTAAAAGATTTATGATAACCTGATATTTTTATATATGTAATCACAGCTAGAAGATTTAAATCCTCAGAAATCCAGTGCAAATTACATGTGGGACTATTGACCAGTGAATATTAAAAAACACACAGAGGCAAGTGAAACAAGGCTGCCCAAAACAACCAAGGTCCTCCTTGATATACCTGATATATGTCCTTTGAAAAGCATCTGGAAATCATGTTAAGTTTTCCTATTATACCAATGGGCAAAATGAATTTTACTAAGACTAGCAGATTTTGATCTTAATGACAGAAATAATTTACCAGAAAATGCAGAGGAAAAAAGGAGGATGTAGAAAGGGACTGATTAACAGCTGCACTTAGACAAGATCAAATAATCTAATAAAATTAAGTATCTCTGCAAGACCAAAATAAGATCCAGAAAACTAGACTCTGTTTGAGTCAAGTAATAAAGATGTTGTAGCCCATAAAAGTTTATGTGGAAACATACTCCTCCAAAATGATAAAAACTAATTTAACCCAGAATAGTTATGAGGTTACCAAATTACCCTTTTTTTAAACTTTCTTTTAATGTCAGTAATATTTCATTGATCCCATGACAAATCTCAGTGCAGCGCTTGAGTTTCCACCCTGTGAAATTGGACACATAAATGAATTTTTTTTCTCTTCTGATATTTCTGAGAGCCTTTACTGCTATTCCCAGACTTTTACCTGCACTAGCATGTCAGAAGGTTGTTTCCTGCCCTAAAGATTTTATCATATTATTGATTGGCTTATTTTATATTTGGTGGATGGACAGGTAGAAAGTGCTTTTCTGAAGTGTCTTCAGAACCCCCATCTTTACGCATCTGTAATGTGAGCACTTATATCTGACCTATGTAATCAATGGAAAGAAATAGGCACTTCTGGGGGCTTCTCTTGACTCAGATGTCTGTTTTCAGGAGGTGACTCATACCTTTGCAGGGCCTTCTTGTCTCCACTGATATTAAGGCAGACTGAGGTCATTAGGTCAAACGTAAATTTGATCAGACAACCTGCCCACCCCTGCAAAGTGCATCAAAATGGGAATGTCAAAAAAAATTACTGTTGCCCTAAATTATATCTTCTTCCTTTTTCTCCTCATTTCCTGCCTGAACCAGTGCCCTAGGGATGTCATGTTGTTACAGGAGAAAGTTTAATTAATGAGTTGGTTCTCCACAGAAGAAACTTCCTGTTATTCTCAAAAGAGCAACGTTCATCCACAGGTTTGGCATTAGCCATGTCACAATCCAAGTTATTCTGGCTGTTTGTGGGGCAAGCAGAACATGCTAGAGAGAATCATGGAATCATTTAGGTTGGAAAAGACATCCACAAGTTCAGAGCACAGACACATTCTACAGCTCAGGGTGCCCAAAATGCACACAGTTTGTGTCACACAAACATGACCTGGACCTCCAGACAATGTTTTCCAGCTTCCTCCCACTGCTTT
Organism: Diglossa brunneiventris; assembly: GCA_019023105.1. Taxonomy (NCBI): domain Eukaryota; kingdom Metazoa; phylum Chordata; class Aves; order Passeriformes; family Thraupidae; genus Diglossa; species Diglossa brunneiventris. The sequence continues at coordinate 7,332,181 of CM032354.1, read as the reverse complement.
CTCTTCTTCTGTTTCTTTGGACCAAGTGGTGAAGAATCATGAGATAGGAGAGGGATGGCAAAGAGTGAATTTGTGAGATGGAGCCACATCCCCAAACATGTTTTCTGGCAGGCCTGTGCAAACATGGGGACCTGTGGCAGCAGCTCTCTGGCCACAAAGAGCAAGGCACAACTTTCCCAGGCATTGTCCTGGGGAAGGCTGTGAGAAGATCAGAGAAAAGAATGAGAAACAATTCTTATCTTCACTTGCTGCACCTGTTGTTGTGAACACGTGGAATGTGTTATGGAGATTTGTTTGCTAAAGGGTGGTTTCTTAATTAACAATAGTGATGGTGTTTGGATTGAAGGACCGATTGGGTCCACCTATATCATGACTGTCTGTAAGGGTGATGGGTTTCTTAATAAGTATAAGATAATAAAGTGATTGATCAGCCTTCTGAGAAGCATTGCTAATTATTACCCAGCTGGGGGCATGCAGTGGCAGGGACCCTCAAGGGGAAAGATTTCTGGGTTTGTGCCATGGCCACTCCCTTCCTCTGGCAGGAGAAAATAGAGACACAAGCCGCAGTGTGGCTTGACACATTCTACACCTGCCTTCCTGCTACCTAACACGTGATTCAGCCTCTGTTTTGAGTTTCTAGGTTAAGTGAATCAAAATATGATTTATAGACCAATAATACAACATGAAAAGTATTCTCACTTCCAACAGTATGCACAGTAATTGATGTTGATGCCTGTTGACTGGAAGATAAAGGGGGAGATAGGGAAATTCAGTAAGCTTGGCCCCAAATCCTTGGGTTATTTCTACTCTCTGCAGAGGGTTTTGGATGCAAGTGTCTGTGAGCCCTTCAGAGAGCTCAAAGTTGTCAGCACTGTGTTATTGCTAAAATATTTTTTTTATTTTGAAAGTTAGTGGCTGATTTATGATAGTTTTCCTTTGCTTATAGAGAGTATGATATCAGGTGATTTCTCTGTTGGCAGTGACAAACTGTGGAAGATTTGAGTGGTGTTAGTCTCTTCCTGAGTTTGATGTAAATCAGAATTTTCTCCCAGCAGTCTGCAGCCCACAGCCATATCCCATGTAATGCTCTTCCACATGTGGTATCCTGTCACCTTATATATGCACACATCTAATGTATGTTAATTTCCACCACAACAATAATTGTGGCTGAAATAGCTTGTCCACTGAGAATTTTCGCTGATTTATAGTCTACCCTTGTCTATACTATAGATTTAAAGTGATCCATCTACTGCTGAACAACTAGAGCTCCATTTGGATGGACTCCTTATGGAAATCAACCACAATTTGCAGGACAATATCCTTGCCTGCTTTCCAACAGAGGTAATTCCCACTGGTGGAAATTGTGGCTGTCACAATGATGATTTGTCATTGTGCAGTTGTACCAGTTAGTGAAAGTGGGGAGATGTGAGCTGAACTGTAGCACACACAGCCCCTTTTGGGGTCTAACTTAGTTGCTGGTGAATTAATTGCCATTAAAATATATGCAAATGAGCTGGGGTTGTCAAGAAAGAAATATATTACAGAATCCCCTATTCTGCTGGAAAATTTACTAGAACACCAGAGGGGAGGACTGAGAGTGGCTGTAAAACATAACAATACTTGTGGAGCTCAGAAAGTTGCTGAACTGATGACTCAGAGAAGATAAGGGCTGCACATTGCGGGACAGCTCTGTGTCCAGCTTGTGTTGGTCTCCTAAAAGTTTCCAGCTTATCAGCACCTACTGAATATCAGCCACAGAATGAACTCTGAACAACCTTTTGGTTTGACCAGTGTGTCCTGTACGCAGAAGTAAAAAGGAAAATTAACAGATCCAGGTCAAGTACTTGAAGATCACTGAGAGCCCTTTCCTGGCCCTAAAGCCCCAATCTTGTCCTTATCAGGCATTTTCCTCTGGTAAAGATTTCAAATAATTAAAAATTCAGACTTTAGGGCATATTTCATATGCTTCAAGATTAAAAATATGGGAATATTTTCCATACTATTTGCACAGTCTCAGAGGGCTGATTCCTTACTGATGGATTTGGGTTCATGCTCCCTTCAGAGAACCAGCCTTTAGTGACAATGACCAAAATATCTGTGAAAAATACTCAGATTAAAAAAAAAAAACTCCAAAATATATTCATTGCAGTCACAGAGTAAGAAAAAGTAGGAAATGAACTTCAAACAAAACAGATATACACTGTTGATAAAAAATCCTGATTATAAAAAACCTATTCTAAGAGAATGTGTTCATCAGATCTAGGATAGCTGAGTTTTTCGCAGCAGTAGAAGGAAAACCACCTGCTATGAAATTGCATAACAGTTTCCCTTCTTTGGGAAGGTTACTCATGAGAGCTATCTTTTTTTTCCTTTCACCCAAAAATCTACTTTTTCTTCCTATCAGCTTTACCTAAGTTGCCCTTTAAAACCACTTGATTAAATTTAGACTGCATTCCTTCACACATTTTGGTATCATCTTCAGGTAGGTATTCTGTTATGTCTAGGTGTTTATATGGAAAGCAGATGTATATACAGAGGCAGATCTAGAAATAAATACATAGATTTTAGAGATTACCTCTTCACACTTCTTATATCCTGCTTAATTCTAGCTGGTATGCAAGCTCACACATTTAGATCATGAATCAGAGCAGATTAAACTCAATGGAAAGCTCACACTGACTTCAACAGATATTAGATCATGCTACAGAAAGGGTAATAGACCTTTCAGTAGAGAAAATGAAAGTGTAATAATACCCTGGCTTAGTGTATAATCATGTCTTCATCTAAGAGCAAGCCTCAGTGTCTGCAATAATCCACTGATTTCTTACAGCTGAAAGGTTTACTCTTTTGGCTCACATCTTACTCTTTTTGTACCCAAGGTCAAGGGTTCACTTCCTACCAATAGCCAGGATGTAGGAAGGGAGGCATGTGGTTTTTGCTGAGTCCCCAGGACGAAGGAGGAATTGAGAATCTGACTCCATTCTTCGAAGGCTAATTTATTATTTTATGATGCTATATCGTATTAAAGAATACTATACTAAACTATACTAAAGAATAGAGAAAGGATGCAGACAGAGGGCTTAACAAGATACTGATGAAAAACTTGTGACTGCTTCCAGAGTCCCGACACAGCCTGACCATGATTGGTCATTGAGTCAAAACAAATCACATGGAACCAATCAAACAACCACCTGTTGGATAAACAATCTCCAGACCACATTCCAAAGCAGCAAAACAGGGAGAAGCAATCAGATAATTATTGTTTTCATTCTTCTCTGAGGCTTCTCATCTTCCCAGGAGAAGAAATCCTGGCAAAGGGATTTTTCAGAAACTATGACCGTGGCAGAGGCAGCTGTATCTGTGCATGGAGACAGCCATGAAGCTATGTGAACTCTGGCTTTTACATGGATTTGTCAAAAAGGAATAATATCTAATAGAAAAATTTAGTTTCTGAATTCTTGGATCATGAATTCTTCCTCTAAACCTCCACTTCAGAGACTATAAACCCAGGTTTTTATTGACAGCACATATAACTGGCACATAACTCTAAGTTTGCTGATAGACACAGCCTTTTGAGTATTGGCATTTGTGATATTAAAATATATGTAACTCTGATTATTGCAGAAGCTATATCTCTGCTACTAAACTGAAAGATGCCAGGCAATATCCCCAGACTCTGAAATGCTGTTCATCCTGGTACATTGACAGAGGGCTTCCAAGGGCAGATTTGACCAATATCTCCTGGAATCCCACAAGATTCCTGGGCAGATTTGTGTCGCCTTTTAGAAAGACGAGGCGACCTGGTTCCAGAGCACAGCACGGCAGTCCAACCTTTCAGGGCTGCTCGGGCCTAAGATAAACGCTGACACCACTATGGTGGACGATCTGAGGCCTTTATTATCTCTACTTCGGGGGTTTTATAGACAAGGGTCTCTCTACATCAGAAAAGGGGTTGTACTATGTTCTTCAAGGTTAGTACGGAATAAAAAGTTACTAGTGTTCCTATGTTAGCGGGGACTATTCACTAGGCTACATTCCGAGGGTGAATGTTATCTCTAGGGGAGAGGGGGAGTGAAATCCTTACAGCCTTCCGTGCCATTCCGAAATCTTCCGAGCGCCTGTCCCTGTATTCCACATCTCCCCCCCTCTCTTTTACTAATGATTGGGTTAGTTATACCTAGGCACTGAAATAAGGTAGAGGGTTAGGATTTGACAAGGGAAAAAGGGTCTTGGGAAATCCGAGCTTTTGCCAGGTGAGTTTCTCGTGACCGGCGGTGATCTCTGTTGAATTCACAGCATCTGTTGCCTTCCTATGAACAGGATGTTATTCCGTTCTAGGCGGGCACGGACGAATGAGATCAGCTTGTTCAGGAGGCACGGCCCGAAGGTTATGGTTAAAAGCAGTATTATCAATGGACCTGCTAGGGTAGAAATCAGAGTGGTTAGCCAAGGTGATTGGTTGAACCAGGATTCGAACCAACCCTGTTGGGCTTCCCTGTCTCTTTGTCTCTGAGCCAGTCTGTTTCGGAGTTCTGCCATGGAGTCTCTAACGACTCCTGTGTGGTCTGCGTAAAAACAACATTCCTCCTTTAAAGCGGCACACAGGCTCCTTGCTGTATGAGCAGGAGGTCCAGGCCTCGCCTGTTTGCAGAACCACCTCTGAAAGTGAGGAGACTGACTTTTCCAGGAAGGAAATAGATTTCTCAATCCTCTGCAAGTCCTCGTCTATGGTCATTTGCAGCTGTGACAGTCCTTGGTTCTGAGTTGCTAAGGCTGAGACTCCTGTTGCTGTTCCGGCTGCTCCTAGACCGAGCAGCATTGCAATTGTTATACCTGTTAGTATTTCTCTTTTGTGGAGTCGGCTGGGCTCTTCGAAAAGGTGGTACACCTCTTCGTCTGAGTGGTACAGGACCCTAGGAACAATCAGAACTTGGACACAAAAGTCGTTAGAGCTACTGAATTTGGCAAGGGACACACAGGGACTCACTCCGGATCTCTGGCAAACCCACATCCCCGATGCGGATGGGACCACCCACTTATTTTTCTTCTTGTTGGGCTCGACTACTTCGGTACAGACGTCTCCCTTTCGCTTGGCTAGGGTTACGTTGCCAAAGCATCTGCCCCGTCCCGTGACCTGACTCAGGGTGATTCCCTTGCGGGGGGTGTCCCACCTGCACTGGTGAGGAGCATCGGCTGTGGAATAACTAAAGGGGGTATCTAAAGCAACTCCTTCGTAAAAGGGGGGTTTTACATCATAACAAAGCCAACAGGAGTCGGTTAGGTTAGGGTTGGATTCGTTTAAAGATAGGTAACTAGCTTCTAGCATGCGAAGGATTGGGTCTGAGTCTGACCCTGTCAAGCGGCCTATCTGGAAGGCTTCCACGTCACCGGTCGGGACGTCGGTGACCTTTGTGGGCAAGGCCTTGGGATGGGTCATGTTTCTCCCTTTCTGCGTGCTTTTAATCACTTTGTTGGGTCCAACCGCTCTGGGTGCTGACGGTTGAAGCCTGACAATTTGCACGTTTACCCACTGTTTCGACCCTTGAAGGACTACTGTCCATGTTTTGCCCACGGCCCAGCTGGGTGATTTGGCTGTAAGACTGTCATGTTGTAGTGAGTGATTTCGAATTTTGGGGATTTTATGGTGGTTTCGATAGAAATTTCCCTGAAGGAAAACAGGTGTTTTGCAACCTGCAGGTGCCCAGATGAACTGTAGGAATTTGTCGGCTCTTGAGGGTCCCACCCAGGCCCTGACGGCCTGGCGTCCGTAACTATTGTTTCGCAGCCCAGTGCCCACAATATCCCCACCCTGGGCGATTACAGTAACTTTTTCCTGGGTTTGAAGCTGGGCACCAGTAGGATAGGTACATGTGCGTGGCGTGTGGGGAATGAGGGTCTGTCTTTGGTTGTCCTGGAAACAGGTCGGTAACGTGGAGCACGAAGGATGGGGTGTTTGGAGTGGTGATCTCCCTGAGCATCTTACCGTCGGTAAGATGTCGCATGACCCATCTGAATGGCTGATGGGGGTAGTAGTCTGGGCTGGCTTGTCCTCTGGCGACAAGCCCCAACAGCAAAATCGCACAGAAACACTGTTGATGCTTGGGTCTCACCCGTGCGGGTTTCTCGGGTTTCTCAGGTGCTGTCTGGCGGCTCGGTGGTCTGTCACTTTCTTTTGGAACGGGAGTGTACTCATCCCAAGGACGACTCACGGGCATGTCCTGTAAACAGAAACTCACAATTCTCTTAACTTCTAGCATAGCAAGGACGTCTCTCTCTATCAAGGGAGAAGAATTTTGCAAAATGTAGGGATAAATTGCTATTGTTTGTTCTGGTCCCTTGTTCGTGTGAAGTGTCATAGCCACCAGCTGGGTGCTTTTCCATGCCCGGGTTTGTCCTCCCACCCCATTCACTGGAGGGACTTCTCTAAATTGCCAATGTCTGGGCCAATGCGATTGGGGAATAATTGTACAATCTGATCCAGTGTCTGCCCAAAACTGCAACCTTATGACGTGAGGGTCCTGGCTACCATAAAGGTGACATGTCCCCCACACTGTCAGGGGCTCCTTCCCTATTTTTATGACCAGGGCCACCCAGGGGTCCCGCTCTGGGGCGTCCCCCTGCTGGCCTTGTGGCACCTGTGCAGCTTGTGATGGTGGGGGGTGCGAAGACACTGTTGGAGGTGTTACACAGCTCTGCCATTGTATCGCTGGTGGGGATGTGATGTTTGACTGCCTGCTGTGGAAGCATAGGGTATGAGGGTTCCCTGCCCCACTGAGGGTTGACATAAATGGGCCGTCTCCCATTTGCAGCGGGAGGAGGCTGAGTATGGCCCGCACGCCCCCTCCCTCTCCCGTTTCCCCGTGGCCGGGATCTACAATCCCTAGCAAAGTGACCTCTCTTCCCACAGCTCCAGCAGACCCCTCCTGGGCGCTGCTGGGGCAAGGGTGCTGCCGGGGGAAACCGTGCTGGCTGTGGACAGCCTGCTGCAACATGCCCTGCCTGACCACACTTAAAGCAAGCCATTGCACTGGTCAGGGTATGAACGGCTGCTTGAATAGGTATCAACTGTTCTTCCCTCACGACATGTTTAATCATGTCAGCCAAGCTGGCTCCGGCTGGCAGGGACCGCAGTATTTCTTTGGTGACGGTATTACACTGTTGCCTTAAGCAGTCTGCAGCTACTGGCCCTTTGCCTCATTGGGTAATGTGGAGGATTCTACCGCGGCTGGAGGCGGTCGACAAATTTTGTAAAACTTTCACTTTCCCCCTGTTTTATGGTGGACCACGGTGTCGGTCTGGCTACTACTCTAGAGGCAACGCGCATGGCCTCCCTGGCCGCCCGGGATGTTGCCCTAACTTCCTCCGCCCGGAGCTGTGCAGCCTGCTGCTGCGGTGTAGCTACGTCATCATGCTTCCCCAATAGCCGGGATAGGCTGGACCCTTGGAGTGGCTGCCCCTCCCCATTGGCTCGAGCCGGCGCGGCGGTGCAGAGGTCTGTCCATTCCTGCTTAAAAACTATGCGTCCCGCTCCGTCAAAAATTATGCGGCTTATTTGTTTTATATCAAAGGGAAGAAGGTCATCATTACCAAAAAGGCCGTCCATGAGAGTGGAGACTACCCCTGAGTTGATCCCTTTTTCTGAAATAGCTTTAACAATCGTCTGAATTTCTTTGATATTTACTGGAGTGTATGTTCTTTGCTGATTCCCCTGAGCTCCCGTTACTCTCACTGGAAAAGCATGCACGCTCGCTGCAGGTTCCCAGTCAGCACAAGCTACTTTTATTTTGCCCCAGTCAGTAAGTTTGTATTGTAATTGGTTCTCGGTTTTGTTCAAAGATTTATTCGGTTTCATCCGAAACCGCACTGACTCTATTGTCTCCGTCTCCGAGTCGCCGCTGGACTCGTAGCGGTCTGAGGAGCTGTCGCTCCGTTCAGAGCCGGAAATAAACTGATGATAAACTTCCGGTCCTCCCTGCCGTTTTGTCCGGCTCCGGCCCCGCTCCTCCCTCGGAGGCGGTGCCGCTCCCGCCCCTGGGCTCGCCCTGCCTCCCGCAGGGCGGGATCTCCCCCGTTATGGTGGCGGCATGGGGCGCGGCTCCCAGGCGAGTATCCGCCCCCCGCCGCCTCCCTGCGCATGCGCGTCCGCGTCCGTTGTTGTCTCCGGGCTTCTCCCGCCGCGAGTCCGTGGGCTCCGCCCCCCTCCTTGCTCGCCCGCGCCATGTTGGGACGCACGCGGCGGCGGGGACGGCCCCGCCGCCACCTGCGTGCTCGCGGCAGCCGCTGCCCCGGCGCCACGAGCCTCCTCCGCCAGCCTCCCCCAAATGGACTGCGCGCGTTCCACCGTTTGTGTCGGGTCGGCGGCTGGCGGGGAAGGGACGGGCGGGGAAACCGCGGCTTTCTCGGGAGGTTCCGGGGGGGGGGTTTTCGGTCCCGGCGGGTCCCGCGGGAGGTTAGGGGGGTCCCCTGGGGGTTCCGGGGGATCTGGGCTCGGGCACGGGGAGGGATAGAGCGTGCCCGGCCCCCGCGCGTCCCCGTTTTCGATCGGGGCGCTTTCAGAGGGTGTCTGCGTTGTCATGGCTACCCCCAGCTGTGGCACTGCTAATAAATGTGAACGCGCAGCCTGCCAAGCCTCCTGCTGTTCTATTGCCTTGCGTAGGGCTTTTTCTACTTTTCCCCACGCTTTCAGGCTTTTCCCACTGCCTGTACACTTCGTATCTTCCGCCAAGACGGTGGTGCATTTTTCCCAAACCTCTGAATGTAATATCTCTACGGGCCTTTGAATGCCCCGAGCTCTAGAAGTCTTGTTATGGCAAGAGTAAAATTTCTGAGCTCACACTTAATTCCCCATTGCGCATGTATTAAACTTACGACCTTCGCTATCGCCTCCATGCGATCCGCGGGTCCCCGGGGCGTCCCCCTTCCGCTGCAGTCGGTCCAGCCGCCACAGCCGCTGTCTCCGTCCAGGTGAAATCCCGTCCCCCCGAGGTTTTTCTTCCTCCCGGGTTTCGGCACCACTTTGTCGCCTTTTAGAAAGACGAGGCGACCTGGTTCCAGAGCACAGCACGGCAGTCCAACCTTTCAGGGCTGCTCGGGCCTAAGATAAACGCTGACACCACTATGGTGGACGATCTGAGGCCTTTATTATCTCTACTTCGGGGGTTTTATAGACAAGGGTCTCTCTACATCAGAAAAGGGGTTGTACTATGTTCTTCAAGGTTAGTACGGAATAAAAAGTTACTAGTGTTCCTATGTTAGCGGGGACTATTCACTAGGCTACATTCCGAGGGTGAATGTTATCTCTAGGGGAGAGGGGGAGTGAAATCCTTACAGCCTTCCGTGCCATTCCGAAATCTTCCGAGCGCCTGTCCCTGTATTCCACAGATTTGACCATTCCCAGTAGATTACTTTGGAACATAAGAGAACATGGCAATATGCACATGGACTGGTTTGTGTCACATGGACATCCTGCCAGTGCCAAACAGTTGGAGGCAAAGGATCTGAATCTGTCTCCCAGCACATCTTCATGCAGTCCAGAGGAAAACTGGTTATTAAAGTCAGTTCCAAGCAACATTGCTGCATTTTGAAGAGTGGCCAGGTGCACTAGAGTGAAGAATATTGCAATTGCTGGTCTATATTCCCTGCATTATAAACATTAGTCTGAGGAGGTTCAGTGAAAGGATTAACTGCAATGATAATTTAAAAGAAAATTTAAAAACAGAACAGATAATAAAGATTTATATAAGAACATTTCCTCCAAATGGACGTGTTTTCAACTGACATGTATCTTTTATCTGTAGGATGTGAGAAGAAAAACCAATATGCTGCTGCTTCAGCTCTTGATAGCATCTTATCAGCACTGTACAACAATGAGTCATGTAGAGCTTTTCCAGCTCATACCTGGGTGAAAAATTATTGACTGCGAGGAGGAACTACTTGGAAAGAAGATAGCAAAGAAAAAGTATACATACCCTACATCTCTGAAAACACCCCCCCTTGTATTCTTTGTCACTGGAAGAGACAGAAATAGCAATACCAAAGGACATAAAATTAATCTCAGAACTCCAGTAAAAGCATATGGAGAAGGCTGACTCCAGCTAATCAACTTTGGCAGTCTTTTATCTGCTGCAATATACCATGAGTATTCTCCTGCAGGCTCCTTACAGGAAAGATAAATGGGTCTTTGAGGCAAGAAATTCTCTCTAATGAGAGATTCTGGCTGGTACAAGTTGCCAGGATCAGTAGGAACATATTCCCAGCCCATCATCACCTCCACCTTGCCTTTTACTCTGTCTCTTATAACATTTTCCATTCCTTTCACAGATTCCTACACTCTCATTTTTAAGTAAGCAGATGTAGAAATGCAGATGCTACCTTGATTTAGCAATAACCTCCTTTTCAAGATGTCTTCTACCAAGATTGTCAAGAGCCATGATTTCCAATCCCATCTTCTGTATTCTCTCCACCCCATCCCATTGTCCATCAGCAAAACAAGTTTTCATATACATACAGGCCTATAATGGCAGAAAAAAAACTTCCCTTCAAAGTAAAATATCCATTTACTCAGGTGTCTAACTAGCATAAGGAAGGTTATAAAATGGGGATAAGGTTCAGTCACAGATATCACAAAGCCAGAGCTTCTCCACTTTAGTTCTCAAGTTCTCATATTAGCACTTTATAAAATGTACATGAAATACCTGACATCCTCTAGATAGGACTCTGAGCAAAAAATCAGAAGTGCCCATTTTAAATTATAAACATTATGTTTAAACCTAATCCATAAAGAAAGGACATGGACTTTTAAGTTAATAATGATTTCAGTTCAGTTTTCCAGAGACAGCTTCTCCTCCTCTTCCTGGCCTAGGAAATACATTGCAGCATAAAAACTTCTAATGATATTATTACTATTGTAACTATGGCATAATAGTGTAGATTATCATGGTATTGTAACTAAAAATATGCAAAATGTCCAATTCTGTTATCACTGTATTGATTTAGCTGTTCCACACACCTCAACAACAGCATCACTGACTCATGCAGTGAATTCAGCTTTACATCATTTCAGTTCTTTCAGTGCCACATTATACAAAATCTTCCTGCCTTACCTCACAAAGCCTCTGTGGGTGGGATTTCATCTCACTTAAAACATCCACAGAAAGGATGTCAGCTGCCAAACAAATACCTGAGTGTCTCTTTATGGTCATCAGGAAGAATTAAATTATTCAAATGTGTGATTAACTTAAACTATTTTAGGATGAGTAGAATAGCACACTATGAGTCCCAAGTTTTGACTCTGGTCCTGTAAAGGAAGCCAAGGAAGATTAATTCAGCTGGAGTCATCTATGCAAGTAACTCTTGTGCAAAAAATCTTGCTGCTTGAGCTTTTCCAAAAGAATATTGACTTTGTTCAGGATATCAGACAAAACTTTAAATATTATTTAAAAGACTGAAAATGTCCAGCAGGCTTAACAAAATATGCCTTCCTCATAACTTCTTAACTGCCATTTCCCCTTGCTTAAACTTTTAAATACTCAATTTTTTCAGCACAGCTAAAAACAGATGTGATTCTCTCCTAAGAGAGGAGTTTATTAAATGGCAAACTCTAGTGGGTTCATTTTTTGGTGAGAAATACCAGAAGACCTGAATAAAAAAGAGCACTCTGTTTGTATAAGGTTTGTGATAACTGTAACAAACATCTTCTTTGCAGGGATGAGGCTTTGTTGGAACCAATGTTTAGGGACAGAAATAACTAACAAAGACAAATCAGGAAATGCAAAGGAGAAGAGTGAACGAACAATTTACCTGAATCAAATTATTTTGTCTCATTAAGTGTAAGTGCTACAACTGAGAGCAAATCAGCACTTCCAAATCAGAAAATCAGCTCTGCTGGTTCCAGCAAGGAGCCATTACACCCTTCTGCTAATTCTTCCAGGGCTTGTACCCACACCTGAAAGGGTCTGAATGCCTTTGGCTGCCCCAAAACCAGCCAAAGTGATGGATGCTCACATCACCACTAAACTCAGTATTTACTACTTACTAATCATGTTGTTCAGCTTAGAGAAAGTCTAAAAAAGTCTATCTCTCATGGTTAAACACCACACAGCACTCCCTCCTTCCCTCACACAGTGGGACGGGAGACAGAATTGGGGGAAAAAAGTAAAATTGTTGAGTTGAGAAAAAGACAGTTTTATAGGACAGAAAATGAAAAGGAAAGAATAATAATGATCAATAATAATTATGATACATAAGCAATGCACAATGCAATTGCTCTTCACCCACAAACCTATGCCCAGCCAGCTCCCAGTCTGCATCCCCTGGCCGGCTTTCCCCACACTTTAAATACTGTGATGCCATGTGGTCTGGAATATCTATTTGGCCAGGTCACAGAATCACAGAATGACTGTGAATGTGTTGGAAGAGCCCTTAAAGATCACCAAGTCCAACCCAGCCCCAACACCTCAACTAAACCCTGGCACCCAGCACCACATCCAGGCTTTGTTAAACACACCCAGGGATGGCGATTCCACCCCCCTCCCCAGGCAGGCCATTGCAGAACTTTATCATCCTTTCTTTAAAGCTTCTTCCTAATATCCAACCTATATTTCCCTTGAAGCAGCTCGAGATGACCCCTTGAGCTGGGGTCAGCTCTCTCCTGGCAGTGTCCCCTCCCAGCTTTTTGTGCCCCTTGAGCCTCCTCTCTGGTGTGAGAAGCTGAAAAGGCCTTGACTTAAAGTAGGCGTTGTCCAGCAGCAACTAAAATATCAGTGTGCTCAGTGTGCTATCAGCATTATTCTCATTCTAAATTCAAAATGCAGAACTGTACCAGCCATTAGGAAGAAAATTAACTCCATCCCACCTGAAACCAGGACAATCTCATAAAGCCTTTTTTCCTTCCTTCTCTGAATTTGTAGTAGAAGGTAATTTGTACTTTTCCTTTGAAACAGAGAAAATATAAATTCTTGATTTTGCAGAATCATTAATTAAATCATTAAATAGTATTCATTGATTATGCCACCATAACCAACCATAAGACAAAAAAACACTGCAAACATTTCTGTTCTGCACTCTGAAAATCTGGCCATCCTTGCTCTCAGGACAATGAGTTAAGAAAGGTAACAGAAACACAATAAGCTTTTAAAAAAACATTGACAGGAATCTTTTTTCAGCCACTTACTCTGCTTGTCACTGGATCTCTCTGGGAAATACTCAGAGAGTTCCTATAAGTTATGAGAGACAATTTTAATAAGAAGAAAACTAATAAACAGACAGAAACAAGTGATTATTAAACAAGAATTTTTGATTAATACTGGCTGAATTATTTATAACAAAACATTCACTCATATAATTGCAAAGCCTTATGTAAGACCACAGCCATCAAATTCATTTATTACATTCTAAAAGTACTCCAGTATATATCCTTATAGCAAACATAAGATCAAACACAGGAAAATCAACAACAGCATAACAAACACAAGCTGAAAATGAGAGGAATGTTTTCAAAACAAAAAGAATAAACTTCTGTTTAATTATTCAGTAAAATTATTTAAAACTACAAAAGCAATGGAACTGTTATTAATGCTTCCATTAGGAAGCAGCATGTCTTTGCTCCAATTAGGTTATTTACTGTTAGTGAGGGGCTGTCACTCTCTGAGGGGTAATCAGTGCTTCAAATGGCTCTTACAAGAGCAGGTTCAGATCAGCCTCAGAGACAAAGCTGAAAGAGAACTCAGTCTTCTTGAAATGAAGAATGAAATTAATTAGAGCTTGTTTCCTGTCTACTGCATGTTGGTTGAGGTGGGCAGTGATTCAGACAATAACTATAATTTAGTCCATCCCAGAAGGAAAATTATAGCAGTTCAGGAGGATTTTTTTTAATATTGGTTGTAAGTGTGCAGAGCAGACTGTCTGTAATCCAGAAAAAACAATAAGCTGGTGAGCCAGCAGAAAGAGAATGATCTTCCAGACAGTGGCTGAGCCACGGAGCTGAGCCAGGATCCTCTGATCACTGATTCTGATCACCAGCTCTGAACTGCAGCAAACAGGTGCTGCCAGGTTTTTATCATTCCTCTCTCTCCTGCTACACTCAGCAGATACACAAAGGCATTTAAACAAGAAGGTGAGGCTCCAGCACAAACACAGAGTGCATTTGATGCACTCCAGTCTCAAGGAAATTTCTTCACTACAGTTCCAAACCATCAGATGCAAAATAATCCATGCTTGAGCTGTTTCAGTCCAAACACTGATGAAAGGCCAAAATCAGGGGGTTTTTTTGGAATGTTGCCCAAGGTAAGGAGCCTGCCCAAAAAAACTACTGTGGTTGACTTTGTTACCATCAAGTATAATCAGAACCCAAACCGGCTGCAATGGGGATATTTCATTTACTTTGTTATGTGATGAAAATGAGAAGCATTGCTGAATTTCAAGGAGAGCACCCAAAAGCACAGCAAAGACTCCCTCCCTAATTGGTGCTTTTTTTTTTTTTTAACTTGTCATTTGCAATCTTATTTTTCATTTTGTAGCTAATAATCTGTAATCTTTGCAGCTCATCTGCCACCTTGTGGCCCATCTGCAGAGTTTTCTTGGAGCTGAAAAAGAAGAAAGAGCTCCTTAGCAAAACCTCTGCATCTGTTCTGCACTTGCCAGCCTTCATTATTATTAGACTGATTAGCTTCTCATTCCACAATGTGAAAAATTAGAAATCTAAATAGAAATCATCAGGCCATGTCTGTAAACTATCAATATATATTTGGTCTGGTGTGTTGTATGTGTGTATATGTGGGGACAGAATCAGTTATATCTATTAAGTGATATATGTGAATTCTGAATACATACACACACACACACACACACACACACATATATATATATATAAACACACATTGACAAAAATGAGGCGGGAAAAGACCTTGTGATCTCACCTAGTGAGTATTTTTCTGCAAAGCTGGACCAGATCTGACAGATCATTCTCAATAAATACCTAAGCTTTTCACAAAATCTTCAAACAACAGAGATTGCTCAACCTCCCAAATAAACTGTTCAAGTGCTGTCTGTCTTGCTAGTAGGCAGCTGCTCCTCTGATTTAAGGCAAACCTTTGTTTTTAATCCCATCACTTTCTGCCTAGTGTGAACAGAAAGCAGAGTTTACTCCTTCCTTTCACATGTACAGAAAACATTAATGAATTTATATCAGTTTCAACTCTTTCTCTGATTTAACTGATTCTTATCTGGATAAATGGGGGATATTTACACTAGAACTATCTGGGTTCAAATTATTTCCAAACAACTAAGGAGATTGCATGCCCAATTTAAATCTCATTCAAGAGGCTTGATTTCTGAAGTGTCACTTTGCAAAAATAGGTCTCTGTACAATGAAAATAAAAAGGAAACTAGAAACTGGGACGCCAGAAATAACTGGTTGTTTTTAAAAATGAAAATGCTGATATTTATTTATGAAGAATAAATCAACATTTGTAACTCATGGTGATGAAAGTTTTAGCTAAAGAGGGTCCAGGTGTTTGATCTTGCTATCTTGGCATCTTCCAAAATTACAGCACACACACACCCCTCCCTTTGAAAAAGAAAAAAAATTTTAAAATTGCTTCAAGTTTTTTCATCTTTTATCTCAATTTCAAAAACAAGCTGCTACTCCATCTGCTGCAGCAGAACACGTTTACAGAGTGGAGCTGCTTGGGCTACATGCTAATACCATTGTGTGAGCTGCACAATTACTGCTCAAAGACAGATTGGATCTGCACATCAAAAGGATCCTAGAGAATATGCCAATTTGAGGTGTTCATAAGGAGCAGTCACTTCTACAGCTAGTTCCATGCTTATTAAAGGTACCTGGGCACATTGCTGATATTAGAGATACCCCTCAATCTTATCTGGTTATTTACTGAGAGCTGTTTCTATACTAAATGTCATCTGACATACAGCTTCCTTGGCTGAAAGGGTGGAAGAAAAATGTACAGCAAAACTCATCAGGGAGATAAATATATTTTTCAGCCTTTGCTTTGAAGCATCCTTCCCATCCCCAGTTCTCTCAAGCACAGAAGTTAACTACGCTCTTTTCCTTCTGTGGTGTTGCCTGCTGATCACCAGTACTTCAGTCCACATCATCTCTTTATCACACACCAATACAATCACGAGATCCTCAGCTACAAATATGACAATATTGACTGTGGAGAGAGAGACACCCCCCCTGCAAGGCTGACAGGTCCTTGCTCCAGCTCCCTTTAGGCACATTTGAAAATGCCAAGCCCCTCATTAACACCAGCCCAGACTAAATTAAGCCTCATCCCATGTCAGTACATGGCAACAGGTGAGTCACAACTACAGTGTGTTCCACACCTATTCTGGCTAAAGCACTGGCCTTATATTTTTGGCCTCAAGATTGATTGTAATGGCAGGTGGATTAATTCAGTCCTGAACATCTCAAGTGGTCAGAAAAGCTTGGCTGTCATTTACTGACAGGAGATAGAAAAGTTAAAACTCAGACTACCACAGAGGGCAATGACTGATGCTTCCCTTGGAGGATCACTATAATTTTTGCCTGAGGGCATTTATGGCACTTGCTGAAGGGTATCCTCCTGCTGATTTACTCACAAACAGATCAATATGTTGGCTGGGGGCAGAGAAAGTTGTAGGTTTTGAGATGATTTTGCCCAACTACAGCTGCTGAACACGAAAAGAGTTGAAAATATGTCTGCCAGCCGTGTGGCAGATGCCTTCCATCTCTCCCAGAGGGAGTGTGAATGTGAAACCACAGCACTTTTTGTGAAAGCATTGACCTCAGCCTGTCTCCATGGAGGCACAAGGTTGTCTCATCTGTCCTGCCAGCCTGGGTGCCCCTCACAAGTTCTTTACAGGCAGTGCAGCCCTGCCAGTTTGTTAGCACTGGTTCTGATGTCTGTGATGGAGAAGATCAAACCCCAGCTGCCTGCCCAGTGCAGGGTCTGTGCTGGGAATGGGAAGGGGAAGGAGCTGGGACATCAGTGAGGGGGCTCAGCTGCAGCAGGCTCCAGGCAGGGAGTGCACGGAGCCATGCAGGGAGTGCAAACAGCCATGCAGGGAGTGCACAGAGCCATGCAGGTAATGCATAGAGCCATGCAGAGAGTGCAAAGTGCAAACAGCCATGCAGGGAATGCCTAGAGCCATGCAGAGAATGCAAACGGACATGCAGGGAATGCACAGAGCCATGCAGGGAGTGCAAACAGCCATGCAGGGAGTGCAAACAGCCATGCAGGGAAGCTGCAGGCTGCAGTCACCACCACACTTCACCAGTCTGGACCTCAATACTGCCATTCCCCTAGCAGCCAGCAATGCCAGGAAGCCTCCTGGGCAGTAGATGGGCCTGAAGTGGGACATGAGCCCTGCAAAACCCTTCAGACATTCTTTCTCTGTTTTCTGACCACACAGCATTGACCTCAGCACATTCCTCATCAACAACTTGCACAGGTCTTCCATGAGCCCCAGGCTAAATATTTATTGGAAATGGGCACAAGGTATGACCTGTACTCTGCTGCTTTCCCCTTGAAGTGTTTGTGCTGCAAAATAAAACGCTATTGATCCCTGCTTTAAAAATCACAGGGTGCAATAGGTCCAGCTGCTTGTATGGCAGAATTGCAACATGCTTCTTGTCACTGCTTCTTGTGAAGTGTGAGCGAGCAGGAGGAGGGATCCCCACAGCTCTGAAAATGGAGAAGCTCTACCTGCTTCACCTGTTTGATGGACTTTCCTCTGGGAGCAAACACAAGATGCCTGGAGTTGTTTCTTACACAAAAGCTCTTCCTGCTACCTCTCTGTGAAGTCTGGTCATCAAGAAATATGAGCAATGTCTGTGGTATTACAAGGGAGACCTTGGAATTATGTGGAATTATGGGTGAGACCAGCTCCTTTCCCATCAACCAACAGCATGAGGGTCTTGCAGAGGCTTCAGAGCAGACTCTGCCCCAAGTACCTTCTGAGCAATTAAAAAACACTCTAATGAAGCACAGAGATGGCCAGAGCAGGGTACAGAGAAGACATCTTCCATGTGGCCCTCAAGGCAGGTTTCAGATGAAGACCTCAAAGGAAGTGACACTGAAGAGAAGAAATAAAAGTATAAGCAAGCTGACCAGTTGTCATATCCTCATGAAGGATGGCTAAGAAGGAAGAGGCAAAGGAAGATTAAATAAGGTGGGCAGAATAAAGGATACAAGATGGAAAATATTTACCACAGCCTTTGAAGGAGGAAAAAGGAAAAAATGAACTTTACAAGCCAGAGAGCATCCCTGCAGAGCATCTGATGGGATCACAGCTGGGTCCCATGTGCTATGTCTCCCTCAAATTTCTCTTACATGTGTATTTAAGACCATCTGCATTCACTCTTTGCTATTTCAGAACTAGTCCAAAGAGCTCCTTTGAATAATACATTTTTTGTCTGTACCAATATTTCAAAACAAAGCAGTTCTGCATTATTTGTTCCAATCTGTCTGCAGTTTAAATTCTGCCACAGCAGAATGTTTCAGCACGAAATGCATTTGAAATATAAAATTGTTTATGCTGCTTTTTCCCCCCCTTTCCAACTGAAAACAACCCAATGTACCAGTTGTAATGGATTTTTAAACACATTTATCATTAAAGAATCTTTCCAAGGAGTAAAAGCCAGTAAGTGGAACAAAAATGGACCTTCTTTATAATATTTCCCCGTGGTATGGCTGTGCACTAAAATATGTGCCAGAGGCTTACACCCTCCAGCAACATTTTCTTTGTATTTGTGAAGAATGGAATTTTCAGATTAAATGAAAAAGTTTAAAAGGGAACAGCATCTTTAATTACTACAGTTAAGCAGACATTCTTCTCTCAGCACAGATCTCCCCACTGCCATTCATTATGTAGGAAAAGCCAGACAACTCTCTTCAGACTATGAGGCATTTCCAGAAAGGACTTGTTGTCTTTTCCCATCAAGGAGCTGAAAGACATCTGTTTCTCAAATGAATAGAGCCAGAAGTAGCTAAGAACATCCCCAAAACCCCAAGTTCAGTCTGTTCTAATTTTCCTAGTGTCAAACAATGGTAAATTATTTGCCTACCTACCTGGCATGGACACAGTTTTGTTCTGCTCTTACTGTGAGAGGCTCTAAAACACTCTGTCACACCTGCATTTACAAATTCTCTGAATGGAACAGTATTGAAGAAAGACCATATTGGCCATGTTGTTATTGAGATGATGTCTTGCCTCTGGGGAAGCTCTTGCAAGCAGGGAATTTATTTTATGACTCAATTTGTCCAGAGAGAGTGAATTGTGAATGGCTTTTTGATTGTCTGGAGTGAAAGTTAGATTTGCTTTTTCTGAACATCTCCCTGCACAATAGAGGTGTTATACTAACTTTACTAAGAATTCAGATTAAGAAAGCATCGAGGTTCTATGCCATAGATTTTATTTTTTTTTTGGCAAGGATTTATTTCCAAGGCTTCAAGATTTGCCATTGTTTGGGGAAAATAAAAAGTATGTTCTTGACTTTGCCATTGGCTGTCTCAAAATAAAAGACTCCTGAGTCTGTACTGTCGCTAAATACCCAACCCATTAGGAAAAGACAGAAGAGTTATGTATACTTTCAGCTCTAAATTACTTATCTAAGGACACTGATATGAAAATGTTACTAAGTAGAACATGAGTCTTCATTTCAACTTCAGAATCAGCAACAAACTGCATATCACATCCTAAAAAACCATATCAATAATTATAAAGAATATAGGAAAATAGTAACATCACAGCTATCAGTTAAAAAAGGAGGTTTGAGCAGGATTTCAGCCATGCCTAAGAAGCAGCTGTGGATGCAGAGGACTGCAAAACTTCCCACGCCTATTGACCCAGAGATGTAAGAGTGGCCAGGATTTTTCACAGTGTTGCATTTCTTGTAGTAATGGCTGCTGTAATAGTTTTATGGCCCATAGAAGAAAATTAATGTATCCAGGCTGTGAGCTGTAAACTTGTGATCCTTGACACTGTGACCTGAAAATATGTGTTTCATTTGCTGAAGCTCTGTGCATCTTGCCACTCACACCCTTCCCAGTCTTGGCTCCACGCAGAACATGACAAAATGTGACGTTTGTCACAAGGGTTCTGGGGTGAAGGAAGAGACGAGATCCTTGACTCCATTATCAGAAGGCTTGATTTATTATTTTATGATATATACATCTATTATAACTATACTAAAAGAAAAGAAAGGAAAGGTTTCCAGAAGCTGCTACCTAACCTAAGAATAGAAAGGTAAAGAATGATAACAAACGTCGCTCTCTCGGACTGTGTCTGAGCGAGCTCCGTTCTGGATCGGCCATTATCTCTAAACATCCAAGCTGGGCCAATCCAGACGGACCTGTTGCATTCCACAGCAGCAGATAACCTATTGTTTACATCTTGTTGCTGAACCTCCCAGCCTCAGCAGGAAAAATCCCGAGAGCATTTTTCATAAAAGAAATGTCTGTGACAGCAAAAGGCCTAATTTTACCCTCAGAAAGGTACATGCAGACCTCAAAGGCTTCAGACAGACTTATCTGGCCATAGCTGAACATATTTCAGCAGCCCCTACCACTTGCTCTATGTTGCAGACATGTCTGTCCCCGTCAAGAGCATCGGGGCAAGATTCATTGATGAGAGAGAAAATTAACAGTTGAAAGACTAAAACTTGAGTAAGGAAACTTGTTTAAAAGAAATCACTTTCTTATGACATATTTGTTTTGATTTAAAAAATTATTATTAATTGAATTTTTTTTTAAATCACAAAATGCCTCTGTAATTGTAGCAAAACCATGAAATGGAAATTTATACACATTTTATACACATTTATGCACATTTTATACACATTTATATACACATTTATAACAAGGATGCAGTCAGAGGACGTTGGAGTCCTAAAACCTCCTGTTCTATAATCACAGCTGCAATGAAATATGTAGGCAAAAGCTCAGTGTTTTTCCCAGAAAACAATTTCTATCTTGCTAGGACAGTTAATTATGCTCCCTGCTACTTTTCAAAACACCTTTAAAGGGAAGAAATCACATATTCCAGACCCCTCAGCCTGACAGTTCTGACTGCATGGCTCTTGTGTTCACTGACATCTTTGCATCTTTATTGTGCCTTTAATGCACATTGACTTAATGTGGCAGACAAAACTTAACTTGTGCCTGAATATGCACCAAAACAGCTTTTTTTTGAGAGAGTAATGGTGCAAAAAGAATCCTCTCCCTCTCCATCCCCTTCCTCTTCCCTCCTGTGTGTGTTCATGGCATGGCAGGCAGACACATGTGGATCACTCATGCATGGATGTAAGCACAATTTTTCATGCTTATTTTTTCTAAGCTGAAACAATTTGTTAGAAAAAATACCTCAGTTTAGATACTCAAGTGTCAAGGAAAAAAACCCACATTACTATGATATGAATTTTTTTGCTTTCATGTGTGCCAGCACAAACTTCATTTGGACTTGATGTTAGCAGAACCTGAATGTTTATGAGTCTGCTTTTCATGAAGATTTATTCCTGAGGCACATTTGAAAACCCCACTAGTGATGTGTGTCACAACTTACACAGTGACAATATGGGATCTGCTCATTGCTGCTCAACCTGCACCTACTATGAAAGAAAATACTGGTTTCAAACCTTTAGAGCTCAGGTTTTCTACATGGTGAGTATACAAAAAGAATTCTTGCCTCCAACCTTTTTATTGATATTCTGCTGCAGGATACTGTGACTACAAACATGCTTCTGCTTTGTATGATGCTGCACAGCTCTGATCTCAGAAATTTGGGAAAAAAACAACTAGTAGTGATGCTTCTGCTTCTAAGGGTAGAGTAATGTAAAAGGCAAACCTGTAACAGGTCTCTGCTACCTCTTTTCTTACATCATACACAAGAGGAACAGAACTGTCATCAATATTTTTAAGCCTTTGCTGTAGTCACATAATTAGAGATCTCTGCAATTTTCAGACTTTATGCCTCTAACTTGGCTCTAGTTAATATTTTGCCATGTAAGCATAAACATTATCAGTGATTATTACTGCAAAACATGTTGATACCATTTTAAGTGCCCTGTGTTTTGCAGTGGCAAGCACTGGGAATGTTTTCCTGAATGACAAGTCCCCTGCACAGCTAAGCTTCCCTCTTAGGTCAACAAAATAAGACAAAGTGCAGGATCACAGATCAATAGACAGAAAGCCTGAGGGTTTCTGGAAGAGAAAAAAGATGGAAGAGGTGGGGGGGTTTAGTGATTTTAGAAAGTAGGAAGAGGAAATAAATAGGAAGAGGCAGAATAACAGATGTGTGGCACAGGGGAAAGCAGTGCAGAGAAAGAAAATGTAAGAGGAGTGGATGAAGTTCAGCGTGTAAAAGATAATGAGAATGAGCCAAGAAGAAATTTTCTCTAAAAATAGCTTGAAAATTAATGAACCCGGCCCTAGTCCTCTCAAGACTACCAGGAAAGGCTCAAAGAACAGGGATGTTTCCATCCCAATCTCTAAAAGCCAAAGCACAGCCCCATGTTGCTGCTATAAAGAAAATGAAACCAGCACACACCATTACCCTGGGCAGCTTCAGTCAAGTGGTTCCTCTGTGCTGCAGTGTCTGCACTGAGTCAGGCACATCCTACTGCTCATGGCTAAATTACACACAGACATTGCCAGCCAATGGATCCAAAATGCCTTCTCCAAACCGACCAGCTTGGGAAAGGCAATAGACATAAATAAGATAAAAACACACATCACTGTATGTTTCTTGAAGGTTAAATAAAAATCCATATGAATGATAGAATATGGGAATGAGATAATATAAATTCACCCAAGACACCATTCAAGACTTAGCAGGTAGCTCAACTGTTTCACTCCAAATTCTCATCATACTTTAACAATTTTGAAGGCAAACAAGACCTTGGGTAATAATCACTGTCTTACAAAACTGTCTTCTGGTTTTAAGGATCAGGTCTTATTTATATGAGGAGGGAACACTGGGAAGATCGAGACCAACAAGGACTTGTGGAAGGAGACAAGCCCTCTTTAAAAGCTCCCTGCTGGAGGGAACCCAGCACTCCCAGTGCTTGTGGGGGACCACTGAAACTGGGTCTGGTTTCCATGGCTCCCACAAGCCTCTGGACCCCATGGGGTAAAGCCTTTGATGGATCTATTTTGCCTGGAAGAGCTTTAGGAGAAAAGTGCAGCATCCAAGTAACCTCAGCAGACCAGTGAAAACAAGAAGAAAAGGCTTCTCTTGAGTGCCCTGTGCATTGGAAAACTTGTTCTTGGGGTTGAAAAGCATTTTAATTTCAAGATAAAGACAAAACAACAGGCACGGGATGGCAGGATCAGGCACCCATTTGCACCCATCATCCCTTAAGTCCAAATTGATTCCACAGTTTCCTCAACACAATCCAGAAGTAACAACGGATTTTAAAGAATTTTTTAATGTAAAATTGTATCACAAACTGTAATCCCCTGAAGTAAGTTTAAGAGAATATTACCCATGCGTTTTTAAATTTTGTTATAGTAAATTCTAGTTTTCTGCTAATATATTTAAATTCTAGATGTATTCTCAAAAGAACTTGAAAAAAAAACTATACATGAAGACTATAACTAAGGAACAGGGGCCCAAGTATGGCTTACCAGGCTGGATTTGGGTTGCTGTTACTATTGTGGGTATCTGGAATTCCACTCTTGGGCTCCTTGAATTGGATGGGGGCAGGGGCACCTCTGCAGAGCTCTTTAGCCCATCTTAAGATGAATGTTGGAAGAATCAGCATGAATTTGCTCTGTAGAACAAATGTGGGCTCCTACATGGGGTATTTCCAACATATTAATCACACAGTGATCATATAGACAGCCTGATGCTAATTGGTTTTAGCTAATTCCAGCTATTTAGCTTTGCTGGTGTTCTGACTTTCCACTACAGTTAAAGCAAAGAGAGGCAGGCCTTGAGAATGCCCCTTGCTCAGACAGGGATGGAATACCTCTGGATGTTTCTCACTCCCTGCCAGCTTCAGCAGGAAGCAGGACCATTATTTTGAGAGCTTCTGAACATGAATACAGCCCAAACAATATATTTGTGCTTTAATGTGGAATACAGCCATGGTTTGAGCTTTCCTTTTGCAAGTGGGTCTGAATCTCCAGTATTTTGCTGAGGCAGTGAACCACTCAAACTGAACTGGTCCCTGACTGAAAAACTCACAAATCAATGTGTTGAGCTGTGTGCCAGGTCTGGGGAGAAGCAATCCAAGCATTGTCCCATTACATCTGATTACACCCAAACAAATACACAGAGCCATGCAGCTTTCAAGGGCTCACTTCACACAAACCAATCAATATTATCCCACAGTACTTTCTTCTCTCTGAAGAAAAGGTTAAACATCCATTTGACTGACACACATCCCAGCCAGAACACCAAAGCAATACAGAAATATGAACAGATAGCATTTAACTGTGTATTTTAAAGTCATGCCTAAAAATGTAGCCACAGATGTGCACTTGAAAAACAGCGAGGTGATTCAGACACCCAGCAATTACACTGTACTTAAAATGAGTGAGAAGGTTGCTGCTGGGAGGTCAGGAGAGATCATTTTGTCAAGCAGTGTTAAATGAAGCAGTTGCCTTGTGTCTTTCTTCTGAGCTGCTCTGTGGAACACAGGATCCAGTAATTTAAAGGTCATGTGAAGAATAAGGCAGAGAGTTTTCAGAGAAAAAAAAAAGGCTGGCTGTGTCCATTTGCTTCCATTTGCAAGAGCATGGACAGGAAAAGATGAAAGATGCCTTTGCATGTCAGTCAGGGCATCTCTGCAGGCTCCAGCTCTCTGCTGAAGGGGAAATAGGGACTCTGAAGCTCCTGGGCAGGATCTTTGCACAGCAGTGAGGCTTGATTTCATGCACTGGAGTTTAATTCTGGCATCCCCTGACGGGCAGGGCAGCCTGGATGTTGAAAATGTCCCAATTCCACTACTGAAGGTGTGATGCCATTATCAAAATCATGATGTAGCTAAATAGCTTTTTATATGGAATGAGATGTTCAGAATGTAAAAGGACTGCCCTGGTGTTTCCATTCCCAAAATTTTCTTCAGCATTTTCATCTGAGCTCACCATTTTTACTGTTTTCCTTTATTCTGAACATTCTCAGCATGAGATATGAGAGCTATAGGGCATAGGAGTTTTCCCTTGTCTCCTGAATGAGACAATAATTTGAAACACAGATTGATCAGACCTTCTGCAACTTTGATGTGAACACCAGCTATGGTTCATGTGCTGTGCTCAGTTTTCCCTGGTTCCCTGATCCACCCATGGATTTGATGACCCAGCGTCCAAAATTCTGGACCTTCCAAAATTCTTGGTGTTCCCCAAGTGTCTTCTTCTGTACGCAGTGCAGATATATTTAACATTCCTTCATCAAAGAGCAGCACACAAGAGCTTGGCACTATTTTCCTTGGAATAGCACTTATACATAATGTAGTGATGGCCATTGTCCCAAGAGGCAAGAATCGGAGTGCTGCTGAAAGCAGTGAGAAAAAGATGTCCAGTGTGAAAGTTACCCTCTGGCACAGTTTAGCATATTTAAACATCACTAACTTTATGTTGAATATTCACAGGGCTAAAAGAGCCCCCAAGTGCTGAGCTGACCCCCAAGTGTGTCCTTTGTGACTGCAGTGGAAGCACATGATAGCATTTGCCCGTTAATGGGATTTCAAAAGACTTTACAATCCTTTAATAATAAAAAAATACAATCAACAGAAAATAAAGCTGCACTTTCAATTAACGAGGACAATTACTTCTAATTGTAAAGCTCATACATTTTTCAAATGAAGAGATATCATTTTGCCTTAATTGGTAGGTGCAGTGAATAGGCAATTAAAAACACATTAAATTTGGACCCACAGATAACAAGGAGCAAATTTCTGTCCTGAGCAGATTACAGTTGTGAATGTGCCTCTGTTGTCACTTTAAAGCCAATAAAGGGGCTCCCTGGGCATATTTCATGGCTCCTCCATTATTACCACTGAAGATAAGGTATCAGCATTCCCATTTCAAACAGTTGGGTTTCAGGGGGAGTTGACTAAATGATCCTGCAGGCAGAAGTGTGTCATCACTCAGCCCAGGAGAGCTGAGTGTGGTTTTGAAAACACTGGGCTGCTTTTTGCTCCCATTAGTCGTGCAGTGCCTGCCCTCTGCACCCTGGTGGATGAGCCCCAGCAATTAAACAGTGCTGGGGACAGTGCTGGTTCTGAAATAAGGATGTTCTGATGGAAATCCCTTACAGAAATATTTCCCTTTACCCCTTCACACATTTAACTGTGTATTTTAAAGTCATGTGTGCTGAGTCTTCTGCCGGCAATTGCACAAAGTTGATAGCAAAAAAGGATTTCTCACTCCTTCCCCTGGTCTCACTCCTGAGCATATCAGCCAGCCTTACAGAGGAGCTGGCTACCCCTTGAACTGAAGCAGATAAGCCCTGGAGAGCCACGTTCTTTTCTGCTACACAGCATCATCATGGGACAAATTTACATGTGAATCCCTTCATGCTGCTATTTATCTGCAAACCAAGAATGGCATATGCAAAACAACAGTCACAGCTGAATGTACTTTGCAAACTACAAAAGCTCTGAATTGAAGTTCTGTTCATCCTGCTCATTAAATCCTGTCTCCTTCCAACACTGTCTCAGTCAAGGAAACTGAGACTCTCTGAGGGCATTAATAAGAAATATAATTTTTGATTCCTAGAGATTACTGGATTGTAAGTGTAAAATTACCTCCAAGATCAGAAGTTATGTCCATCATCCTCTCAAGCTGGAGGGGTAGCAGAGGGATAGAGAGGTGAAACCCAGGCCTTGTTATTAACAACTCTTCACAACAGCATTCACAGCAGATGCTTGAAGAGCCATGCCATAGTATGGCTCACCCAGCAGTAAAGCTAATTTGGATTAGAAAATTCATCTAGTTACTACTCATACAGCCCAGGGAATTCTACCACCTGAAGCTGATAACAGACATCATTATACATAGGATTTTCACAGCAAAAACAAACCAGAAATTGCCATTCTCTGTTTTTTTTATGCTCAGGAAAGCAGAAAGCACATATTTCATTACTGAGATTTATCATGCACATTAACTTATTCCATCAAGACATCTTTACTTGAGCTGCTTGCATGCCTGGAGCTAAGACAGAGGAGAGCTGACTAAAAGTAAGACCAATCAGATGCTTAAAGGTAAGTCCATCTAAGCACCTGACTGATTTGGGGCTGTTAATGAAATCATTCATGGAAACCCAGTTCATTAGGCTTTAGTATTTATTGATTTCTTGACAGGACAATTTATAGAGTGCAGAACTCACAACTTCCTACAAAGATTCTTGTAGAAGTAGTAGAAGCGTGAAATGCAGAAAGGTCCTTGTGATCATGGATGAGCAGCTCTGGCTCCTGCCAGTCCCCCAGAAAGCTCATTTAGTTCTGCAGAGGAAGGGAATTAGGGATGTGGACCCAGGAACAGCTCACAGATCAGTCTTACCTTGGTCACAGTGGGGACTAACCCAGCCAATGAATGTTTTTAACTGGAGCTGTGAGAGCTGCCACAACAGACCAAAACACGGCAAAGAAAGCAGTGGGTTTGTTTCAGGGGCTCTGACCAGCCCAGTGAGAGTATAGCTACAAGTATTGCTGTAATATTGATCTCTACAAATACAGATAATATTGCTTCTAAAGCCCATTTGCACAGCTCAGTCTTTTAAATGTTCTCTTTCTGCAACGCCCGAGGCAAGCACCATGCTAAGGGCCAGAAACAATTTTTGTACAGATGAGACCTCTGGTAGCCAAAAGCTCTTATTTATTTATTTATTTATTTATTTAGCAGAGAGACCTAAACTTTGGCTGGTTTTGCTAGATGGCATTCGTGGCACTGTGCTGATGGCTGCCCTCCTTTGCACTCTCAGCTCTTAGCTGAAGGACATTGTTCATTTTGCACTTCACAGTGTCACATTCATTTTTCTGAAAAATCCCTTCACCTGGGATTTTCTCCTGGGAAGCTGAGAAGCCTCAGAGAAAAAGGAAAACAAACTCTTATCTCATTTGCTTCTCCTCTGTTTTGCTCACATGTGGAATGTGTTTGGAGATTGTTTACCTACAGGTGAATGTTTCATTGGTTTCATGTGAATTGTTTTGACTTATTGGCCAATCGAACTGTGTCAGAACTCTGGAGAGAGTCACAACTTTTCTTTACTATCTTTTTAGCCTTCTGTAAGTATCCTTTGTGTATTCTTCGGTATAGTTTAGTTTAGTATTCTTTAATATAATATAGTATCATAAAATAATAAATTAGTCTTCTGAGAACATGGAGTCAGATTCATCATTCCTTCCTTCATCTGGGGGCCACCCAAATACAATATCACAGCACCCATCCCAAAATTTCCCTGGTGCCATAAAAAACTGAACCAGCAGCTCCCTCTGAGTGCCTCAAGCAAAGTTTTGTGGTGATGCAGCTAACCTGAAAGGACAATGTGGTGACAGGTGTGTTGCTTGCAGTTACAGATATTCCCAAATCTGCCCAGGAAGCAAGGTGTGCCCATGCTGCACTGGGCATCCCCCTGCCTCTGCATGACTTCGGGATCCACAGTGCTGCTGCCCAAAGGAAGATCCGGAGATTTCAGACATCTCTCCAGAAGCACCTGCCAGCAGCTAAATCTCTCCAAGAGAGACTGAGAAGCAAAATGGCAATGGAAATCCGGTCTCTTGAAGTCAGGTCTGATTCACCTGAGGAGCAGAAAAAAAAAAACTCCTTCACCTAGTGATGGGAAGCAGCAGTTCCTGCAAGATGCATGGTCAGGGGCAGCCTGGAAGTGCAGAAGGGCATTACACCTCTTGGTGCTCCACTTGGCTACTCCAGGTTCCACAGCCACCAGCCCCAGGGCTGTGGAGCATTGCCAAGCTGTGCAAAGGGTGGAAGGAAACTAACAAATATTAATAACAAGTGATATGAATGAACTGTGTAAATGAGGAGGGTTGATATTACTGAGAAAGCTCCCTAGGGCTCCAGTGCTTTTGGATCCACAACCATGGTACTTCTCATCATTTTGTGGGTAGATAGATAGAGACAGCTCAGATGGAGAAAAGAAATTGCAGGGCTTCAGTCACAGAGCATGTCAGGAGAACAGGTGGGGAATTTTCTGTTTAGAGGCTTCTTTCCTCTCAGGAGATGCAGAACAGAAGACATTTGAGTGAGGAAGCTCACTGGACTTGAAACTGGGCTTGATATATAATATTTCTCTGTACTATCAGAGAAAGGGCAAATGATAAACCTAAATTTTGCATTGTATTTGCATCTAAAGTTCAAAAGCATTGCTATAAATGAGGATTTTAAGGCACCAAATTTTATTCACACATCTGAAAATAGTACTTCAATATTAAGGCAATGAAAAAATATTTGCCTGAGAAAAGCTGATTTTTACCATGTTAAGATATTCCATGTACAGCAACCCGAGTAGACGAAGAGGCTATTTCATACTTGGGTTGTGAGATGCATAAATATGATGCATTACATCAGGGAGCATTAAGATATATTTATAATTTGAAGGACTTTAGAGTTCCAGTATGGAAGATAAGATACCAATAAAAAAGGAAGTAATCTTGAAGAGGGCTGTGTTGTATCCCTCAGAAAGGCAGCAAAAGATAAACTGTGACCACAGGCCGCTACTTAGTAATTTTCCTTTATAAATATGTATCAGCTAAAAGCAAGTACATCTAGTACATCTGTCTCAATATGTGTGTAAAAACCTAATCAATATGAAGGATAACAGAGCGTGGGCTGGGTGTGGTGAATGCACAGATGTTGTGATATATGAATATGTAAATGGAAGCCTGGGATGGCAATGAGTGCATGGACACTGCTATAAATACACAGGCAGGGGCTCTTGGCACTGATCTTGGCTCTTAAGGGCAATGCTGAAGCAGCAGTTTGCCACTGCTTTTCCTGACTGGTCAGTGCTAATCAATAGCCTTATAAATCAGAGCATTTAGGGCACTGCCAGTCTGATTCCTCATGTAAACACTTGTCAGGTTCAATTATGGCCAGCCAGGTCTGCTGCTCTCCCCTTGCCCCCCTCCTGATGCAGCACTGAGCCCAGGCTGCATGTAGTGTGGTACCTGGAGTTGTTATTCTCTTCCAGTGGTGATGAAGGAAAGGAAAAGGCATCACAGCCTCCTCTCTCAGTGGGATTTCTAGGTTTGTTACATTGCTCCTGACTGCACTGGCCTTGCCCCCACAGCTCACTGCTGTGTAATCAATGGGGAAGAACTGCCTTTGTGGGAGAAAACCTCATCTAGAGCAGAACCACGTGAATACAGATGGGAAATAATGTAGTGAACCACAGGCATGGACAGACCAACAAAACAAATATGTCCCTGCAGATTAATGCACACATTAAAATACAAGAAACAAAAGGAATAACAAAAAACTGGAGAGAGAGAGAAAGAGAGAAAGGTAAAGTTACCAGGAAAATCCCTCAAGGATCTGTCCCAGAATTTGTTCAGCTCAGCATATTCATAAATGGTTTAAGGAATAAACAATAAAAAATAAAAACCTATTCAGAATAATCAATTCTGTGCTGATTTCAAAGACTCACAAAAGGAGCTCACAATGCTGAATGACAGAGTGATAAGATTGCAGTTAAATTCAATAGTAATGAATACAAAGTAATGCATTTGGGGAGAAAAAAACCATAACCACGCATACAAAATTATAGGTTATAGGAATTATAGAGAGGGGAAAAAAAAATGAGAGGTCTGTATAGGAACTGTGTAGACAAGAAAGAATTATTCATTATGCCCAAGAAATAGCCAGTGTGAAATGCAAGGATCAGAAGGAAGGTAAAAAAATCCCAAAAACCAACATAAATTCTTTTGTATGCACCTCATAATTAAATTGTGTAACTCATTGCCACAGGAAATTGTAGAGAAAAAAACAAAATCTGGTTTATTAAAAAAGCTTAATCTTACTGATAGAGAATATGTCATTGCAGATTAATGGTGGCTCAGAAATTCCTAGAACTGCTGTTTGCCAGGAGCTGGTAGGATATACCAGATAAAAATAGCTTCCCTTACAACCTGTTAATCCTCACCTAGGGGGATCACTGATTACAAACAGAGAAAGGATTGGACTCTACCTGCTTTTAATCTAGCCCAGAATTCTTATATTTTTAATAACAATATTCTTACATACTTTGCAGTAAAAAAAAACAAACTACAAGACCTAACTGCCATACATTTCTATGAAAACTAGAGAAGGTGTGGAAATAATGGGATATACTACTCCAGATTTCCAACCTATGGAAAAAAGGGATTATCTCCCTCACTTTCCTATGCATTGGGATAATATCCATATCTTAATCAGCATCTCTGCTTCCCCATCACCCTGACTTTGCCACAGACTCAATTGCTCCAAGCTGACAGCTTGCCCGGCAATGTAGGGACTGTAGGTCATGAACAAAAAATGTCCTGTTGTCAGTAATGATTCACAGCATGGCCTTAACCATCTCAGAAACCCCATCCAGCTCCAAAATACAAAAGCTGAATGGTAAAGCTAAAAACTGACAGTTTTCTTGCAGTTCTCTCACAAGCCAGGTTTTCTGCCTTCTTTCCCATCCACCCCAATCAGTATTTCCAGTTCCTCCCAGTAAAGCAATTTGGGTCTCATGTGCCATGGCTGGTGGGCACTAGCTGGGCTTTTATGCCCAGGATGTATGAGCCCATAAATGCCTCTTTAAGTGGTTGTCCCCTTTTTCCTTCCTTGATGTCCCTTTGGTCTCCTCCTTCTTTGGTGTTCCCTTTGGTTCCTTCTTCTTTTGTCCTCTACTTACCTAAGTTTTAAAGATATCATTAAGGTCTTCAATTCTCATAGAATCATTTAGGTTGGAAATGACCTTGAAGACCATCAAGTCCAAATGTTAACCCAGTACTGCCAAGCCCCCACTAAACTAAGTCCTTAAAAGCCAAATCTACATCTTTTAAATACCTGCAGGCGTGGTGACTCCACCATTTCCCTGGGCAGCCTGGTCCAGTGCTTGACAACCCTTTTGATTAAGAGTTTTCCTGATATCCAACCTAATCCTCCCCTGGCACAACTAGAGGCCATTTCCTCTTGTCCTATCATTTGTTCCTTGGGAGAAGAGCCTGACCCTTACCTGGCTACAGCCTCCTTTCAGGTGAGAAGAGTGAGATGGTCCCCCCAAGCCTCTTTTTCTCCAAGCTGACACCCCCGGCTCCCTCAGCTGCCCCTCACAACACTTGTTCTCCATCTCCTTCACCAGCTTGTTGACCTTCTATGGACACTGTCCAGCACCTCAATGTCATTCTGGTAGTGAGGGGACAAAACTGACCACAAGAGCCAAGATGGGATTTCATCAGTGTTGGCAGGGACAGAGACACTCCATCACTGAGTGGAAATATCCACCTGCACCAAAAGCTGTAGAAGGGGAACAAGCAGACCAAAAGCTCCATTACACAACTTTGATTCCAAGACACAAGGGTCAAAAAAAGTGTCATATCACTCTTTTATTGTACTTGCATGGTGCCCCCAGAAGAAGGAAGGAATGATGAATCTGACTCCATGTTCTCAGAAGGCTAATTTATTATTTTATGACACTATATTATAATAAAGAATACTAAATTAAACTATATTAAAGAATACAGAAAGGATACTTACAGAAGGCTAAAAAGATAATAAAGAAAAACTCGTGACTCTCTCCAGAGTCCTGACACAGCTTGGCCCTGATTGGCCAAAGAGTGAAAACAACTCACAGCAGAATCCAATGAAACAATCACCTGTGGGTAAACAATCTCCAAACACATTCCAAAGCAGCAAAACAGAGGAGAAGCAAATGAGATAAGAGTTGTTTTCCTTTTTCTCTGAGGCTTCTCAGCTTCCCAGGAGAAAACTCCTGGGCAAGGGGATTTTTCCAGAGAATGTGAATGCCACACTCCTTGTCTGTAGAGCTTATGAAAATTCAACCTCCAGGGACAGTCATTAAGAGACAATCCCAGAGTATGTTAAAGGAAGTCCACCATTTTCCCTAAAAAAACAGAAAGATAAAACCAGCTTCTGGGGCATTTTAAATTATAAGGATATATTAGAGAACAAAAGGCCCCAAACTCATAAACATTTTCAGTGTTTTCTGTTTCACTAAGAGGGATACCCTTTCCCTCTGCAGCATCTGATGAAACAAGAAGAGACAAACACAACCAAAGGATGGAAACAAATTGCAGACCCTATCCAATTACACAGTTCAAATTCTTAAATCATATAAACTGCAAGTCAAGCATTTCAGTTCCATTTAGTCGAGAACAAGGAGAAGAAAAAGATTCTTTGAGAAAACTCATTTTGTCTGAAAGCAAAACACTGCCAGCCAGCCATGAGCTGCAAGTTCAAACACCTTTACTAAAAGATGTCTATTCATTTGCAATTTATTGGATAGCATGAAGCTGCCCATTCTGGTTACATTTGCTTTTTTTAAATCCTTGGAACAGTGAAATATAAGATTAATCATATGCAATATATATTCATTAGGTAAATTTCAGATGAAAAATCAAATAGATTACTTTGCATAAACATTTCTCATAAAATATGAGAGGGCATCATATTTAATAAAAATCATAAACAAGTGGAGACTGATTGCCCTGCACACAAAAGCAATGTAAAATAAACACCTTCATAAGCTACAGTTTCACCACTTACCTCCACAAGCCATTCATACATACAATCAATTTATAACAGCAAACAGGGTCTGGGTTTTGCCATTTTACAATTATTATTCCCTCAAGAGAGAAACAATATGAAACTTTATGGTAACTTCTCCTTCACTTAATACTGCACATAAATTATTGTCAGGTCACAGGGAGAAAATAAGCAGAGTTAGTCTCATTTTCTTTCCATTCCTTCTTGTCTGCTTTCTGGTTTTTTTTTTTATTACTGCTCATTTTGAGAAATGTACTTCATGAGAACATTTCCTTCCACATTAAAATATAATCATTATTTGGGGGGGAAAAATGGGCTATAGGTCAAGTTTTATTGTTGTCTGCTAAGAGACTGGCCACTGCTATAGAAGGGCATAAAATCAGCTATCCTGCAGAATCAGTACAGCACTGAACCAAATGAAAATAAATTATTTGAGAAACCAGTGCACAGCGTGTTGAAGCAACACAAAGATTTACCATAAAAGCCTCTTTTTCCCACAGGTGAAAGCCTGAGAACAGTCAATCCCTTGGGGAGCACCATGCAAGGCTGCCCAGAGCTGGCACAGCACTGGAGAAGGGAGAAATCTACTCTCAACTCCCTCACTACAGACATAAAATCCAATATGGTCAGTGTCCATAGGAGACAGCCTTTCCTCCTGGAGTAACGCAGGGCACAGGGGTCAGCACCCAACACTACCTGGAGCTCTTTAGCCTTTGGAACTTTTATAAATCTCTGCACATGACAAATACATTTCAAAGCAAAAATACAAATTAGTGGAGAAAGGGGTGCTAAATGCAAAGATCCATCACCTCTGGCTGAGGAATTTGCTGAGCCACATATCAGAGGCTGGAAGAATGTGCTGGGAAATATCACTGTGTTTCTTGCCTCTGCTATTGCCCACTCTCATAGAATGTACTGAGCAAGATGAACCTCTGCTCTGGCCTATATCTGTTTCATAGCTGATCATTCTCAGTCTAACCTAAGCTAAAACTGTCCTTCATGTTTTTCATCAAATACAAGTAGAAGCTTGAGTATAAATAATCATGTGTGTCTGGTGCAATGTGCTCCAAGAAGAACTCCAGAAAGTCAGGCCAGTGAAGAAGAATGAAGAGGAAAAAGTTGGGTAAAGAAAAGTTGGAAGCTATGGGATGCAGAACACACCCAATCACTAATGACAAATGTCATCAGGCAAATGTAAGGTCAAACCACTTAGTGAAAACAAGCACCGATACCACCATGAACTTGTCAGTGCTCTGCATCATTTTTATTGGCACAGTCTGAGAGTTTGCTGGGGGGAAGAGATTGGTTTTCCCTTCACTGAGACAACCAGCCCAAGGACAGGGCTTTGAAGAGAGACAGCAAAGACAGGTTTTTGTCAGAGACTTTTGGAGTCTCTAGCTGGTCAGAGTGACCTCGAGGTATGTTAGAATGTCTCTTTTCCCAGCCTGGCAGTCAAAGAAGGAGTCAGAACTCTTCATTTCTTGGTCTCAAGGTTGTTTATTGTATCTTACCTATAAAATTTTTTCTCTTGTCTAGCCGAGGTCTGCTTAGCAAGACAGTCAGAGGCACTTTGGCTGCCCCCAGGGCACTGTTATCTTTTCATACTAAAAACTACATGTACAATGTTTACAATCCCTTTCTAATACTTATCACCTATGTTAGACAGTGAGCTTCTACTTTAAACTAATCTAAAAGTGCCAACATCACCCAGAAGATGGAGGCCAAGAAGAAGAAGGAAAAAGGCTGGACACGCCCAGATTCTTCCATCTTGCTTTCTGAACTCTGATTCTAAAAACCCAAAAAATCTATTTTTCACCTCGTCATAAATTCACTATCGTTCTACTTAAACTTTCGTGGCTTGTAATTCTTCATATAAGGTTGTTAATTGTTTTTTCTAAGGACTAAATCAAAGGCACAGGGGTCTTGGGCTCTGTGCCAAGGTCTCTGAGCCCCCTGGTCAGGGGCTCAAGTCTTCCAGGGCAGCCAGAGGAATTTCCTGGGTTCCCACAAGAGACTGCACCTCACAAAGGTCTTCAACAGCCTAGAATTCTTAAAAAATTGCTTTTCCTGCGATTGATCTACTCTGTGGGGTTTTTACCTTATGCAGAAGATTCTTGAATGTGAGACCCTCAAGGGTTTAGCTCTACTTTTCCAATTGTGTTAATAGAGAACAGCCCAGAGTACCAAATTAATACTGAGTCAAGAGAATAATTAGTGCAAATCTTCATGTGTGTCCCCATCAACCCAGAGAGTTTTACAATTCACAGACACGTCCCAGAGCACATTAATGGCTAACAAAGTCACCAGAGGTGCTTTAATGATTTACACCAGCTAGCCTGTAGTTTCTGAGCTTTGGCCTTTTGCTTTTCAAATGAGCAAGGTTTTCCCAGAGGAAAGAAAGCAGGAAAGAGGAAGTAGGAATTTAGGAGGTGAAGAGAAAGAAGGCATATTGGAATCCTCTTGTCAGGAAAAAAAACTCAGCAAAGCTCTTAGAGCATCCATGAGGATCCACAGCCTGAACTGCACCAATCTGCAGCTTGGGTTCAAAAGGAGTTGAGCTCCAGGATTGTTATTTTGCCCTCCTTGCTGTGCTGTCTGTATTTTATTGCTTAATCAACAACATGTTTCTCTTCTTCCTGTTATTCTATCCTCCTTTTTCCTTATTATTAAATCCTCCCCTCCTAAATCCACCCACAAACATACAATATTTTGAAATTGCATCATCCATCTTACCAAAAGGATGAAATTCTACCATTTGAATTAAAATGAGGAAAAATAACATGGATTCTATCTTTTCAGGCTGAGTTACTGCTTTAATCCATCATGCTGGCTACAGTGGTAAATGATGGCCCAGAACTCCTGGAGACCACTTAATTAGCTTTTAATTACCCATCACACTGATGCTGTGATAAGAGACATTGTAGGTTCTTGATTTCTACATGAATTGCATGAATGGCTGTCATTAACATAAATGCTGTGAGATTAATACAAGTGGTTTTAGAAGAGATTATGATGAAATCTTCTCGAATAGAAGCAAGAGCAAGCCATGCTTTATGGGTTAAATTACAATTTTTCTTCCTCCCCCTCAAAATTTTAGTGCTACAGTGCCAGATAATGTATTGCCTTGCCTGCTCTTACAGCTATTTGCATTTGTAGTAGGCACTTCACAGCTGCTTTTCAGGGGAGAAGTGGCTGCATTACAACAAGGTTCTGGAGAGACAGCTTCAAACATGCATAGGTGATATGAATATTCCATAATAATGTTGTCCTTCTTCTGCCTCAGGAGCCAAGTCCTGCAGGATAATCTGCAAAAGATAAATACCGCAAATGGACAGACATGAAAAAGTATACAGAAACAAAGAAAAAAAATTACAACTTCTTGTCAAACCAAGTGGCATTATTGGTTATTAACTTGACCTATTACATCACAGTGGTGGGAACTCTGTTGAGGAAGGCAGAAGCAGGAATAAGAAAAGAAAATACTGCATTGCTCCGCTGTAAATATTGTTTATTTTTTAATTTCTTCCCCAGATGCCACACTTTTTGACAGTGCTGAGATTAACAACCTCTCTCTCAAAACGTGTGGTCAGCCTTTGCACTCAAAATAACATTCTCTGGTTTCATTCCCTGGTAGGTCTTGATAAGGCTTCTACAGAATTTTTTGATGCAGAGCATTATCACACTGCTGTGGTATTGATTGATCCACTGTGATATGGGCAGGAGGTGCTCACACAGGCTTGAAATCCCCTGCTTGGGCTTGCAAATATTTCCCCAAGGCAAGAATTATGCTACTGAGAAGGGAAGAAGTAAAACGAAGTTCACAGGGATTTTAGAGATGTAATTCCAGCTCCTAAACTGTTTATATATTTTAAAACATTTGTGTAAAGAATGCATATATTATTTATATTCCTCATCCGCAAACACTGTGTCACTGGGGATTTCTCAGTGATTTGGAGGGAAAAGCTAATCTTCTGCTTTCCATAAAACAGCTGTCAGGTTTCTCAGGCTGTGTACCACAACCCATTTCAGGATCACTCTTAATTGGTGCCTGAGTGAGAGCTGCAGTAACTGGATTTGCTGCTGCTCCTTGCCAGCAGACAGCACAGGGAACCCTGGGAGCTCAGAGAACAGATTTGCACTGGCTGAAAGCACCAGCTCAGGGCAGGGCTGTACATTAGAGCACAAAAGCACATCCAAGAAAGGGGCCACAACAAAATTCAGACAGAAACAGACCACGCAGATTGCAGAAGACAAATTATTTGAAGTTTTTTTTCTCCTACTAGTAGTTGCAATGATAGCTGTGACATTTGACTTTACAGCATCAACTGGGCTTAGTCACTGACTAAACAGCACTGCATTTCCATTAATTCAATCACTGAACTGCTTTCCTCCAGACTGAATTTTTTTATTATTATTGCAAATTGATCTATACTCCCAGCTCTCTTATTCTGTCAGAGCTCACACAGTGATAATAGCAACCATGAAAGTGCAAGTGCTGCTCAGTACAGATGAACATAAGACCTAAATTATTCCCTCATAGCAGTCATATATTAATTTCCATTAGTTACTAATTACCAGTATTTAACGTCTTTGGACTCATGCAAAGAGACAGCATGAAGTTCCTAAATCTCCTATACAACTTGGCATGTGAAAGGAGCCCTGCTGTAACTCAGCTCTGATTTAGAGCTGGTGGGAAATACTACAGTCTGTGACTGCAGCCTCAGGAAATAGCAGGACATCAAATTCTGAATGTTTTTATAAAACTCTCCTAGGAAAAAAGTTCTCCAATGAGCTACATTCTCCCTTATCTTTTTAGATTTGAACTTTGCTCTGTTCCAAAGTAGTTCTGTGATGGTACTCAGCAGCAGGTACGTGTCCTATCCATGAATGGGATAAAAAATGCTCAAGGAAAAGAAAAATTATATGTTATTTTCCAAAATTTGTTGCAGATACAGTCACACTCTCCCTGGACATTAAACTAACCAGGATAACAGGTTAACCTATCTATAAACTAAATAAGTTCTGCCTTTCAGTGGGAAGAATTGATAAGACTGTCCCCTTGCAGGAGCAGCCTGTAAGGGATGTGGTGCAGAGCACAAGTACAAACTCCAGAGAATAATCAACTGCATAAGAGAGAAGAAGCAACTGATTATGCAGCTCTTCTACAAAAAGGATTTGGGATTTTTAGAGGATGACAAAGTAAAGAGAAGCCAATGTCAAACTGCTTTAAAAAGAGAAAAAAGAAAAAAAACCAAAACATAAAACAACTCTTGAAATACAAAGAGAATTTCTTCTTTGCAACTCAAAGTTGACCAAATCACTAAGAAAACACTCTTCTGCTTTGAGCATCAAGTTCAAGGAATGCATGGATCAGAGAATAGAGAAAAAAACAACAAGAGCTCTAGAAAATGTAACCTATGGGAAAGGCTTGGGGCTCAGTTCAGTTGAAAAAAGGAGACCAAGAACACAAACATCAACAACATAAAAGATATACACAAAAAAAAAAAGGACAGTAATAAGGTGTTCTTCATGCCTGCTGTAGCTAGGAGATAGATATTCAAAAGCTGGAATAGATGGTAAGGAGGGGTTTGGGCTGTCATCATTAGATTTTTCTAAGAAAATGGCAGCTAAACTTCACCCTGCACCAGAGAAAAAACATCATTCCTTCTGTCAGCTTCAATAAGCACATGCCCATTTTGTCCATTATCTCACAGATCCAAAGCAGACAGAGCAAACCAACCCAGTCTTGTGCTAGATAATGGCTCCTGCCTATTTGTGTAGTTTGGTTTGAAACTGCTAATTAACCTGCATTTGAGAAATGCTTCAAGATGCTCTAAAATATGAAGGTGGGCTTGGAGCATGGAGGAAAGCAGATAGAACAGAGAGAAAAGCAAAAGAGAGCAAAGCCAAATAGTAGGTTGGGTTCTGCTCCTGTGAGCTGTGCTGGAAATTCAGGGCAGTTTTGTGGGGGGCTAAATGGGGGCAATTAACAGAAACAAAAATCTTTTCTGTTGTACAGATTTGTTAAGGATGTCATTTACATGATGAGCATCCAGCTGCTCTTGCCTAATCCAAGTCCTTACAGGAAGCAGCCTCCCCATGAGGTGTCTCAGCATCTCTTGGATGTCACAGTCTGCATGATCCAATTGGTGATCATAGGGGGAAGAACATTGTTGGGTTGTAGCAGGGCAGAGAATTAGAAAAAAAATTACATTTTTAACAAGAGATTCAAGGTGAATCCTAACTGGATTAGGATGTTCTACTACATATTGTTTCTGGTCCTGCTGAAGAAGAGGTGGTCCTTTAAGATTTTTTTTTTTGTGTGTGGAGAGGTAACTCTCACACTCTGCTATTCATATACCTCAGAGTATTTCAGGTTAGATAACTTGTGAATTCATATTTCTGCTTCTTTTTTTTATGAATTTCTCATTGCATTCTTCATATTGACATTGCTACTACCACAGCATATTTTCCAGCTACTTTTACAATACCAGCCAGAACTTCTGCTTGATATCCACTTCCATCTGCCACACCTTCACATAAGCTTGCTCTCCTTAAATCCCTCTTTCCTTGTTACTTCCTGTGCAAAGATCATCATCTTCAGTGACCAGGAATCAAAGAGGGATCTAAGGTCCATAATACAAAACCCATCCAGCTTTAACCTCTGCAGGGTGCTGGAATTTTGTAGATAGCATTGCCACCCAGGGCTGTGTACAAGTCACCAACAGGATGGGAACTGCTGAGGAACGTGCCTTGAGCTGTTTTGTTTTCCAGCATCAGCCTCATTACACGGTTATGACAATGGGAAGATGCCAGCAGCTCACATCCCAGGCAGCAGACCAAGAACTACAACTCACTTTAAAAGTTTTTTGACCAATCACACAAAGCAAAAGCACATTGACAGTAGTTCTACCCAACCACTATAAGCACAGGTACCTTTGGTTAAAACAATGTTTGCTTATTTCAAATGCAATTCCTGCTTGTAAGCCTTAAAACACAATGCACAGAGCTCCATTGCTAAGCTTAGAACTTCCTAATATCTCACTAGATATACTTTTCTGTAGCTTAGGGGGTTATTCTAGCCAAGTGTTAATACACAGACCATTGTTCTATTTGTCCTTACTTTTCTACATTTTACATATTTTTTCTGCTGACCAATCTCATGGCTACTGCTTAGCTCTAATCACAGTTCTGCTGTCTCTGAGGGCTGCCTTTTGCAGCTTTCTCAAAACCCTCTGATTTTCTGGATTCCCACAGATAACACCAGGAGCAGCACACCCATCAGCTGAGAACTGCAGGTTTGTACCTCACGGACCAGTTCAGGCTTTTCTTCTCATGGGGCTCTGCTGTCATTAATTAGGGGACTGCAAACTGGGGCTGCTCTTTGTACACCTGACACCTGGACACCCCCTCTTCAGCCACCAGCACACCCAGCACAATCTCTGATGGTGCCACCAGATGTGTCTGCACATCACATTCCTATTTCTCACTCACTCTGTGACGAAAGAGCTGCACAGAAAATGTACCTGCTTTAAGTGAAAGGAAGAATACAGGGCATTATTTCACCATAGAAGAACACACCAGCCCAAATTATTACAGAGTTCATGCAATTGGTCAGGAAGAAAGCAAAAGCAGGCTGTAAATCACACCTGAATTGGAAGTGGCTCTATGCCTCAGAAAGCAGCTATACAGGACACCATGTGGCTCATGAAAAAATTCAGACATCAGCCAAGGGTATCCAGCTATAGCATGTATTTCCCAAGTCTCCCCTCATGGTCAGTGAAAAACTCACTTTTTACTTCAACTCAGATGGTCATGGGAATTTAAAGGTTGAACCTGGTTAAAGATTAAAACACAAGCTGGTGTGCAACCATACACATGCATCTAATTTCTGAATATACTGCTTTTACTGAGAAGGGCCTAAAGATTGTAGAAGTTGAGCAAAACCTTCCCTCTCATTACTTTTTCTTCAGCCAGGTGACACCTAATGGGGAAAAAAATGTCACATATTTTATGAAAAATCCTTTTGTTAGGATCTTTTTCTCCTGAGAATCTGAGAGGCCTCAGAAACAAAATGTAAACAATTATTATCTGCTGCTGTGGAATGCAACAGGTGCATCTGTGATTGGTCTTATGTGGTTGTTTTTAATTAATGGCCAATCACAGTCAGCTGGCTCAGACTCTCTGCTCAGTCACAAGATTTTATTATCATTCCATTCTTTCCTTTCCTTGCTAGCCTTCTGATGAAATCCTTTCTTCTATTCTTTTAGTATAGTTTTAATATATCATTTACTTTTAAAATAATATATATAAAATAATAAATCACCCTTCTGAAACATGGAGTCAAGATTCTCATCTCTTCCCTCATCCTGGGACCCCTGTGAACACCACCACAAAAGAAAGTAATGAGAAAGCTGTTAGTCTTGAAACACAGAAGTAAAATTCCTGTGAAAATTAAAATATCAACTATGCCTACAAATTATAAAGTACACACCATAGCATCATATGCCCAAAGTGATGAAAAGAAGACTAAATGTCATTCTTTTATACTGGCATATCTTAATTTTTTGAGTCATGGATTTTGCAAATTGAGCAGCTTTATATGTGTGTGCATACATGTAAAGTGGGAGATCCGCATGGTTTCTTATTAAAAAAAAAAAATGTGTCCAGTAAGCCTTTTAAGATGCCTGGGTGCATTTTTATAACTACATGTCTGAAGTTTTTTTTTTCAGGATTTGGCACCACTTCTACATGTCTGTAGCAATGTACTTTCTCTTCACAAATTTTTCTGATCCAATGCACTCTCTCTCCCCATGTTCCCACAAATAAGACCAACAGAAAGAAGTGCTGAACCTTGCTTTGAACATAAGAAAGGAAAATACTGCTGGAATATCCTTTCTGAGAATGCTGCAGCTCGTAATCCTCATTATCTTGGCTTTCAGAGGACCCCAGGTCTGCTCTTGAGGGCACATGAAAATCCCACTGGGGATGGCCCTTACAGGGTTTCAGAGATTCAGGGGATGTGTTTGCACATCAGGATTGAGATGATCTGAAGGAAATGTGGGAGGAAGGAATCAGACAGAAGGATGGATCAGAAGGATGTCAGTTCTGCAGGCAGCTATTTTTTTGTGTCCAAAAAGGCTTCTCCTAGTTTGTTGGTGTTCTTTCTTGTCTTAATTTTGTTGGATTTTTATGTGTCTGATAAGCTGCTTACATCCAGGAAGAGATGCCCCATTAACGTGCATGTAGAAATTTGGAATGAATAAGTCAATAAATTGCCATCTATTATCACCCTAAACTGCAAAGCCTGACACATTTATCTGCTTAAATATAACATTAAACACATACTGCAAGTTTCTTATTTCACACAAAATCAACCTTTGAAATATTTTTTTTTTTTAACAGAAAGAAAAAAAGGAAAAAACCCTCTTTTTTATTCCTCATTCTTCTTTTGGCTAGGGTTCCAAGAAGCAATTTCTTCATCCCTGAGGGACACTGCTTCTGCAGCACATTGCAAAACCAAAATCCTACCCTCACATAACAAAAACCAAGAACACAGTGCACAAGCAGACTCAGACTTCAGAACTGCCACTCTCAGCATTCAGCATCCACAAGTTTTCCCTCATTACTAGAGACATTACTGATTGCTGATACACATAGATGCAACTAAGAGGGAGCAGAAAAAGATTCACAAGCAAGCAGATGAGCTTTGTATTTGGAGGGGGATTAAAAGCTGAATCATTTATTCATTTTTCTGTTTTAGCTGTGAAAGGAGGGTATAGACATCACTGTGAAGAGTCTTGCAGCAAAGCTTGTAGCATAGATATAAAGTGGATTAAAGAGAGAGATTTCTTTTATGCTTTGTGCTCTTTCTTTTTTTATAGCATTTATTTCTGCTTTTCAAAAACTGAGGATTATGTTTTCATTTGGACATCTATACTGATGTTGCTGACAGAGAGGACAAAATTCTACAGACCACTGAAGTCATCAGAAACTACTGAGAGAAATAACTTGGAGCAATTTTTTTCAATTTTTATCTCAACCCAAGAGACTCATGATTTTCAGCCAAATTTTCACTAAAATAATTTAATTTCCTGATAACCTACTTTTAATCTATAAACAGCATCTCTGTTCCCTCTTTCAGAGAATTTCCATTTGTGAGTATTTCCGGCAGAACATTTTAAGACCCTCACTGGGAATTGCCACATAATGAATAAATGACAAAGCTGAGCTGAGATCCTGAGTTGACCTCCAAAGTTGCCTCTTCATGCTTTCCAGGGACATTGACATCATTCTGATTTTACTTGGGACCCCAGAGGAAGCCTCAAACAGAATTAATTTAAGACAAGAGATTCTGCC
This sequence comes from Diglossa brunneiventris, assembly GCA_019023105.1. Classification (NCBI taxonomy): domain Eukaryota; kingdom Metazoa; phylum Chordata; class Aves; order Passeriformes; family Thraupidae; genus Diglossa; species Diglossa brunneiventris. Next base: position 7,288,103 of record CM032354.1, on the reverse strand, counting down.
CTGTGTGCTGCCCAGGGGATTCAGGATTGCTCTTGAGATCACAAGGCAGTCATGAATACACTCTGAATGTGAACAAACATTGTCCAAATGGCCCAGGTGAACCAGACCAGCTGCTATATTGGCATTAAAGCTCTGCTTTCCCTGATGAAAATTAAGAGTTCCCCATTTGTTTTGTGGAGCCCTGGACAGAAAGAGGTTTGTAGGAAAGCAGGAAATTACATAAGACTGAATTCTACTTTGCTTTCCCTTGCAAGCAGTTCAAGCACAACTCCACTGGATGCTGCTGGCTACAGGAATGAGTATTGAGAGCACCTCAAACACGTGAAGTAGACTGAATCATGGGGATATTCAGTGCACCTCAGCTCAGACACTGTGGTAGGAGCACAGGATGACTGGTTCAGTGATAGATGTCAATAATTCAGCTGTCTGGAGGATTTTCTCTACGCTTTATGAACAGTGTGTACTCAGGAAAATGAACTGCTCTTTTCAGGAGCAGTAAACAGCCCATTTTCCAATCAATTTTTTTTTTTTAATAAAGTACTGACAAAGATTCAAAGCTACTATTTGAGGGTGCCCTTCATTGCCCCTTATTGAGATATGCAATTTGTACTCCTGCCCTTAAAACGGAGGTGAATAAACTGATAGTGAAATCTAGACTAATTTTAGAGCTGTACCTTAATTCTAACCAGGTGAGCAGTCCCATTGAGTTCAAAATGGCTCAGCCCATTAAGACAGTTTTGACTGAGTCATACTGAAATATTGTTCTGTCCCATTTTGAGCTAGTGCTGCAAACTGGTGGATAATCACAGGCAGTTTCCACAGCACAGGCAAACTGACTCAGCTCTTGCAAGGCTTGCAAACATCAGGAGATAATAACAGGAAGCATCTCCTTCCCAAATTTCTCAAGATTTCCTTGAAAATGTTCAGATTGAAACACCAGTGGCTTTCATGAACACAAAAGCTTGGTTTTATACACAGCTGTGTCAAAAGGAGCCTTTTGGTGGCTATCAAGGGACCTTATGTCTCTGCCCTAAATTTTAGTGCCTCCAGTGATCCTGTAAGATCTGAGTAAGCCTTCTAACTCCATCAGATCCATTGGGATCTGAACCTTTTTCCCACAGTGCTGCCTGAAAAAAATTCCTATGGCACATCAGGACTTTCTACAGAGTTATTTAATAGAGAATTTGGTTTTATTATCAACAGAAGAAGTCTGCAGTATGTCATGGTTTGCTTCCATAGCAGCTAGCAACAGCCATGAATAAACCATGAAGATGCTTAAGAGTGTTCATATATCTCAATTACAACATGTTTCCTACACTAATTAAGAAATATTCATCCAACTTACTTAGACTCTGTCACCTATTCCATATTGGTCATGTCAGCATTATACTTATTTTCTTCCTGAACCCACTCAGTATTGACAGATTATTTTGCAGGCATATGTATTGCCCAGCCTCCCTACCAGCCTCTAAATGAAAAGGGAGTAATCCTCCAGAGAAGTTTTCACTATGGATTTGCATCTCTCCTCAGATTATTAGATCATCTTCAACCCCAGTTCATAATATCTAATTACCCTGTAGCCTGTTCTCAATTGTTTAAAGCCCAGCCCTTGCTTATTGAATTTTATAGTTTAATGTTAATAGATCAGAGGTTAACTGGCTCAATATTAGAAAAGGAGTCACTGGCTCAGTAATACAAAAGGAGTCAGGATTATGTTGAGCTCCTCAGTATTATTAATCAGGCTTTAAAGAGGGAACAGAGAACAGCATATGTCAGCCACAGCAGGGTTTGAAGGAGAAAGTCAATATTTACAGACATGAGTGTCTCCTACCTGAACTGCAGACAATTCTGAGCAGCTGGGGCTTGATAAAGTCAGCTTCAGACTTCCATGGATCAGACCAGAGCAAAGGAGGTGATATAAAAAAGGCAATACTTCACCCAATTAATACTAAAATAGATTCAGTATTATTAGATGACTGTTCTGACTGGGCAGGAATGGTACAGGGTTATCATCAGACACACAAACAGGGTTAACTCCCCATTCTTCATCTGTTTCCCCCCCAGTCTGGATGTGTTAAGGATATTGTGGTGGTAATGCTGTAGGCTTTTAAGGATCCAAAGAAATATGGGGAAAGATGACTTTATTTTTATTAGACTCACAGATGTCGTTTGAAAAAGCATAAAAATCTTTTGATCATCTGTTAGGTACCTGTGGGGTAAATGGCCTGCTTGCCATGGTATGAGAGGGGAAGACAAACTAGACAGTCAGCAGCTTTGATCTTCCAGATAATGGTAAAGTAAAATCCCAGTCCCACTACCTCTGGTGCTTTATCAAGTGTTCAGACCCGTGGTTTTTTGGTTTTTCTCTCTTTTTCTTTCAACCTGTACATTCAGGTGATTGAGAAACAGCTACCATGGGCAAACTGAGCCTTTATAAACATCCACAGGCACTGCTGCCCACAGCAAGTACAGTGTAATACACTTTATTTTAATCTCAGTGGAAGAAGCTTAAGAGCTCATTATCTCACATTTACCAGGACTTCAAGTGCTCCCAATACAGTGATTTCTGCTATTCTTCTCTTATCTTTTCAGATAAACAGAGGAATATTTTATGACACAGTTATGAACTAACATTTAGACAAGTTTCCAACAGCCTTTTCCCTGTTTTTCAGGAAGACATTTTTGACAGTTTGTATTAATTTTATACAATAAATCCCTTTTTAGAATAACTGTAAACCACATCACCCTTCTCCCAAGGCAAGTCTTAGAAGAAATTTCTCTCAATTAAGCAAATAACAGTATTACTAGCTGAAATCAGGATTTCAGTTCATGCTCTTCTCTTCCTTTTAAGCATGAGCTTAGTGTAACTGGACACTTCAAAGAAATTGTTCTAAAGATTTGCACAAAGCTTTTCTGAAGACCAGGATTCAAAAAGTCCAGTCTCTTCTATGACTCAAATTATTGGGCCAGTTATTCTAAAAGCCATAACATTCCTAACCCTGCTGTTCTCAGCACTCATTGTCCAGAGTAGGAGTTTATATCTTTATAATAAATGAAATAATTCCCTTTTGAGGATGATCTCTCTATTCACAGAATTCTGTAGCTTTTAGGCTTTTAAACCCACCAATGCTTCTTCTAAGTCAAAAATTCCAATTACCCTTATTAGTGCTAGTGAAATTGCTTGCAATGTTTTTTTTTTTTTTTTTTTTTGTTTTGTTTTTTTTTTTTTTTGTTTTGTTTTTGTTTTTGTTTTTTTTGTTTTTTTTTTTTTTTTTTTTGTTTGGTTTTTTTTTTTTTTTTTTTGTTCACCTGCACTGAACAGAACATTTTGCCACTCCAACTAGAGCTTTTTACCTGGAGTTTGCTTCTGAAGGAGTACAAGCTTTTAGGGGAAAGGTGAAACAAACAAAAGCATAGTACTGAATGCATGGAAGAACACTGAATCAAACTGAATCATTCTAAGAATGACCCGGGACCTTTGGCAAATCCCTCAATAAAACCATCGCTGCGGAACCCCTGAGCGCCTCCTTCTCCTCTCTCTCCATCTGCTGCAGCCTCTGCTAAGGGCAAACTTACCTAGCAAGTGAGAGCTGAAATCCCGAGAGCTTGCAATCACTATCACTACCGAGCTTGCTAAGGGAGTTTAGCCCGCGGCGTCGGCCTGAGCTAAGCCTGGCAGCTCGGGCACCCTGTCCCCTGGGGATGGGCTCCCGATGTAATATAGGCCATAACAGAGGCTTATATTATAGACACCAACCTTTGTGCAGGGTGATCCTGGGTCATCCTTGGCCCCAGAAAAGTCCAGGTTAACGGCAAATCACCTCTGGGACAGCTGTTTGAAAGAACATCATCAGGGAAAATCCAATCTATCTTCTTCTGGGTTTTTTTTTGGTCTTGGTGCCCCCAGGTTGGGCACCATGGAAAATTGGCTTTTTGCCTATGCAGGGCCACACCCTACAGCTCTCCATGGATCTGCCTTGTTCTCCAAATCCTGTGTGATGATGTCTGGTCCAGGGACACATCATGGCCCTACAGGCTTCTATAATAACACCTGCATCCACAGCCTCTGCCCCCAGATCCCCAAATCCTCAGTGGTAGCTACAAACCACCAGCCCCTCACAATATTTTAAATTACATAAATTGAGATGCACTTTCATCATATTGGTAATTGCAGGAAAATGTAAGAATTTGCAGAAAACCATGAGTCCAGCTTTGATTATTTAGGTGCCTTTTTTCTTATCTGACACAGAGTTCTATCCAAATTATAGCTCCACATGCACAGAGGAAGCCGGATACATTTCTCCTTCTGTGAAGGGAATGTGGTTTTTCTTAGATGGATGACATCAGCAATGCCAAACAATACCCTTGTTGGGAAAATATTGCATTCTTTCTGAGGAAAAAGGTTTGTCTTTAACAGATCAGGACAGTTTTATGTAACCACTGACTAAAGTCAATAAAATTTCTACAATAATTATCCTCTTTTCAACTCCTGTTTCCAAGAACCCCACCAGCAGCAAATCCTTATCAGTTTCTATACCACCACTGCTGGGCTTTCCTTTACATCAGCAACATGTACTTCATTATTTTTACTGATTTCATTAAGTAAAACATTTAACTGACCAGGACCCAAAATTAACAGGATTTGGGGGAGCCAAAAACTAAAAGACCATCCTATTTCATTTGTCTAAACTCAATTTACTTTTATGAGTTTCTCTTTTTTAAGCTGTCCTTTTTAACCACTCATTTTAGTAGTAAATTTTTTTTGATTTAGCAAACTGTTCAGACTGTGAAACTGCTGCTCTTTTGCTGACATAAGTGCTGAGAGTACTTCTGGAGATGCGCTTGTGGTAGTCTCCTTTAATAAGGTGATTCAGTCATCACTGAGTCTGGAAAGACTTGGAGATGATGGAAAACTGGAAGCATTTTAGTACAGAAGAGGCATTTGAGGGTTTATCAGGCAGTTTCTTGTCCTTGCACAGCATCACATCACATCAGCCCCATGGGACAGCTGTTCTTCCAAATTAGTGTGCCCTGATCACAATGCTCCATCAATGCTGTGTCACCATTCATTTCAGCTGCTGCAGCTCAAGCACAGAAATACAGTGAAGATGGTGCAGATACAAGTGCCCTGGTGTAGCATCCCATGAACACTCCCTCCTTGGTCAATCCCCAAGCCCTCAGCCCTGGAAACATCAGTAACTATTTACCATAGAGTTAGCCCTCCCAAAGGGAAAAACAGACTCCCCCATGGACTTGGTGTCACAACTTCCTCTGGTTTCTCCTTCCCCTGTCACTGGCTTGGCATCCCTGGTGGCCACCCCCCCTTCCCCTGGAGGCCAGTCCCCTCTGCCCAGCCCTTAGCTCTGCTTCCCACCCCTTCCCCATTATAAGCTGCCTGCTCCACGTGGTTCACCCTCTTTCCCCGGGTTTGTCCTTCAGCTACGGTGTTACCCTGCTGGAATAAAACCTTGCAAAAGAGACTTTCTTGCCTCTGCTGCAGAGCCAGTTGTGGTGAGTGTTGAGTGGAGGTTTGACTGCATTGCCTGAATGTTAACTCAGCTTGCCTTTCAACAGGAGAGGTTTGTTGGGGACAAGAATTAGGCAGCAGCACCTACCACTCTAACACCCACATCTTTAGTTGGCACCCAATGTGAGGCTGGAACTCAAAACCCTGGGATTGCAAATCCCATGCCCTACTGACTGAGCTAGCCTGCTATTGTTCATAGATGTGTTCATCAGCAAATGGTAGTTGGAAGTCCTCAGGTGAATTAAAAACCTTTTTTTTTTTGTGTCCCAATACCAAAAGAATATTGAGAGAAAGCCCAGAAATGCAAACAGTTTCTAGGTTGGAATGCTCAATATGAATTCTGATATTGTCTAAAGACTTTAGGGTATGTGAGCAGGTGACTCTGGTGGCCATTCAGTCCTCCCTGAAGCTTACAGGTGTTGCTAACAAGAGCTGAAGAGTGGGAAGATTAAAATGAGAGATCACACTGGAAACCAAGAGATTCCTCCCAAAACCACATTTTACTGCAGCACTGCAGGGAAAGACAATCTATATCTGCAAAGTGTATGTCAGCCTCTGAACTGCCTTATAACAACATCCTCAGATAACAGAAGTGGGACAGCAGGGAAAAGAACTACTGTGCCAAGGTATTTCTTTTTAGTGCTACAAAGCCAGACATCTATGCATTTTTCACTCTTTAATGGTTATTCAGCACTTCCTAGAAAGAAATCAAACCCAACATTTGGAGGAAGGCACTCAAACGACAACAGTCCTTTCTGCAGCAGCCTTTTCAGCAGCAACTTTTGAACCAGGAGATCTATGTTCATTTCCCAGCCTTTTTGGGACTGGTCATGGGTGTGAAATGGGGAGAAGCAGGAAAGAGCCCTCATCCACAGAGACAGTTTGGAAAGCAAAGTGACACTGTGTCATCAGGCTGTCCCTGATGCCAACGGCATGGGAAAGGAGCATTGATTCCATGAGTTACATGTTACATGGTTGCTCTAAATTGTCTCTTGTTTGGAATTGCTTCTCTTCCAGCTCATGCTGAGCTCCTTGTTTGGAGTTGCACTGTGCTCATGACCATCAGTAAACACAAATGTTTTCAGGGAAGAAAACAGAATGTGGAGGTTGGGTGGGATGTGGCTCCCCTCCCTCCTCAGCACCAGGCTCTTCACTTCAGCCCCTGAACACTTCAAAGTCGTGATGCTTTCTGAAAGATGGGGCCTCATGTTCTGAAGTTAATGGAGCTAGGTGTATTACAGCTGAGAAGGAAAAGTCATCAGGCCTGATTTATGCCTGCCTCTGGAGCACTACCTGTGACAGCAGAAGATTTAGGTAGAGGTGGTGTTGCTTAGATCTCCTCAATACACCCAGATGAGAGACGTTGGAAAAGTACCATAGTTCCTCCATGATCAGGAAAAACAGCAGTGCAGGAAAGCAAAAGTGAATGCAAGTTAACTTTGCCCCAGGGAAGGCATGATGCCAAAGGACAAAGCAGGATCACCACCTATAAAATGTGTAGCTCCAGAAGATGGTGAGTGTGTTCTAGTGGCTCAGGGCTGGGGTAAATAGAAAGACCAGCCTGCTCTATGTTCTATGGACTGTTTAACACCACACTCTTGGTTCTTTCTGACCATCTTCTACCCTGAGGGAATTAAAATTCCAGCTCCATGGCTCTGCTCTGTTTTCATCATTCCCTCCCAAAAGGCCTCATCCCAAGGGAAGGTTCTGCTATCCCACCCTGGTGCCAGGCCCTTCTCACACAGACACAGCCTTTCCAATGAGTCAGAGAAATCCAGCCCACTCACAACCTTCTGCAAGGCAAAACCCTGTGTAGTCTGAATCACCCACTGCTCCTGGTCCTTGATGTCTGGAGCCACACAGGAAAAAGACACAGAGCACCTCAGTGAGAAGAGGAAAAGGAGGGGTATCAGGGGAGAAAAATGAAATATGAGAGGATGATGCCTACTCTATTAAGGGAATATCATCTAGAATGCAGACCAGGAAACATCACTATTCTGGAAATTATTTCTTTGATTGAATTTAGTTCATTCATCCTCCCTTCCATATATTACTATTTTTTATTAAATCCCACATGGCCAAGATTTTCATCTCTCATCTTGATAAGCACTGCTATGACATCACATATGGAGACAGGAGTGCAGCCAAGCAGCCTAACAAGAGGCACCTGAACTATTGGGTTAGACAGCAGAACCAGCAAATCTCCCTTAAAATAAGAATTGAGAAAGAAAACAATTCCTGCATGAAGTAGTGCAAACAGCTAGGTTTCCATCAAGAAGCAAAGCAGTCTGTCAAAGAAAGAAGAAAATATCACTTTTGGTTTTGTATAAGTAGGTGGAAATTCTGTTCCATAAATAACTTTAAATATGCTAAAGAATAGGCATGAATGCACAAAATTGAATATAGCACTGCATTCACCAATGAGGGAATTAATCGTTGTTTCCATATATGCTATAAAATAAGGGTACATAGAACAGTCTCTAAATGAGTACCCAAGTAGTAGGACATCTTTAATAAAGATGAATTTCAGTAACAACTCCACAGAAATGTCTTCTGGATTTCAAAACTTTAGTATTTTTCCATCTGGGTCTAGTTAAATGATGGTTTTTCATTCTCCAAATTAAAATGGATTAAATAAAACAAAAATCCTAACACATAAGCCAAGAGAGGATACTAATTCCTTTTCTGGGAGAAAAATTTAAGTGCATAGGAAAATTATTGTAGAAATTGGAGACAAGAGTCTCTTTGAGGGGAGCAATGAAAACTTTCATAAAAATGCAAGGAGGCTCAAGCAGAGAAATTCTGCAAGAATAATTTCAATCATGTGGGCAGAACAATGTTACAAAAAACAATGCATAAACAAAGTACAGCAAAAAGACTAAACTCAAAAGTATGAAAAGCATTATTTGTAGCAGCACAAAGAACAGGAAACTGATATCACAGGGAAAGAGGCAGGAGTTTTTTTTAAGGAAGAACAGGATCAAAGTCAGCACATGTCTGGAGCATTATGTCCTATTAATAAGATTTATCTGAGCATGAGTGACTGGCAAACACAGGTGAAGCAGGATTGAATTATTACATGAACCTCAAAGAAATTATTATTCAGCTGCAGAAGACTGCCAAAAATTTGTCAGGTTCAACTCAGTTATGATAGCCATGGACTCAAAACATGAGTACAACCCAAAACTTTGGCAGCAAAATAGAAGCTATATCCTGATACTTTTTTTAAAATAATCAATCAACTAAATATCAAACCCCACTTTTTTTTTTTTATGGAAGAAGAAAATAGGTTTATAGTTTTCATCTCAACATTTTGTTGAACAAACCAGGTTGATTGATAATGCTAAGAAAAAGAAAAATAAAAGACTGCAAGAAAAGTAGTGTTTGCAACAGTAGTCCAGAAATATTTTGGAAAAACTTCAGATAATTTATGCATAGAGAATATAACCAGAACATGTATCCTTACATGCCTTTTAGTTCTAGAAAAAACCCTCTTTGATCTAGAGAAAGCTGACTTTTTACAAAAAAGAAAGTATTACCGTGGCTGATTTAAGAACCAGAGTTTTTGCTGATGCCTTGAATTGAATTCCTGACAAGGAGAGCCTCTCCTGTGATTTCAGGAAACCTTGCTGAGGAAGATCTGAACATCCTTCACTTAGTCCCTGGTGGAAGACAGAAAATATATGCCTTCAACTCAGTCTGAAGGAGGAAGTAGTCTCTCTATGCCTTTTATCAAAGCTGGTAAATTTAAAATGTGAAACGGTCTTTTTCCTTTTGAGCAACTGAGCACTGGGCTGTTGAAGGTTGCTGTTTCCCTACATCTGTCATATACTACATTTATCCATAAATAACTACAGATGCACTTACAACTCAAAACTCTGAGAAATGTTGTAATAGATTTTTTGTTAAAAAAAAAAAAGAAATAAAGACAGCTGACATAGTGTAAATATTAAAGGTAGATTTCTTGTAAGTGTATAATATGTACTTAATTCTGCTTGTAGTTTAGTCAATGATTTTAGAAAAATCAGGCCAAATCCAGGAAAAAGATTTATGGCATTTGGGAACCAATCCAATTTCCATTGCACTCCTTATTACTTCAAGGAAAATCAAATGGTTTCTCTGGGGAGGTGTAAAAAAGCAGAGTTTAAATTGTATAGACCAGCTCATGCAGGGTATTGAAGACTGATCTATGCAGGGCCAGCTGCTCTGCTCAGAAGCCCCAGAGTAAATTCACTTTACTACCAGTCACACTGAAATTTCTCTAAATGCTCACCAGTTTAGCAGAAGAGAGCCCAATGCCAGAGCTGCAATTTTCTAGGGGAAATGTCCAAAACTAAACTAAATTAAACAAAACAAAAACAACAAAAACCAACTACAAGACCCAAACATACCTGGCAGAGACTCACAATTTACCCTTCAACTCTTTGGACATGCAAGCAGAAACATGCCAAATGCCAAAGTTTTTAGCCAATATTGGCAATAAACAACCATTGACATTTTGATGACAGAGCTGTGGAGTGGGAGAAATGGAAGCAGGACCCAATGTCTCTACAAGAATTCTCCATGGGACCATCAAAACCAGGAGGTGCTGCACTTCCCTCTCCCTGCACAGCTGGCACAGTTACAGGGGAAAACCAAATGTAGTCCAGGCAGAACAGCAAAATAGGGAAAACAGCAACTCCATGGGGCTCCCCACCACAGCACAGATGCACTGAGAGAACCTCTTGGATGACAGGACTGGATGGAGCCTTTCTGGGGATGAGAAGTGCAGATCTCCTTCTCATGGCCTGTCAAGTTTTATCTTCTTTTTCTGCCTTGGTCAGGGTCAGGATTGAAAGTGCTCGAGGTGGTATTTCGTGTTTGGAGTCAGGTGTTTATTAGTTCTTGTCTATATCACAGTCTTACAAGTTGTGACTTCTACAGCAACACTGAAAGAACTGTTCTTTCACGAACAAGTATTAAATGGCCCTGTATCTACATCTACAAGGTCTTTTAAAGAAAAACTATCCAATTAAGAAATGACACCTAAATTACTTTTACTTTTAACCCAATAATTAATCACCCGTGTCCTGCAATTTGGACTTTTCTGTCCAATCACAAAATATCACCCAAACCCATGAATAACAAGGTGAAGAAGAAGGACCAGCCACTGCCCTAAAACCTCCATCTTAGCTTTATATCTATTACTATATTCTAAAAACTTAAACTTACATTTTCCACCATGTGATATTACACGCCTCTATTCACAGTTCTATATTACACATTTCTATAATCCCAGTGCTATCATTCCATTTTGGAAGCCTTCTCCACGGCCTCAGGTCAAATGCAGTGTTCTCTTGAGGGTCTGTGCCTTTCAACACAGAAAGTCTAAGATTCTCAGCATCCAGAGTTCAACAGTGACCTGCAGCATGGGTGACAGCGTTGTGGCCTCTCCATATGCCCTTACTCATCAGCACTGCTGAAATGACATTTTAAACTCAACAAAACCAGAAGGATCTCCAGCTGCTCAGATTACCTGAGACAAACTTTTTGTGCAAAGCACTGTTCCAGAGAGATAACCATTCAAAGCTGATAGGCTGCAGCAACCGCGACCCCTCAGCTCTCATGCAGGAGCTGCACAGTAATTTCCACCCTTCACCTGCTCTTATAGATTTTCCTCCAATTCTAAATAGAGTGCTCACCCTCCAGAGACTCTCAGAATCAAAAGCTGTGGAGCCAGGCCCCTGTGCTCTGCTGAGGTTGTTCAGCTGACACCAAGAACAGAGGCACAAGACTTTAAAGTACCTTGCAAGTGCAGTGTAGCTGCTTCATGGGCTTTGATCTTGCTGCTCTGTGTTTCCAGGTGAGTGATGGCATGCACAGCAGGAAAGGAGGAGATGCAGCCTCTAAACACGCTGGGAACAACAGTACAACATGAGCCAGGGGTAAATCTTACCTCCTGAATAACTGGTGCTGCTGCTTGTAACACGTCATACCCCTCAGACCTGGTCTTGACTCTCCATCAGTTTTTATGTGACCCTTTTTGCCATTTTGCAGTCTAAGAAAGGGTTTAGAAATACAGAAGGTGAGATCCTCCACAAAGGCTGCTTTTCACCTGGGAATGGGAAATATTAGGGGTAAAGCAAATTGGCAGAGGTCCTTAAAGCCATTCTCCCTGTGCCTCAGCAATGGCTAGATAGTGATGAGGAAACAATCTCTTCTGTTGATTGTTTAACCAACACCAGGCTAAAATAAAGCTATTAAAGGACTGCAGAAATCACAGAGGGGCCAGTGGAAAAAACTATATGGGTTATAACTGATGTTTCCTTTGTAACTTAATCTTCCTTAAGTTCCCTGGGGAATGAACAGCCAGGTTCATACTGGCTCTTATTCCTCTAAAAAATTAAGTACAGGACAAATTTTGCTCTGCTCTTTATATTTGTAGTCATTGCCCTTTTAAATTAGAGAAAGGAAAACTTGAAAGGACACACTCTTAAGTACTTTTCCTGTAGTTCAACTTTGTTTTCCTTTTCTCTTCATAGTTTCCAACAGCCCCTTAGGAGCTTAAAAACAAACATTGCTTCGTTCTCCTTCCAAATGTGTCTCCTTCTATTTGTCAAACACTAATTCCCTGCACCCCTTGTGTTACTAATTAAGCTTAAAATTAACATTTGAGTAAACAACTAGAACCTCGTTTGTGCATCTGCATCATCAGAGATGACAGGAGAAGAAATGTTATGTCAAGTCCCTATCCTCACAGCACGTCTCCTGGAGCACAGTGATAGCAAAACCAGTCAAGTTTCAAGCCTTGTTATTCCATAGGGTTATCATAAACAACAACAGATCTTCAAGGCAACCTTCACTGATTCTCAGATGAAGGGAAAGAATGGCTTTTACTTGGAAAAGTCCACAAAAAGTTACCAAAAATTCCTCCAGCATTTGTTTCTTGTGAAAATTCCCACCCCTCTGACTGACATAAAAAGAGAAAAATATGTGCTAAAAGGCAATGGGCACAGCAACTGACAGGCAACTACCCAGGGAAGGTCCAGCTTGAAGCATTATTGAAAAAGGAGGAGGTTTTAATGGTGACAGAAAAACAGGCTGTCACACCCTTTTATGAAGCAGTCATTCTGACTATTTCATGACCATATATTAGGTTTAAGGGTATAAATTTTCTCCTCCTCTATACATCATTTTTCTACAGTTGACAAGCGAGAACTGAGTGCTTCTTAGAATAACAAAGTTGTTTCCACTTTCCAGAGATTCAAAAAAGTGGGCAGAGCCCCAAACAGGAAAATTGAGATAAATTTCATACATGATCGTTCCTTTTAAATTACATAAATACATATAAACTGTAAATACATATATTTATGTATTTATGAAATACATATAAAACAGTAAGGTTTTAATCTGGCTGACCTGTATTGGGCATAGTGAAACCCTACGGGCAGAAAACCCACCAATTCCTTGAAAGACACATTTGTTTGAAGAGCAGAGAAAATTCCTTTTACTCAATGAAGGAAGGGTTCATTTTACCCCAATGGAACTCTCTGGAAGTCACAATTTCAAGGCAGATGTCTCAACTTCCTCTACTTGTATGGAGGACACATGCTCCACCAACACAACATTTGTTTTTAGGTGGGGGAGGCTCTCAGGGCTTGTGACACTGCTGGTGTCTGAAATACAAAGCACTCAGGTATAATCCTGACCTTGGGGTCTCCTTTCTCCCTTTGATAATTATTTCCTCTCACAAGTCTAAGAGGAGCAGTGGCAATGGCTGTGATTACATGCATGAAGGAAGCACTAATGCAACTGAAATGCTAATGGCTCTGGACAGCTTGCAAGAAGGTATTTTCTACCACAGAGCATAAAAAAATACAGATAGGCTCTTACTGTCTCAGTCTGATCATGGGAGAGCCCAGGAGCTGTTTCAACCCCCAGATGCCATTGGTCTCCACACAGCCTACACACACAAAGAGAAAACAAACCACCTTTGGTTTTATTGGGGAGACACATACAGGAGGCACCACCCACCAAGGAATAAGGTGAGGGAGTTAAGGTCATGAGTGATATAATCCCTCTGATTAGAAGTCTACTTCAATCCCAGATATTTGAGACCAATTTTATTGACATTTCTGTTCCTACTTTCCTCCACTGGTATATTCTGATTTCTCTGGGATGTCCACAGAGCAGATCACTGGGGCAGCCACTCACGATGGCAGCATTTCTGGAATAAACAGACTTTTTAGTAGCAAAGTGAGACAGATGTGACCTGTGGTAAGTATTTCTGAATCTTTCAATAAAGTTATGGAATTTAACTGGAGAACAAGAAGTATGGAAAGGAACAATATTTCAAATGCAAATATTTTCCTGTTTTGAATTTAACTCTTGATAGTTTGCCTTAAGTTTTGACATTCATGGGTTGGTGTCTCCCAAAACAAATTTCATTTCAGATTCTTCTCCAGCTGCTTGTCAATGACATCCCAAGACCAGTTACAACATCAGCTCTTACCTCCTGTGTCACCTGCACACAGATTTTCTTGCCTTTATTGAAGATATTCCTGCATCAAGCTGAATAGTGTTTGTCTTAATTATATCCCTTCAGTAATTCATGTTTCATTCAATAAATACAGCTAGAAGAGCTGTTCTCTATATATCAATCCACCAAGTCACTTAAAGTTCATATTCTCAGGTGATTTATGCCTTCTTTCTGACATGGAGCCATTTCCTTGAGCTCAGAAGGTGGCTTAACGCCTGCCTGACTACCTAAGTGGCAATTTAATTTTTAATTGGAAAGTACTATTTCCACTTTTCCAAGTGCCTTGGAAATATTACTCTCTGTAATATTTCCTCTGTACAGAAGTGATCAGAAGGAAATTTTGCCACGGATTCTGCCTTTCCTGCAGCTCACACCGGAGGCTGGGAGTGGAAAACACAGATGTTAGTAGAGTTGGATGCCTGAAGAGATAAATTCAGCTCTCATTTTACCAGATTCAGGATGACAAGGACAGGGAAGCACTGTTATCAGCTAGGCAAAGCTGGGATTTGAACCTGTTTCTGCCAAAGTACAAGCTGATAAGCTCCACCCAGCCTCCAGAGGTAATAAATACACATGCACATTTCTGTGTCCTCATTTCTGTGCAGAGTGCAGAACTTACCACAACAAGTGCCTCAAGTACCACCATTTTCCTTTCTCCTCTTGGAAACTGAATGCCACTGAAGTATTTACCATTTCTACACCAAGAATTACATTTCCTAAGGGTTGCAATCACCCTGAGTAGAGGATGAAACCAACAATAAAAGCAAATCCCCTGTCATCGCTTCATTATACAACTCAGTGTCACACAGCGCTTGTGTGACAGTATTGAGTCTGTACTTCCAAAGTCCACAGCAGGGCTGAGGGCAGCTGGGTTTAACAGAAGAAAGGCTGAGGAGCAGCCCAGGGGAAGGTGTGGTGGGAAGGAGTGATGGCAGCTTCTGACAGATGGACAGCATCTCCAGAAAGGGAATTTATGGGAGACAACTCCCCGTGGAAAAGACTGAAAAGGAAAAACGACTCTAAATTGATTTCTAGGGGAAAGCTCAACCTTGTCATCCACTGAAATCTGCAGAATGTCAAAGCTGCCAAGTCGGACACCCAAGGTTCATGAGGTCAACTGCAGGCACAAGGCTGCTTGTGAGGAGTTCAGTGGGCACAGCTGAAATTACTTAGTTCAGGGATCCTGGTGTGGGTTTGGTTTGGTTCATACAGAGTGGCTGTGTCAGCCTTGTGTCCCACAGAGAAAGGGGATTTCTGAGAGTACAATGAGATGTGTAAGGCAGAAGGAAGCAGGACCTGGACAGGCTGGAGTGAGTCTGGAGGAGGCCATGAAGACGATCAGAGGAATAGGGCACCTCTGTTGTGAGGAAAAGCTGAGAGAGCTGGGCTTGATCAACCTGGGGAAGAAAAGGCTCTGGGGAGACCTTAGAGCACCTTGCAGTACCTAAAGGGGCTACATGAAAAACAGAGATGAACCTTTTAGAAGGGCTGTTGTGATAGCACAAGGGATAATGGTTTTAAATTAAAAGATAGATTCAGACTAGAAATAAGAAAGAGATTTTACAGAGAAGATGGTGAAACACTGGCACAGGTTGCCCAGAGAGGTGCTGGATGCCCCATCCCTGGGAACATTCAAGGTCAGGTTGGAGGGGGGTCCCCATCTCTTTCAAAGCAACCCTGCTCATTGCAGGGAGCTTGAACTAGATGAGCTTTAAAAGCCCCTTCCAACCCAAAATGTTCTATGATTCTGTGAATTTCATACTATAAATATGGAGCATATTTAGAAGGGTGAGTGCAAAATACTCACAAAATTCTGGACTCTCCATCTCAAGGGACAGCCGACCAATGACTAATGTGCCAAAAGCTATGCAAAAAAAGAAAATCAGCCCAAAGCATGAATATGGCTCAGGAATTCTTAAGGAAAGCCATTTTCTGAGCATCCAGAGGAGGGTTCAGCAGGCAGAGCACTGAGATGCTAAGCCCTGTCCCATTTTCTTATCGACTGGAAATACAAGACTGGAGAGGTCACACATTCCCTCACGTGTGAGCACCATGAGTCCCTCTCCCATCAGCACTTGTTCAGCAGAGACCTAAGCAGCATTCTCTGAAACTGATGTAACAACACACACAAGCCTCCAGATTTATGGGAAAGGGAATCATGCTGCTCCTCTAACAATCTCCAGTAGGGAATTGTCATTCTGTTACATTTGTTTGCTCAAATAAACATTCAGCCTTACAAGTATGCAAACAAAAGGAGTATTGATCTGAGGATCCATTGTGATGTGTTGACACAGAATGCTGTTACTGGGGCTCCCCATGGAGCTCTCCAGGCAGACCAGCCTCTCCTCCTGCTCAAGACAGCTCTCCCTGCCCTACCCCAGCAAGCCACCTGCTGTGGTGAATTCAGTCAGACCTGGGTACCCACCTCTAATGTATGGATGAAAATGATTTTTTTGTCTGTTTATGTAAAAATATGAGATTGTAATAGTGTTATTTTTAAAAAACTTTTTTCAATTTTAACCAAATTACTCTGAAAATTTGAGTTGAGGCATCTGTGTCCTCTGTCCCAGGTGGGTATATGGTCACTGTAAAACTAAATGAGACAGAGATGGAATACAAGTTGTCCATTCACCTAACATTTATTCTCCATTCTATTTATCTCAACATAACAACGAAGAAAGAAGCTGATTAGGAAGGATGGTAAAAAAGTAAGAAAAATAAAAGGAAGGAAAGGAAGGAAAAACTGTGTTCTGTATGATACCTAAGTCACTTCACAGTTAATACAAGCACAAAAGCATTTTTGCTACTATTCATAAGCTCCCTCCCCCTGTGCTGTTCTAACAAAAGCAGTTTCAATGACTTTACATCTCAAGAATGCCAAATGAACCTACCTTTTATATTGCAGCACATTTTTTTTCCATAGGATAACTGTATCTCACAGTGCCTTAAGTTGTGCTAATAGATGTGGTTGTTTTACTAATCCAATCTGGCCAAAAAATGGCACCTTCATATTTCAATAAAAGTTCAATGGCTCGTGGCACAAGAGCAGGGACATAATTCTGGCTTAATATGAGCTGTTAGTCCTCTTTTGGAAAGATTAATCAGTTTGCAGGATTCTTTCCTTTTGCCTATAAAATGAAGACTGTTCTTTAAGAGTCTTTAGCTTTACAAGAAGGTGTTGATTAGCTGGCTCGAGATCTCAGCACCTCTTTTATTGCCTCTTCCATTGCCCACACTCACATCAGCCTTACCCAAGCTGCCCTCCACCTTCCCTGTTGGCTCTCTGGCCACTCTCCATTACCTTCTCAGCAGGGCCATACTTCAGTGTGGAATGGGCAGGGGAAACAGGGCTGGTTGAGTGACATACAACAAGCCACGGTCTAGAACATCACCCAGAGAGGTCTATAAATCTCCTCTCCTACTCTTTGTCCAAGAGTAGAATCCAGATATTCTTTTCTAATAGATCAAGTCCAGACCTTCCACCTTTTCTTTAAATGTCCTACGTAAATCTGCCCACAAGGTGATCTCTTTCCCTACTATTTCTCTCATGCTCCTGCACTCCACACAACTTGCACCTGTCCCAGATTTCTCCTTAAGGCCTGAAGCACTTGAATTGGGTTGTGCAGCAGGAAACCACAATGCTTTACAGGGAAATGGCCATTACTTTAATTTCTAGGTGTAACAGATAATTATTCTCACCTCATTAGTATTGTCATGGTAATAAATAACCTGTGTTGTTCTTGTATTTTGCAATACTGTTCTCATAAACTTGAATTGCTTGCATATAGCATATCACTATCAAGAATGAACAGCAAAGAAAGGCTTGGGCAAGGTTTAAAAGCTTCTGGTGGGAACTGACCCAACTATGCCTAAAGGAACTTTGCAAACTCGTTCCCAGCACAACTTCATGGAGCAAATTTGCAATGAAATAACTCTGTAATTAAACTATTAAGAGCAGCAACACTGGTGTAAGCAAAGGTCTGGGTTTCTTGTCTTGCCAGAATTGCTAAAGCAGAAGGGTTTTTTGTGGGATGAAACCTGGAGCAGAGACCCTTGGCACCAGCTGTTGCTACAATTCTTGTTGCAGCCAGGTAAGCTGTGATTTTTGACCAACAGCTGAGCTGACAAAAGCTTTGCAGTGTGGTTGTGGTGCACATGTGACACCTCTGCTGTGCTGTTTATGGGGAAAAGGATAAGCTGTGGCAGCAGAAACCTCTCCTCCCCAATATCAGCAAATATCCATCACTACCTTGGCCAACAACCACCAACATTCAGATCTTACTCCTCTTGGAAATCCACAAGCCATTGGCTTTGAATTGTTGGTGTAGCATCAAAACCAGGTCTGGTCTCTTCTACTGATTATCACTTTTGACAGCATTATTCATATCTTCTTTTCTTAAGTTTCTCTGAATTGTGTGGTTTTATGCAGAACCAGTAAAAATGAATCACCAGAGCACTGGGGAGCCATCCCCAGCTGAATTCTTGCAGTATCCAGGCTCCTTCCAGGCTTCTTCTTACATCCATGGAGAGAGGGATGCTGATAAGCTCTCACAAAACTACTCTTCCTGGCTGTTATTAACCCATTGTAACCTTAAGCCTAATCCTCCCTTCTCCTACATTCCCCTTCAGCAGCCATTTCATTTATTTTTGTTGCAAAAATTTAGAAACACCACCTGAAAAATGTTACTCACACAAAAATAAAAAGGCAGATAATGTCCTGCTGTTCACACTTTGCTGTGCTAATTCCCTGAGATGCATCACTGGTATAATCAGATTTAAATGTTCACAAATGGATCATAGTAAGACTAGTGATGAATGGTGGATTAAGCATTAATTATCATAAAAACAGATAAATAGAAGTGAAAATGGAAAATAAATTGTACTGGGTGTAAGCAAAAAGTCTTCCAAAGGATTAACTGAACACTGTTAACAATGATGCCAGGAAAAGTACTTGATTGTGGATGCTGATTACTAGCTCTGTAATTATGTTCTTCTTAGCATTTTTAATTACTATTTACTTTTACTAAAATCCTGAGGACTGTTGTGGCTAATGCTGTTCAGTCCTAGAGATGTAAGAGCTTCCTCCAACATATGAAACCAAGCCTCAGGGATGCAGATCTTCTAAGGCCATAACCACCTTCTGTCTTTCAGGGAGCTGAACTTAAATCAATGGCCACATTTCCTAGCTGGGCCCTGGCAATAAATTTTTGGGACACACAACATGAGAAGAACAAAAAAGAAAAAAAATATCACTGGTTTGTTTTACTCAGGCTACATGTTAGAACATCCATAGGTGAAAACGAAGTAGAAAAATTCAAAGCTGAAGTTGATTGTTTCAGGGGAGTTCAGTAAAATGATGATATAAGGTGATGATGTGTTTAAAGTCCATTTACATGAAAATTTCTGGCAGATTTTGAAATGTTCTAATCACAGAATACTGCAGAATAAATCTATGTGACAAAAAGAAATAAACCTCTGGCTGCCCCAACTCAGCATGACAACAATAATTCAACAAAGGAAAAACAACATTTCAGCACTCAACAACAGGTAACTAACTTCAGATCTGTCTCTTTCAATCACAGTTTATAGACAACCACTAGAAAACAGACTCTAAAGAAGATTCTTGCTCTGGCTGGGGAGGGTGAGAGGATCCAGGGCAGCAGATTTCTGCCACCTCCCATATCAACCTTCCTTTTGCAGATCTCTTGGCAAAGCTGAGCTGAGAGTTGAGTGTTTATGTGCTCTGAACTATTCAACATCTTCAATAACCCTGTGGCTGGGAGCTCATCATTTTACATACTGAGAGCTCCATTAGTGATGGCTGTAAGCGACACTTTACCCAGATGATCACAGGTGTAGTTTTTGCCAGGGGATTCTTACGTGGAAAAGACTGCACTGAGAGGCATTAATTACATTTCTCTCTTGGTTTTATACACACTGATTTATTTCCATTAGCTTTTCAAACTCAGAGGCAAATCTGGCATTCTTGGACATACAGATATTTTTGCCATTTTTCTGCATAACAGGGCAGAATTATTAGTCCAGTTTCAATGCCTGCTCCTACATAAAGCAAGCTTCTGATTTTATGAGTAGTAGAAATAGCATCAAGACTATTCTCATGCCTGGGTAGCACACATGATTTATCATGTTAGACTGTAAATCCCTGTTAAGAGCTGGATTTTGTTACCTCTTGAAAAGCTTTCCTTGTTGCCTGCAATGGTGATGTAACAAGACAAGGCATCCCAAGGCATCCTCAACACATGCCTGACCTCCTCCTTCTGCTGAAGGTCTCTCACTCTCTCCCAGCTCACTCTCAAGGAGTTTACTTGGGAGTACATGACAGTAAGAGACTCTTGTCTGAGTGAAGACAGGCTTTGCAAACCACTGCAGTTTTATAGAATTTTTTTTGATGTAAAACATGCAAATGACATCCTGCTTTGAAAAGAATGACATGTATGTGATTTAATCTCTCTAGCACTTTCCAAATTTACCTTGGGATACCTCTAACATTAATTTATCCAGAGTCTAGAACTGAGAATTCATTTGGTAAAAGAGTTTCTAGCCTTTTAGATATTCAATTTTTTTAAATTATTTTATTTGAAATTATAAATTATCATGGCATTTTGTGGGTTTATACTTCCTTATTACTCTTTATAATGCAGTAAATAAAAAGAAAGTGACAGCAGCAGATCTATAAGCTGTGTCCCAGCTGAGGATTTGCCATGCCTTAATCATCCCAAGCAATGCTGAGTTAACAGCTCCTGAAAGACCTCCAGTGGTGGAAATTGTACATCTCCCACACAGCTCCACAGATCTTCCAAAAAGACTTTTCCTAATTTCAATGTCATTCTAACCTGAACTTCCCCTTCCAGAGAATGAGCTCACTACTTCTTGTCCAACTCCTAAGGCATTCACATTCTCTATTTTTAGTAAATTGAAGATGTAGGTCCCATTTTCTAGTCCTTTCCTTCTGGAGTTCATTTTTCAGGGTCTCTACAACTGCTCAGGATTTGCTGTAAGTGTCTCACTAATCCATGTCTGTAACACTCAGCTGAGATCTCAGCACTGCTGGCTACATGGACCTCCAGTCTCTCCCAAATAATCACCTGTACATGCATATCCCAGCCCTACATATGAGTGTACAATAGCATAGTGCACCAATGGTCATGAAGATCTGAGAAAAAGACAATGCATAAAATTAGGTTTTCTTTCTTTTTCTGAAATGCTAATATCTGGAAAAACTTTCCCTCTAGAATGTCATAAATTAGTTTTCATTAACATGCAATTTAAACACCCATCCAAAAAAAAAATCAGTATATTCAATTTTTCTGTTACAAATTTGCAAACAGTTTCTTTACTAACTTTGTAAACATGGACAAAGCTCACATGTTCCTGAGGAAAGCTGTCTAGAGACCCCATCCTCTAGCAAAGTCTTTATCTCCCATGTAAGTCCGTGTAGGACAAGCACTTCTGCTGCAAGCACAAACAGACACACTGCTTTCCCATTCCCACTGCCTCCCACTCTGCCAGAATTATAACACAGGCCAGGATCTCTGCTGGGATCTGGGCTGTCTTTTTCATTTAGGGTTACACTGGAGACTGCTAATCTTAATGTTTTGCTACCATGATTGGATTAGTCAGAAGCATGAAATGAAGTTATACTCCTAGCTGACCAAATTAGGCTTGGCAATAAATTCAGTCCTGTAACAATCATAGAAGGGTATGAGTTGGAAGGAACACAAAAAAATCATCTAATTCCAACTCCCCTGCCATGGGCAGAACACCTTCCACTGGAGCAGGTAGCTCAAAACCCTGCCCAACCTGGCCTTGAACTTTTCTATGTAAGGGTGTCCACAGCTTCTCTGGGCAACCTGTGCCCATGTCTCATCACCTTCTGAATAAAGAACTTCTTCCTAACATCTTATCTAAATCTCTTCAGTTTAAAACTATTCCCCCTTGTCCTATCACTGACATGCAGACAGTCTTGATGTAGTGCTGAAAGCCCCTCACCAGGAGATTTGACAACTCTGTGATACCTTTGTATTCCTATGTTGTGCTGGTCAGTGGTTTCTAAAGCTTACATTTAAACCTCCTGCCTTCATACCTGCAAAATATGACAAGAATTCCTGACTCAGTCTTTGAAGTTCTCCAGTGATTGTTTAACTCTTCCTATCTGCTTTTCTGGTAGATTATGGTCCATTGCAATTGGGAGCAATTTGTGGTGCAGTTTTACAAACCCACCTTGGTGAGGAGAGAAACGCACAAAGACAGTTTGGGAAGGATTTGAAATAAACTGAGAGAAATCCAAAGGGTAGGTCAGACCACAAAGAAAGTAAGTGGCAATATTTGACAAGCCAGAAACATCACAGCTAATAAGGTGCAGCAAAGGAAGGGAAGTTATGTTTGATTTTCAGTCATTTATAAGAAGCCCTTCAATTGCCTGTCACCATATTAGCATATTTAAACAGTTCTAATCTGGTTTCATCACTGTGATTAAAATTGCTGACAAGGTTGGATAATAATGATGAACAGAATCAAACAGCAAGGAGTGAGACAGTAAATGGGTTTACAGAGGCATTAGGACCAGCAGCACACCTAATACAAGAACAAAACCAGATCCCAAGAGGAAAACTCCGTGGGCAAAATTAGTGACCATGTTTTAAAACTTTCTTTCCTTTTGTCAATCAATTTCACCCTTTGAATTAGATCACAGATGAAGTGGGGATCCAAGAGGGTGGAAGATATATGCATCATTCAAAAGACACAAGTTAGGAGGTATTAACTCTCAAGTAATTTGCTCAGAGGCAGCAACTCTGATATGTCCTGTACTGTCAGATCTGTTGATGGGCAGAATTTGTTGGCACATCACTGGTCCCATCAAAAATAACTGAAGGGGATGACAAATGCTCAGAAACATCACAAGCCTGAAAACTCATGGGACCTTTCTGAAATTATCTTTTGCTTTAAGCATTCTGATTTAAGTATTTCTTATCTTAACTTGGAATCTAGGAGAGCATTCTATTTGATAACTGAGGAACACTGCAAGTAAGGCCTCAAGGAAAAGCACTGATGGCCCTTGAAGAAATTGAAAGACATGGAAAGTACCTCCTTTCTGCATGCCCCAAAGCAATTCAAGCAAGGACGAAATTCAATCCTTGAGCAAAGCCATTTCCACATTAAGAGACAATTGATGTGATTTTTAAGAACATTCACAGTGTGGAGAAAGTTCCTCTGTATTCCCCAATGTCTGCAACAGCTGCTGGGTTTCTGCAGTCCCTCCTCACTGGAGTTTGGAGATGGAGCAGCTGCTGTTTCTGGAACAGCAGTATGGCTTTCCTGAAGGACTCCTTCCCTTCAGGCACCACAGCCTTGGGCACTGCACACTGAGAGTGAGATGACATCTGTCCCGGAGTCTTCTCCGCTTGAGAAGGAGCCCATTTTGTGTTTTTAATCATTTAAGCACCCCAGAACATTTCAGATCCCCACACACAAAGAGGATTTGCATCTTTAGGCCTTCAAAATAACATTAGGAACCTGCTCTTTTCTAAAATATCATGCCAATGCATTGACAGTGTGTTGTGGCATATATGGGAACTGAGCTCATGTACTAAATTCCAGGCTACCATCCAGGACTATTCCTTCTCTCCTTTGTAGGCACTACAAGTCTCCAGAGGGCTGACAAAATCAGCATCTCTCTCTTTGTTCCTGCCAATGGGGATCACAGGGCAATGTCCCCAAGCTTGAATACTGCCCCAGGGTTCATTTACTTATCCCCAGGGACCATCATAAGGAGTTGGGAGCATATGGACCCCACCCAGCATCTGCCTCTGCCATCCCCTGTAGGATGTGGCCCTGGCTGTTTTTACAGAAGCAGCTAAACTGCAGGAGAGCCTGTGAAAGCACAGCAGGAGGGTAAAACAAGCAGAGAGAAAACCAACTGGTATGTAATCAGAGACAGAAGAAGTACATACAAAATAGATCCCTCTTATTCCTGCAGATCCATCTCCGTTTGTATCTTTTACACCTAAGCTTTTTCCATTGAAAATGGCAGAAGGCAATATGTCACTGAGAGCAGAGATGACAATTGCAAATGGTAGGTGTTTTCACTAGAAATTGCCAACACAAATTTTGATGTCTTTCTCTCATGGAGGCCTTCAGGGGAAAAAAAATGATGCCTTGGGGGTTTTATGAAAAGCTGGAATATTGCAATAAAATATAATGCTGTACAAGGCTATATAAAATTTATGGGGCACCTTTTATGAGAATATCCCAAGGGGATTCATATAATAGCTATAAAACAGTAAAACACATCAGGGCACAGATTTAATTTTTAAAATGGCAGAATATATATTAATGATATACCATCTTTAATCCTCATTGGAGGTCTAAGAACACTAATAAAATGGTTCTATCAAAAGTTAATTTAGGTGAAAGGTTTTTAATGTCTGAATATGGATCACATTTTAATAAGTTCAATGGATTGATTAAAATAACACCAAAACAGAAACAAAAATGGTGTGTTTCATTCAGGAAGGGTTTCTGAATGGAAGTCACTGGAAATTTTTTTTCTGTCCCCTCAGGTTTCCCAGGTCCACACCTCCCAAACTTGCAAAGGGACAACTGAGAGGAAATTAGCTGAGCAGAATATTCTGAGACATTCACCCTTGTACCAGCCCACCTGCCAAAATGCTTCCATCAAGGACAGGATGTAAAAAAGGAGGAGGGTCCTGCCAAGAAACAGCAAGCAAGGAAGGCAAAGGAATATACATCATCAACAGCATTAGAAATGTCTTGGCTCCCTTTCATACCTCTCCTCTGGCATTGCTGTAACTGAGTTCTATGTCCCATCACCACCCAGACCACCTTACATATAAAAGTTGACAAAAGCCATGCAGTCCAGAACTTTCCCTGAACTCCCCAGGGTTAACAGCTACAGACTGATTTCTGCTCAATCTAAGTTTAATTTCTTTCAAATGAGAACTAGAACCAGATTGAACTGCAGCTCTGCAAATGAGTTGTTTGAAGAAAGATAAGCCAAGCACGAGGAAACACGCAATTAATACACTGAATAAGTTATGAACTGACCCCAGGGAATAAAAAGTAAAAGAATGGTGTCTGTTTCTCAGCTCTTTGATAATAGAAAAGAGGTCAAGGCTGGAAAAAAAATCAAAATCATAGACCAAAGTGGGAACATCAAGTCAGATGGGGCAGTAACAATTAAATGCATTAGAGGTTGTGAAAACTCAGCTGCTGTATTTATCTGCTTCTGTACACTGAAGTTTAACACTAAAGTGACCATCAGCCCACATATTTCAAGGAACATCTGAGGAACCTATACACATGTAAGATCTTGAAATATCAAGAAGTGGCCTGGGCAGTCTGCTGGACTCGTTGTGTTGGCAATCTGTCTGTGGGAAGTCAAGTTGAAGTAGAGGTCTTGTTTTGTTCTAAATTCCAAGGTCCTTCATCCCACACTGGATGGAAATGAGCTGAAGAACCAGCAAAAGAGAGTGCTTTAGAAACAAAAGCTGTATCCTTCAGGCAGCTGTTTAGGGACAAGGAAAGTCTTTTGCCATGAACAAAGACCATATTTATGTGGAGGGCATCTACTGGTATTGAAGACCTATTGAAGACCAACTCAAAACACAAACCCACATCCTTGAATTTGACTGCTCCTTGACAGTGTGTGTGGGAAGTCTGGGCTACAAAGGCACCTGCAGCAGATCATCTGCTGCAACTTCTGCAAGTTTGGCTGGAGGATCTGAGTGGCAGCATTCCCACCTGGACATCCCCAGTGAGCACAGGCATAACACAACAGCCAGGCACACCCACTAGTGAGGAGAAGAATTCTTATAGCCCTAACTCCTGGCACCTGGGAGGCAGAACCATGAGCAGAATGGGGTTTTATCTTCAGGAGAGTTATTCACAGTGATCTTCTGACCCTGCTCATGGACCTCTGACCGTATCTGCACTGCCTTCAGAAGAGGACAAACAGATACACACACTTACATCCTCTGTCTGCAGCATCCATGGAGTGAAAACACATTTGTCCTCTTGTCTGTAAATCACTGTAACAGTGAAGTGAGTGCCTGGATTCCTCACCTTTCCCTCCAAAGACTCTGGAAGAAAGCACCAGATGAAGCCTGGTGTGCTGCAAAGGCAGATCAGGGATAGTTCTACAGTAAAGTAGACAAACAACCCAGACAGGCACCCCCTGAACCTCTTAGTACCTGTCCTTGTCTCTGAAGGACCTCACATCCTCAACGGAAGTTTAAAAAAAAGTTTCTAATCCCCAAAACTTTGCTAACAGGTGGGCAAATTCAATTCCCAAGGACACTGAAGTCCCTGTATGGAGGGACTGGAACCCACAAGGGTTGAGTGCTCTGTATTGACAAAGGGCACATATTGGTCAAGCCAGCAGAAGCAAACCTAGCCTGTAATAGGGCTTGTCAGGCAGCATATCACCCAGCAGGCTTAATAGCTCTGACTGATCTGAAAAGCTGTAAATTAACAAAATCTGTATGTTTTACAAAATTGAGTAAGTAATCAAAGCCCTGTGGTACAGAAATGATAAGCCCAAAGATGCAGCATAGGAGAAAGCTCCTTATTGCTTAATCCTCAGCTCTCAAGCAAGCCAAGCATAAAATCCTTTAATCAAATCTAATAACCTGGGATAATCTTCAAAATAATGTCTGCAAGGAATAACACATTCCTGCATTCATTAAAGCCTGAGATTTTAAAAAATGGATTTTCATTAGCAGCGGTGCTAAAGGTATTCTCACATGTTGCATTATGCATAACTTCCCACAAGTAAAAAAAAAGAAAAGAATATTTAAAAGTCCATTGATTACACATTCTGACAGTATAAAAACCAGATCCCTGAACACAGGACAGCTATTTCTTATGTACAGGGGAAAATGACATGTAAGTGGAACCATATCAAACACCAAAACATGATGCTCTCTGTCCTGAAAAAATCGTCCTAGATATCAGAATTATTTATGGTTCATGAGAACAGATTTATTAAGAAGAAAAGTCTTACTCTTTTCCTTGGTTCCTCAATGGTTTTTTTTTAGCTGCCAAACAGTCTTTGGGGGGTTTGGGTTCAAATGTATCAATCAACCCACAGCATCGTTTATTTCTAGGAAATTGTGTCTACAACTATTTTCTAAAACTGAGAGTACACAAGGCTAAAACATATTGTCTTACGGAAGGTTTAAATGCCATTAAGCACAACAAACTCTGTCTTAATACAAAACATCTCAGAGTCTAACAAGAGTCATTTATGCCTCCTCTGCAACTGATAGATGACAAATGATAGACAAGTCCTAACTCCTTGCCAATTTCTCTCTTCAGCAATTACATTTTCCCTTTCTTGCAGATTTGTTCCATTTTGAAGCATGACAAACAGTGAAAACAGAAAAAGATATTTAAAAGCTGGCAAAATTATTTCATTTCATAATGTGAACAGATTTGCCTGTATTACAAACAAGTGATCACAAAGATGTTTATTTTTCTGCTCACTTATCAATTGTGAAGTGATAATGTGGTATTTACACATCACACAGAAACAAACGGTTTTCAATCAAAGGCTTTTATATGAATTTCACTCTCTGTCTGTGAAAGGGAAAAATCAGCTGTGCCATGGGATAATATCCCTCTTTTTGGTGACTAGAGGTCTGAAAGCAAAGATAGAGCAGCAACAAGTGATTACTGCCAGCAGTATTCCTCATCCTCGTGTCATTCACAAGCCAGGGTGGCATCAGCAGGGAGAAGGGTCACTGCCTCCAAATAGTAATGCAAATAAAAATTTCATTCACTTTCATTCACTCACACCACAGAAAATCAGGCTGGAAGAAATCCAGTCCAATCCATGGCATCGCCTGGTCCACTCACCTCCATGCCCAAGGCATTCCTGACAGTCCTGATGAATATTTGTCAATGAAGTCAGCCCCAAAGACAGAGTCTCTGCAGCTCAAATTGAAACTTCCTTGCTGAAGGTCAAGCCTTCTCCTTTTTCCATTTTAAAAATGCATTTAGAGAAAATACTCCCCCTTTTTCTTTAACTAGAGAAAATAGGGGAAAATAAGTAAAAAGTAATATGGAAATTAAATAAGATAATATGTTTTTATCAGCATTCTTTTTTTAGCTTGAACAAGCCAAATTCTTTCAATATTTTCTTGTAGGTCATGTTTCAAACTGTTCTCAGATAGAGAATAGATCATCTCTGTCCTGAAGGACAGCACTAAAAATGGCACAATTCTCTGTCTAAGGCCATCCTTTTGCTACACAGAAGTAATTACATCACAGGGCAGCCTGTGCTCCTGTTCACACATTCCCTGTGACACTAAGTACTTTGCAAAGCTTGCCATCATTCATCTCTGTCTGTTTTGCAGTTCTCTACAGCCTCTTTACCCATCTCAGAATGTCCTGAGAGTTTTCTTCTCATCCTATACTCATCTACTTGATTATTCCTACATAAGTGCAATCATTCCCTATTAAATAATGTTCTCATTTTTCAGGTCATACCTCCATTCTGTCAAAAACATTTTGAATTATGGTCTGTGTTGCTCTGATGAGGATTCTCATTTCAGGATCCTCTCCATTGTACAGGTCACTAAAACACAGGTCACAGCCAAACCCTGAGGAAACCTTGGAGGACTTCACTGACTATATCCTTCATTTCAAGGTGAAATCCTTGTGTGTTATGTTTTTCTGAGAGAACTAATCCACCTACTGTCATTTCCTCTAGACCACACTCCCCAGTGTCCATCCACATTTTACACCCACTGGGTACCTCACTTATCTCCAGGCATCCCCATGGGAAAAAAGGTTGCTAAGGGCTGCTAAAATTCCATGATCAGTTTGAGAACTCCCTCTGCTGTTTTGCTCTCCTGCTCTGGCTGTCATTTCACTCCTTTGTGCTACAGGTATTAACAGCGCTGTCTAGCTGCTGGCAGGTGAAGATCAGCACAGAATAAAGCACTTATCAGTTTAGGCTTCTCCAAATCTTCTGTCTATTAAGTGTCAACATTTGGACCTCTCCTAAGTAATGTGCCTTGCTATTTCATCTCACTTCATGTCTTAACCTTTTTGATTAAGGTCACTGAGAGCTCTCACAAGGCCTTTATTCTCCTTCTTAGTAACCTGACCTAGTTTCTACTTTCTGTAGCCTTTTCTCCTGTGTTTGAAGTCAATGAAAGGCTCATAATTCAGCCAAGTTGATCTTTTACTGACTTCTTATCTCTCCTCCACAAGAAGAGAGACTTATTAATATTCTTCTTAAAGGAGCTGCCAGCTTTCTAAAATTCCCTGTTCCATCAATCTTGCCTCCCAGGCAACACCTACCAATTTTGTGAGGATTGAGGCCTTCCTACTTGAAATCCATTGTTACCATTCTGTTGCTTATGTTCCTTTAAATCCTGTGAATCAGAAATGTATGATTTCATGATCATTCTCAACTAACATGATCTTTGTCTAAATATTGTCAAACGGTTTTTTTTATTGGTCAGTATTTAATCAAAGTTCACCCTCTTCTTCTTATCTTAATTAACTTTACCAAAGTCCATGAGAAACACATTCAAAGCACTTGCTGAACAGGCTCTCTCTGAAATATATTTTATTTGCAACAGATATGTGGGTAACTAAGAACCTGAATTAAGATTTACAGCTCCTTCTGCTTATTCATCACCCTTCTTGCATTACAGTGCTCTCCACTCCTATGACTTTGTGAAGAACAACCCAGCCTGGTTTTTATGTCCACCTAAGTCACCATCTTTTATGCTACTTCTGGACTGATCAGCTCCAAGTCAAAGATCTTCAGTGGTCTCCATTTCTGCTCATCCCCTTTTCAAACATCACTCTTAGGTGAGGAAAACAAAGACCTCTGGGTGTGTAGCCATGCATTTACTTCCAAGATGTCTGTTGTTACTCCCTTTACTGATCTCAGAGTGAAAGGGCTGAAAAATAGCACCAGCTGAGCCCTTATTTCTCTCACCCTTGCCCCTTCTCAGCCCCTCATGACCCCTCTGGCCTGCAGTACTGAAATGTTCACTGAAAAGATTAAGACCCCACAAGTCAGGAACGCAGTGAAACAGAAAGCTGTATGCACATGGCTGACCACAGCAGGTCAATCTACCTCAACAGTTCAGTGAAAGGATTTTAGCAGCTGGACAGAGACAGGATGATCCAGCAGTTGTACCATAAAAAGGCAGAAGTCGGGACAATGGAAGAGGGGAAAAGACATTCACAGAGAAAATGATGCTCAGAGAACCACTGGCTTTGGAGATTTTCAAACTAGACAGAACAAGGCCCAGGTCCCTGAAGACTCAAAGTCTGTTCTGCTGAAGTCTGGGGCTGTGATCCTGCTTTTTGGCCTCCTTTCACAATCCTGACTTTTACCTTCATGCAGTCAGTGTTGTCAAGGTTTCTGCCAAACTTCACACAGCCCAGCACTGCAAGCATGAGGTTCAGCAGGGTCTCCCCACTCATCAGTTTCTCAATCACTGTGTCAAGGAGCTCTGCTCAGCTCTGTCATCAGAAACTTGCTGCACTCCCTGTCCTGCTGGGCCTTTCCAGCCCATATCATGGTGGCTTCAGTTCACCATGAGGTTCAGGGCTTGTGAACACGAAGTTTCTGCCTGTTGTTTGAAGATAGCCTCACATATTATTTTTGTTCCTTCATCCTGAATGCTATGTATTTTGTGAACATTAATACAAAATCTCAGCAAAGATGGAAATGAATTTACAAATTCACAGCAAGTCTAGAGCACTGTCCATTACTTATTAAAAAACTTGAAGAGACAAAATGAAGATGCAAGTTTAAAGACCCTTTCATTTGAAGATGGGGTCATAAAAGGCTTTTTTATTAAAAACCAGACAGGTTGTAACTATTAAAAAGCAAGTCTGTGAGCTCTAGGGGTGGATTCCACACCACTGCAGTCAAGATATTTGCAGATGTGCATATATCAAACAGTAAAAGAAATTGCTACAGAGAATCCTAGAGAAAGGCCAAGAAGATATATTGGTAATAATCTGTAAGCAAAATTGGGAAGCAACTGAAACAGAGATTAATTAATTGCAAATAGGGGAAAGCAGGAAGCAACGCCTCAACATAGCAATCAGCACATATACAGGGAAAAAATACTACAGGAAAAAAAAGTTTAGGCAGTCGCACAGGAAATGGAAAAAAAAGCTGTGTTCATGTTTAAAACTTATGTTCCAGTGTACCAATAAGTCAGTGAGATGTGTGTTTTGAACACAATAAAGAATTTTTAATCATTGTTCTTAAGAGATCTTGTTCATTAAATAGCACTCTAGTAGCACACACAGGATAGACACAGAGTAGCAAGTGTAGCTAAAAAAATGACCAAATTAACAAGGTGGGGACCCTTTAATTTCACAAAAAATATCCTATATACGATAATGTATGGATAATGTACAGGATCCAACGAATGGATCTGATTTCTCCTTGGTTACCAATAAAGCAAGGGAAAAGGTAATGTTATATCAGAATTACAAAATCCTTTTTCATACCTCCTAGAGAACCTACTGAACCTTCCTCAAGCAGGAGTTTTTGAAGGCAGGCTGGAGAGCAGTCACATGTGGATAGCCTGGATGTACCTGCACAACACCATCAGAGGGAGGCCTTCTGTACATTTTCCCTGCATTTTCTATGGAAGTAGGAACCATTGTCTTCATCTTGGAAGAAAATGGGCCATTCTCTTGGATTGTACAATTTTTGGTTCTGAGATGCAGCTGGACAAAATTAAACAGAAGTGTCAAATTTAATGATATGAGAAGTTGAGCATTCTCCTCCCTCATGACAATGCCATGGGATGTAGCAAAGGATCCAAAATGACACCTTTGTACCTTCTGTGCCATGACAGAGGAAACTGGTAAAGCAGGATGCTAAATTCATGAGCAGAGCTGAAACCCTGACATCTGTTTCCACCTCACTACGGTAAAGTAGAATTTAAATATTATACAGGAATATGTATAAAAATGTCACTGAACAGCAAGCCAGACAACTCATCAGAAAATGTGAAAGGGCTTGCTGATGGCCTGGGGATGTGAGCTGCAGCAAACACTAAGAATGACTGAAGCAAAGGGTCTTAAACCATAAAAGACCAGACTTTAGTCTCAAACAAGAGCTATAATATTTTAAAGTGCAAAAAAGCCTTGCCCCATCACCTCATTTTCAAGTAATATTGCATGTGCCAAGACTCCAAGACAAAAAGGTTCAAAAATCAGAAGAAATATGTAAGCCCCCTGCAAAGCCCACAGAACCTGTGCTAGATTCTGTAGCAGACTGCCATGGGGGCTACAGCACAAGAGGAACCCAAAAGAGAAAAACCTTTTGGCATCAGCAGAAAACACCAACTTTTGACCTGTAGAAATAAATCAAACTCTCTTTACAGAAGCAGCAGGGAGA
The DNA here is from genome assembly GCA_019023105.1 of Diglossa brunneiventris. Lineage (NCBI taxonomy): Eukaryota > Metazoa > Chordata > Aves > Passeriformes > Thraupidae > Diglossa > Diglossa brunneiventris. The sequence goes on along the minus strand of CM032354.1, from coordinate 7,255,625 downwards.
GCTGGGAGCAGAACTGCTGCAGAATCACAGAGCAGGCTGTTTATTAGCCTCTTACACACCCACAGGTCTGGGAGCTACTTGAAGATGCGTACACAAAGTGAAATAGATGGTCCGCTTGCTATATTGACCCAAGCAAGTACCTATGAATAACATTTTCAAGCTTCCCCTGGAGTTGCAGTTTCAAAGCAGAAACTAATCAATGAGCACTGGCTGTAAGACCCAAAAGAGAAACTAACAGATACCACCAAAGAGGATTTTGCAAATGTGGAAGTACTTAATCACAACTAAGGTTCAGCTTGGGTCCCATTAGTAATACCACAAACACTTTCAAGAGCAGCTAATGATCTGAAACCAGCAGTAAACCTGCATGCAAACATGATAAAAAGCTTTGCACTGAATCTGCAAGTCTGCAGATGAGGCAGAAGCAGATCACTGAAGAAGAAACATTGCAAATAGAAGAGAATCAGTCTGTGTTCATGTTTCTAATATCAAAATTCTAACACTGTTGTCTGGGATGCTTCTCAGGGCTGAACAAACCAACTTCTACACCAGTGGAAAGAAAAATGTCAGAATGAATACCAGAATCAGAAAATCCCAATAAAATGAGATCGTTCTCATTTGGCCACAGATAAATGGAGGCATTAAAGAAACACAAAAAGAACCGAGATGTCAAAAACAAAATAAATGAAGAAAATTTGTTTTCATAGTTCAAAATAGCAAGAATTTGGTAAAATGGACAGTCCTAAGCCAACCTATTTTGTTTCCAGAAAGAATCAAATGAATCACAGTCACCAAGGAGAGATGAAGACAAGACTTTTAAAGAAATCAAGCTTTTGAGAGAAGCCTTTTGACAGAAGGAAATGAAAGGGGCAGGCACCTGATAATCCATGCATTGACAGCTCAGCAGAGTGCTGCCCCAGAGGGCTGCAAAACAGTGGCTTGGAAAGATTGTGCTCCCTCCTAAGACACTGAAAGTTTGCCTGAAAGCAAACTAAAGGGCTATGCCAGTAATTGGATTTATCAGAGCTTACTAATTTAATGATCATTTATTTAGAAAATATAGAAAGGGATTAAAATAGAGTAAATGGAGATTTCCAGGAACTGAAGCCTCCTTTTGCCATGATTTCTGTATCATATTGTGTTGTCTGCAAGATTTCATGATCAAGTAAAATAAACCCACACAGAGTCTGGTTAGAAGATGGTATTTGTGAATAAGCATTTCATGTCCTGCAGGGGTAGATTCAGACAAGACATAAGAAAGAAATTTTTTTAATTTGATTTCTTACAATAATCTTCAGTGAAACACAGGAACAGGCTGTCCAGAGACATGGTGAATGATCCCTGGAAACATTTGAGGCCAGGCTGAAAGGGGCTCTGAGCAATCTAATGTAGTTCAGGGTGTCCCTGCTCATTTCAGAGGGGTTGGACCACATGACCTTTAGAGGTTTCTTCCAATCCAAACCATTCTGTGGGCCTGAAATCCTTAAAAATGCCCTTCCTTTAAATAAAATTGTCTTTAATTGTCAAGAGGTACAGCTAAGAAGCATTTGTTTTATGTTGCTTTGAGTGCCACACAAGAGCCCTGCATGCTAAACAGAATTCAAAAATCATGACAAAGGGTTATTAAAGAGCTATTTCATAGCCAGTTTCTGTTCTGGCTGCACACTGCTCCTGAAGTCCAATTCACTCTCCTTAGCACTCTGTAACAGGAACAAGTTAAGTTTACATCATTCCTTATTACCACTGTAATCACAGGCCTGAGACAAGATTCATATTAGCCATTTTCTGCACTTGTTGCATCATTTGTCAAGAAAATGAGGAATAAGAATTTCAGCACCTAATTTGCTCTGTGAGTTATAGGACAGTGACAGGATTATACTCAGCTTTTCTGATAGTTGGTAGTTCTCTGTCCTACCTTTCTCTGCTTGCACCTGCTTGAGAGCTGACTTATTGCCAGCCATCACTTCACTTTTCTAGGGAGAGCCTTCGCTTCTGGACCTGCCCAAGCTCTGGCACCTAGCAAACAACCAAAAGAGGATGGTAAATCCATTAATTGAACAATAGCCCAGCCATAAGCCTGATTCCTCAATCCATTTTGGGGAGCTTGCTTCCAGCTCCCAGGTGTGAACCTTAGTATGCACATGGTCCATTTGCAGCTGTACAAGGAGAGAGGGATGCCAGGCACAACATTTTGTATGTGTGTGAATCAGGTGGGTGATGGATATAAACCACAGGAATGTCTAATTTAAATGGGTATGGCCATTGAGCCTCCACATAGAAATACAATAGGTATTTGATGTTTGTTTTGGTATTTGGTATTTTATTTCATTGCCTTTGTGAAAGGTCTCCTCCAACACCCCTGTGCTGAGGGTAAAGCCAAGGGCAGTGAAGCACTCCTCGTGGTAGAAGATCAAAGTAGAGACTACACAAGCCTGTGAGAGCAGGAAGGATGCACCCAAGGGTGAAGGCTGATGCATTAAGGAGGTGTTCTCTATGTTTGGAAAGGTTGTGGTGGCTGGGGAGACTTGTGATGACTTGAGCAAGACAAACATCAGATGCATCTTCAAGGATGGCAATAGGGAGCTGGAGCAGGGGCTCAACAGACTGGAGAAATGAGCTGGGAGAAATTTCTCAGAGTTCAGGAAATTCCCTGTGCATAGGGAGGAATGATCTGGACACTGGCACAGGCTTGAGGCCAAGCAGCTGGAAAGCAGCTCCACAGGTAAGAAAGGATCCACAGGTGCTGGTGGGCAAATTGAGGGCACAACTGGAGCAAATATAAACAACCAATTAGTGGGTAAAAGTGTAGAGAACTAGTCAAGAGAAGTGATTTTTCATCATTGTTTGGCACTTGCAAGACAGCATATGGAGTACCGTGTCTCAGTTGGGGCTCCTGTATACAGGAGGGACACAGACGTAACAAGAGAGAGTACAGCAGATGTTCCAGAGCCTGGAGCACATGGAGTACCAAAAGAGGCTGAAAAATCTGTTTCGGTTCTGTCTGGAAAAGAAAAGGGTCCAAAGGAGGATCTTTTTACTGTCTTTAACTGCTTAGTGGGTGGTATAGACAGAAGACACACAAAATGCTCAGAGAGGTACAGTGCAACAGAACAAGGAGTAAGAGGTATTATTTACAAGAAAAAATCCCATTAAATGTAAGTAAAAGCTCAAAATCTTGAGGGTAGCCTGAAAAATCCTGAAATCAGTGTCCTCAAAATCATTTACAGCCCAACTGGAAAAGGCCCTGAGCAATAGCACCCAACACTGAAGCCAGCCCTGCTTTAAGCAGGGCCTTAGACCAGAGAGGCTTCAGCCTAATTCATTCTCACTTCGTGATAGAAGAGCAAGTTCAACATCAGCCCTTTTCTTCACTGCCTTTGTCTCCAGCCTTACAAGGTTGTGTTGTTGTCTCAAACACTCAAACACACCCTCCTCAGGGAGCCTTCTTCCAAGTCTCTAAATCTTTTGAAGTATTCTAATGCTGCCAGTAATTACTGTCTACCTTTGTATTATGGATGGAAAGTGGCGCATTGTTGAATATGAAAAGTAAAGTCACTCACAATGTACATTCTAACAACAGGGAACTTAGCGTGGAATTAATGACTGATGAAACCACAATGACTTGAGGAAAGGGTAATGAGCTCCCTGTGGCCTCCACTGTGCTGCCCACGTTCCATTATCTGCTAAAATCTCTCTTCAAAAATCTAGATTCCAACAATATGTGAACTGAAACTAATGAAAACATCATCTTAATTAACACAATATGATAAAACAGTTGGAAAGTGCCTCTGAATAGCAATGAACAGCAGCCCTAGATGAAAACAGACATATGCAGACATAGATGTTGAAGACAATTCTTTTCTGTAATTAATTTCTTGCATGGGAGCTGACTCCAGGAAAGTATTTACACCTCTTTCTTATAGATATATTTTAATATTTCAGATAAGATGTTCCAAAATATTCACAGAAAAACTTTCATATCAAAAAAGATAATAGGCAGATGAAGCTTTCAGGTTTCACCATAAACTTGCAACCCAGATTCCAATAGAAACTGTACAAAGCTTTTGAATGTGTTTGTACCATTTTATGGCTTTCAGTCAAATTCTCAAGTTCCTGCAAGCCTTCCAACAGCTGCCTCCCACACAGACAATATCAGAGGGGAATGAAAAACAGGAAAGCCTCTATTCTGCTCCAAGACTCTTCTTGCATACTAACTTGATTTAGGAATGGTATCACAGGGAATTTTTATAATGAGACACTGCCATCCTGTTTCACAGTTACAATTTTAGAACAGCAGGATGTCTCTAGAGCTCTGCTGGACTGAACAATTGGGTTTTAGCCATTGTCAAGGTCCTCAGGGGACAGATATTTACAGAAGAGGAGAGAAGGTTAAATGTTATTGGTGTCTTGGAGTCCTTGGAGTCTTTGCTGAGGAAAAAAAAAGTACATTTTTCCCCTCCCTATTTTGCTGCTCTATGTTGGACCAATTTAGATTATTGCCCAGTTCCTAGGGCAGAAATTCTATTGCAAAAGAAATTCTAGTTAGTCCATCTCTGGATACATATATAAGGACTTTTTAAGTGAATTTGTTTTTTCTCCAAGAGATATATTTTGGAAAAACAGCCTGTATTGGGTGGAAGCTGACAGGAGGGGATAGGTTGTATTTGTGGCACCTCTGCACTTCTGAATTCAGGTTTCAAAGTGACTCAGGGCACAGGTAGGACCAGCAACAATTTGCTGAAAGCTGTCCCTACAAAAGCATCCTCACGTTGCTCCTTCAGCAGGGGAGGCACTGTCCCAGGTCACAGCCCTGGCAGGGACACAGATTCCCATCATGCAGATGTTTCTTCTCCCTCATACCCTTCCTGAGATGCGTTGGGAAAGACAGAGAAGGCATCAGGGTGATCTGTGCAGAAATCACTGTCCAGCCAAGTATTTGCCACCCTGACCATTCCCTTCAAAGCCTGCTGCAGTCACCCTGCCAGGATTTCCTCCTGAAAAAGAAATCAAATTTAATGACACTGATGCTGCCCATCACCACAAATTGGAAGGCCCACAGCAGTGTTTTCCTTGTCGCCATGCAAGGTCCCTCTTGGTGTTCTTTCCCTTCCTCAAGAGCTCTGTGTTGTATTTGCACATGCTCACTGGGCAGCCACTGTGAGGTGGATTAGGGGGAGCAGCAAAATAAAACAGCACAAATGACAAGGAGATGTGATAAGATAGCTGTCAGGCCTCCCTCATATTCCCCCTCACATTTACAACTTCATCTGCCTATTATCTTTTTTGATATGAAAGTTTTTCTGTGAATATTTTGCAACATCTTATTTGAAATATTAAAATACATCTGTAAGAAAGAGGTGTAAATACTTTCCTGGAATCAACTCCCATGCAAGAAATTAATTACAGAAAAGAATTCTCTTCAACATCTATGTCTGCATATGTCTGTTTTCATCTAGGGCTGCTGTTCATTGCTATTCAGAGCCTTGTTTAGCTTTCACTGGGCTGCAGAAATCACAAGAGTCCAAAGCTTGTTTTTCTGACCCAAAAAACAAAAACTTGTTTTTCTGACTAGTTTTGCTGTCTGGATGGTGGAGGCTTAACATCAACATAAGGCACAGGCAGTTTCCCTAAGCTGGAGTTCCACAGCAGCAAAATAAAGGAAAGGAAATGTGGGGTAAATAAAAATGAGAACTGCCTGTGTGCTGTCTCCCTGTCATTGTCCCAGGACTGGGAATTCTGCATGGAGCATCCTCCTTCCCCATTTTGGGTACCTGCTTCAAATGGCTCCAGTGCCAGTCAAAACACAGAAGTATTCTGCAGGGTCAAAATAGCCAGAATGCCCTTTTGCAGCAGCTTTTCTCATAGCCCACAGCACCTAACTGGGGATTTGCACAGCTCAGGGGCAGTGCAGGCTCAGCCACACACCCGGATGGCTCTATCAGCACAGGTCAATCACAGAATGAAAAAATATAGAATCATTGGAAAAGACCTCTTTGGAAAAGTCCAAAATGACTCTAACACCACTGTGTTCACCATGGGTTCCTGGTGGGTCCATGCAGGGGTGGGGTTGGTGATAGCCAATGTATTACACCAGTCCAGATATTGCACCAGGTGATATATCCCAGGTCAAAAGCAGGATATATTCACACTAACATGGGCCCATTGCTTTCAGATGAGGATCAAGATCAGAACAAGCTGATAACCATCTACAAAAGACTAGACATGTCTGCATTCTGCCCCTTTTTCTATGGTTAGAGGCTTATTTCATCCAGCTCCATAGAATAAACACTTTTAGGGTCCAACTCACCTGACCCATTGACTAAAAGGAGCGTGGGTTGTCTGGGTTTGGCTGCAAATATCACCAGCCAGGAGCTGTGTACAAATCACAAACTGGACAGGACTGCTGGGAACGTGCCTTGAGCTGTTTTATTTCCAGCATCAGCCTCATTACATGGTTATGACAAGGGGAAGATGACATCAGCTCACATCCCAGGCAGCAGACCAAGAACTTAATGTTACAAATTACTTTAAAAGTTTTTTGACCAATCACACAAAGCAAAAGCACATTGACAGTGCTTCTACCCAACCACTATAAGCACATGTACCTTTGGTTAAAGCAATGCTTGCTTCTTTCAAATACAATTCCTGCTTGTAAGCCTTCAAACACAATGCACAGAGCTCCATTATTAAGCTTAGAACTCCCTAACATCTCACTAGATAAACTTTTCTGTAGCTTAGGGGGTTATTCTAGACAAGAGGTAACACACAGACCATTGTTCTATTTGTCTTTACTTTTCTACATTTTACACAATTTTTCTGTTGACCCATCTCATGCCTACTGCCTAGCTCTAATCACAGTTCTGCTGTCTCTGAGGGCTTCCTTTTGCAGCTTTCCCAAAACCCTCTGATTTTATAGATTACCACAGCAAATGGCTTGATCACAGACATCCAGAGATAAATACCTTAATGACTGCACGGCAAACTGCACCTGGGGAGAATGATACCAACTGTGTTGGGTTGTTCTGACACGAGCAGATAAAGCAGATCCTCCTCCGGGCTGTCTGAAGCAACTCTGCTGACTTCTGTGGAGCTGCACTGCAGAGCATCACTACCCCCATGAATTAAAGACCAGGCTCTTTGACATGGACTCAGTACAAAGAGCATTGCTAGAGTCCATTTGGAGTGCAATGAGTACAACAAAGATCTCAATTAAAACGAAAGATTATAATCCTCTTATAATCCTCTTTTTTTTTCCCTGTTCTTTGTTTCCCCTCAGCCAAACACTTGCAGATTTATAGTGAACAAGAAAAAGTGCAATAGGAGTTCTAGGTGGTAGGTTTTTGTACTGATGGGATGTAGGTTTTTTTAAGGAAAAAAAAAAATATTTGTCATGTACTACAGCCACTGTTGTATGCATCAGCACATGAAATATGACCCAAAGGCCATCTTCAAAGCTATCACAAGAAATATTGTTTGTACTGAGGGTTCGTAAATGACTGTGGCAAGTTATAACATTTATAGTCCCCCTTTTTTTTTTCTTTCCTTAAGATTTATCTTCAATTTTTACTCAAAAATCTGGGGCCAGAAAAATCACATTTGAGCTTAAAAAAATAATCTTTTTCCCTCATTTCCTCTCAATTTCATAAGTTAGTCTTTGTACTCAACTTACAGATGCTTTCTGCAGAAATGCATAGTTACTATACAGCCACAATGTCTTAAAGCAAAGAACTGATATTTTATGAGTCATTATTGTGAAATAGAGTTTAGAGTAGACTTTAGTATTCCTATTTCCCAGCTGTATTGCTGCAATTTAGCTGCCTTCATGAAACATCAGCAAATCCCTTATCGCCCTTAGTACTTGTTGGTCTTTTTTTTCTGGTTTCAGATTAATGTGCTAACAACAACAACAAAAAAATTAGTAATGAGAAAATACATTTGCTTATTGCCCAGAGAGAGGAAAAACTGGATAGCTCCCTGAATTCTGTTACTGAGATCCTTTCCTTGGAGTGTGTTTGGCTGGAGTGCTTTGGAAAAAAAGGAAGACTAAAAAACTGTTTTAACTCTGCTGCCTGATAATACCAGAATAAGGAACACACAACGAAATGATGAGGAATAATGAATAGTTGTCTGCTGGCTTCTTCTGAATCTGAGACTGCTCCTTCACTGGTTTTTAGGACATGGCTGGGATACAACAAAGAGTGGAAAGCAAATCCTTTAGGGATGTTTTTCTATCTCTAAACATGTACTGCTCACTTTAAAACTTAATTTCTGTGAAATTTCAGAAATTTCTGAATGAAATGAAAAGAAAAATGTTATAGTTTACCTTAAAGTACCAGTGAAATTTAAGAAGCAAAACATTGAATTATTAAGCCCAAGAAAATAAATATACATCTCTCTATAATTCAGGTTAACAACATCTAGGATGGCTGTACAACTGTGAAATCTAAAAATAGAAATATCCCATGGGAATATACAACTGCTGGCTTTTGAGACCATGGAGACTTTATGACTGGACATCAATCCATTACATTTCTGTCATCATTCTCAGAGTGCAGAGGTCACACAAGGGGTCACAAAGGATAAGGAAAAAATGATTCAAGGTCTGTAAAATCAACTTGCCACCAAGAGTTTTAAAAATGCTCAGTTTGGCTTAAGTGATGAATTACTCTATAAATACCTACTCTAAGAAAGAGATTTTTCTGACTTAACAGGATCTTTAGGTCAGCAGACAAAGGCATAACAAGGTCCAATGTTAAAGTGAAACAAATTCCAGCAGGAAATTAAAGCCATTTTTTAGGAGAGACAAACAAATCACTAAAATTACTTACAAATTACTAAAAGGCTTCGGCCACACCTTTCAATTTAAAAATCTTTCTAAAATGCAATGTCTGGGAAAAATAACATTAATTCAGGGAGACAGTGCAACACAGTTTTGCTTAAATCCCAATGTACATTTACAGGCACTCTTTTTCTCTGTGTTTCTGAAGAGGAAAATAATGCTGTATTCAGAAAGCATCTCAGAAATTGGTTTCCGAGTGGTTCCTCACAGCAGCCACCATGGCATTAGCCATCAGCTGGGATTTCAGCACTGGAAATTTTGCTTCAAAACCCATTCAAGCTCAATACACAGGAATGGGAAAAATTTAACTTTGCATCTTTATCTGGGTTCATCAGAGAGTGTAAAATTATTTCCACAGTCATCATTCTTAGATGGACAGGCATGAGTATTTTATTCCCTGTCTACACACAAGAGCAAACCTCTCCTTTCCACTCTCTGCCAATACCCAAACTCTGCCAAACCCCTTTTGTGATTTCCCCATTCAGAGAAGTTCCTAAATCGAAGTGAGAAGGCCTCTCTGAGCTGTCCAGTAACTGTGAAAGCCAGATATTAACTCTACTCACATAAGCAGGATTTCTTTCAAATCAAATGTACAAGTGCCCTCTGGCTGCTTAAAAATCTGGATTTCTCTCCAATAATTTCCAAAATTCCATTCTTGCTTTTTTACATCATTTATGAACAAATTTGATTTTCTAATTCTGTAAGGAATAATTCTATAGGAATTACAAAATAAGTCTCTGTGGAAAGGGTAGGTATATTTTAATTTTGCTACAAAGTTTTATTTCCCTTTTTTTATTTAGAATGAAACTGTCTTAATATGTTACATGAAAAACAAGAACAAGCCTTGTTCTCTGCACCTTTTGACACACCAAGGTTGTTTCAAATGCCCACCAGAAAGTTCTCTCAAGAGTCACTGACTCTTCAAACCAAAAGACAAGCAGAGATTTTTATATATAATCCTCCATCCATTCCCATAGCTAAGAAACAGCCATCAATTTTCCAAAGATTTGAACCATGAGTCCTGCTCCAAGCAGTTGTGTAAGGTTGATTTGAGACAAAAAGGGCTTGGGCAATCCTGCTGCCTTTGTGCATTCCCTTAACATCAGAACCACTCAGTGATAATTGAATCAGAACCATTTCAGTGAAAATTTGAGGAGAGGAACTGAAGGCTTAGACACATTTAGATCCTGAAAGTTTTGTGAAAAGAGGTTCCAATGCAGAGGAAAGAAATTAGATCAGCGCTACTTTAATTATGGAGTCAGACATCAGAGAATCCCCGAGAGCAGCACTACAAACGCTGTTAGAAATTCAGGGGAAGTTTCAGTCAGAGCCTGCACATAATTTGCTGGAAGATAATCCAACCACACAATATAAAGCCACAGGAAACTAAGATTTCAGTTCCCTCAGTCACAGAGCACAATGCTGTATTTTTAGACCTACTTAGATCTCACCTCTGCAGCTCTTCTCAAGGCCTGTGGGCTCAGCACTAGTGAATTAACTCACACCAACCCATTAGCCAATTTTACTAATATTTAGGTTTGCAGGCAAACCCTAAATAGGGTTACTAATATTTAGGGTTGCACAAGAACGGTATTCACTAGCAAGATCTTCAAGTGAATTGAATTATAATATTTAGAGAAAGCAGCTGAGACTCATCCAGTAGCTGCTGTTGTCAACACAAGAGGCATCAACCAATCTTAAAAGGTTTGGTTAATGCCTAAGGGATTTTTATTAGAGCCTTAAAAAACATATGAGATTTTAAGAAGGATAAGGATTTTAAGAAGGATTAGCACACAAGAGAATGATTCAAAAAGTGTGGAGTACTGCACAAAAGGCAGAAGGATGCCAGAAGCAAGAGAAAGATAAAAAGAGAAAGTTGTGAGATGGGAGGAGATGTTGGCAGGCTCAGAACAATGTGCAGCCTCAGAATAACAGGCAAATTATAAAAATAGAAAAACCTACTAAAACACATCAAACTAAGGAAAGGAGGACAGAAAAACTGGCAAAGACTGTAACCTGTCTAAGAAATGGTGCAAAACCATCAGCAAATTCTGCTTGACCTAGCAAACATGCAAGCAGTTCTCTGGTAAAGGTGTGGCAAATTGAAGCTGCTCTGCCTAAGGCCATTTTCACCATCATGTTTATGTATATATTGTAACACTATTTCACAAGTCAAGTTTCATTTTCCATCTCCTCCAAGACATCAATTGCCTATTGATTTCTTCATTTCAGAATCCATTGGCCTCAATTTGTGCACAAAGGGGATCAAGATGGCCATCAATTCAGCAACAGTGGATTAAAGTCAGTGCAGACACACTCACAGCTACTCACTGAGGAGGCAGGACCACCAAAACACCAAACTTGCACTGGGGGAAACATACAGAGCTGCAGCACAAACTGACAGCCAGAGCAAACAGACAAAATGCCAGCTCCAATGGAAAATAATTCTTTCTGTGGAATCAAAAGCTTCAGTTTGTACATTCCAGTTTTACCAAAAAAAACCACACAATTTCCCCTTTCCCCAGCTACAAGAAATCCAAATTAAAGCAAGAAAAGATAAACACTATTAACTCATCTTCTCTTAATTAAATATCTTGGTGTGCACTTAGCTTTTCAGCCAAACTCTTCTTCCACTTCTTTAAATAAAGTCCCTGTGACAATTTTCTTCAGCTATTTACACATCTTCATTAGGCAAGATGCTGTTCTCCACCCTGTTATATGTGGAACCAATTCAGCAAAGCCAAGCCCTTAATTTATTAAGAGAAATAATTTTGGATCCATGCATGCAGCTGAAATTGAGGCTTTTCCCACTGATTTTTAACAGATGTTGTGCATATGTTTATTTAAACCTTTAAGGCTTCAAAGTCAGATACAAGCTTTCTTTAGCTCTGCTTTACACATTTTGACAGAAACTCACTCGTTCTTGTGGTATTTTTTTGAGTCCCCGTCGTTGGAAGGAAATGATGAATTTGACTCCATGTTCTTAGAAGGCTAATTTATTATTTTATGATACTATATTATATTAAAGAATGCTATACTAAAATTAAACTAAAGAATAGAGAAAGAATACTTACAGAAGGCTTAACAAGGTACTAATTAAAAACTTATGACTGACTCCTCCGAGTCCGACACAGCCTGACCATGATTGGTCATTAAATCAAAACAATTCACATGTTGGATAAACAATCTCCAAACACATTCCAAAGCAGCAAAACACAGGAGAAGCAAATGAAATAATAATGCTGTTTTTCCTTTTCTCTGAGGCTTCTCAGCTTCCCAGGAGAAGAAATCCTGGCGAAGGGATTTTTCCAAAAAAAATGGCAGTGACGCGTTCTTGTTATCACTCCTTCGTGCTGTCTCACAAGATCTGAGTTTTATACTCTCATTAATCAAACTGTGAAAAGAGCTTAAAGCAGTCCAGGCATGTTTAATGTGCAAGGGAAGGAAAGGTCTGAGCACATGAACTGAGCAAAGTTTGAGCAGGAGGTGTGACACTGCCACTGGCTCAGTGGGGTTTAACAGGCACCAGCCGAGGCTGCACACACTCACAGGACAGCCTTGTGCTTGCTGTAACAAACAAGGTTTGTTTGTTAGGTGTTCCTTTTAAGATATGTTCCATTTTAGTTGACTGAATTTGTAATGATGCAACGCTCACAGACAAAACCCTTCATACCCAAGGGATGAACTGCATTGACAAGAACTCAATTCCTTCCATCTCATTCAGCAAATGAGGATTGGGTTAAGACTAGACTAAATCCAGGATTAACACAGACCTCAGGATCAGCTGTGGACTGCCCCACCTTTGTTTCTGTTGGTGTCAATATAGAAATAACATTAAATATTATTATGAACTAAAGCAGTCTGCAGTCAAACCATATTCCAAAGAGACTTACTACCTAGGAACACCTGCAGTACAATAAATTAGTTTTTCTTGTTCTATTAGGAGATAATGAGACATTTAATTCAAAATCCTCTCATTGATCTGAATGTCACATGTAATTTAAACTTGACTCAGAATAAAAGAGAGTGCAGCATTGAATGTATTTAATACATTATCCATTACATCACAATATTCTATGATCTGTGGTTGATCTTACATTGTTATTATCAGTGCCATGGAAACCATCCACTACAGTAATATTCAAGCTTAAAAAATAAAGAAATTAAAATTCATTATTTCTATCCTAAACTTTCTGTTCTCCATCTCAAGGTAAAAGAATAATGTTTTCTCAGGGATAAGAACTAAACAGAAACCCTAAGGAGATTGGAAGAAAGCCTTTATGACAACTCATCTTAAAATAATTAAAATACTTTTGCAGATATTTACTCTTGCCAAATTAAAGAGGCTTTCCTCAGACACATCTGAATTACAGTGGGGAAAAGCTGCAATCAGAAGTTCAAGGAGGTAAAAGCTTGTTGTACCTGCTAGGACCCCATGCTAAAAAAATACTTTCAGTAGCCACCAAATACATTGGTCAAGTTGAAAAAAATTCTGTTACTGTCATATTTTTGAAAAATCCCTTTGGCCAGATTTTTTCTCCTGAGAAGCTGAAAAGTCTCAGAGAAAAAATGAAAATAATATTATCTCATTTGCTTCTCCTTTTTGCTGCTTTAGAATGTGGTTGGAAATTGTTTATCCAACATGTGAATTGTTTTGACTTAATGACCAACCACCATCCAGTTGTGTCAGACTCTGAGGAGTCAGTCACGAGTTTTTAATTATTATCTTGTTAAGCCTTCTGTAAGTATCCTTTCTCTATTCTTCAGTATAGCATTCTATAATCTCATATCATATCATAATAAATTAGCCTTCTAAGAACATGAAGTCATATTCTCAATTCCTCCTTCATCCTGAGAACCCTGAAAATACCACAAAATGCTACAAAGATAAACTTTAATTATTTGTTTTAGTCCCATTTAGCCCAGCAGGAGTCACCCAGGGAATACACTTTATGAAGTGCACTGTATTTTTCCTCAGTGAGGATGGTCTGCTAAACCCCAGCTAAGTGCCTGCCATCATATAGGGATTTTCATTAGGTACCTAGAGAAGAGTCATTTTTAACCTAAAACTAAAATCAATGTCTCAGTTGGTGCTTTCAAATCACCCTCTCTGCTCTCATGCATCATCCCTCTGCCAGCGCTGGGAAAAGAGCAAAGGGGCAGAGCAGGGCTGTGATCTGGACAATTCAGCCTTCCCTGTGGGGATCAATAGCACAACACCCACTGAGCCCAGAGAGACAGGAATAAACCTCCAGAGTCTGGAAGTTTGCTCTGAACTCTAGAAATGCTCAAAACACACACATTACTTCAAATAATATATGTGAGCATGCAGATCCTGTGCTCCCTCTCAGTTTTTGCAGTCTTTTCTGGCATCTGTAAAGCAGAAATGCAAAAATATTTCCCTAAATGCTGTTCTGCAGATATAGTGCTGGGATGTTGACTTTTCTCTGTTTACTCTTTCCAGCATTAACAGCCAGGTAAAGAAGTCAACCAACGGAGTTATCCAGTTCAGTGTAAAATAAACACCCACACTCTCCCACCTCTCTGTTCTACTGAAGTTACTCAGAGCTGCAGTAGCAAACACACAAGATTAACATCTCTTGTAAACACAACTTGTTATGAAACAAATCCTGAGGTTCAATAGCTAAATCCTGTGGAACAGTACAGTTAATTCATTAATTACCAGGAGAATGATGGCACCACTGTTTTTAGAAAAACCATACTAGTGACCACAGCAAATCAAAGCAGAATGTTCTTTCAGTAGATTTTTATTTTCACCTGCACTTACACATGGTATCAATCAAATAATTTATTAGTACTTCTGGTATGGTTGATGAACTACTTTTTTTTGTCTCACTTGATAATTTAGCAAAAGAAGATATAATTGTGATATGTTTCAAAGCAAGATCATCTCTTGTACTTAGATGTCATTTTTCACCTTTCTCAACTTGCCCTTCTGGGAAATCTGGAGTTAGGAAGATGTTAGCAAAAGGCTCATTTCTGATGAATGCAACATCTTCTGTTGCAGTGTATATATTGCTGATGTTAACAGTATTCTGGTTTTATTTTTCTTGATTTAATATACAATTTTAATAACTGCTGTAACAGAAAATTTCTGCAGTATTTATATGGGCAACAGTAGGAATCTTTCCACCCATCAACTTCACCAAGTTATTTTCTGCTTGTCCATCCTCATCTAATCTATAGCCCTTATCCAACAGTCCATTAGTGCTTGTTTTTATGAGTACACATTTTATTTCTGAGAGAAGTACTTCTGCTTACCTGCTGGTGACCAGCTTGCAGCTCATCTGACTTTCCATGAAGTTTCCCTCATTAGAATCCTAATTCCCAGTTTTTTTATTAAATTCAAAAGTATTTTAGCAAGAAACCACTTCAGTAGTTCAGAGAATTTTTCATCTGTGGCCTTTCCTTCTTAACAAACCTATGGTTGCAGCAGGAGATGGAAACATCTGTGGATCTCGGAAGCTCGGGAGAATATCCCATTAGATTGCATCCATTGCTGATCTTCAATTTGCAGTTAACATTCCTGAAGTAAAAATTGTGCCTTGCCAGGAAAGGAACACTGTTGTTTCCTTCTTCAGTGTCCACCTCTTCAGATGACACCTGCATGTCACCTAAAATTATTAAATACATTGTAGGCAGCAAAACAAGTTTACTGATACTTTTCAAATAAAACTAAAAATATAAGACATATTAACAACAAAGGTTACAGCATGGGTGACTATCAGGATGGAGTTACTCATCTGACAATTTTAACACATATAGAAAGTTGGACTTCAGGGAAGCCTGAAATATACCCCTAAGACAGTTTAGTGCTCAGTATCAAGTTCACCATTTTAGATTCCAGGCAGAATCATTTATTCATGCAACACTTTAAAGAACAATGTATCATAAACTTCACTAGAAACTTCAAACTGATGAAATTTCAGCCAGTGACATGTTAAAAATAAAAGAATCAGCTGTGAGACAATTTCTTAGAGTAGCCTCAGCCTGGCCAGAAAAGAAGATTAGTGCATAAATATTACCATATGCACACACTCTGTTACTTTACAAAAATTATTTCAGCCATGGGCTGACTGCCCATGAGCATCAATCCCAGAGTGCCTGGGAAGCTCTAAGCTGACACAGAGGGAGCACAGGCAGATGAATGGATTATTTATGTATTTACACTTGGTTGCATTAGAGCCTTAAAGGGCTTATGACCAACACCAGAGGTGTTACCATCCCATCAGCAAGGCAAGACATAAGCCCTGAAAGAAGGAAAAGCTTTGCATTTTCTTAAATGAGCAGAGATATGATTTTCCATGGATCACTAAGGGAAGCAGTAATTGCCTTGAGGCTTATTGCAGTTTAGGCAGGCTGAGTTTCTCAGCTGCTCATGGAGGATCATCAAAAGGCAGCATGCAAATGGGGCAGATGTTAAAAATTTCTACAGTTTTTGACAGCAGAACAGTTGAAACACTTTGTTGCCAAAGTCCTTGGAGGAGATAGAAAATGACAAGGCTACAGAAGGGATAGAAGTGTTCTTTAGATTACCCACAGTCACTCATATTGGTACCCCAAGAACAACACCCAAGGTGGAGTGTGAACCTTGGAGAACACAACTTAAAGGATGCATCTTCACAGCTTTGTGCCAAAATCTGTCAGCTCTTCCTCCATATACCTCACACGTATATAAACTATTTCCAACCAAAGAAAGCCAATACATGTGTTCCAGATTGCAAGGCAAGATGTATTCTATTACCATCTGTATGGCAGTTGTCTTTTGTCAACTGGGCAGTTTGCCTTATCTCTCTCTCTGAGTGATCACACCCACTCCTCCCTCTGGGGAGACATCTGCTGATAACAGCTATTGAATGTCACTGCATGGCTGATAAGAACTACAGCATCCCACTGGGAGATGTGAGCCCAGAGGGAGGAGCCAAGCATTCCTACCCGGATATAATTGGGAGATTCTGGAACACCAGCGCAGCTTCTCCACTGGATTTCCCAGAGGAACAGCAACTGCCTCTTCCACTGGATCTTCAGAGGAAGAATACACTCTTTTCTACAGGATCCCTGCTCCAACAGAACCACCCCTGACACTCCAGGAGGGCTGCAGCCACAATTCCAATGGGACTGCTGCCAACACCCTGACCCACAGGGTGTCAGGTTGTGTTCTGACTGTCAGTGTTGTTTTAGTTTACTGCATTGTTTATTTTATCCTTTTATTTTCTTCCCTATTAAAGAACTGTTTTTTCCTGTTCCCATATTTTTTTTTGCCTGAGAGCCCCCCTTAATTTCAAATTTATAACAATTCTGAGGGGTGGGGAGGGTTTCCATTCTCCATTTCAGGGGAGGCTCCTGCCTTCTTTAGCAGACACCTGTCTTTCCAAACCAAGACAACATGAAATGGCTGAAAAGAGCTTATTCTTTCTCTGCTGCCATTAATCCTTGAAATCATGGATATACAAAACATGACTCCCAAAACTGCTTGTTTCTTTGGGCTTCAAAAAGGAACAATCCATTGTCTGGTGATCTGCCAGGCAGGACTGAAACTTCATTTAGAATAATTGCAGGTGCAAAAAGGTTACTGAAGTCAAATAAACGGCTGAGACTTCAAGAATGCAACCTCATTTGGAGCTGCTATTTTTAATATGTTTGATGTTCAAAGGAAAACCAGAATAAATATTTGCTTCCAGTCAGGTGCTTCATTCTCACACAACATCACATGGCAGAGCACCCTGAGAGAAGCATCCTTTGATCTGAAAGCTTATGTAACTTCACTTTTCAGTCACTTGTCATGTGCCAGGGGAATTTCAAAATTACAGGAAATCTGTTTGTCAGCCCTCAGCACAGCAAAATGTTCAGGCACATCTACACAGATAATTACATGTATATAGAAAGATCTCAAATATTTTCCAAAAGTTACCTCTTTCTATAGAGTTGAGGTGAGGGTTACATTTTCTTCACAGTGGCAAAGATGAAGATAGTGGAAAGACACTTTTGACTGAATAGTAATTATGTGCTAAAAATGCATGCTAAAAATTTCTTGGTGCTGTCTTAGGAGTAGAATAGTCTCATATGAGATGTGCTCAAGTCTGTGACACAAAAGATTCAGTGAAGAGCAAATTATAACAAAAAAAAAAAACAAATTACAGAATGAATTATTTAGTCAGATGTGCAACTTATTTGAAAACATCACAGAGAAAAAAAAAATTTCAAAAATTATTTCGTTCTGTGGCATGAGCTGGCTCCTGAACACCCCATGTCATACAAATAAGATAAACTTACCCTGAATCAATCTTTTTCTCTGGGAAGAAAAAAAAGTTGACTTTTAAGGTCCTGAACACTGAGAGGCCAAACCATAATACAAGGTTGGATCTGAACATTTGGATTTTTTAAGAAATACATGTATCTGCTGGCTCAGTGCAGTGAGCACACACAATCTTCCAGAACCTTCAACATCAGTTTCCTCCAACTTTTTTAAAAACATGTGGAATTTATTACATCCTTTCCTATCTCTAATGCAGCTACAGAAAGAATATTTTTCTCTGTGAAAGGATTTGGGCAGATGCAGCATCTTGCTGAATAGGGATTCTGCTAAGGCTGAACTTCTATTAAAATTGTCGGTGGGAGAGGTATGGATTTTTATGACTAGGTTTACGAAAACAAAATGTACTGAAATATATAAAAACTGATAACATGCAGCATTTTCACCAATAAATTGAGGCTTGTGGTGACTGACAGTACATTTCAAAGCAGCAGAAATACACATTTGAGATAAAATACCTGTGATTTACCAAGGGAAATGCTGTTTTCCTGGGAGAATGTCTAAAATATGGCTTTTTCTCATGATCCTGTTCATTATGCTCCGTTGGCAAAAAGACAGTGAGGCCCAAAGGTCACAGGTTACATTTTGGAGGATACATCAGACCAGGATCCATCCCCTGGGGCTACACACAGAGCCCACAGTGCTTCCCAAAGCCTTTGCCTCTGCCAACACTCTGCCGAAGGAGCATTTTCAAAAGAAAACCTCATTTTCCAGTAAAACCTTTCAGATAACACCAGCTCCTGCTAAAATGCTAATCTACCTCTGCTTTTAAATGCAACATTTATGGTTTGCTAGATCCACAAATTAAGTATCCATATTACATTTGCTCTGTGTTTTTTTCTTAATGTGCTGTTGAAAATGAGTAAAATCAACAGTTCAGAAACCCTGTGCCTCACTGAGGCATCTCTAAAAAAGCCCTGCTTGGAGATAACAAAAGAGCCTTGGAATCATCTGATGGTGTCTATTTTGTGGGTTTAATTTAATTTTTTTGCTGAACTCAAAAGCATTCTGTCTGCAGAGCACTTGGAGCTGCAACAGTGACTGTGCTATCACCAAATTCACACAAATCCCACGTGTATTTTTTCATCCGATGGAAATGGTCATGACTTACAAGAAGAAGCATAATTATATATTCATCTTGGGTATCATTAAAACCAGAAAGATTGTTCTATGAGATAGATTTAGATATAAGAGTGAGCCAGAGGGAACTGAATCTATAGAGAAGCTTTGCTGAAAGATCACTGTAAATTAAATCATTTCAAAAGCATTCAAAATAGGTTGGTAAGCAATTCTCCTAGAGAGCTCCTAAGGCTTTGTAGAGCTTTTGATTGATTACAGATTCCTAAAAAACACAGAATATCTGTGACATAATAATCCCACTATCAACTCTGGATGATGGCTTTATAGGCTTAGTGGTTATCCTGCTCAAATTATAAATAAAAACCTTTTTTTTTTTTTAATAGAGCTCAGCTTCTGTATATTATCCACATTACTGGAAGATGCAGTTTTGTCTTATCTGTGTCTTATGCTGAAAGAAAAACAGCAATTTTAGCTTCTAGTAAATTGTCCTGAAGGTTTTCAGTGCTGCCTGGCAGACTCAGATATAAAGTGCAGCAGAAATATAATTTAATTCCAATAATGAAATTCCAATTTTATACTGTGATGAGATTAAGAAAGCCAGGTAACATTACAGGATAAATTATGGGTATGTAAAACTACAGCATGCAAAACATTAGGCCACTATTTTATTACTCAATTACATATTAATATAGAATTAAAAGACATCATGGTGTGATTTTATTGCTAACCACATCTGTTTGCATTTTTTTATAACCAACCACTGAGTCCTTTCATAAGAAATTTCCTTTTTAAAGCCTGAATTACCATGCCAAGAGGAAATCTTTTAAAATTCAACAATCAAAAAGGCTAATCAAAAAGGTTTAATAAAGGCCTTCTACTGGAAAATGGGGTTCATTCAAAGCATTCTCTTAGGATAATTTCAAACTTTAAATGAAAAGCCTAAACCACTATGAATTAAAAGGGGGGTGGGAAGAAAGAGAGAGGGAGAAATATTATAAAATCTGCCCAGAAATGCAGGTTCTGATGTGGTTCAGCAGTTCCTAATGCAGATTTTGGTGGGTTTTTTTCTGTCCTGGTACTTGGGCCAGATCCCAGACTTGGCTGCCCATCCCCTACATCTTCAAGGTGAAGATCTTCACCCAAAAAACCCAGCTCACCCAGCCCAGTCACAAAGAGTATGTTTACAACTCACCTCCAGCACAACTCCCAAGTGCCACAGCCTCCTTAATTTGCTTTTCCCATTGGCGGCCAAAGAACAGGGAAGGTGGGGGTAGGTGGATTTGTTCTGGTTAGTATGGACAGGGCATATGTAGAAAAACTCCCAGTCATGTCTAACTCATGTTGGTTGGGTTTATATCAGGGTA
This sequence comes from Diglossa brunneiventris, assembly GCA_019023105.1. Taxonomy (NCBI): domain Eukaryota; kingdom Metazoa; phylum Chordata; class Aves; order Passeriformes; family Thraupidae; genus Diglossa; species Diglossa brunneiventris. The sequence continues at coordinate 7,235,008 of CM032354.1, read as the reverse complement.
TTCTGCTTGGTTCAAAGCAGCAAGGAGGTTCTCCAGTGGATCCCCAGTATTTTGGTCTGCAGCACAGAGAAAAATAATGTTGGCATGTGTGAAATAAATCTCCTCTGGAGGAAACTACAACAGAAGCTCTTCCCCAGGTGTTCACCAAAAGCGGTACAAATCCCCTCCCAAAAGGCGTGTAGGGTTACAAACCAAGGGCTGCTCATTTGAGCACCTCCAAGCTACATATAAAGTGGAAAAACTCACTTCAGAGCAACAGGTTAAGTTTGGTTTGAAATAAAATCTATCATAGTAGGAGGCAAAGGGGGGTACTGAGCATCAGCTCCTCTGAAGGGTCTTTCCTAACACAAACACAGCCAATTCTGGCAAATTCAGGCAAATAATTTCCAGGCCTATGTGCAGCAGCACAGGTGTGTGCAGAAAGAGCCATAGCCAAAGCTGCCTGGTGCCCATATAAATTTAAGTATCTCCACCTAGTGCTTTTATTAGGTGTTCAGACTGGTACACATGCACTGGGATAAATGCTGCCCAGAGCTCTGTGGAAATCAACCTGTCCTCTTTTAGTCAGTGCAAAGCATCAGCCTGGGTGTGATACAAAATCCAGGCACAAAACCAAAGCAATCTGCTTTCTCACTTTAAGGAACAGCATCACTGCAACCTCATGCAGTTATTTAAATGCTTTTTCCCCATGAGATCAACCTCATGAGACAAAATATCTAATTTTCTTGGAGTTCCCAGAGAGGCAGCAGTCAGAAAATCCATGTTTCAGCATCCTGCACACAGCACAGACAATGTCAAGCAGAGCAGATGTCACCATGCTCTTGCATAGAAACGAGGGAGCAAACAAGTGGCCCGTGTCTTCCCTGCACCTGCCAGAAAAACAAGCAAGAGGCTCACGTGGTTTGCAAACAAAATTCATTTTGCAGCTCTGAGTAGTACAAACTGCTGAAAAACTGAACCCCCCCAAGCTGTATAATCTTCCTAGCAGAGTTCCTGCATATTAGCAGCAAGGAAAAGAAATGGCAGGGATACAGACACAGCCTTAGCTGTGCTTTTACACCAGCTCATGGCTTTGACACCTCCTGCGGCTCCAGGAGGGACCATTTGTGGCTCAGCCACGTGCAGAAGTACCCAGAGCCACTGTCAAACCAACCTGCCTTGTCTGTGGCTCTGCAAAAATACAGAGCAAAAATAATCCTTTGTTCCAGGTTGCAAGGCAAGATGTATTCTATTACCACCTGTATGGCAGTTGCCTTCTGTTCAGTGGGCAGTTTTCCTTATCTCTTCCACAATCACTCCTCCCTCAAGAGGGGACATCTGCTGGTAACACTATTGAATGCCACTGCATGGCTGGTAAGAGCTACAGCATCCCACTGGGAGATGTGAGCCCAGAGCGAGGAGCCGAGCATTCCTACCTGGATATAATCTGGAGATTCTGGAACACCAACACAGCTTTTCTCCACTGGATTTCCCAGAGGAACAGCAGCTGCCTCTTCCACTGGATCTTCAGAGGAAGAATACACCCTTTTCTACAGGATCCCTGCTCCAACAGAACCACACCTGACACTCCAGGAGGGCTGCAGCCACAATTCCAATGGGACTGCTGCCAACACCCTGACCCACAGGGTGTCAGGTTGTGCTCTGACTCTGTCAGTGTTGTTTTAGTTTACTGCATTGTTTATTTTATCCTTTTATTTTCTTCCCTATTAAAGAACTGTTTTTTCCTGTTCCCATTTTTTTTTTGCCTGAGAGCCCCTTAATTTCAAATTTATAACAATTCTGAGGGGTGGGGAGGGTTTCCATTCTCCATTTCAGGGGAGGCTCCTGCCTTCCTTAGCAGACACCTGTCTTTCCAAACCAGGATATCCTTACAATAAGGAATAACTAGAGGGATAGAGAGGGAAAAAAACCCAAACCCAAAGCTATGAGCAGGAATTCAGGAGGCACATCTTGTGAATAAGGGTGCTGAGGGAAGGGACATGTTGCTTGCTGGAGGAATGTGTGCCTGGCAGCTGGTGTGAGGCACAGAAGGAGGCAAAAATGTCAAAGGAAAACCAAGGAGAGAACCAAACCACAGCCCTTGTGATGGGATACAGGAGTCTTTTCCAAGGGGTGGGTGTGCTGTGTGGAAGGGGAGCTGGAATGGTACAAAAGGATGCAGGAGTACAAGGTAGAAGTGAGCCCAAGTGATAGAGCAGGACAGGCAGTGGTTGCCCATCATGAACCTCACTCACAGCTGGGTTGACTCCTTGGGTGTGGAAACCCAGGGCACCAGGAATATTTGTCTGCTCTGGGGTGCCCTGATGCCCAGGGGAGCACTGACTTTGACCCTCATTTATGGAGAAAGTTTCAAGATAAACCAGAATCCATAAAAGTGTGAAACAGATTATAGAGATTAGTGTAGGTGTATCGCTTGGTGAGAAATTTAGGTTTTGGGATTTTTAGTATGTTGTGGATGGAAGAAAGATGGAGGGCTGAGGGTGTTGCCCTGGGTTTTTTCTTCCTTATTCTTCTTGGGTTTGGGTGGCCTTCTGTAATTGGGCAGAAAAGTCCACATTGCAGCTCTGTGGGATCAGTTATTGGGTTAAAAGGGAAATAATCTAGGTGTCAGTTATTAATTGGATAGTCTAGTCTTAAAAGACCTTGGAACAAGAGATTGTTGGCCATTTTGTGCCTTCTAATGAAGAGCTGCTGAGCTCATGGTTGTGAGACTGTTTTACTGATAAGAAATAATAAACACCGGAGTCCAAACATGAACTGTCTCAAGTGCTTTCAATCCAGACCCAGAGAAACCAACACTTGGGCCAATCCATTATTTACTCATTGCTTAAATACTGCAGTGTCAGTCACAAAGCAGCAGCTGGGGACATCTGTATCAGTGCATGAAGACATTCAGAATGAAGCACCAGAGACAAATATTCCTGTCAAACCCCCAGGCACTGGCTGTGGTGCACCCATAGCCACAGGCTCCCATTGGCCCACAATGCCCTGGAACCTTGCAGACAATTTTGTGCAAAAGCTGTGATCCACCCCTGCCTTTGGCTTATCAGAGTCATAAGGGAAGGGAACAGTGCTAAGGAGAGGATCTTTTGTTCATCTTCCCACAAAGAGTTCCTATTCCAAGGAAGGTGCTTCCCCATTGTCAATGTTCTTGTGAGATGAACTACTCTGGGATCTGTGCCTGCCAGGAAAAACAAATTGCAAGAGCTAAGAAATGCAGTGTCATAGCCTCCAGTATCAAAAATTAAGTCATGCCCTACAATATTTACCTAGATGTGAGCTGCAACAGTTTCCTGCAGGCATTAAACAATAAGAATTAACCAAGTTGTGTGCAAGGAAAGGGCATGGCATCCCCTCTGGTAGCTGCTTTGCTTTCTGCACTTGACACACCTTTTACCCATTTCAATTAAGGGGTAAGCTTTTAGGGCAACTGAGCTATTTCTAAGGTAATAACAGGGACTCAATGAACAATATTTATCTCCTCGTGCAAATGGTAAACAGGGGACAACAAATACCTAAATTTAGTGTTTGGCCAGGCACCAAATGTTGTATCGGGAAGTGATACTGTCTCAATGCCAAATCAGAAGTGAGAAAGGCAATGAATGATTGGGTACACCTCTTTGTCTTTAATTCACATTGTCCCTTATGCTAAGGTCTCTGTAGCAGCCTGATAATAACAAAACCAGAAACAACTGATAGCTGATAGAGAAAAGCAGAACACAGAGGAGCTCTGTGAGACTTAGCACCATTTGTCAATGGGCTGTTCTCAGCCTGAAATCTGCTGCAGGAGCAACCCCTGACTCTGCTTTTTTGGAATAGCACAGGAGGCAGGGGAAAATCAAAGCCATACAAGCTCAAACTCATGTCCCATAAGCAAACCCTGGGTTGCACCACCTGTCTGGGCACCTCAGTGCCAGGCTGGGAGCAGCAGTTCAGGCTACAGCAGGATGTACAGACAGCTGAAAATTCAGCTGGCAATAAAAGGGTCCTATGTCATTCATGGATTCAATTCACCTTCTGACAAGCACAGCAGGTGCTGTGGGATGTAGAGAAGAGACTGGGTGGTTGCTCTCTTGTACCCTAAATGCTTGCAGCTGAGGCAGGGTATGAACAGCACCTGATCCCTTCTCATGGCCAAGCTGGGAAAAAACCATCCCATGTGGCTTGAAAGGGGGAAGCATCATCCAGGTACTTGAAGAGGGACAATTTCAATAGGGGACAACTGGGGACACAAAGCCAGAGGTTTGTGTGAGAGCTGTGAATGTCTCACATGGGCTGGCTGCAGCTGAATGTATCAGACTGGCGTGTGGTGGTGTTTGTGGGTCCCCAGGATGAGGGAAGAGACTAGAGTCTTGACTCCATGTTTCAGAAGGCTGATTAATTATCTTATTATATATATTATATTAAAAGAAAATTATAAACTAAAACTATACTAAAAGAATAGAAGAAAGGATTTCATCCAAAGGCTAGAAAAGAAAGGAATGCTAATAAAATCTTGTGATTGACCAGAGTCCCAACACAGCTGGACCTGTGATTGATCATCAAGTAGAAACGGTCCATGTGAGAGCAATCACAGATGCACCTATTGCATTCCACAGCAGCAGATAATCATTGTTTACATTTTGTTTCTGAGGCCTCTCAGCTTCTCAGGAGAAAAAATCCTGGCAAAAGGATTTTTCAGAAAATGTGTCTGTGACACTGGTGGAGCTGCATTCATTTACACAGACCAGATTTTTTGTCCTGGAAAAAGTATCAAAAAGGACACTCTGCAAAGGAGATGCAGGGACCAAAGGAACAATGGGATTGTCACCACCTGCAGCAGGTGCAAATCTGAACTACTGAGTCAATATGTGGAGCACCAGCATCTGCAGGGGTGGGAGCATCCTTCGGTGCTTTTTTCTTTGTCCTTGGAATGCTCCTAGCAGTGCAATTTAATTTTTATGGCAGATTCTATAGTCTGGGGTACATCACATGTAGCAGGGCAGGAGCAGTGGAGAGGATCAATTGCACCCTGCCTCTCGTCTCATGCAGTAAGGTAATAATTCACAACTCTTTAATCCTCATCTCTGTCTATTCCCAGAAGTTTTGTGATGCTCTATTAGCTCCTTAGCTATCAACAAATTTGTAAGACTCATACTTTGTTTGCAGTACATTCTTCATTAAATGTAGATGCCTGCCATTCATCTTGTGTGCTCCTGCTGAGAGATGAAATGATTGGGAATGCTGGGACCCAGGGAATTCTGTGGGATGAGAAGGACATGGAGACATCCCTGTGCCTTCCCTACACACCTTCATGCAACTCCTGCTGTCTCAAGAGCCAAAGAACTCTCTCAAGAACCCAAGAACTCTCTCAAGAGCCCAAACACTTCCCATCTATCCACAGATGGAACTTGCTGGAGCTGAGCCATTAGCCCAAAATCCCTTTCCTCCCCATGGAAGGACCTTACAAACACAATTGTCTCTCTTGTTGTAGATGCTCTGATGGTGATCGAGTCTGTACTGCTGAGCTTCTATTGGCTGTGAAGGAGTCACGGAGCAACTACAGCTCTTTGGATTGTAGCTTTCACCCTTCCCAAACCTCCTGAAATTGTTATTCGGGGTTTTTTGGGTTGTTGTTAGGGGGGTTTACCCCTAAAGAAGACACCCTTGAAAATTATTTCCTATTTCTTACATTCCATTGAACAATTGCTTGTCATTTGCTTAACTTCAGGGGACAGCCAGAGATTGTTTTCTTTTAGGCTGTTCTAATATCTGTTCCACCTTGCTCAAGGAACAATAAGGCCTGATTTAAGGTAAGGCAAAATTTAGTAAAATATGCCTCCCCTTTGGACAAGATCACTCTTTTTAGACTATAAAACCAGATAATTTCATGGGAAACAATCAGGTAAAACATAAATTACAGTTCTCCTATTTTTCTTACTGCTCCCTAGAGCTCCCTGCTGTAACATTTATTTCAGTTTTGCATGATATTTAGAACTCTGGTGATGAGGAGCAGCACTAATGATATCCAGATATTTATGTCAGCAGCAAGTTTATAAACAAAAGCTATTTAACCTCTTCTAATGCATTGGTCCTACCAATGTACAAACCCAATGCAAGAATAGCACTGGAGAAGCCACCAGAAAAATAAACCAAATACCCCACTACATAATGGCCTTCAGATGTATTGAAAATAAATCAAATATTTTCACTATAATCTTGAGTGAGGAAAGAGAGCATTTTGTGGGAAGACTGCTGTAGAATAATAAAATGCCTGTAGTAAAAACCTCCTCTGCATACTTCTATAACCTTTAGTGGGGGCAGAACTTGTCTTTTTTTAACATTTCTGGTAAATGAACAGTAAAGAAATATCTGCTGAAGATATCAGCTCTCCCCAGTGGAAAAATCATTCTTAGAAAAGCCTTGGATGTGGGCTGCTGGGATGAACCCCATGGCAAATATCCACAGCTGGACCTCAGGGCAAGCAGACGCCCTCCTTCCCATGAGCTGTGAAGCACTGGCTGGTAGAAGCTCACCCCTCAGAGCAAATGTTTCATGTTTTTATGATGCATGTTCAAAAGCTTTGATTGGATTTGCTTGCCAAATTGCCAATTTTCTTAACAAATCTTAACAAATTTTCTTTAACATCTCATGACTTTTTCTTCACCTGTCTCCTTCTTGGAGACTCTTTGATGTAGAGAGGACCTTGCACACAGGGATATCAGTATTCCATAAGCTTATTTCCCTGCACTACACAACACAGCACACTCTGAGCTCCAGAAACACACAGGAAAACCAAAACATAAAATTCAATCCCTTCTCAGCTGCAAAGAAAAACACATTTCTTCCCACCTCAACACATCTGACAAGCTTTTTTCAGCAATGATCCCACCAGCACAGACACAGGGGAGCTGCCCTGGAGGATGACTGAGAAGAAAGGCAGCAGCAGGGAGGAGAAGATGTAAAGCCTGTCCATGACTGAGAGTGACAAGCCAGCAGCCACAGCCAGGGCTCAGTTTGGAGAGTGACCAGTGCAGCCTTTAGATCACAGCTTGCACCTTCCTCAGGGGTCTCTCCTGCCTCTTTCTTTCTGAAATTCACAGAATTCACAGAATCACCAGGTTGGAAGAGACCTGAAAGATTATCGAGTCCAACCCAGCCCCAACCCCTCAGCTAAACCCTGGCACCCAGTGCCACATCCAGGCTTTGTTAAACACACCCAGGGATGGGGACTCCATCACCTCCCTGGGCAGCCATTCCAGAACTTTATCACCCTTTCTGTAAAAAACTTATTCCTAATATCCAATCTATATTTTCCCTTGATGCAGCTTGAGATTAAGATTTCCCTTGACGTAGCTTTCTATTAACCCTGAAAATACAGACCAGAGGGCTCAGACTCTTACTACACCAAGCTTTAGTGTCTCCCGTCAGACACTGAACTACTATTTAAAACTTACTGAGAGCATTATAATATCTTCAAGTCCTGTAGTGAATTTCTTTTGTGCCACTGTTTGCTAGCCTGACTGACTGAAAATCTACCTGACTACCTTAGAAAGCTCAGTCTCTGCCAGCTGTGCAGGGGCTCCTTCATTCTGCTCAAGTAAGAAGCTATTTCAGTGGAAAAATACACTGAAGCTGCTTTTTATCAGATCAGAGGCTGCAATCACTAATTCAGTTCTCTCACAAGGATGCAGAGAGCCCAACATCTTTCTGCTTTTTTCCACAGGCCTTGATGAAGCTGGCATTATCATGCTAAATTACAGTTCAGGACTGCTGTGCATGTACAGATTTATCAGAAGAAAGCTATTAAATGTCTTCAGTATTGTGCCAATTATGCAGTCCCCAACACATAATTAAGTAAGGCCCCAAAGTATGTATTTTAATGAATCCCTGTTCAGCAAAGCACTTACGTGCTGGTGCCTTGCTTCAACACTCATCCAACAAGCACAGGGGTCCTTTTGTGAACAAGCTAAAACATGGGAGCAGTGAGAACTTCACCAGTGCTATTGGGGCAGGCACTACTGAGGTAAGATACTTTATTTTTTGGATAATGGCTTGTATTTTCAAAGTATCTCTATAAAAAATCAGAAGCCAAGACCAGTTTCTGGATGGACCTTGGCACAGAGCTGTAACTAGGGCAAGTTAAGGACAAAAATACACAAGTTCTGGAGGAATTAGTATTCTTTGCTACATGGTATGCAGTTGGATAAAACTTGCAGAGTTTAGGCAGCAGAAATCTTCTTACAGTCCTGTAAAGCTCAGATTTATCCTGTGTGACCTAAGCTGGCCCCAGGTAAGCTCTGCTGCCTGAACAACTCTTCCAGAATTTCTCTGCAGTCAGTGGAGAGCACATGTAGATGCCAGGGATGAGGGGAAATGGCCTCAAGCTGCCCCAGAGGGGGTTTGGATGGGATATTAGGAAAATGTCCTCACTATAAGGGTTGCCAAGCATTGGACCAGGCTGCCCAGGGATGTGCTGGAATCATCATCACTGGAAGTGTTCATAAAATACATCAATGTGACACCTGGAGATGGTTGAGTGGTGAATATGATGGTGCTGGGTTAGCAGGAGTCTTTTCCAGCCTTACTGGTTCCATAAATCCAGCCCTTGTGGAGGTTTCAATAAGGGTAGGATGAACCATGCTTTGTTTCTCAGTTGTTTTTGTTGGAAAACCCCATACAAGCAGTTTATATTAAACACCTGAGTTTCATCTGACCAAATTCACATCCACCCAAGCTACCTCTGGGTACCAATGAAGATATTGATGTTGCACACTAACTAGACACAAGCTTGGCACGTTAGCTGAAATAATTAATGCCCTGAACACACTCCTTTCTCTCTACCCCAGCTGCAGAGCAGGGGCCACATCCAGCCCCATAAAAGTCAGGGCCAAGCACTGCTTTGGGCACTGTTTGTTGTCACAGATGGCCCCCAAATGCCATCCCAGAATGACACAGGTCTGGAGTGGCTCCCTTAGCACCACTGTGTGTCATGGAAGCTTGGTGGCACCCTGCACACCCCACAATTAACACCAACCTGACCTAAGGTGAGCCCCTCCCTCTCCCACACCTCCTTGGGGTGCAGCAGATCTCCTTCCCCCTGCCGGACCAAGCAATAAACAAAACCAGGTGGCAAAGGCCACTCATTTACACACATCATGGGTTTTCTTAACCAGCAGAGGCAGCTCCATTTGACTGCTCCCACTCTCAGCTGGCATCAGGCATGGATCATTTCAGAGCAAAGTGGTGTATCTACCCAAAAAACAACCTATGAAAAACGTGTATTGACTCAGAAGTTGCTATGCAGCCTGAGCTACAGCAGTGAGAGCCTCTCTGTAATGCATTACAGCTGTGCAAAATGTAATAAAACTACTACAAGGTGCTCTAATTCCATTTACTAATAATCATAAAAGTATTTGAGATGCATCTGATGAACCATTCACAGGATGCATTTTTCAAAGATGATTTGTAGTCCAAAGAAAAGCCTTTAAAACCATATAAATTAGATTTTATGTACAACAATATTTAAAACCATTACAAAGAAGGTGTTTTGTTGTTTTATAGTCACTGCTCAGTCTTCATTGAATAATTTCTTTGAAGAAAATGCTTGGCTTCTGAGTTCCTCCCAATGAATCATAGAGCAGGATTAATATAATAATTTATCATTTTTTTATCTGCAGATGCCATGGTGTTCAGTGTAGCTCTACCCAGTTAATCTGCACAGCTTCTGATGAATTGCATTTACCAAAACACACAAAATTATTTTTCACTTCACCAACATCCTGAGCAGCTCCACCCAACTCCTACAATATGCAAACACACAAATGTTTTCCTTTTCCAGAAACAGGGGTTGGGTGTGCCAGAGAAATACTGGAATAAATAAATCAACCATTGATTGATCTGCTGCACCATTGATGCCAGCTAGCTTGATAGGTTGGAAGTGACTGCCATATTTTTATTTTTGTCTTACCACCAGCTTTTGCCATCACTGGGCACTTGTGTGGCACCTCAAAGAAAAGGGCTGGTCTCACTCCAAAGCCAGATGCATGGTGGGGGTTTCTTACACATTTGCTTTATACTGTCTCTGATCTGTTACTCCTGCAGAAAAATTCTCCTTTAAGGTACAATTTCCTTTGCTCCCATTTCCTCTGGGAGAGCAGGAGATTCCTGCTGGCCCCTGTCAACATCAGGCTGGCTGTTACACTGAATTTTTCCATTATGCTATAATAGTGAAGACATCTCCACTCCATGCACCTGGCAGAGGAGAGCAGACATCAGGCACTCTCTTGCACCCATGCCAGCCTGACCCCAGGCTTGCCTTAATCTCCCCTTCTCCAGCCCACAGCCATCCAAACAAGGATCAAATCTTTTTCTCCCATGTACACTTTGCACCCACTTCCTTTGAGAAGCTGGCCTAGGAACTCTTGCCCTCACCCCTCACAATGCCATGTGATTGAAATATTGAGTCACAAAGAAGTCAAGTTTTTCATTCCTCCACCAGAGTAAAACACATTTGCAAAAGACAATCTATAAAACACAGTGAAATAGAAAATCTGTCTCTCCACAGGATTTCAGAGCCTTTTCAGCAAACCACAATGTCACCATCAAAAGTCTCACAGAAGCAGCAGTGCTGTCTAACACTGCCAGTGGTACATGGGGTGTGTCAAAGGCAGCACAGTCCTACACAAAATCCCTCTGCCAACTTCATTCAGAACTTCCCCCACCTACAGCTTGTACTTGTAAAAGAAAAATGAATAGAATAAAGCTGGAAATCTGAGCAGCACTAGGCTACCATATTTTTTTAAGTATGTACCAAGACCTATATTGTCGTCAGCTTTTATTCCCCTTTTTACCCATTGGTGACACAAAGCAAATGCCTTATCTCCAAAATTCTTACTTTTTTTTTTTTTTTCAGGGGCAAAGGGAATCTCTGAGGTCAGCTCTAACAGCAGACAGAGAAGGAAGAAACCTCTGAAATTAAATACCACACACTGAAAGTGCTGGGATGAAAAAAATTTTGACAACCCTCCCATTCTGCCCTTCAACACCAAAAAATGTTTGGGGAAGGTGGAAAAAAACAGAAAAAATACATCAATCATTTTGCATTTAGAGAAAAATCTTAATTTATTTGCTTATTTCTTGAATATAGATGGATACAAGTCACCATTTTCCTTTAATGCTTATACAGAAAAGAAACGACTGTGGAAAAAACTCTTTCCAGCCATGCTGTCCAAAAATGCTGTTGTTGATTCTGGTTTAAGGATTTGCCTCTGCAGTAAATTTTTATCACTACAATGCCCCATGTAATTCTCAGTTACTTACACACACACACCACACAGACAGTCCTACCCAAATGTAACACAGACTTTTGGACTTTTTCCCAGCTTAGCTTATCATTTTAACCAGTTTAAGTTGGGCTGATGAAAAAAATAAAAATATTTCACTGCAACAGAGGAGTTATATTTTCATGGTTACATTTTCATGGTACCCAAGTCTCAGCCACATTCCTGGAGATCAGCTCTGCTGGGAACTGAATAATCACCATGCCCAGGAGAGCCTGGGTAACACTATGGGACTAAATCCAGGGCAATTAGACAGGACCAGTAGAGTTCAACAGACTCAGTGTCCACTTTCCTGCATGTCAGACCCCAAAGAAGCAATTGCACCATTAAAATCTCATTTTCCCTTCCCCACATGCCCTGCCTGCCCAGCTGTGTGAGAGCAGAGCAATTTGTGCTTCTGATTTCCCTGGCCCTTTCTTCATGGACTGTTATATTTGGAGCAGAAATATAACTTCAAACACACAGAGCAACGTTACTCATATTTCACTGCAGTCAGAGCAGCTGCTTTACACCTGTCAGTGGGACTTAGTCCTCAAACCTGAGCAAGGCAAACTCCTATTTGGGAAATTCCACCTGCTCCCACTCCATAGAAATTCAGAGAAATTATTCACAGGCAGCGCTGGTACAGCAGCCCAGCAGTGACTACCAACTAAACCTTCAGGGAGGATTTTGGCTGGTTGGGCTCCAAGCGCTACAAACTATATAAATAGGAAAAGGCAGCAGGAGAAAGATTTCCATCTTCCCACTTTGACATTACCTCTGCTGCTGTCAGTACACCTCCCATGGCTTTCACTTTCCAGGCAGCAGAAACACAAAATGAGGCATAAATCCTGCACTTCTGACTCACCCCCAGCATAAAATCTTTGGAGTCACACACCTTTACCTGGCAGCTGACCTCTGCACTCAGGGTCTCAGCAGCCAGGCTGTCCTAACGCAACACAGAACACACTGTACAGCTTGAGCTGAAAGAAATGAAAAAAACCCTTATTCTAGAATCAGAATTATGGAATAATTCAGACAACTAGAGCATACATCTCAAATCCCCAGCACAGACCACGCTCTGCATTACAATTTGGTGTGAGCAGCAAGATGCTGAAAATGAGAGATGAAAATCAAGGCTGGGAGGAAGCTGCCACTTATACCAAACCAACAGGGGAGAGTAAACAGCTGCAGGTGCTTTTGACTCCTACAGGTGTAAAGCTTATGCTAGAAAATTGAATGAGTTGTTACAGTCTGAGCTGAAGTATTGAAACTTTCTCTTTCACCTAATTTGTTGTATAATTACAAATGTGGCAGTTTAATTTGACTTAAGTGTATTTCTGCAGGAATGAGAAGTGTTTTTCTTCACTTGGCAAATGCTCCCAATGCAAAACTTCTGACAGCCAAGATGCACAAAAGTTTGACTTCAAAGCTTCAGAGAGTCTGTGAAAATGGAAGAAAGGAAACATAGAACATCCTATGGGAAACCGCTCAGAGGGGAGATGTTTTAGCTATTGTTTTCTGCATCAGTTTTTATTCATCAGTCAAGAAAAATTCAGATTCCTCCTTAAAATCATAGGCTACATCTTGAGCTCTACACCTTCAGAGAGGTGCTAGCAGTGAGTGCTGAAGTGTGAGGTGTGGTGTGGTGCATCCCAGACAGGCCATTCACAGCCAGGATTTAGAATTTGGACTGCCAGCAGCCACAGAACAGAACAACCTTTCCAGAGTAGTTTCATCCAGTCATGGAAAATAAATAAACATGACTGACATGGAAACTCAAAAAAGCTGTCACACCATGTAACAGTAGAAAATTCACTGATCATGTCCTCATGCACTATTTGTTGATTTTTTTTCTGTCAGTGACAACAATTTCCAAAAGAGATGGAAGAAGGCAAAATGAACCACTGATCTTAACAGAATGGACCTAAGAAGTCTTGGCTGGTTTTAAACCCAGTTAAAATACCTGCTTTTTTGCCTGAGGAATATAGGATGATAGAGGTAGCAGAGCTGTAAAGATGGCGCTTAATTTCTTCCCCTTTCCCAAGGCAAAGCTGATTAATGTAACTTGAACACACACACCCTTCCCATCACAAGCAATGTGAACATGACAGCATCTCCAAAAGAAGTGTGACATTTTGAGGCATGAAGAAGACATCAGAAACTGCCCCAGAGGAACATCACCAACCAGGCTGAGCTCAGCAGCCAAACCCCCAGAAAGGCAATTCTTCCACCTGTGTCCATTCTACCAAGTCCCCTCAGATCCCAGGCAGATGTGAACCCACACAGAGCAGGCTGCAGGACCAAGATGCTTTTTTACATGAAAAACCTGCCACTGTGAGACAATTCCATCTGCAGCTGTTAGCTCAGTCTCATTTGAGAGAAGACATCCTGCCAGTAAACGTGGGCTCTGTTTGTAAAGGCAGGACTGCCACATTTCCAGTGCCACTCCCCACCCCTGAATGCCAGTGCTAATGTTTCTAGCAAATTACCTTCCAAATGTTGCAGCACGACATGTTTTAGAGGAGCTAATGAATCACACAGTAAAAACTAATTGCAACTTACACACTGTTTTGAGCTGAGTTTTGCAACATAAAAGCAATCAGGCAGCAATTAAAATGCTAATATGGGGCTGAACCTCATATAACTGTTTGCCAAAATCTAGTGCAACACAGAGCTTCCTGGAGTCCTTGGAACAGATGGGATTTAGTAAGTAGGTAGTCATTTCATCAAGCTTATAAACCTTACCATGCTGGAGGAGGATCCCCACTATGATACATTACACATTTCCAGTATTAGAAGTGGCAGTAAAGGATCATTACATATTTTCTTCTTTTGAATGGCTTTTTTCTATTCTCATGTAAGTGATTAATAAACTCTTAGCAAGTCAGAAAGGAGGGGTGCATACCAGATGCTCTTTCCAGACACAAACATTTTGAATTTCTTTTTGTTGTTGTATAGATGGACTCCAAATGTGGTGGTGGAAATCATCAAACCTACTTTTCTTTTTAATTGTAAAATCTTCTCTTCACAGATTGTGAATTGAATGAAACAATTACATTTTAATTGGGTTCACCTCCCCCACATCCACTTTTTCTTCATTACATTCCTAATACTAAGACAATCAAAATACATTAATTAATTCAAATGGGGAATTATTAATTTTCAACATTATCAGCCTCGGAGAAATTACCTCTGGTCCTGGAACAAAGCTCTCAGGAAGAGCTTCTTCCATTGCATGTTAGCCTTTAAATTTTTACAATCATTATTGGTAACAGCACTGGAAAAGCACGAACAAGCTCTAAACTGACTCGCTCACCCCTTTGTTCTGAGCCACCTGCTAAGAGAAGCCAGGGAGGGAGACCAGAGCGGGCACCTGGAACTCACCTGTATATGGTGATGCCATCCAAACTCCTCTCAGCTGGACACAGAACATGAGATACCCAAATTGTCCCAGGTCTTGCCTGCTTAGATGAAGCTGTCCTTCAGCCACAGGGAATCTTGAGTAATGAGGTCTTGGCTCTCAGGTCCTTGCAGCCCTCCAAGTGCAAAAGCAGGGCAGAATCCCTGCCTGATCCCAAGACATAGTCAGACACAGATAATGAATACAAATAACAAAAAATTGGTTGAAGTGTTTTCTTCTCACTCATCAGTGACTTTCATATCCTCCTTTAGTCTTCTATTCAAAAATAAAGCTATTTTTCTCACATTTCTTACAGTCCCTTTCCCTGTACAATGCTCTTCATGAGGAGTTCTACATGGAGGACCACATTTCTTGATTAACAACCACTTCCTCACCATTTCATCCTTAGCATCTCCAAACATCCACTTTCCCCATCTTATCTCCACTCCAGCCTGAGCTCCAGAGATATAAGCAGCTACTGCTCCCAGCTCAATCCCAGCAGTAAAACCTCATGCTCAGCACACTTGCACTGCCCTCTCATGCATCCACCCTAAAAGGAAAACAGGACAGAAAATGCAGCAACTGTCCAAAGGCATGACAGATGCCTAAAATGCAGAAGATGTGCCCAAAAAAAAGTAAGGAACACCCCTCCACCTGCTCCAAAGGATGGCAGGGACCCTAAATGAGAGGAGATAGGCTGGGGTTTGCTGCTGTGCTCACTGCTGTAGCTCCACCATCACGTCAGGACAGAAGGTCTCATTCTGAGACAACTTTTGAGTTAATGAAATAGGAAACCTATTGCTCAGAGAGCAAAAAGTGAATCACCACTAAAGAAGTGACCTGCACTCTGAAAGAGGTCTGTCAACACAGGAATTGGAAACTTTAAGCTTGATTTCCCAAATCTCCACTTTGAGATAGCTTTGAAAGAAAACTGACAGGAGTGTGGAGGGAAAAGGCACTTTCATAGAAAAGTGTTTCTCATGACAGCAAGGCAGAACCTCCCTTAGCCAGGCTAGGGAAGGAGCAGATTTCACAAGAAGCCTAGTATTCCTGGAAGTCATAAGATTTGCCTCTGCCTGTTTGCCCTGGGAACCCAAAAAATGATGGGACTTTTTATGATCCATCATCAAATCAGAGGATCTCTAGTGCCCAGCTCCACAGGCAATGTATCCCTACAGATCCAACCTGTCTTTCTCAATGAGGGCTTTATATTAGAGAATAAAAGCTGCTCTGCCCTAAGGTTCTCAGTACAGAGGAGAGGAGCAGCACCTTCATTTCACCCCAGTGAGCAGAGAGTGTCCAGGTGACGGATGTGCCCCAAATCACACAACACTTTGGGTAACCCAGTGCCATCATCATCACACCATTTTGCTTCACTTACAGCACGCCCATAAGGCAGTAAAACTCTGAATTCCTCCTTCCAGACACAAACTTCCCAAGCCCACACACTTAACACTCACCAATTTATGTGTCAGCTGGGGCCTGTGGCACCACCACCAATTTTAAGTAGTTCATTCATCCTACAGTAGGTGCAGACACTCCAGTCTGACCCAATTCTTCTGTTTTATTGGTAACTGTGACCTTGAAACCCATGCATTGTGTAAAGGGGAAAATAGCTGTAAATAGTTCTAAGCAGTCAGTGTTGGCTGATATTACAAACACATTAAAGAAATTGTGTTGGTTTGTGTCTCCTGGAAATCTGACCCCATAATGTGCTTCTGTACACATTTACAACAACCCGTAAGCACACACATTATCTATTTTTTTACCAGGCAGAAATAGACACAGTGCACATTTGAAGAGTAAATACACTGAATTTAAAGGTAAGTAAATGAAAGCAAGGCTGAGATGTAAGCTGGACATGATAAAAAATGCTACTGTAATTCCTTGCAGTATTAAGCTCTGTAGTTCCATGTGATGCCTTGGGATAAATATTGCAATAGGGCTGAAGATCTCATTTCATTGTACTCTGGGAAGGGATTGGGTTCAGACTGCCTGCTCTGGGACCCTTAGAAAGAGACTTGTTCAACGATTTCATAATAATTTGCTTTCATGCAAAGCTTTGGGATAAATGGGAATCATTCAGCATACTTGAAGCTCTGCTGTCATATTATTGTACGTGTGTGTACCACAAAACATCTCAATGAGCAGTGAAGGCAGAAAGTTCTCCTCTGATTTAAAAGAATTTCTTACACAGAAATAGAATTTTCAATGATGGCACAAAAGCAACCAGATAATCAAAACAGCCCTGTGTTTCCCAAATTTACACTTTCTTTTGTTTTATTCTCATTTATCTCTCTAGTAACACAGCAGAGTAAAACAGGGAGGAAGGAAAAAATTAATTTTGTGGTTAGCAAGGGGATTGTGAAGGGATTTTAATGTTCAGGAAGAATAGGAAGAATACAAAGGAGTACAGTCATGTCAAAAAGAAAAGGTACTAAAAAGCACTTTCTGTTCTAACATAAGGTCAGAGGAAGAACCTGGGATGCCATGCTTCACTCCTTTGTGAGTGAGAGATCCAGCAGTAACTCTGCTCATGGCCTCTGGAGCAAGCCCCAGGTGAGAAAATAACTCAGGGGAAGCCTCCCAGCCTATTCCCTGCAGGGAAATATTCATCTAAGGCTGCACTAATGACTGGGGAATTGCATAAAATTTCAGGAGCCACCCTCCCAACCCAGAGCAATAGATCTCACAGTGGGAGAGGAAAGATCAAGGTCATTTTTGGAGGCATTTTTGGAGGCTCAGCTGCAGGACAGGGGAGCCTGGCTCCCTGTGAACAGCAAAGGATTGAGGCAGGGGTATTTAATGTACAACTCAATGCTTATGGTCTGAAAATTTCCTCAAGGCCACATCTCAGCACCAGCACTGTGAGAAACAGGGAAAACTTCAGCCAAAGCAGAGCAGTGCAGCTTCTGGGATCAGTGATGAGGTGAAAGATCCAACTGAGAAAAGAGCTGAAATGGGAATCAGAACACTGGGAGGAATCAGAGCCCTGACTGATGAGTTTGGGACTCACACAGCCTAGAAAGGGCAATTGTCCAGATCCTCCTCACCTATGAGATGGACTACAAAACCAGAAAGAAATCACATGAATGGGCAATTTTTTAATAGGCTGGGGCTCCTGCAGCAATCCTCATGCCCAGAACCTTCTTGCATGACACCCCTGACATGGGCACTATGGCAGCAGTTGCCAGAATTTCTTTTTTTAAGGAAGCACTAGTGAGGTGAATTAAATTAGGAGATACCAGAGGCACTATGGACCATGGTATATTGCCATCAGTAGATGAAGTTTGATGCAGGTGGCCCCCAGGGATACAAGCACTCACCAGACACCTGCTGGTGGACAAGGACAGAATCACAGACATCACCCAGAGCCCAACTTAGCCATGTGAAGGGGCTTCACAGCAAGAGGCAAAAAACGCTGGGCAGGTCAAACCCCAGCACTCTGAAGGAGCAACTCAGTGAGAAATGAACTTTCAGGGGCATTTCTGTGTTGTGGCTAAGAGTTTTTCAAGTGGTGAACCATCCCCATTTCCAATCAACAGCCCATAAAGCTCTCAGAAATCACCATCATGGGAGAGAGCAATATGAAAATAAAGGTACAAATTAGAATGGGGCAAAGGGAGAGGATGTTAGCTACAAGGAAAGCATCAGCCTTTCCAGAGAAGTTAACAAAATCAGGCATGAAGAAACAAAGAAGAATGAAGAGAGAGTGGAGGGAGAGTGAAGGTGTGACTGCTGTGGTCAGCACCACACTATGGCCAGATTTTTGGGGAGGAAAAGAGCGGGAGCAGCACAAAAGTAGGTCAGGGAGTGAAGGATATGGGAAATTCAGGCTGTTGGAAAGAGGCATATCTGAGGATCATGACCTGACAGAGATGTGATGGGATGGTGAGAGAAGAGATAATAGGAACAGGAATGAAAGGAGAAGGAAAGGAGGTACCCAGGCACAAGAGGGATTATTTTCACCAGAAAAAGTTAGCAAAAATGTATTAAATAGCCCTGTATGGGCATCTGAGGGCTTGTGCTGTGGGTGTGGGAGATTTTTTTTACACTTACTACGAGATGCTGGTGTATAGATCAATTTTTCTCAAGCCAGGTCAAGATGCCCTGGTTGAAACCGCTGCCTGAGTGCCTGGTCTGTCTGTGCTCTGGTGAATCCCATAATAGCTTAGAGAAGCGAAGGCAGGGAAATGCAGCAAAAGTGCTTGGAAGGAGTCAAGAATATGAAGCAAGATTGGAAGAACTGAGCTCCCCATAGAGGGTACTGACTTTGTACAAAAATAATGGGCAAAGTCAGAAAGGTGAGATTTGATGAGGACAGAGACATCAGGTCAGTGAGATGAAGGCTATAATTGAATACAGTGAGGTCGCAGCAGAGGTAATTAGGGCCAATAAACTGCAGAGGGCACAAATTAAATGAGGATAAAACAGAAGTTAAAGCACAAAGACAGTCAGCGTGCTGGTTTTCTTTGCCAATGGCAATCTGGCTGATGAAGATCAATTAATTGAATTCAAAGAGCTGGGATAAGCCAGACCTCCTGGGAAAACAGAGTTTGGGTTGTGAAGAGGAAGAATAGAGCTGGTGAAAGAAAATGGGGTGGTACAAAACAAAATTAATTCGGGCTCCAAAGAAGATAAGAGGGAAATGCCATGAAAGGAAAAATTAGGAGAGAGTGGTGGCAGTGCAGGGAGGAAAATGCTGAGAGAATTAAAGTTTGAGAAGAGTATCAAAGAGAGGGCAAACTGAAGAGTGGGAAGGAGAGAAGGGCACTGTCAGAAGCAGGAGGAATGAGGAACATCTGTGTTATTGTCTTGTAGTCAGTAGACTGCAGTGCTGGGCAGTCACAGCCCTCACCAAACTCTTCTCTTATCAATGGCTAATGCCCTGCTGATGAGCAGCAATCCATTCAACACAGGATTTCACCTGCTTTTCTCCTCCCTTCATGTGAAACCATGAGGAAAGACAGAGCGATCTTCCTGCTAAAACATGGAAATTATAACGGGAAAGCACGGCTAATAATTTTCAGGGCTTCCCTCTTCTCTGCTCAATGCTACTGGGGAAAACCTGGCTTGTGGTCAAAACTTTGGCTGCACCAAGCCATTTCCCAGCCTTTGCAGGCATGTGATGTTCTTAAAAAAAGATACAAGGTGCCAATTCTCTACCACCTGGTGCCAGGGAGGCTCTTAGGTTGGTGCTGGAGAGATTGGGGGTGAAATCACTGCTGAACAGTGTGGCTTGAGCCCCAACACAAGCCTGGCCGGGATTTCCAGTGCTGTGTGAGGTGTCAGGCTTAGGGAGGCCTCTGCCTCAACCTTCTCCATAAAAAACTCAAGTTCTGCACTTTGTCAAAGCCCCCTCTAGAAGGAGGTAGGTAACTTTTAGGGGAATGAAACTTGGGTCTTATGGGTGCAGTGATTGAGAATAAAGAGGTGTAAAGAAATCTGTCCCAGTCCCCACTTGTTGGGTCCTTTCTCCCCAGATGGTTCTTAGCCAAGCAACCTTCAGTGACTTCCGAAGATCAATGGACTTTGCAACACTCAAGGTTTGTAGAAAATGTCTTCCTTCCTTCCTTCCTTCCTTCCTTCCTTCCTTCCTTCCTTCCTTCCTTCCTTCCTTCCTTCCTTCCTTCCTTCCTTCCTTCCTTCCTTCCTTCCTTCCTTCCTTCTGCCACTTCCGCCACTTCCGCCACTTCCTTCCTTCCTTCCGCCACTTCCTTCCTTCCTGCCTTCCTTCCTTGCGCCACTTCTGCCACTTACTTCCACCACTTCCTTCCGCCACTTCCTTCCTTCCGCCACTGCCTTCTGCCACTTTCTTCTGCCACTTCCTTCCTTCCTCTTGAAGGCTTCAGTGTGGCCCTTCACTCCCTTCAGAACTTGCTGGTCACCTCCTCTCCTACAGTCTCCTAGTTCCTGCAGGTTTTCCCAGTTAAGTGAGGAAAGGAGGGAAGGAGCAGTTCGCCCTCCCAGGTCCTCCCTGACCCAGGTCTACCATCCTGGAGAAGGTGATGGAGTTGTCCTTCTCCCTGCTGCTGCACAGCTCTCTGTACTTTACCTTCAACACCTAAAAATAGCTAAATTCCAGATTAATACCCAAGATTCTTGGGCTCATATTAATTAGATTTGCAGCCTGGAAAAAAAACCACAGCAGTGAGATTTTTCACAATCCTGATTTAAATAGAGATAAAGTCTCCCTTGAGAAAGATAGTTCTCCTGTATGTCCACCCAAGAAGCACAACAAATTGAGCTGATCCTAATTTAGCCAAAGACTGATGCTGGACATGGGCCAAATGCAGAGTGAATAGAACAAAACCTGACAAAGCTCATGGAGATCCTTTCTTTGTAAGTTCTTGAGAGGACACAGAGTATGTTTGTTTTAAAACCACTTATGTAGGATTATGAGATTCTCTCCTACTGTGGAACAGTACATAACACTGATGTAAAAATAATTTGCCACTTGAACAGTTTATTTCTCAGCCAGTTTGTAATAAACACAGAGAAGAGGAGAAACACTTATGGGTGTTTGGATGACAAACATCCATAAGTGAGGATGAGGATGGACACTTAGGGGTGTCATTTTGAGAAAGAGAACAAACTGGTTACTGCTGTACCTGGCCACCTTCATAAAACACTCCTGGATAAACTGACTAAGAACTTCACTGTTGGTACCTGATGTTCATATTACTGTTCTTTAGTTTTTGGTCAAATGGGCTGACCTACAGCATGGACACAAACTGTTCATTATATGGATCCTGGTGACATAAAAATAGTTGAGGTGGGATGAAGCTCTGTACATGTACAGAGGACAAATCTTGCCCAAAGAGAACCCAAAACCAGGAATTATTTTCTCATTCTTTTTTTACTTTTTCTTTCTTTTTCTGTTTTGCAGCTGGGAATGCTGACAGGATTAAGCACTAAACTATTTGTTTAATGGCAGCAAAGTCTCCTCAGTAACAATCAAATAAGGTAGAAATACAAAAGATAAGGCTAAGCACTGCCCTGAGTGAGATGCCAAACCAAGGCAGGCATTGCTGCTGTTCATTTGCCCAGGAGTGCATGGACACTGTTACAATTTTTGACTCAGCAATTGCAGAGTGATGACCAAAACTAGCAGGGCTGGCACTTGCCACTTCCCCTGGGGCCTGACCAGAGCCTTTCCATGGACTCCCAGCGCAGGCTCATCCCTGTACTCCCAACCTGACTGTCCTGGATTGCCAAGCAAATTGTACTCTATTTGCCATCTGTATGGCAGTTGTCTTCTGTTAAGTGGGTATTGTTAAGTTTTCCTTATCTCTTCCACAACCAATCCTTCCTCCAGGGGTACATCTGCTGATAAGAGGCCATTGAATGTCACTGCATGGCTGATAAGAACTACAGCATCCCATTGGGAGATGTGAGCCCAGAGGGAGGAGCCAAGCATTCCTACCCGGATATAATCTGGAGATTCTGGAACACCAGCACAGCTTCTCCACTGGATTTCCCAGAAGAACAGCTGCCTCTTCCACTGGATCTTCAGAGGAAGAATACACCCTTTTCTACAGGATCCCTGCTCCAACAGAACCACATCTGACACTCCAGGAGGGCTGCAGCCACAATTCCAATGGGACTGCTGCCAACACCCTGACCCACAGGGTGTCAGGTTGTGTTCTGACTCTGTCAGTGTTGTTTTAGTTTACTGCATTGTTTATTTTATCCTTTTATTTTCTTCCCTATTGAAGAACTGTTATTCCTGCTCCCATATTTTTTTGCCTGAGAGCCCCTTAATTTCAAATTTATAGCAATTCAGAGGGAGGGGGTTACATTTTCTATTTTAGGGAAGGCTCCTGCCTTCCTTAGCAGACACCTGTCTTTGGAAACCAAGACACTGACCCAATGCTGGACAAGGCTTTTGTAATCTTGGTTGGGTTTTGTCCTGTAGACCAGAAAAACCTAACAATTATATCTGTTTTTTCTCCTCAAAAACTGGTTTGGGTTTCTAGCACTACTTTGATTAGGCTGATCCAAATATGCAATCAGTCCAATTTATATTCCTAAAACAGACAGAAGTGCTCTGACTGGAGTCTGTATTTTCTGTCTGATTGCTTTTCATTTCACACTTCTTTGTTTTAATTACGATTTAAGATTAAATGCAGAGATTGTAGTTAGTTGCACTCCATGGGTATTGTACAGATTCAAGGGTCAAAGGAAAAGGAAAGGAAAAAGACAACTAATACCTCATTGTTTGCTGTGGTTCCTATTACATGGGCAGTCTAGTGCACAGTGAGTTTTAATAGAAATTTGGCTTGATTGTGATTAAATGAAGAATATACTGAAGGAATTCTTCAGCTAAAAACTACAGGATTTTAATTTTTCTACCTCTATTGAGCCTAAAAAAGCTGACTCTGCAGAACTTTCTTGATCTTACTGATTGCAAGCAATTGCAAGATGGATGGCCTGGATTTTAAAGCATCAGCCTATTGCAGCAGCTGGCCAAGTGTTTCTTAGATAGCTCAACAAGGAGATGATAGGAAAGAAAGGGACACTGTGGATTTTATTGTTCCTTTCACTAAGGCCATTAAAATACTACTTGGCTAGATCATAAGGTCTGTTTAAAAATTAATAAATAACAAAAATAAAACAAAATAGCTATGAGTAGTTTTAATAGAATTTGATTAATATCAATATTAAAATTTAATTATTATAAATATTAATAAATAATAATGGTTGAAAATCTGTTGCTTTCCTTTATTCTCTATAGTGAGAATTGAGAAGCAATGAGAAGTATTTTATCAATAAATATGAACAATCAATATGGTTCCAACAGTCCCCCATCTCCCTTTTTAATTACCCTCTGGTACAGTTTTGAGAGATATGCTTCCCAGAACAGCCAGTAGCATTGTGAATGGTGCTTTCACAGCTGAGCTGGTGAGGAGCAGAGTGAATCACAGAACATGGAATAGCTGAGGGAATTTGTAGTGTTATATTTCTTCTCATATTACAGCCCATACATTATATTTGCTATTCTGATATAAAAACCCCAGTATCTGCACTTCCTAGGATTTCCAAGGTCCAGAAGAAGACAGGGAGGTGCTCAGGAGGAAGCAGGAGTGGATGCCATGCAGGAATGGATGCCAGTGGTTGCACAAGGAGCTTTATGACCACAAAGCCCCGTGAAATTCTACAGAAAGCAAGCAGATTTCCAGGATTTAGTCCTGGAATCACCCAAAGTCAGGCTGGATGGGGCTCTGAGCAACCTGGTCTAGCTGAAGACATCCCTGTTTCTTGCAAGGAGGCTGGACTGGAAGACTTTTAGAGGTTCCTTCCAAAAACTATTCTATAATTTTATAATTCTTTAACTGGACCTTCATATGGATTTTTTCCATATGTGTGTGTCTAAATGATGCACAAAGAGGGAGACCTCTGGCTGTGGTTTGCTAATTTCTTTATTTGGATTTGCAATCTTAAAAATTTATGACACATCTTTCATGCTAGGAAATAGATACAAAAAAAATCACGTCTCCTTGCTTCTTCTCCTTAGGCACGGAGATATTTAATAATGGGAGATAAATAAATTAATCAAAACACTTAAGAAACCCATGAGAAACTAAATGAAGAAGAGGAAAAATACCAACAGCTCCTCCTGTCCATTCCTTTGCTGACTGTTAGATAATTTCTGAGACAGCAAACACATTTGCATTTTTTAAGAGCATGATCCTGCCCATAACTAACTGGGCATTAACCTGTTCATAATTAACTGAGCATTAGCATCACTGACCATGAAGGTCAGCAGTCTGTAAGCAGCAAGGATCCTGAGAGTTCTCCAAATTAATTGAAATATCAATAGCTTAAGTGATGAGGCCCTCACTGCAAAACCTTACGAGGGTGTTTATTTACTTGCACTTCCTTGGCTCAATGGAGAATGTCTCCTTTGGCTACCAGAGGAGCAGAGCTTACAATTGGCTACTAGAGCCCAAGCACAGACTCCGAGTGACTTCTTGATTTCTCTGAAGGTGTCAAATTCCTCTCCCCTTTTCAACAATAATGAACAATTAGTTGATGGTATAAATGGCAGCTTCGTGGCTGAGGAGGAAAATGAAGTGTCAGGACAAAACATCATGCTAGAAGAAAATCAAACTCATCTTCTGAGATTTATGAATAATATGGTGCACTAAACATGAAACAATAAAAATATTTATGGTTTTATTCCATTCCATTTCTCATACCACCCATATTCCTCAAAATCTGAGCGTGAACCTGAAAGTTGATTTTGTGAATGGAAATTAGGGCTGATGAGCCTTCCAGGCAAAAATTCAGTGATGTGGCCATTCTTTGGGGCCCTGTCAGGGTCCCCAGATGAGAGAATTGTGATACCTTGTTCTGCAGTGCTTGAAGAAGATATTCTTGACTTTCCACTCTCTGTACAAAGAAAGTTTAGTAATTTAGTGTGATGGTAATTCCTTATTCTCATGCCCACAAGAGTGATGCACAGAATTCAACAGGCAGTCTCAGAATTCAACAGGCTGTTATAAAACAACATTTTTATTCTGTACTAGCCAAAAAATTCAACTCTTTCAAAATCTTATTTTTAATCAGTTCTAGAGTTTTTAGAGAAACTTCAGCAGAACACTAGTGGCTCCCCATTCAGAATAAGTAATTGGAAAGTAGCACTTTCCACATCTCAGCCTTAAAAAAAGATACAGAAAAAATGAAATGCCTGATATTTTCTCTTGCCTTATTAGCAATCATAGATCCAAGGCAACCTATCTATATACTCTTACACTAAAGAGTTGCTTCCTAATATTACTGTTTTATTGCTGTTTCTTCCACCTGTTGATTGTTGTCCAGCACTAAACCGAGAAGAAAAGTATAACTGCACTTTACAAATGCCAAAATGGAGGGACCTTTCCAACTCCACCAAGATCTTTCACAGGTGAGGCCTTCCAGAACACACTCCCTCAGATGTGACAAACAGTGTGACTAATGGATCATGAAGTTACAATTCTATAAATAAGTTATAATTGAAGTTATAATTGGCATTTCAAAATAATAGATATGAGTAAATTTACAAAAAAAAAGAGAGGCAGTTGCTAGAATAGACATTATGTTTACAAAGCCTAAGAAGTTTAAACTAAGAAGCTAATTTTAAAGCCTTTTGTTGTTGTTGTTGTTGAATAACAAGGAAAACCAGTCACAGACAAAATGCCCATTGATGTGAAGTTGCCAACTCTCCCTCCTCCATTGCACCAAGGACACAAAGAGCTCCAATTCCACAGACATCAACCCAAACTGGAGCACCAGGTCACTGATAGGTTATTAACCCTCCATATTTAGATTTTCAACAGGGCTCATGCCAGGGGAATCTCCTGTGCCACTCCTCACCTCACTGCAGGAAGGAACAGAGCACTCAGCTGCAGCGAGGAACATTCTTCTGTGGGTTCTGTGCTGTGCATTTAAAACACAAACAGTGCTCAAACAAATGGACTCAATTTAATTAAATCAATAGCCCAAGCAAATTACATTTTCAAGTGTAAGTTTTATTAAGCATTATTTTACATTACTGGGAGTCTATTGCCAGGACAAAGAACTGGGCAAGGCAGTGAGCTGAACACAAAGCACTGATCCTCCTGGGAATTTGTTTTCCTGCTTATCCAACACACTGGTACTCAGCCTATTGAGCTGCTCAGTTGAGAGCTCTATACAATGTCCTCTCCTGGTTTACCTCAATTAATATGAAACATAATCACTAATGAGATGCATTCCACTTGGAAATTTATTCATATAAGTATTGGAAACAAAAAAGAGGGGAAGGGAAGGGAAGGGAAGGGAAGGGAAGGGAAGGGAAGGGAAGGGAAGGGAAGGGAAGGGAAGGGAAGGGAAGGGAAGGGAAGGGAAGGGAAGGGAAGGGAAGGGAAGGGAAGGGAAGGGAAGGGAAGGGAAGGGAAGGGAAGGGAAGGGAAGGGAAATGAGAACTCATAGCTGTGGAGGCCTGGAGAGGGAATTAAAACACTCAGTAATAACCTTTCTGCAAGCCATTTGGGGGCCAGCCAAATTTGAACAGAAGGGATTTCTGGAGGGTTGTGAATATTTCCTTTAAAATAACCTGCTTGTGTTAACTTCTATAAATTATCAACCATGCATTTCTTCTCAGAAGATAAAACAGGGAAGACAGATTGCCTTGACAGGTGATTGCTTTCTTGACTTAAGAGTAAGGAAGCACATAACTCCTTGTAGTTCTCAGCCCTAAATCCTGCTTAAGAGTTCTGTGTGTGCCATGAAGCTGTGTGGGTGTAGGCAGTGGGCACACATTTCAGATGTTCTGCAGTCCCCAGGCAATCACTTTACAAGGTATTGCAAATGCATTGCAAAGGTGTCCAGATCCCTCTTCCCAGGAGAGGGAAGGAGGCTCTGACTGCAAGGCTGACACAGGAGGGGACAGTCTGACACTGCCCCTGGCCACCAGAATGGTGAGCTGGAATTCCCATTCTGTCAGCATCATTTCCTGCTGCAATACCACTCCTGTGCTTTCAGGTCACCTGCTGAACAGATTGTCAGTGCCACATTCATTCCTTTTGATCCTTCTGAACGCAGGAGGTGGGAAAATCCGAAGTCCTGGGAAAAACATCTCAGCCAAGAATTTGGTGGTAGCAGTGAAAATCCTCTGATGGCAACAGCACCATCCTCTTTGGCATGGGAGCCAGAAGAGTTCTGGGAAGAGGGGATAACATAAGGGTTTCCTGGAAACCCCTGGGTCGTGCATGGGAGATGGTTTTCAGGAAGTGGAACATGGAAGGATGAAAATTAATTTGAAATTGGTAGATGAGTTTCTGAATTTAATACTCCAGGGGTAAGGGCAAAAGTGAAATACAGATGAGCTGATCTGCAACCTCAAGGAAAATAAGGGGGAAGATGGGGGCATGCAGATTCTGGTAGCCAGGAGGGAAGCTGAAGGTCATGAAGGACTTTTTCAAGGTAGGTAATAAATCTAAACTCTCTGTGTGACTGCTTGAGCTGGAGCACTAAGAAAAATAAAACAGACACGTTAGCACTTCAGAAAGGAATCCAAAAATCACAAAATTCCTCTTGTACAAAAATTTCCAAACTCCCTAGTAAAATTCTTTCCTGGAATGAGAGGCAGGAGGGCAGGTAGAACTGGAAAAAAGCAGTTTTCTTGAATCAACATGACAATATGAGGGCCAATTTCTTCCTCAGCTGCAGAAAAATAACTTGACAGTGTGGAGAAAGATATTGGTCAGCTCTCCAGAGGTACTCAGCCACCCTTATTCCTTCTCTGTGCTCTTCTGTATTTTCTGAGCAGCAGTATATGAAATGGCTCATGTAAATAAAATGCAAGCACTTAACTGAAACAGCCTCCAAGTCTACTTAGTGTCACTCCTGATATGTGGCAGTGAGTTTGGCAGAAACTCAGATCATTAACAAAATTTAACTCCCTATACAGAAGGCCTTTGGGCTCTTGGCAGCCATGGCCATCCAATGCTGGCTGGCTGCCTGTCAATAATTAAAATGCAATCTAAGAAATAACGGGAAATTACTACTTCTGGGTGCTTTTCTGATAGCTGAGCACTGGTTTCCTTGTCCTGAGCTAGAAGAGCTTTCAGACAGCTGCTATCCTTGAGTGAGGAATCAGAAAAGGGCTGCAGACAGCTCCTCTCAACAGGTTTTTCTTTCAACCTGATGGTCTCCAAAGTTTTCCTGAGGTTTGGGAGCTTTGTAACCCATTTCCCTGGCTAAGCAGTTCCTCAGGGCAAGTGTTTGTGTGCCAGTGCCCCAGTGAGCAGTGTTGGATTGGAGCTCCCAGCTACACCTCAAACCTAACCTGAGATACAGGTGACAGGAGAGCAGGGACCACGTGCAACCCATCATCCACTAAGGGGATTTATTCTGAGCCTCTGGGGAAATGGGAAGGGAGTTTTGCTGACTCCCAGGAGAGTGAATCCCTCTTCACTGCACTTGGATGTGGCTGGGAGTGATTGATTTCCCTCCAGGGAGGAGGGATAAGGCACAGGCTGAGGAGTTGAGGAGGGTGGGAATCTCAGCAGCAGCCAAGCATGCAGAAGGGGTTGAGTTTTGTCTTCATTAATGTGCAGACTTCCTTGCTCACAGCATCCTTCTATTATGTTAAATGGCACCTCTTCCTTTTCATCTGTATTTACGCTGCTCTAATGTCAGGCTGTCACAGAGACAAACTGGGCACATTTGGTGCTTAACTTTTCTTCATAAATCCTGCTCTACAGCCTTATCATTATCTGTGCTTGAATTCTATCCTGTCCATCAGTGTGTCCCAGTTATTACCTGCCCAGGAAGACCAGAAGATTAAAGGCCCGCCAGCTTAGGCAGAGTGAAGTCACTGCCTCCTCTTCCCATTGCTCCAGGCCACAACACTCATGATTGCTCTCCCAGACCTTCCCACTACCCTTGGTCCTTCCTCTCAATCTGGAGTTTATGCAGAGCTCTTCTTTAAATTGCCTTTCATCTACTTTTTCCAACCATCTCCCCAGTTTTCTGTCTCAAAATTTTTGTACAGTTATAGAATTATGGAACAGTTTGTGTTGGAAGTTATAGGTGATATTTTTGCCTGACATCGGGAAGAAATGATGAGGAGGACTCCATCTTATCAGAAAGCTAATTAATTACTTTATTGTACTATATTATTATATATTATATTACATTACATCTAAACTAAATCTGCCAAGCACTCAACTCAACTGCACAGCATCTTGTGACTGTCAGCCAACAGTCCAAACACACACACACGGATCCAATTGGTCAGTGAATCAAAACACTCACACCAGAATCCAATTATCAATTCCCTTCAGGTAAACAATCTTTCACAATGTGTTCCACATAAGAATTGTTTTTTCTTTCTCTGAGGTTCAGAGAATGTGAATCCCAAAATATTCTTGGGAAGTTGTGCCTTGCTTTTCCCTGTGAAGAGAAATGCAACTACAGGAAGTGACCTTTGAAGGTCATCTAGTCCAACCTGTGTGCCACAGTTAGGGACACCTCCCACTAGACCAGGTGTCTCAGAGCCTCACCCAACCTAGCCTTGAATGTTTCCAGGAATGGAGGATCTGCCACCTCCCTGATCAACTTGTGCCAGTGTTTCACCACCTTCACGTTTAAAAAAATTATTTTTTATATCTAGTCTGAATTTACCCTGCTTAACTTCAAAACAATTCCCCCTCATCCTATCACGAGAGTCCTTCCTAAATAGTTTGCCCCTGTCTTTCTTATAAGTCTCCTTTAAGTACTGGAAAGGGGTCTTGGGAGCACACAGCACTAACCTACCTCTCTTGTCAATCTCTGGCACCCAAATTTGTTGCCATTAGCTACCACAAAAACTTTGGGAAACTTTTTGATGGGAAAGAGGGACATCAACATGACTTGTTTGGGTTATTCCTACTCTAAGACACCTTGTCCTGCTGCTGCCATGGTGTCAGTGCCTGGTTTTGTTAGATCCAAGTTCTTTAAAATTCCACATTAAACTCCTAGTAGAGGCTTACTTAACACATGATTAAGGAACTAAAATGAAACTGCTGCAACAAGCAGTTTTTCCCACTAAAACCTCTATATAGAAAAAATTGATAAGATGTCAAGTTTTTTCCTTCAACCAATTTATCTTCCCTGCAGAGTTAATAGTAAGATCATCTTGAATAACTAATCCACAGCCCTAAAGCAGAAGCTATTATTTATTTTAGCATTTGCATTTAAACAAAATGATATTACAATTCAGCAGGACATGATATGTAATCCAATAACCTGAGGTAATGTAATTCTAGTCCATGT
Organism: Diglossa brunneiventris; assembly: GCA_019023105.1. Taxonomy (NCBI): domain Eukaryota; kingdom Metazoa; phylum Chordata; class Aves; order Passeriformes; family Thraupidae; genus Diglossa; species Diglossa brunneiventris. The sequence goes on along the minus strand of CM032354.1, from coordinate 7,204,522 downwards.
AGCAATTATTCCCACAAATAATGTGACCATACAAGGCCAGCAAAATTTATAGCAAGTATTTTTGTATTTACTGTTATAATATTACTAAATTCAGTAATAAAAAGTAAAAATGTTCTTGATTTTAAAGAACTGATCAATTGAGCTTCAAGCATTCACTGGTAAAAATTTCATTTGCTTCAGTACATCAGCTTTGTTGAACCATCAAGGCTTCTGATTTTTACTGAAATACCAATGTGAATCTTCTATTTATTTGAGGGAATTCACTACCAAGGTTAGTTTATTAGTGAAATATAATCCCAGGACTATCTTTACTCTTACAGAATGTCAAATCAGTATCTCAATTTCCAGAGATCAAGTCTGGTCTTTAAATCACCAAAAGCTCCAGTCCTGGACTTTTCCAGCAGAAAGGGCTTTGGATCAGCAGCTCTGCCATAACTTGCATTACTGACCTCAGCCTGATGAGAGAACCAGGCATTTTTGCACAAATCTATAGCATGGCTACTGCTATAGGAGTATGTTCTGATCAGGATTATGATCTGTGTGTGTGAACGCAAAAGAATAAATCCCACCAAAAAAAAAAAAAGTATATTCATAAGGAAACCATAAAGTGCTGGTGGAAAATATAGGGTAAATTGTCTGCTTGCTCTTCTGTTCTACATTTTCCCTCTGACACATTATTGGCTGTGCCAAACACAGGCTTGGAGGGATTTTGATTTGATCTTGTATGGTCATTCTCATATTCCTATGAATTGTTCATTCAGAAGAAACTATTTCATCCCCCTTCAGACTGACAGCATGGCTTTCTTCCTATTACATGGTCAAGTTAACAAACCAGACATGTATAAATATTTTTTTCCCTAGAAAGCCCTTCTGTACATAAGGTAGACATTTACACATTAAATGATGGAGTTGTTGGGCAAACTCTCCAGGAACCTTCACCTAGTATAGAACAGCATGAAGTCTACAAGACACTGACAATCTTTCAGAGGTTTTTCAAACACCTTCCATCAAACACTTTTCATCAAAAGATTGACATTGGCTGAGTGGAGTTTGGATAGGCATCAGTATAAGTGAAAGGTTTCAAACTCCTGCATTAATTACCTGGGGAAAAGATATTAAATTCTTCTTTCTCTAGAAACACAAATCCTGCACACAGCCTCTGTGTGCTGGAACTCGTTGCACCATTGAAGAAAATTAGCACATTAGTAAGAAAGCTGAAGGCAATGCCAGTGGCTGAAGGCAACTGGCCTCGGCTTCTCCAAGGGGACCCCCCAGCCAGTCTGTTGTCACATCCCCACCTGTCACCACTATATTTTCTGGAAAAATCCCTCTGCCAGGATTTCTCTCCTGGGAAGCTGAGAAGCCTCAGAGAAAAAGGAAAACAATATCATCTCATTTGCTTCTCCTGTGTTTTGCTGCTTTGGAATGTGGTATGGACATTGTTTATCCAACAGGTGGTTGTTTGATTGGTTTCATGGGAATTGTTTTGACTTAATGACCAATCATAGCCAGCTGTGTTGGGACTCTGGAAGAGAAAGTCACAAGTTTTCATTTTTGTCTTTCAGCCTTCTGTCTGTATCCTTTCTCTATTCTTTAGTATAGTTTAGTATAGTATTCTTTAATATAATATAATATAATATCATAAAATAATAAATTAGCCTTCTGAGAACATAGATTCATTTCCTTCCCTCGTCTGGGGACCCTGAAAATACCACATCCACCCTTGAGCTGGGCATGGCTGAGAGAGAAGCTGAGGAAGACAAAATCATCAATCCCATCCTCGGCAAACTCTCCATCCAAGAAAGTCTGTCTCCAGCTCTTAATGTCCACCAAAATCATGCCAGCCTACTGTGACAGTTCTGTAGTGGGACTTGTCAAGCAGCCTCAGTGACAGAAGTGTCACCTGTGGACACTGCAGGAGGCGCTGCCTGCACTGAGCAGGTGATGGCTGCACCACCTGCCTGGTGGCTGAAAAAAAAAAGGTGTGTGCTGCCTCTCCCAGCTCAGCAGGCCAGACTGGCTCAGCTGTGATGTCAAACTGTCACCATAATGCAGCCTTCTCCTTGGGACCATTATTTCAATGAATTGTCTCTGTGTGGTGAGCTCCATGACAGCCCAGGGCAATGCATTTCACAAGCTAAGTGTTCATCAAATTCATTCAGCATTGAGGTTCACATTTGCTACCTCTGAGTTTTCCTCTGAAAAATGGAGAAAGAACCCACAATTATTTCATGAGCAGGACAGGCTATTGCTGGTCTCATTCTGTAGTTTGCAGAAGCTCCAGAGGTCTCAAGGTTATCCATGGGAATAATGGCACTCAGATCTCTGCTGATATTAAAGGACTGTCACAGATTTTGCTCCTAAACCTTAACCTCTTCAAATAATAAATTACTTTCCTTCTGCTTTATTAGCTATTTCTTCCAGCCTCAGATTCTTTACCTCAGAGCAATAATTCCTCATAAACTTTCTGTTGAAATTGCATTTGTTCCTGTACTTTGCATTTTATTCCTTGTCTGTCAAGCTCTCTCGTCCCTTCCTGACTTATATGACTTACACTTTACATCTGTAAGTGCTTTGCAATTAATCTGCACTGCAATAATTTTTCATCCCTGTTGCTTTGTTCTTTTTATTGGTTACACCTTTTAATGTCCCCACCTGATATGGTATTATTTGCCTGTAAAAATGCCTGCCCAACTGTTGATGTGACAATGTAATAGCAATAATTTTCCAGGGAGCTGAGAATACAACTTCCCCATCAGTTCCTGGGAACTGCCATGATTTAATGAGTCTGAAAAGTATCTAAGAGTGCAGCTATGTCACACTAGATGAACAGAGCAGAAATGCCAGAACAAGTGATGGCTACCCAGGCTCCAGAGCAGCCCAGCCCCACCTCTGAGGGCATCAGTTTTGCTACAAGTCAGAGATTACCAGTGTGGGTTTTAAAAAAAAGAAGAAGCACAGGAGGCATCAGTCCTCTACTCTTGGAATCTCTAGTGATCAGGATGACCCTGAAATACATTAAAAGCCTTTTTTCTCAAGCCGGCAATTGAAGAAGGAGTCAGAATTCATCAGCTGTGGTTTTCAAGGTTGTTTATTATTTCTTATCTATAACATTCTTTCCTTGGCCTGCTGAGATCCATTCAGCAGGTCAGTCTGAGGCACTCTGCCCACCCTTGGGCTGGTGTCAACATTTTATACTACAAACTACGTGTACTTTATTTACAGTTATTTTCCAATACCTATCACTTATGTTAGACAGTGTGTTCCTACCTTAAACCAATCTAAAAGTGCCAGCATTACACAGAACAGGGAGGCTAGGAAGAAGGAGAAAGAAGGACAAAACATGCCCAAATTCCTCCATCTTGCCTCCTGAACTCCATTCTAAAAAGCCCAGAATTCTACTTTTCACCCTGTGATAAACTATTATTCTATTTAAACTCTCTTGACTTGTAATTCTTCATATAAAGGTGGTAATTTGCTCCATGGGTCAAAATCAAAGTCACAGGCATTATGGGCTCTGTGTCAAGGTCTCTGAGCCCCTGGCAGGGGCTTGAGCTATCCAGAACAGCTGGAGAGATGTCCTGGCTTCTGACACTCTACTAGAAACCTAACCTAGATACCTGTGCCCCTGGCCCACAGATTGTCACTTACTGCTGTGGGTGAAGGGGCTGCTGTCACACAGACCTGCTCTGTCTGTATGGAGGTGTCCCAAATGTGGCACTCAGCCCTGGGCACACTGGGCTACCTGGGCATGATGAAAGCTGGTGAAAGTCCTGATAGAAACCTCATGTGCCAGAATGTCCAGCAGCAGCTTGGCTACTGAAGCCAGCTGACTGGCAAGCAAATCTGCAGACAGCGCAGAACTGGGAGGAGTGGTTGATGCACCAGAGGCTGTGATGCCATCCAGAGGTGACCACCCACAGCAGGCTGGAGAAATGGGCCAACAGGAATGTCATGCAGCTCAGCAAAGGCAAGTGCCAAGCCCTGCAGCTGGGGAGGAGCATCCCCAGGCACCAGGATAAGCTGGGGGCTGACTGACTGGAAAGCAGCTTGGCAGAGAGGCCCTGGGGGTGCTGGTGGACACCAAGAGGAGGCCCTGGGGGTGCTGGTGGACACCAAGAGGAGGCCCTGGGGGTGCTGGTGGACACCCAGCTGAGCACAAGTCACTTCAATGGCAATGTGCCTCTGTAGCCAAGAAGGAGAACGGTATCCTGGGCTGCACTGTGAGAAGCATTGACAGCAGGGGATGGCACAGTGCTAAACATGGGTGATACTGGTCTGAATTGTTGTAGGAATGGGGGAGAACCATACCAGCTCACCCTGTGGCCACACAAACAGCCCTCTTCTGTCACAGACACATTTTATGAAAAACCCTTTCCTTAGGATTTTTTCTCCTGAGAAGCTGAGAGGCCTCAGGAACAAAATGTATCACAATGGTTATCTGCTGCTGTGGAATGCAACAGGTGCATCTGTGATTGGTCTCATGTGGTTGTTTCTAATTAATGGCCAATCACAGTCCAGCTGTATCAGACTGTGTGGTCAGTCACAAGATTTCGTTATGATCCCATTCCACTTCTTTCCTTGCTAGCCTTCTGATGAAATCCTTTCTTCTATTCTTTTAGTATAGTTTTAATATAATATATCATAAAATAATAAATCAGCCTTCTGAAACATGGAGTCAGATTCTCGTCACTTCCCTAGTCCTGGGACCCCTGTGAACACCACCACACTCTTCCACTACAAGCCCTAAGTATGCCCCTCTGCAAAAATGTTCCCCTCTTACCCTCCCAAAGCTTTGTGCAGAGCCAGCCAGGACTGTCTGCAGCAGACCTTTGCAGAAGCAAGGCTGCCTAAGACTGGCAGGGAAAGGTGTATTTTTGCAAAGAGCAATTTGAAAATTTGCAATTCCTGTCACTGAGAACAAGCCAAAGGTCAGTCCTCACCTCTGCCTGTCTCCCCAGCATAGCACAATCTCTATCCCCAAGATATGACCCAGATAGCTTTCTCCACTTAAGAATGCAGCAGCTGCACCATGGCTGCCCTTCAGTCATGTGTTTCTCAGGTTCACAGATTTGTAATGCCAGGAGGGAACATCAGGATCAGTGAGTATGACAGCACCGTAATACAGGGCATAACATTTCACCTGGTAATTCCTGCATAATTTCTGCTTGAACTGAATAAAGCTTACCAAGAGAAATCCAGCAGGGATGCAGAATCCACAAAATCATTCGATGGAATATCACCAGGACTGCTAGCTTGTAAAAAAAGTTTTGTGTTGTTACCCTGAATTTATCCAGTCTGAAGTTCTGACACAGCATCTCTCCATGTCTTTGCCTGCTCATTTCCCCAGCTCTCTGTCTTCAATAATTTTCTGTCCCACATAGCTGCTTACAGTCTGTAAGACATGTATTTATTTCTTCCTCTTGTAATTAGGCTTTTTGCCTAAACTCAGGTAATTTTTTTTAAATGTAAGTGGCTATTCTTGTAGTAAGGACAGCATTGCACCTTCATTCAGACTCCAAGATAATTTCTGCCATTGAACACACTACAGCAGCAAACAGCAGTAATATAACTTTCTTTCTTTTGTTCCATTTTGCCCTGGATATACATCTGAGGCTCCCATTAGATCCCTGAGCCACACAATGATATGACAACAATTGCACACTGTTTATTGACCATGACCTCCCATCCCCTCCCCAAGCCAATGACTTCCAGGAGGCAGCCCCACATCCTGCCAGCTCCAGGCACAACTCCACTTCCCAGGGGCACATTTGGCATTTGGATGCATTAAAAGTGCTGGTTCTTTAAATCATTCCACATCACAGAACTCTGTATAACTGTCCTTCCCTCACCATTATTCTCCACTGCCAGCTGCTGCTCCAAACCACAAACCTTGCTAGCAGTGAGCCCATCTTTTCCTTTGTATCATTAATAAATGCATTGTATTGAGCTACACCCTGTGTGTAACTACTCACTGAGTTCTCCTGGTAAATCAGCTCTTTAAGATATTTTGCACGGTTCAGATGATTCAGTATGCCATTTATTGTGGGGCTTAATAGATGGTTTAATGGTCATTTAATATCACTGAGCACAATTGCTGCCATCCTCCCACCAAAGTCATTATTCCCAATTCATGTCATCCCCTGGGGGCAGGTACACCAGGATTACTTTGGTGCCCACAGGCATTTTGAGAGATGCACACCTCTCTTTTGGGAGCCCTGAGCTACCCTACAAACATCAATACAGTTTTAATCCAACACCAAAGAGGGCAAAGGCTCAGTGTGTGTGCCCATACACCCCTCCACACTCATCCATAACCACGTGGGACGTGTGCCTTTGCAGATGTGTGTGTTTGCAATATCCAGCCCTGTCTCTGGGCAGATGTATTGCACCAACACATCACAGGCAGAGCAGCACTCTGATTAGGGTTTGGGGTGATGGATGACCAAATCCTGCCACTGGGACTGTGAACAGCTCACAGTGCTGCAGCAGACCTGTACAAGACACCCTGTGTTACAAGAGGGATGCTCAGCAGTGGGGCAGGAGGAGCTGAGGAGCCTTCAGCAATCTGTACTTCAGATATGCAGTTAAATCTCCAGCCCTGTCTGGTAGGATTACACTGACAATTTGTCAATATTTGTTAAAATATCCCATATTTTCAGGGTGCATCAGGATCACAATCCATGTGAAGGGTATGTTCAGTTTCTGAAAGGTCACTCAATGTTATAGATGTGGCTGTTCAGAGCTATAACCTCCAATAACTCTTATTTGGCTTTTCTGTTTCTTTCTGATGTTTGAAAGCCCTTGGTAAGATACAACTCCATTGGCTGCACTGTGGCGCTCTCACCTCAGCTCCCCACCTGAGATTCTACTTTATATTCTGTGGTAACACCCTTCTTGGCAGGGTCAGGTGAAAATTTCAAAAGCCCATTGATGGCTCCACAGCAGGAGGCTCCATGAGTTACAACTTGAAATTTTGTGGACTTTAACAGGGTCTCTCCTCCTAAATAATTTTGATGCTTTGGAAAAGCTGTTATTTCCAGCTGCCTCTGTTTAACAGCAGGATCCTCAGTTCCTGCAGAGGTTCTGTTTTGGTTGCTGCTTTTACAGTGCTAGTGAATATGGTGGGAAGGAATAAAGAGTTGATCTGTTTATTTTGATGACTCCACTCAATGCATCTGGATGGAAAGATACAGAGAATTATTGTCCGATTATGTATTCTTTGGCATTAATCTCAGTAGCTGAAATGAAATAATAGGCTATTATGAAGTGTGAATGAGCTTCTAATGTGATTGGGAAGGTTAAGATTTGAGCAGTGGCTTGGTTTTCTCATTCATCTTCAGCAGGCCAGATGGTGTGTCATCGGGCTTTTATTGGTTCTTTATCAATTTTATTAGCCATGTGATTTGATTGATCTTATTTTGCCCGAGCAAAAAGATCAATTCAAAAGGTATAACTTACAAGAGCAGCTCCCTACCTTAAAGAAATAGAAGAGCCCAACAAGCATTAAAAATCTGAGATCAGTGTGCTTAGACGGGTTCCAAACACATCCACACGAGAACAGGCATTGTCATCAGGAGATGAGGCCACCAGGAGACAGAGGAAGATGGATGTACTTCATCAGAGTGGAGCAGACTGATGGCTCCCGGAGATGCAGCTGAGAAGAGGCATCAAGGAACAATAATCCTGCAGAAACAGCAGCACAGCACCTCCACTGCTGTGTGCAATTCATTGCTCAGGTGAGAGGCAGCTGTGATCATTGGAAGCATCAAGGAGGAAGAAAGAAGCATTTCCAAGCTTGGGATCACTTCAACAGCATTTCTAGAAGGGTCTCTTTAGATGAGGAGCCTGGAGAAGGCAATTTTCAAGGTCCCTGCCATCCCTTGGGACAGACATCACAGTACCTGTGACATCCACCACTGTCACCTCCAGGCACATCTTGCCGGTGTTTACATGGAGACACCTGCAGATGACCTCACACTATACTCAAAGAGATCCAACCTGTCCAGTTAGTGAAATCTAGGAAGGATTAACCTCATCCTACATTTATACAGAGCTGAACAACTCTCTGCTATATGGTCTCTCCATCAACACGTCCTTCATGGAATAAAATGTGAACATGTGGCTCACACACAGCCATCTCAATCTGAGAGTTTACCAGTCCTTAAATTTAAATCTGCATCTCACCAGCAGTTTCTGAAATCAGGACTAGGATCTTTTTCCACACATAAACTATTTACTGGATAAACAATGGAGACATCCTAAATTAGGAATACAAACACCATTCACACTGATGTCCATGGCTTTTCTGCAGTAGAAAATGGGCCCAAACAGGTACAAACACCACTGTGCTGCAACAGCAACCCCAAACATAAAGGCAACAAGGGGATTTGTAAGCCTCATGCAGTGCCAGGAGCAAGGCAGTGCTCAGCAGTGGGGTTTTACACCTCCCACCCTGCCAGAGCAGAGCCACTGAGCTGGAGGTTTAGGGATGGAGCAGCTTCTTCCACAGCCAAAGAGGCAGACGAGCTGAGAGTACCTGTGAGAACACACATCCTATTCACAGCCATGTGCTCCTCCAGCACCCTGGCCTTTGTGAAATCCCATCTAACAGCTTCCTGATAAGAAAGTGTTTCACAGTCAAGGTTAAAGCAGAAAATCAAAAAAGAGCACTGCCCCCCTCCCCACAGTCCAAATGGAACAGGGAGAGACACAAATAAAATGCCCAGTCAAGAGGAGGGAGGAAATGCTGATGAAGAGAGTGTGAGTGAACATTATGAATCCCATTACACTTCTATCTCACAGAGCAGATTGCTGCTGGCAGGAATTCCTGACGTACCGCCTAACTTGCTGTACAGTCTTATCACATATAAAACTGCAGTAATCATAATGCCAAGGAATGAGACAATGACAAATGAAAAAGCTTCCAGAAGTTAATGTTCACAGCACACTGCCAGCAAAACACACAATCTATTTAATTAGTAAAATGCCATGAGATACTGCTCAATTCTCCATTCAGAGAGAGTGTGAGTAAATATGCAAGAGTGTTATAATCCAAAGAGATGGCTGCATTAAAGATTGAAATGTATGTGGCTGGTGAGATGCAGACACTGCACATTAAAATAAACACACTGCCTCATAAATTTTACACACTTGACATCATAATGGGCAATGAAAACTATGTCACCTATGAAAACAGCTGCAGATCCTTTACAACCATTGGCACAGACTGCATCAGCCCAGTCCCTGGCCTTGCTCGTCAGGTGTTGTGCCACCAGAACAGCCATGGGTGTAAGAAGAACCATGGCTCTTTGTTGGGATGGAGGGAATCAATGATCCCCCCATGCCATAGTGTCCGTTCTCTACACACATCTCCCTTCTCCTTTTTCCTGGCTCTTCACTTGGCTCTTTGGTTCAGTTTAGGTAGCAAATTCCACACTCTAAATCAGATGCAATCTCACCAACCTCAGTCTTTTGTAACTGCTCTTCCACCTTCTTCCTCTCATGCCTGGGGACTGAAATGTCCCTTGGTCTGTTCACAGTGTACTGGAACTTGTTTCCATCTCCCTCAGACACCACCTGCAGCAGCTCCATAACATTCCAAGCCAGGAATGGGCAGGTATTCTGAGCTCTTATTTGGCTACTGACTCCTTCTATCATTCCCAAAGCCACCTCCATTGATAAAAATATTCTTAAAATGGCATTCTACCTTCCCAGGAAATTCTGGAAAGCAGTCCCAGCCATCATGATGTTCTCCAACCCACACCATGTCAAAGGATAACTTTTATTCTGGGCAAGCTCAACATGGAAATCCCAACTCCTGTGGTTGTGCTGGGCCCAACTGAGTGTGGAGGGCTCATCCCAGCACAGCAAACATTCCCTGGAAATGGATGCATTAGGATGAGGGAGTGGGGAAAAGGACACGATGGCACTGTCACCAGTTCAGGTCGCTGTGCATATTTTAGACCATTGTGTTGCACTATTCACGTGCAGCATGGAATATTTAATATTCATGGGACTCCATGTGGTCCTCAGGATGTCTACCCAGCAAACCATAAATTCTGTTCTCTGAGCAGTAACTTTGATTTAACATTGCTGGTGTCCATTCCTAAATCAGCTTTGATGTCTCCAAGTCCCTGCCACTGTATGTCTGCTTCAGCAAGTGATGCAATGATTCACAGTGAGCAATCTGGTTCATCAAATTATCTATTCCCTCACCTCAGCCATTATTTTTAATTGGTGATTTATGGTTTTATGAGCAAAGCAGATTAAAAGCCTAGCACAGCATATTTCAGAGTGTGGTGCATAGTTACAACTTCTAGGATATGGGTTTGAGTTCATATGTCTCTCTCAAGCCCAGGATTGACTGACACATCACAAAATGTCACTTCATTAGGAGACAAACAGAAATAATCCAAGCAGAACAATTTTTATTGATAGAGTGGAGCAGAGAAATATCAGGGTCACTCATCATTTTGTATGTGAGGAAGAGGCAATGAAATCTTTATCAGGAAATTCTCTCTGACAGGAATGCACTTAATCTTGTCAGAGATAACACAGCCACAGTAATGTAGTGCTTGATATTTATAATAGCTACAGTAGATAGCCCTACCCAAACATGCTGCTTCAGCAGTCCACAAGGCTTAAACTACTTTGTGTCAAATGCCTTTGAAGATTTCATTTCTCCCTATTTTTTGCCAAAAAATCCAGTATCCAAGCATTTATAATATGTCTATTGCAATTTTTCAGCCTTAATACAGAGCACAAAAGGTGCCATGTGCTCCAGAGCTCACAGGTTTTGCTACAGGACTCTTGCACCTTCAGAAGATGCTTCTGCAGGACATGCAGAAGGTTGGTTTTGATTTTGAGAGGTTCAAAATGGTGGATAGGATACCTTTAACATGCAAAATGCTTGCAGAAATGCTCATACCACTTGTTTTACAAGTAGCTTAAGCCTTTGAAAACAAAACTCCTTTTGAATTGCTCCAGAAAGACTCTTTTGTTCTTGCTGCTGCATTAGTGACTCCTCAGGAAAATGTAAGCACAGTCAATAACCTCCAATAACATGGGGAACATCCCAGTCTGGTGACAGCCTCAATTCCAGGGCAGGAAATGTTTCTGTAAATGAAGCCATAATTTGTGTAGTGCATTATACAATGTTTTTCAATTGCACTACAATAGTCAAGAGACTTTATCTTTCAGTTACTGAACTCTAAGGAATCCAAACCAACCTCCTCTGCCAGATATTTGATGACAAATACCTCAAATGCTGACAGCTCTACATCCTTCGCAGTGAATCCCTCTTCAGTGTTTCATTACCAAGTTTTTTGTGACGTCAATTTTAAATTCTCCTTGTTGCAACCAAAATCCATCATTTCTCATCACATTCTGCAGGAACGTGGAAAACAAGTTATTCTTGGTAGCAGTCCTTTGTGTATTTGAAGACCAGAACTACTCCTTCTCAGTCTTTTCATATTTAGGCTGAGCAAGTGTTGATCTCAATCTCTTCAGGTTATATTTTCTGCTAATTTACAGTAGAATTCAGCTCCAGAGAATGAACCTCTATGTAAGTGCCTACAAGAATTTAGAGAATGATTTTGTTCAGCTTAAAGCAGGTATCTCCAGTGACTATTTTGCCTTCATTTTTATCAGCTGTAAGAGCTTAGACATCTGCTTTGCCTGCAGATGCTTACACTGCAGCCACAAAATCTTTGGAATCTAAACCAGATATCAAATGATCCCCATATAATTTTCATTGTTTTCCACTGAACTGGTAGACTCAAACCTCTGGGGCAGTTTCAAGCCCTCACCACTTGTTTCTCTCAATTACTGCATTCTAAGAGTTTTGCCCAAAATTAGTTATTTACACCATATACATGAATAATAACTTATTTATAGCTCAGACAAACAATTCAGAAGGCTCCTGTCCTGACCTGAAAACACTAAATTAGCAGGAACTTTTCAGCCAGGGATTTTTTAATGGCAGATATCCCAGGCCTAGGAATTTTAGAAAGGACTAAATCTGGGGCTGGGGAGCAGTTTCACTGCTCCAGCAGCCTGAAAACAATTATAGTGATAACTGGCAATCCTCCTGACCTTTCCATAGGGCCAGATGCATCATGATACAAGCAGGAGGACCATACAGCTACAGAGCTGTGTCCTTATCAGGGGATGTGGGAATGTGCTGCAGCATCTGGTGCTGATCCTGGTGCCTGTCCTCTGTAAATCTTACTCCTAGACAAGGCTCTGAGGAATGTCCTAACACCCTCTCTCTCCTGTGAAAGGGTTTTATGTGGACACTGCCACCCACACAACCTGAGCAGCCTCCAGAGTGCTGCCATCACTTTTAGTGCTGCAGAAATGCAGAGCCCTGCACAAACACACCAAGGGCAGACCCTGGGCAGGGACTCACAGGCAAAACAGACTCAGCAGCAACAAACAGAGAAAAACTTTGCCAGGCCCTGGGTCCCCAGTTTGGGCTGAGATGCATCTGTAAAAACATTCCTGCACCTCCTCACTCTCTTGTTCTGTACACACATTACCTTGCAGGCTCCCTGGCCAGTTTGCCCACTGGGACTGGTCCCAGCTCCTGGCAGCTGCATCTGTAATGGAAGAGAAGCCAGTGCATGTTAAATGGCAGCACATTTCTGCAAGATGAGATTGGAAGTGACTTCAGCAACAGCTGCCAACTGAAGCATCCTTGACTGTAGATAAGGAAATTTCATTTTCATCTGTGCTCCCCTACAGACCAAAGCACTTGACTGATGTTCCTAAAGAGCACCTAAAAAGCAGGTCCTGCTACACTCACCTGTGGAACAGGAAAGGGAAAAACACACCTTGCCTCTCCAGGTTCTTCAGAGCAAACATTTCAAACTGTGATTTCAACTCTCAGAGATGAGGTTCAGCATCCCCTGCTTCAAGCTGAAAGTCTCCTGAAGACCAGGATGGGGAGCAGAATGAAACCTCCATAATCCAAGGGGAAAAGGGATCTGGTCCAGCACTAAAGACACACAGAGCTCTATGGGGCCAGATGGGATCCACCCACAGATCCTGAGGGAGCTGCAGGAAGCTCTCACAGAGACACTTCCCATCATTTACCAGCAGTCCTGGCTAACTGGGGAAGTCCCAGTTGACTGGAAGCCAGAAAAAGTAACGTTCGTCCACAAGAAAATCCAGAAGGAGAATCCAGGGAACTACAGATTCAGTGCCAAGGAAGGTCATGGGGAAGATCATCTTGAGTGCTATCACATGGCACACAAGGACAAATATGGGATCAGCTCATCCAGCAGGGGTTTAGGAAAGGCAAGTCCTGCCTGGCCAACCATAGCTCCCTCAGTGACAAGGTGATCCACTGAGAGGAGAGGGACAGGCTGTGGATGTCTACCTGAACTATAGTAAAGCCCTTGGCACTGTCTCCCACAGCATTCTCCTGGAGAAACTGGCTTTCCATGGCATGGATGGGCGTTCTGTTCACTGGGTAAAAACCTCTCTGGATAGCCTGGCCCAACGGGTGGTGGTGAATGGAGTTTATTTTAAACATCCTGAAATGGAAAAATAAGGCAGCTTTCAAGGTTCCTAAGTATTTTTTAAATTATTTATTGTGGGTGTTTTTGTCCTTACTTTTCACCCTGAATGTATTTATTTTGAAATGAAAACCTGGACATGATGTCTTGTCCTGCCCAGAACAAATTGTTCCCTGGGAAAGAAAGGTCATGGCAATGGTGAAGTTACACAGGCAGTTCTTCCTCACCCTCCAGGTACAAAACCAGACACTTGACCTAACCCTCTGCCTGTGGAACTCTTCCCAGCATCAGCAGCTTCCTGCACAGGCAGACCTGGCTGGGACATCACGTGTGGCAGCTGGAGCTGAAAGAGGAATTGATTTCATCTGTACTGAAAAGGACTCCATGCTCCACTTGATTTTAGTGCTGCTTTTGTGCAGGAATCTTTGAGACTTGTTCTCCATTATCCCCACACATAAAAATGTATCCTGCCTTGAATTACAAATGCCAATAGTCCAGGTTTAAGAGATAACATTTTTGTAGCCCAGTACTGTGATGGTGTTCACAGGGGTCCCAGAAAGAGGGAAGAGACAAGAATGCTGACTCCATGTTTAGAAGACTTGATTTATTATTTTATGATATATATTATATTAAAACTATACTAAAAGAACAGAAGAAAATATTTCATCAGAAGGCTTGCAAGGAAAGCAGAGAGAATGGAATGATAAAATCCTGTGACTGACCAAGAAAGTCCGGACAGCTGGATTTTGATTGGCCATTAATTAGAAACAACCACATGAGACCAATCACAGATGCACCTGTTGCATTCCACAGCAGCAGATAACCATTGTTTACATTTTGTTCTTGAGGCCTCTCAGCTTCTCAGGAGAAAAAATCCTAAAGAAAGGGTTTTTGATAAAAATATGTCTGTGACAAGGTACCAGCTCACTATAAAAGATGTACAAGTATAAATCCACCACACCCAGCTGAGACATCTCTCTATTGCTCTGGCTCAACAAACTGGACATTGAGGTATGGGGCAGTCAGGGAGTTTGAATTTCATGGAAGTACTGATATTCAGAAATAAACCAACAAAATTTTTGACCAGAGGGGAAAAGGGTTGCCAGTTTAGTCTTGACACACATGTAAATATCTAAAAGCCTGCAAACCCTTTAACCCAAGCCACACAGCAAAGGCAGGAAGGTTTGGGGGCTTTGCCACAGAAATCCCTGGATGTTTCCATGGACACAGCTGGCTCACAGTCCATCTCAGTTCTTCCACCTGTAGACTGAGCAAAGCAGCACTGCTGGGCTTGTGAGATCCTGCAGGGTTTATTTCATGAGTACTGAAAGGTAATCTGAACATGGGAAGGTGGTAGTTCAAGATTCATGAAGCACCAAAACCTTTTTACCAAACCCAGACCTGAGAGCAGGGAGAAGGTCTGATAAGAGAAAACCTACAGAGCCTTCACAAACTTTTCAAGACAACAGAATTTCACAACAGCTGTGTGAAACCACAGCTCCAGCAAGAAATAATTGGGGTCAAACTGTTGAAGTCAATGAGTGCCATCCCACAGAGAGCAAAGAGCTTTGGGTCAGGCTGTTAAGGAGCAGACCCTTGAGCACGGGAGCATCACATGAGTAAATGTGCTTCTCACTGGAAATCACCTCTTGCATACAGCTCTGCTGACTTCAGAATTAAAAATGAGATTTTTTTTTTTTAAGCAGATATTTGCCTCTCCACTGTAGCAGGAAGTCATTGTAAGGGAAGCTGAAATATTCCTCTGTCAGGGTGCCCAAATTTTTTCTGGAGATCGGACAGGCAAACAAGCTCAACAAAACCCAATTTCTTACACAGAAAACCTATTCTAAGTCTTTAAGTGTTGTCATAAGTTTGGAAAACAATAGTCATGACAGGTTGGTGATATTAAAATTACTGTTTTGAAGAGAAAAAGCAGGCTGAAATAGCACATATCTTTGTCTAAGAGCTCCCTCTAGCTCATCAAACAGTGTTCAGTACCACAGAACCATCCCTTGCACCACAGAGCAACACTGCACACATGCAAGTTGGATTGACAGAAAAGTATTGCAGTATGGAGTATACACAGCATGAAAATCCACTTCTCATCACTCCCATGGGATTGAGAACAACAATAAATACAAACCAGTAAGATATTAAGTTCAGTTTCACAAGACTTCAATTTTCCTTAATGTTAAACCCAACCAGGCTTTAGAAGAGTTTTTGCCCCTTCTGCAACTCTCTCAGAATCTTACCAAAAAAAAAAAAAAAAAAAAAAAAAAAGGAAAAAATCCTCAGAGCTCTCAATGTTGTTCTGCCAATGTGTGTAATGCAGCTGATTTTCCTCTGCAGGTTCACCAGGAGGAGATGGGAGAATAGAAATTGCTCAATTTCCTTGAAATCCCCGCAGGCAGCACCTCTTGAAATGCACCTGGCAGCACCTGAGTTACTGTTCCTGGTTCCCCAACACCCCTGTGCCCAGCAGCAGCACCCCTGCACTGTGTGGTGGGCAGCAGCAGCCATCCCACCTTTCACCACTTTCTTCTCCCTGTCTCCAGGTAGGAATTTGGTGCCACAGAGTGCTTGCAGTGGCTGCAGGGCCAGGGGAGGTGAGGGAGGAGATGAAAACAATTGATTTTCCAGAGGCAAAGAAGGTCACACCCCTGGAGATCACAGGGGTGAGGCCACACTCCCCACACCCAGCACTTGCTAAGTTTGGACCACACTGCTGCAAATGCTGGAAGCTCATGCTGGGCTTTAATTCACTGCCAGGGACCTCAGCACAGCTCATGCAGAAAATAAAGTACAGCTGCCCTGCTCTGCTTTATTGAGCAATAGGGAAACTGGTTTCTCAGTCAGCTGCGTCTGTCTGGGGTGATGTCTGAACAGAGAGCTGGGTCTGGATATCTGTCAGAGCTGGACAGAGCTGAGAACAACTGGGAAGGGTCCAACAACGGCAGCAGGAAGCCTCCTCCTCCTTCTGCATCATGGAGCACAGGCAGCACCACGATGGGGAGGACTGGAGGTCCCTAACATCACAAATCCACATTTAGACAGTGCCAGGTATTCCAGTCCCTGCCGGTTTTCAACCTTTGTTGAGTTTCCCCAAACAGACACTGTTTCACAGAAATCATCATGGTTCGTCTTCTTGATTTCTGAGCCTTGAATGAAGGACTGATAAAGAAAGTAAATGGAAGTAAGGCTTGGAGTAAAAGTCTTGAGACAGATCTGTTCCTGCCTCCTCCCAACCCCACCATCAGCCTCAGTTCACTATTCCTCTTCACTAGAGCAATGTAATTAGAATCACCATAAAACTTTCATTTTTAGCTTTATACAGCTTTCCCTCAGAAATAAGTCCTATCTAAACAGAGGAAAGTCAGAACAGGAAAACCTGAATTTATTAATCATCCCAAGCTGGATCAATACACTTATTTTTAATTAATAGCTCATCCTGTGTGTGAACATGCACAGTGCCCACACTCCAGCCTTGCCTCCAAACAAAATCCTGGTTAAATGCCTACTCCCAGCCAAGGAGAGTACAGAACAGCAGTCAGACTTAGAGATTAACTGCAAAGCAGTTTCCTTCATCTAAACTTAATTAATGTGCATCCTTATCAGGTTTTAGAAAATTGCTGAGAAATCATAAGCTCTGTGCAAAAAAAAAAGTTTCTAGAAGTAGAAAGGTCTAGGGTTTCCTTTCTGGTATAAAAAAGATTTAAAAAATGTGTTCCTATATCATCTGTAATTGTCCAATAAATTGCAACTATCTGATTTTCTGTTAAAGGCCAAAAGGCAAGAATTCAAATGGAAATGTCTTCTATCACTATGTTCTGTACATAAAGTAATGTATCAATGCAATGAGGAAGTTAATTGGTTTCATGTAACTTAGAGTGCATGTGGAAAAAAATTCAAAGGACCCAATTGCTATCTCTAATTAGAATTTCTGAGGAGCCACATTGTAGAGACAGATTGTCAGCTTCCTCAGGCATTTCCTACTCATGCCAGTCAAATTTATGCACTCCATTTCCAATTAGTACCTTAATTCCCTTTCCGTAGCTAACAAACTAGGGCTGGCTGATAGTTTATTTTAATTCACACTGTCACAGAGATCTACCACTGAGCATCTGGGCAACTGGGTAAACCACTGTGTTTCAGTGATGACAAACACTGCTACATGGAGTATTTCTATTACAAAATTAAACCCATTACAATTGTCATCTAGAACAGTACTTTTAGAGGAAAAGAAGTAGGTAAAAAATAGCAAAAATATTTTGAAAACAATATGACTGCTGTAAGACATTCAGATAGATGAGAAGGCTTTCATGAATATCTCTGCTTTACTCACAGGGTCTTCTGGAAATCTGGGCTGGTTCTGGTTATTCAGTATAGTCTCCTTTTACTGCATCAAATCCACACAGGAGGCTCTCAAGTCAAGCACCCCAGAAGAGCATAGTCATCTATGGATGATGTTCTTACCCACTGCAGGTGGCTTGGACTAAATGGCCTTTAAAACTGCCAACCCAAACCATTCAGGGATGCTATGGTCAGGTGTCCTTCCTGAGTACCCAACTATGAAAAAGTCAAGCAAGAAATTAGAAACTATCTTACACAAATTCACACTCACTGTTGCTTTTCTTTCCTCCCACTCCTTCCCTGCACAGCCCAGCAAAGCAAACAGAAAACTCCTGCCACGCAGCAGCTTTCCCAAAGCTAACTGGTTTTATTGGAAGCCAGAGAGGATCCCAGAAGGGGCAGCACAGTTCTGATGGCAATTGAGATCTTTCCTGGGACAGAAGGACCCTTGGCCTGGGACCTGGATGCTGATGAGGTGTTAGGTGAGTGTGGTTTGTGGGGTGACAAATAGCACAAGGTGACTGTAAGCACACAACAGCAGAGAGACTGTTCAACACAGGGGACAGTGTGTTCTGTCTGTGGCAAAACTGACATACTCCAGGGCAGGTGTAAATAAGAGCTGTGGCTGGTACATGCAAGCAGAACTAAAACATGTTGTTCTACAGATGTTCTGGGCTATTTCTCGCTGCCCACTGCAAAATGTCTTGGCCTTGTGTCTTGGTTTAAAAAGACAGGTGTCTGCTAAGGAAGGCAGGAGCCTCCCCTGAAATGGAAAATGTAACCCCCTCCCTCAAATTGCTATAAATTTGAAATTAAGGGGCTCTCAGGAAAAATATGGGAGTAGGAATAACAGTTCTTTATTAGGGAAGAAAATAAAAAGATAAAATAAACAATGCAGTAAACTAAAACAACACTGACAGAGTCAGAACACAACCTGACACCCTGTTGGTCAGGGTGTTGGCAGCAGTCCCATTGGAATTGTGGCTGCAGCCCTCCTGGAGTGTCAGGTGTGGTTCTGCTGGAGCAGGGATCCTGTAGAAGGGTGCAGTCTTCCTCTGAAGATCCAGTGGAAGAGGCAGATGTTCCTCTGGGAAATCCAGTGGAAAAAAGCTGTGTTGGTGTTCCAGAATCTGAAGATTATATCCAGGTAGGAATGCTTGGCTCCTCCCTCTGGGCTCACGTCTCCCAGTGGGATGCTGTAGTTCTTATCAGCCAAGCAGTGACATTCAATGGCTGTTATCAGCAGGTGTCCCCTCCTGAGGGAGGGTTGGGTGTGGAAGAGATAAGGAAAACTGCCCACTGAACAGAAGACAGCTGCCATACAGATGGCAAATAGAATACAATTTGCTTGGCAATCCATTACACTTGGGATGTTGAACTTTTCTAAACACAGTTTACTGAATAAAAGCACAGCACACCACCCTGCTACCTCTAACCATTTGCTGAAGGGGTTTTTTTACTAGATGTGTTCTAACCAATGACATAAATGTTAATTATAGAAGACAACAGCTATGCTTTCATCATTCCTGTGGCTGGGAAAAGGTGCAGTGGGCCATGTGCTCTGTAGCATTTCTATACATTGAGTGTTATTGTATAAGTGACCAAAATGGGATGTGAACTGTAGCTATGCATCAAACCTGGGCTGGGTTCCAGCTCTGCCTGATTGCACTGGCCAGAAGCTGCTAATTAACACCTGCCAGGTTCAGGATTCTGCACAGGCAGAAAAGAGACCACTCTGTCCAGACAACCTGCAAGATCCCCTTGGATATTGAATCCTCCTATTCCACCACTGCTCCTAAACCAGGCTCTTCTGAAAGTGACAAAATTACAAGATGAGGACCAAGCCGCCCTCCCAGACCCAGTTTAAATCACTACTGAACATTATATTCTGCATTTGATCTCTAATGGGACAGGAAGCACTGGAGAGTGGCAGGAGGAATCATTACTGAGAGCTGGAGATCCTGCTAGGACTGATGAGCAATGTATTTTGACTGTATAAAGGCACATAAAAATGGCTACATCTGTCCATCAGTTTCCCAATTATTGACATCTCCTGAAAGCTCTACTCTTCTGATCCCCACTCACTTCTGTAATGCCCAGGACTTGGGGCTGCCTCCACACTTCCATCAACTGTCCCAGTTAAATTTCAGCAAAGATCATGGAGGTGCATGACAGCTTTTTTTTACCATTTTCAAAAATCCCTGAAAAAGTGTACCTATTAATACCTGGACATTTCACTCTTCTGAGAATTATTACAAAAGTATCCTTTCAAAAGAAATTGTTACAGCATATAGGGATTCCGAATTCAACTCAGGCACTGCTATAGCAGAATTAAGCACTATGATACATTAAATAGAAATGACCTTGGAAAAAAATGGTTGGCAATATACCAGAAGCACTTTACTTACACAAAAATCAGAGTAATGAAGGAAATTGCTGTTCAGTATCTATGACTTTTCATCTTGTAGGCTAACTGCATTGGTGAAATTCCATTTGCTTATACAAATGTTAGGCGAGGAATAATAAATTTGTATCAGTTAAAACTTCATGCAATGAACTGGCCAAAAGCTTGGAATTTTTTTTTAAATTATTAAGTATAATTACAGGATCCTAATACTAGAAGTAGGATTTAAAGCTGACTAGAAAGCAGGAGATAACAGGTCAATGCAGACTGTTCATGATGGTAGTGGTGGATGGCTGTTGGGAAATTCTTCATATAAACTTTTTTTCATCAAGATTAGGAAAACAAATGCTTTCATATTCTTATCCAAATTAAGCACAACAATGAGTAAATCAGCTTTTTAAAAGCATTTGAACTTTTAGCAACTTCCTTAGAGAAAATTATAGAACAATAAACATACTTTCCCTATGGATCCCACAGAATAAATCAGTCTATCTTCTCCCACATTATGAACCTGCACAGCAGCTCAGGTTCTTGCTGAGGACCACCAGAAGTACTGCAGTGATCAGCAGGACACAAGGTAGTGCTGGGATAAACCTAGCAATCTCCAAAAGAAGATGGGCACAGAACTGGACACAGCAGGACCTGTGGAGCAAAGGCGTGCAACCAAAGCAGCATCAGGTGCCATGGGCTTTAGATTAAACACCAGTACAACCCTCCTCCCCATCCCTCTGTGCCTTATAACCTTTTGTGTTCAAAAGTCAACTCAATCCAGACTAATGCAGCTGTTTGGAGTGAATTAACACTGATTTTGCCTCCCTGAGAAAGCCCTTGCAGTTGCCCCTGACTGTTTATAACAGCTTGACTAACAGAATTATGCTGTGCTCCCAAGCAAGAGGATAAACTGAAACACCATCCCCAGTACCAGTGAGGGACAGGACATCCTGTTTTCAGCCACTGTTGTTGCTCTTCTATTTTTAGGTTGGAGAAAACAAATTGCTGCCTTCTCTGCAGTGCATGCCTTCCATAGGTGACTCCTTCCAAAACATCCCTTGCTGCTAGAACATTTATTGTCAGGATCCTTCCCAGCCAAGGAGGTAAGAGACACTTGCCTCTGCATGCAGGCTGTGTCTCACAAACTTTGCTCTAAAGCTGCCAACAAGTAAACAAATAAATGAGCATTATTCAGGAGCATTCACCCATGAAATATTGGTCTGCTTCAGCCACTGACATCCCATAGTCACTGTGGGACACCACTCAGAAGACACCATTAGTGCACATGGAAAATCCATGTGATGGATTTCCAGATGTAGAAAATGGTGCTGTCCTGAAAAGCAACACTATAGTCCAAAAGGACCAATAGTTGAACTGCTTATGTTGATTCAGGAAAGGTCAGCCCAGACTGAGCTGCTGCATTTTCCCTGGTGTGTTCACAGGGAAAATTTTCCTGCAAAGAACCTAAAAGCCCCAAACTGATGTGCCCAGCACTCCTAGTCAATGCAGCAGAAAGACAGGGCAGGTAGCCCAGCAAATCACCTGTCTGTAAACAATTTAATTAGAAGGTTATCCTCAGAGTAATGTCCTAGGAAAGTGGCAGCCCAGAGCAAGAGAATATTGACAGCCCTGTGTGTGAGCAGGGAAAATGCTCTGGTGTGGGAATGGAAAGGGCACTTTGATACTTTATCACCACCACTAAACCTCTGTACTTCCTACAGCAAGTCATTTACTGTCCTCTGCTTTTGCTTCCCCACCTGAGGTCATCAAAATTTAGTCACCTTGCACAATTCTTGACTTTAAAAATAAAACCCACATCTAAGTGGAGGGTGTCATTCCTGTGACACAGAATTTGCTCTCTGCTACGAGCCTGCCCTTTTTAACCTCACAATTCATGATCTGGCTTGAAGAGCAGGTAGAATGGCAGAAATAATTTTAGGTAACAGCACCTGCCTTTTGTTCCTTTGGAGTCAATCCTAATGGGTTAATTTACCTTTACCAGTCAAATCACATCTTTTTGATGAGGGACTCAGGGTGCACCTCAAAATGTTGAGGCAGTTGACACACAATGTCTGATGTCAAAAGCAATTGCTGTTGTTCACTGCAGAGGAGCAACCTGGCTGAACAAACAGGACACTTGACAGTAATTTTCAGTGTGCAAGACAAATAGCTGGATACTGTGCAGCTGAATGGCTGGAATAATAGATGGGCTCTGTATAATAACAGCCATCACACAGCAGCTCAGAGCAGGGAACAGAAGCACCACATTCAGTTTTACAGCACCAATGAAAACACCACCAAGCTGGACTTGTCCAAATGTCCTGAACAGCAATGCTGGACTGACCACTGAGATGCTTCAGACTGGCTAAAAGGGATTATTTGAACTTCTGGACAATGGATTGGGAACTCTCTATATATTTAACCTTTATATGAAGGTAATGCTTGTGACTTCCAAGTTTTTTATTTCTCCTCCTGCTATATCAACAGCAAACAGATCACACAGGGGCTTTGGCCCACACCACAGGAACCACAGCACAGCTTTTTTACCAGAACCCTTGGCACCACATCATCCTTGTGGAAGGACAAGAGAATTGTCATTCAAAGCCCTGCCAATACTTGTCAGTTCCTCATCAATACCACAGGTAACCAGAGATGTCCAAAGGAGCAGGCCAGCTGTTCAAAAGGCTGCATGAAGCAAAGCCATCGTGTGGCTGTCTCAGGTCAAGGAATTCCCATCAATATTATCATAAAAACAAAAGATCAGGTTCAAGGTAACAATATCCCTTTGGCATCTCCTATCTTAACATCCATTTAGCAAAAAAATACTGATGGAACAGGCTCCACTGCCTGCCCTTCTTCCTCCCAAGGAGTGGTCAGGATTCAGTCTCAATCTTCTTTCAGTGTGCTCACAGTTTAACATACTGCTCTCCTCCTCCTCGTCTGTCTGCTTCTTCTCAGAAGCTCTAATTCGTGGTTTGGAAAAGGTTAAAGCAATCCTAAATTATATGACAGGAATTCATAAAGCTATTTAGGAGTTTGTTCTTTGTTTTAAGTGGCAAGAAATGCAGACCCAGAAACGGGAATTACAGTCACTGATGAACTAACAGTTGCCTTTAGGATAAGAAGGCTGAATCCCTGTGTCTGAACTCCCTATTATTGAACTCCAAAGCTATAATAAATGCCTTGTTTGATGTCCCCAGCCCTTGATAAATCACAGTATAGCAAGTCATTGCTGCCCTGTTTGTTAGAAGGAAGAGATGATGACAGCTCAGTGAAGATAAGAAGCAAAATAACATTACAAACAGATTCATGAAATACAAATATGGAAGGACCCAAGAATAGCTACAGTCCAGGAGTAAAATGATTTCAAAGACATCAAAAGAAGGTCTTTAAACATAAGCAGTACTGTCACAAATAACAACAATGTGAAATGAACCTTCTCAGCTCTGACACTGCACATCAACCCCACGCCTTTGAAAAGATGCAATATTCACACTCACACAAATTCCATGGGGCAGCTAAAGTACAGCATCACAAAGTACCACAGAATAATGGAGAAAGGATGCATGGAAAGAATAAACACTCACAGTTTATCTGATCGTGACGGTTACACTCAATTTAGTGCTACCACCAGCTGGTAATTGGTAAATGGATGTCTGAATCAACTCAAAATTCAGGGCAGCATGAAAACATTATCAGAAATTTCATTAGGAAATGCAGTTTCTTTCCCTGCTTCTAGAAGTAAACAGCTTTTCTCAGCCTCTCAGAGATTTTAGTCCTGACCTGACCCTCTCAGGACTCAGAAAAAGCCTGCTGTTTCTGAAGAAGGGCTAGCACATGTCTGTCCTTGTCAGAGACTGGATATACCACCAGAAGACTTAAGCCCAAGCTTGTGACACAGATTTGAGTTGAAGAAAACTCTTCTCACTCAGTTTCAGCTGCATGCCTTGGTCTCACTGCATGGGAAGAAACAGGCAGTGCCATGGGGTCATTGCTCTGACCTATTTCAGACCTGTGTGAATTGTACTCAGCAGCAAACACTTCTCTCCTTGGATTACAAAGAACCAAAACTGAGGAGCTCAGGTTCAGGTACCTGAGAATCACAAAGTGGAACAGATGAACTCTGTCCTAAAACACAGCACATCATCTCAGGATTATAACCCTGTTTTCTCAGCACAAAAGAGTGAGCTACCTGACTAGCCACTAAATAATCAGGAATATCAAATGAATACCTTCCTCACAGAAGAGCTGACATCTTCAGGAGGAGGAGAAATTGTAAAGTAAATTTTTCATAATACCCCCCGCTTCCAGGAGGATTTGCTCACATCTAGCTCCACTCTGCTGCCCTTCACAGAGCTGAAAAACCCAACAGAATGGTCAACAAGGCCAAGAAACTGTGAGCTCTAGAGCAAAAGATGCTCATGTGGAGCAGCTGTGCCAGGCTGCCATATGTTTGCCTTCCTAGTCAGCACTCACCATTCCCATGATGATATCAGAGATCATCTGGATTGAAGAAAATTAGTATCTGTTGTTAATTAACACCATGGAGGCCTGGTAGAGTGCTGAGTGCATCTCTGGCAATACACAATACTGGTCAAAACACTAGATTTACTCAAGCTCATAAAACCAAAATAGCACTTTGAGCAAACTTTTGAGAGGATTCAAATGAAATGAAAACTTATTTAAAAAAAGGAGAAAAAAAAAAAAAAAAGAAAAGGAAAACAAAAAATAAAGAAATCCAGAAAGCATTTGCCTGTAGTCCAAAAGGAAAGGAAAATCCCAACCAGAGCCAATCACAGCAGAAGTGCAGTTTAATCATCAAATGATGTGTAATACTTTTATTAGCATCATTTGGAAAAGAACTATTTCAGTTTAGGGACTGAAATGCTTTATTTTCCTCACAAAAAAAAATAATGCCTGTCATTAAAAAGTGTTTTATCAAAACTGGTTTTTGGACTAACCTACTCTGGCTGAGCAGTCCATCATGAATCCTTCCTTTAAACAAAAAATAAAATCAAAACAAAAAACCCAAACCAAACCCAGAAGATCCAACCAACCAAAAATAAACAACAAAAATATTAGTACCTAATTTTGGGTGTCTGGTTAGAGTGACAGCTACCTTCAGAAGCTACAGACCATCCCTCAGATGGGGGAGAAATCCACAAACAAGGAACACCAACCCCCCAGGTCAGAAATATCGGAATGGTCTCACGGAGCGGCTGCTCTGCCTGATGATTTCTGGTGGTGGCTGGAACAGGTAAAATGTGCCTGCAAAGAGGCAGCAACTCTTCCATATAATTTATTCAAGTGTAAAAGTTTAATGTACCTATTTGAACAATTAAAGTGTGCTCTCTGGAGCAAAATTTTCTTTTTGCCTCTGAAAACACAATGCCTCATGAATCTCTAAGTGCTACAGCCAGGACCCAAACATGCATTTAATTGCAAGTTGCTTGTTGCTCTGTACACACCCAGGAGCAAGAAATAGCTTTTTATTGCAATAGACACAATTCAAGAAAGATAAAATCAGGAACCCCACACAAAATTCACTGGACTTCTGTGACAAATCTTCTCACAGCTGGAGACCTAATATGTTTAAGGGTGGCTGATCTTTAATACAATTTTATAAGATTTTTAGTGCTGTTATAAAAGCCTGTGGCACAAAACATGATTGGAACAAGCAGACCTTCCCTTCAGAAAGAACTGAGCTGGCTGTGCTGCAGTTTACTTCATTTCATGTTTCAGGTGTTTATATCTTTGCAGTTTAACTGATGGTTGTACCAAGCTGTCGCCCAGTACATTCAGCACCAAGAGAGGAAAGGGGAATTAATTTCACTGTTACCTTCAGTTATTAAGACTTTGAAGCACTCATGGCCCAGGGTCTCTAACTCACTGGATGGATTTAAATTACTGTTCTGTGAAGGATTTGCTTTCTTTGGCTCCAACTGTGAGCATACAGCCTAACCTGTAAAAAGAAGGCAATGCTTTGTTGTAGTAATAAGCAGACAGGACTCAGTTTCTTCATGCAGAAACGCCAAACTTTAATGTTACAGCCCATTTTTATACAGTTTTCAAGACCTTGTGTATAACTCTGATTCATAACTTTCTTGCCACTCAATTCATTGGTTAGAAAATGCTTGTGTCCATGCTAATATTCTTTCTCCAGGTGTTTACATATTTTCTTTGTGGATTCTCATAGGACTAACTCCTTGTTTTTGCAGGTGCAAACAGTTCTCTTACCAGAATAGGTTGTTGTGCTAACTGCTTCTCATTCCTCTGATTCTTTCTTATAGGAACTTACAGGCTAGCTGGTAATTCAGCAGAGCAAGGCCTGATTTTGTAAGGCCTTTCTTTTAGAAGATATTACCTGTATGCCACAATGCTTGGCTTTGAAAAGAATAACATCACTAAACTTGTCATCTGCTGATATTAACAGTCAATTTTTCACTGCTCTTCTGCTGCTACACAAACCACAATGGCAACTGCATCTAGCAGTGTTATTTAACTCTGCTTTACTATTTCACTAGTTGGATCCATTTGAGAAGGTACCGGTTCAAAAGACTGCATCTTGCCAAATACTGAGAACTGTATTCCCTCTTCTCAAAAATTACTATCTGTTGCATAGTCACCCAAAAAGTCTTCCTCTTTCCACTGAAAAGTCACATTTTGTCACAGCTAATATTTTTCATTAAATTAATCATTTAATCAAAACATCCATGCCAACTTCTTAGGATCAAGGCAGAAGAAAATTTTGGCACAGGGAAGAGGGAAAATACCATACAGACACAAAATGACAAAGGAGAATTTTTACTACAGTTTCAAAGCAGTTTCTGCTTGAAGAGAAAGACAGAAGAGCTTTAATGTTCATGCCATCCACACAGCAGGCTGGCTCCAGCTGCCAGCCCTTATTTGTAGCAATACTCCAGAACAAATTGTTCAATTGATAGTTCTGTAAAGCCATCCAGAGAAATGTGGAAGTCAGGGAGGATGGTTCTTCCTTTCTCACATGTTCCCATCAGGAGGAAAAACTCTCAAAGACAAATTAGATGCTAGATACATCTCTGTAATGACAGCTTTACTGAGGTTACACGATAGCAACTCATGCAAAACAGTGAAATGAAAAGATGAAGGAAAAAAAATCCTGTTAACCATGAAAAACTGCAAAAACTACAAAAAGTCAGGAGTATAAGCTGACCTGTATTGTTACATATGTACAACTTAAACACTTAAATCCTATTCTGACATCAAGAATTATGTCTTAAAACTGTAATATCTTAAAAAGTATTATTTTCTTTTAAAATAAATCAGTCTTTTTCCATCACAGTTATCTGACAGTCCAAGGTTCACATTTCTTCAGCAACTATAGTAAAAGCCCTCTCCTAAACCATAAATCAGATTCATGGAAAAAACAGCATGACAAAGATATGGGGTCTTAGGAAAATAAAACATTCTGTTTGAAATATTTAGCATCACTCTGCTACTCAAAAGACACAGGTTTGATTTATGCTGGCAAATTAAACACTGCCAAGGAACATTCCCAGGTGCTGGAGTGCCATCAACTACACCATTAAATTGTAATCATGATCCACAGCACCATTTTGGCCATGGCCAACTGTCAGTGAGCCAAGAAATGGCAGAGCACAGCTCAGGGATCACCACAGTGCAGAGAGCAGCCCACAAAGCAGCCCAGATGTGGTCACTTTGTTGGCACAGTCAGGGAGCTGAGGAAGAACAGGCTGTGTCAGGCCAGTGGGTCTCAGTGCCACAGAAGAGCTCTGAGCATGTTTAGTCTACAAGCATTGCTTCAACCACTCAGAACTGA
The DNA here is from genome assembly GCA_019023105.1 of Diglossa brunneiventris. Lineage (NCBI taxonomy): Eukaryota > Metazoa > Chordata > Aves > Passeriformes > Thraupidae > Diglossa > Diglossa brunneiventris. Next base: position 7,176,435 of record CM032354.1, on the reverse strand, counting down.
CATGGGAAGCAAGATGATGCGCTTCAAAATTAATCTAAGGTTTGATACTACACTTTAGGAGAGTCATGCAAGTTCACAAAATTAAATGGCATTTAGTTAATGTGCTGTAATTTGGCAAAAAGCAGCCTAAGCTTTCCAAACAACAGTTCAGCACTCTTCTGCTACTCCAAAGACAGTCTTGGTGACATTCCCACCCATTTCAAACAGCACCAGCATTGGTTTATCTTCATTACAACTAAACCACTGCAGTTCTTCAGAGAAGTGTTGATTGCAGAGGTTCTTGGAGTACATTATTTCCAGATACAGAAATAAAATGTTTATATCCTACTACTTGTGAAATATGTAACAATATATCATGAAAGCTCCCTTCTGCATTCCACAGCAATGGGGAATCCACAGCTTTTTGCTGAGGTGTGAAGGAAGAGTGCAAAAGAGAAGTGAGTTTAACAGTGCAGGGCTGGCTACTGAAGCTTGTCTGCTTTCACTTCCTTAATACTTCAATTTCAGGGTTGTCTACTCAAGATCTGAGCTACTCTGACCAGTCCCTGCATGATAAACTCAGGGTGAGGGAACAAAACAAGCATAACACGACACAAAACATTCTCCTGGACTGTATCCTTTAATAACACTCCCCACGAGAGGTCACCAGCTCCTTAAAGCCAGTGAGTTGTGAACAGTATATCCATGAACTGCACGTTACAGGAAACCAGCCTGTAATCCCCCTATTAATCCTTGGCATCAGGGCACACACAGTGTAATTACAGACTACCGCAGAATCATTTGAAAACTTTATTCCATGGGGCCATAATTAGATCCCGGCTGTAATCCTTTAATTGCCAATATCATCTAATGCATTACAGACATAGCACACAACCACACGAGCAAATGGGCTGAGAAGTTGTGCAAGAGCCACAGCAACAGCAGAGCCAGGGATGCAGGCTGTTAGACAAGGAACAATTCATAAGCACCACAATATACAGCCTAGAAACACCAGGATTTCTACTCTCACTCTGCAGATTTGTTGCATCAGTAGTTGGTGTCCAAGAGAACCTGACTAGAAACACAAGTCACAACTATTGAAAAAAATCTGTCATAAATTGCCACTTATGTCACTCAACCAGCAAGGAAAGGCCAGAAATAGATTTCTAGCAACTCTTTGGAAGAAGTTATGAGGACTCGCACTGCAGTAGATGCTGACTCAGTCCAAAAGGGAGTGAAACCACAACAGACCCCACACACCAGACAGCACACACCCAGTTGTCAGTTCTGTGCTCCTCTGTGGGCCAGGGAGGTGTGCCCACCACCTCAGCAACACATCTTTAATTGGTTTCAACTAATTCTTATTGCAACTAACCCAACCACACCCTGCTGCAGATTATCAGCAGCAACAGAATTACAAGCACTACAGGTTTACATCAAAAATGTATTTCTCCTTCATACCACCCTGTCAAAGGCAGTGAACAACTTTCCCTTTGTAAAAGTGGCTGCAACTCCTGTCATTACCCCACAGGGTGCTGGAAAAAACAAAAGCACAGCAAACTGCTGAAAAACTGCTTGAGAGGAACACAGCTTCCCAGTTAAACTATTCTGCTCCTTTATTTACTGATAGAACACACGTAACACTTCTTTAAGTGCATCACAAACTCAAGATATATGGAGGCAATCATTCTCATAAATACCCTCTATTTACCGACTTTTCAAATCCACATCCACTCTGTTTCCTATGCAGAGAAACACCTCCCCTGACTGGCAGCTCTGTCACTTCCTTGCCTGGATTAAACTGGAAGATAAATTGAAAACGAGGGAGGAAATTCCTAATGATGTTCCATATATTCATTAATAACACAGATACCATGGTTGTTGGGAAATGTAAAGTCTTTCATTTTAGAATATTCTAAGCAAGTGGGGAGATGTAACAGGTTCCTGGAATCAGAAGTAAAGCAGGACCCACCCTCAAACTAGACCTAAGTAAGAAACAATTACTACAAATAAAACTTTATTAATATTCACCAGCTGAACTCAAGAGTATTTAAAGGGAAATAACACTAGAAAAGCAGGAGAGGTGAGAGGAAATTTGTTTATTTACAGGTACTTAGATGAACCCCATGCCTCTCCCCAGTATGACAGGGAGTAATAAATTACTTTTATTGTAATATATTGGTAAAAATACAAAATCTCATTTAAACCCCTAAAAGAGTTACCAAATTTTCCTTCTTCTTCCCAATTTCACTCAATGGAAAGTTGAAAAATAATCCAAATGTTCTGATTTAGTTTGACCTCTACCTCAGCAATAGCTGAACGCAGCAGATGGGTTCTCAGGCTCCTCCAGAGCCTTTCACCTGCCCAGCAGGAGAGAGCTGCAAGGCACAAATGCCACTTCTACAAGCACTGACTGCTTAGAGGGGACAAAAGCTCCTTCCTGAACAATGTGACAAGTGCTGGCACAGCTGAGAAAGCTGCTGAGAGCTCTGTGCTGTGAGATCCCACCATGGCAGCTCTGTGTGTCCCCAGGCATAGGGAAACAGCTGTGCCAGCTCAGCCTCCCCTTGCACCAGAGAGCTGCAGCTCACAAGTTCATCTTCCTAAAAACAGGCAGGAAGTGTAACAGTTGGCACAGGGAGAGCCAAGCTGTGAACACACAAGCAGGACCACACAGGCTGTTCATTTAAACATCATGAAGGTAAAAGCTCTTAGGTTGTTTGGAAGCCAAAGCAGTAGAGCAGCATCCTTCAGCATTTTTCTTGGGTGTAGTGCAGGGAAGTGCAGCAGCCCCTCCACAGCTCCTTCAGCCAACAATGCCCAGAGACCAAAATCAGGGTGGGTTCTTTTTATTTTTCCTCAAACTTTGAGCCTTTAAGAATTAAATGGAGCATCTGTGCATCATAGAATTTTATTAACTGAATGGAAAAAGCACTGCCAAAGGATGAATGAACCAACTGCTTTTAGATGCATACGTGCTAGAATGAGATGATTTGTCTTCAGTATGTAATTGTACTACTTTTGAAGCCCAAGTGACCATGTCAGACATCTGCCCCTAAGGATTTGTCACTTATGCCAGAGCACACACACAATGGGTGCTAAGGTATTGTCTAAGAGGCAGTCCCAAGGAAAAGGTCAGGAAAAAGCACACAGGAATGAAGCCACCTGCCTGAGGTGGTGCAGCATGGGGCAAGACTGACTTGGCAAGTGGCTCTAACAAATGGAAAAGAACACAGAATTGTATCAATATCAATACAGGATCAATAATGCCTAAGAGAAATCTTTTCCACTGATTTTGGATCAGGCCCTGGATATTGACAGAGGAATCATCAGAGGTGAAACAGCAAGAACAGAAGTGACCACAAAAGCAAGACATGAATACATACCCTTTTGATTCTTTCTCCCATCACATAGGTTAAGCTTGCAGAAAAGAAACCTAAAAAGCTGGAAAGTTATACAAACACTTCACTACTTTTTCTTTACCTTTTGCAAAAATGCTTTTGCTGGAGACCAGTGTATCAAAGTGAGGAGAGTGGCTATTTCACAATTTTACCTGAGCTTCCATCTTCTGTAATTATCTGAAGGTACCACACGACACTTCTTAATATCAAGCAACACACTTTCCAGTTAGGCTGGAGGCTGTATGTCTCTGCTCAGTATCCCTGGTGGTTTTTAATAAGATTTTTGCTTGTTCCATCTCCAACGCTTGTTTGACACAACAGCAATTTTTCCAGATGAGAGAAAACCCAGCAATCATAAAGAATGAATTATTTACAGAAAGATCAGTACTCCAGTACATGTCAAGACTTCACTAATTGTAGTTAATTGAAAATACCACACTGAACATATGCACAGTGCTCTCCAGGTTCATAAAAGCTTCAAGTGTTTTTAAATACAACTGAAAAAAGAGGGAAAGGGCTCAGAAGACTGATAGCAGGAAACAATACCTTCCAGTTCTAGAACACTGACTCAAATCAAAGCTAATCAAAAGTAGAACACATCATCGGCTAACTGGCTGAGGGGGAGCAGGTAGTCCCTTTTTTAATCACAAATCTTCAACAAAGACATAATCCCCGATTACAACTATGCAGATTAGGCTGAACTTCTCGCTGCAGTTTAGCTTACCTGAGCTCTGTCTCCATGCAGGCCCTCCACCTGAGCCATGCCGATCTACATCTCTAAAGAGCATTTTTAAAAGACGTTCAAGGCATGCTACAAACCAATTAAAAAACCCAAAGAAACAAACAAACCAGAGGACCCAACTTCACAAACTCATTTAGAAAACAGCAGCAAAACTCAAGAGCCATTTAGGTCCCAGCTTCATTGTTCTATTCATAAACTTGCAGTTTCCAGAAGCATGGTGAAGCACGCTAACAGATAATTGTGTTCAGGAAAACGGGGGTGGGGTGAAGTTGCCTGCAAGGTTAACACTTCAAATGACCTCACAGAAGTGTCCTGTGATCACCAGGGTCAAAGCAGGATCACAACCACTACAACAACAGCTGTAAGAGCAGCAAACCCTTACCCTCACCAAGCTCCACAAATGTATAATGTTTAGAGAGAGCACTCCTTAGGAAACCCTGATGGTGTGTAAGTGCCTGGAACTGGTCTAGGTACCTGCTGGCCCTTCTTGTTAATGAGTCTTGGGTTCAATTCCTTCCTCTGTCCAAAAGAATTCAAAGCCTTCTTAGGTTAGCACCCAAAACACAAGGTGAGGGGATCATTTTCAGTGTCACTGTGGCTGTTCATTAACTATTTGCAACAAATCCATAAAATGTAACTGAAAAGGCAAGTTTACCTGCCCTGAAGCTCAAATTATCCCAACAGCAGGAAGAAAGAAGGGGTTAATAACTCACATTTGCACTGGTCCCCTGACTAATCTCACCTTGGATTTTTTTTCAGCTCAATGATTGTTGTAGACTCACAGGGTCTGTAGTGTGGCAGGTAGTTCAGCCTTCCAAAAACTTGAACAGGGAAATTCAGCTTCAGATTGCTCAAACATCCTAAACATTCTTACTATCTATATTTTTTTCATGAGCAAGAGCAAACATGAGCACATTTCCTGGTTTATTTTCAATACAAGTCTTGCTCACTTTCTGAAAGCTTTTTTTTTCCCCAAGACAAAATGTTTGCCCATGTCTTGTGTCAGAAGTTTTTATCAAACAATTACCTGCCTCCTGCAAATTTCAAGATGCCTTAATGCTTGGCTAGAGCTGTTTGCAAGCCACATAAAACTTCCCATAGCATGCCCTATTTTGTAGCACCATGTGAGTGTGCTGGTGCCTCAGCAGCAGTCACTTTCTCAGTGCATGGAATGTGTAACTCTTCCTCTGAAGCCTGACTTCAGCCATGCTGCGCTCATGGCTCTGGATTCTGCTGTACAGGCCAAAATCCTAAGTAGGCAGCATTGCACTGACAAACTTGAAATGTAGATTTAAACACAGACAAGCTGATGTGACACTGGAACAAGCTGAAACAGTACACATTGTAATAGAATATCCATTTCTTTCTCAGTGAGAGGACTGAGCAAATTATGCTTCAAGGTTCTTCCCCTGAGTGCTGAGCTTTAAGTTCAAAAGCATTCAGAAGCAGCTTTGAGTCCTGCAGTCTCATTTTGCCTAATTTCTAACTTCTGCTGAAGAAATAATTGCTTGGCCTCAATCCCTCCATGCATGCTAAAATCAAATTGATTTGTCTTACAAAATTCTTATTGGGCTACACAAACTGTATAAAATCTCTGCTGACAGAGATAGGATAAATATCAGCAAGGACAGGGCAAGCAGGACTTCCTACTCTAACAGATTTAAACCACAGAAGAACAAAAGCTCTGTCCATAACACAAGAACATGTACCCATAACAGAATAGTTAAGCCCTGGAACAGCTTGCCCAGGTGTTCAGGAACCTCCATTCACAGAAACTTGACTGGCCCTGAGCAGAGAGGATTTGGAAGTGAGCCCTGCACTAAACAAGAGTCTGGACCAGAAATCTCCAGAGGTCCCTTTACATTCAGGGTATGTGATCCCACATAGCCTGACATCCAAATGCAAAGCCAACCCCATGAGATGAAGTGGGGGAGTAAATCAGGACTACCACAAACATTCATAAAGATGTCAACAGCTTTTATTTCATTGGTGCAAGGCCCGTGTGTCATCCACCACTCACCAACAGCAAAACAAAACATCATCTCCTAAAAAACAGTTTCAGAAAATTCAAAACAAAGGAACAGTGGCTATAATAAACTGCATACGATACTGTAAATCACTTTGCATCATCCAAACATGAACAGATCCATTTCTATCATACATGGCTTATTTTTTCCCCAAAAAAATATACCAGCACTGATCCAATACATGCCTCACACCTGGAAATGCATAACACCATTCCATGACATTGACAGCTGTTCATGCTTAGAACTAGTCATCAATTCACCTTACCAATATCATAAAATACAAAATGGTATGAAAACCTACATTTACAAAGTACTGTCCCAAATCCTGCAATCTATTCCATTTGGGTAGGTACCTTTATCCATTCCAGCTCCCCTAAAGGCAATGTGGTATTTAGTGCTCCATTGCTAAAGGTTTGATTGCAAACTCAGGGCACAGGTGGGAAAGGTTTAGATCTTTCCGCAAGCAGTAAAACACTGCCTTATTCTTCAAGATTCAGTTTCAGTAGTATTTGCACAACCTCCTAAACCAAGACTTACCTATTTTCAATTACCTCACATTTACGAAGAAAGAAGGAAAGGCTCTGAGTAGTCAGCAGAGAAATGGCTCGTACTGAAATGACTTGGGGCTGTAAGCTGTGCTTTAGTGCACAATGGTGATCCAAATGCCTCAGAGTTAACCACATCTTGTTTCAGTATTTACAGTATCTGCTGCCTTCCTCTGCACTGCAAGAGTTTCTTCACCAGCACAGTATCAGAGATCTTATTTCCACTGGATGAGCATTATGACATGACGCCAAAAACGGGATTATGACGACAAATACTAGGGCCATACTCTTCATAGTCCTTCTTGGTGTGACATACTTGGAAAAACTCTGGCTATAAAAATATAAAACAGATCCCCCCAAAAGCATAAGAATGTAAGCAGAAAAAACCAACAAACAAATAATATCTTGGCATTTTTTTAGATTGCAGCTTTGCGACATTGTATTACATTTTGAAATATAATAAAATGAGAAATATTAGGATATGAATACAACTAATCAAGAGAAGTACAGCAGTAAGAAATCCCACTTGGCAGACAGCAATTGCCCCCATTTTTCTATATTTGCTTCTCTCTTGCATTTAAGACAAGACTGCATTTTAAAGCAATCTTGCATTGATTTGGATTCTATATTCCTGATGTCATAACTAATTTCTAGTGCTGATTTCAAGAATAAAGGCACTATATTGGAACTATCATATCAAAGCTACTTTAGAATTATGTCAACTGCTGATATCTTTACTTGAGCAAAGTTCCCATTTGCCCTGTACAAATTTTACTGAGATAAAACTTGGGTAAGGATTCCAGAATGTGACACAGTTTAGGCTGTCACAACGAGAAAGTTTAGAACTTAGTACTCAGATCAAATACACCCAGAATTCAACATGCAATAAAAATTAAGAATAACTCTGATGAAGACTTACTGTTGAAGCCAGCATGGAACCTCCAAACCAAACCGCATAACGCTGCATGTGATGTGTTATCACTTGAACTTCCACTGGTTTGGGCTAAGGAAAACAGTTCATATTTAGTTGGTTTTCAAACTTAACACGGTCAGAACCAGACACCTTCAACCCTCCATTCACATCACTTATTACTCAGATATGATCCCCCTAGGATACCAAGTCATAAAACTCTTCATGATAACTATGATGAAGGACACAAAGTTAAATCCCTCTTGCCTACTGCTCACACATCTCCTAGAAGGAAAACCAGAACTGCTCACAGTAATTTTAAAAAGACATGTCATACACTGCAAGGCTACCAGTGCTTTTAACAACACATAAACAAATCTACTGACTTTACAGCATATTTTCACTAATGAGGTGAAAACTTTCAACTTGATTTCTGTCATCAGTCATGTAATAAAGGCACTCGGAACACACACTCACTTTTATCCGACCACCACTGAGCTCCTCGCTGAGCCGTAATCTTGCATCTACCACTCTCTTCAAATCCCTCTGCAGTCGTCGTCCAAAATCCCTGAACATGGTGGAGCCTCCTGAGAGGACCACATTCTGTGCAGAAATTAAAAACACATTCTGTAAATCCATCTTCAAGCAAGTTTCCCAACAGCCAGCACTGAAGAGGTGACTGTTTGAATTTCAGCCTCATTAGGAAGTTGACAAGGGAGGCAGAACACCTTAAGCATGTCCCAAATCACAGGAAGCTCATGGCTCCCCTTTAAATACAATTATGTAGAATGGGTTATTACAAAGGAGGATTTCATTAAAACCATGAGCTAGTACTCTACATACACAAAGCAGCAGAAATAAGACACTACATCAAGAAGTTATCTCTAGGGATGTTCACAGCAAGCAGTTTTAGCCCTGACACTAAATAAGGCTCAAGTCTCATCATATTACATAGCTACAAAAGCTACAAAATTATCTAGAACTCTATTTTCTTTTTTTAATTTCCAGAGTTCTTCAAAAAGGCACCACACCTTTCCCTTGCTTGTCTGGTATTACTCAGTTTTCAGAGCAGAACCAAATGCCTCTCAGCCTGGACTTGTACTTAGATTCTAAACAGACATTTTAGAATTTCCCAGACCTAATTCTGATCATGTTGCAGCATCCTAGACTAACAGAGAAGTAATTTCAAATTGGGGGATTCAAAACAGGACCCCCTAGAACATAACATTGGTGGCAGCAAAAATGCATTTTATGATCAGAAAAAAGAACTCAACATGACAAAACTGCACATGTGCCTTTGCACAGTGCTAAAATCTTTGATACATGTCCACAAGGAACTTGGATCAGGAGTTCATTGTACACAGGTCCAAGGATTATCTCTCAGTAACATTTTTTGACATTGCAAACCAACACTGTGCACATAATGAAAGAATCCCTGACCTACTGTTTTCAGCCTGCACATGGATCTAAAGAGTCAAAGACATGCATAAGTGTTCAGACTTGCAGGGTGCAGAAATGCCTGGGTTTTAAGCAGCAAATAATCAAGGAAATCTTGTTTGTACCTTGTAAAGTGAGAAGAAAGCTATTTGTTTTTTCATGAGGAAAAAAAATATCCCTGCACATCATAAAACAATTACAGTAGGAAAAACTCATTTCTTCACAGCTTCAGATTATCTACAGTATAAAAGAATGCATAACAAGGCAGGTGTGCTTTAAAGAAAAAAAGCACAAGTCTCAATAACATTACTGAAACATTTCCAACAGGAAAAGAGGAGGACAGAGAAGAGGAAAGGAGCCAGAAATCACAGCTGATCCTTAAGTTAAAGCTGGACAGAGGATTCCCCCTACTCTCCCCATACACAAGAATATCTCTTCCCCTGCATCAAAGTGGTCATGCACTCCACTTGGGAAAAGGAAATTGCTAATGGGCAAAAAAAGACAACAACCAACCTGAGTGATGAAATAGCAATTAAAAAGATGTCATCAGAAAATATTACCTGGAGATAATGAAGTCGGCAAAGAATGTGAAAGCAATAATTCTATTCTAAGCAAATTAAACTTCAAGCATACTCCACAAAGTGGACAATGCTAGCACTAAAAATACATTCCAGAATAAACCAAACAATAATTTTTCGAATACATCCAAGACCAATTCATGTAACTACAGAGTTAGCAGCATCATTGAGAGGATCTGTCCACCCAGTTATCATTCCAGGGTTAGAGGCTAAGTTACATCTTCTTTAAATTACGATTATTCAAGTACTTCTACACAACAAAATCAGTTCAACAATAACACTGCCCAAGGAGACCAAAAGCACCAAGGTACAAGTGTTGAAAAGATGAGTCACCTCATTATCACCTATCTGGACCAGCCAGGCTAAGCAAAATTTTGGATATAAGTAATTAGGTGACACCAACTGCATTTAAAAGATGTTTAATTATACAGTTACAGTTCCCCTACTCCCCGCACTGCTGTCAGTGCCAGACCAAATCCATGGTAACTCTTTAGCAGAAGACTTGTCATACAGCCTTCAGCAAGTTCTCAACTCAGCAAGTCAGGTCAGAAGCCAGGTACTCCCCACTAACAATGAAAGCAGAATCCACATCCATTCTAAACCCCTCAAATACCACCTTACAAAGGACACAATAAAGGTAAGAGAAGATGGTCAGATTAAAATAAACAAAAACAAACCCCAAAAAACAACCAAGGGGGCATCACCCACCTCCCTCCCCCCTGACCTCTTAAATATCTTCTCTAGACTAAATCTCCAATAAAATTCCAATAACTACTTAAAAACCATAAAAAAAAGCATGCTAAATACATCTGTGGAGAAAGCTTACTAGTGATATTTGGGTTTTCAGCCTGTCAGAGAATCCTTTGGCCTCCCAGAGAAAGACATCAAAGAAGTTAGGCTTTAAGTAGCTGTTTCCAGCTGATTCCTTTAAAGAAGACTTCTTCTGATCTTACTCTGCTCAAACACACTTCAGCTGGTTTAAGAGCTCCAAGCAGCCCACATGTTTCTCAGCTAACACCAATTATCACACCTGCTGATGGAAAGAACCTCCAGCTGGTTTCACTTTTATAGCTAACTGGCTGAACATTTAACTTGTTTTGAAAGAATGTGCTCCCTCAGCAGAGAGGGACAAAGCTCTTCCACACACCTGAAAAAGTTAAAACCACAGCAAGTAAATAAATGGAAGTAGACTGTTTCTGGAAGGAGACCAGGGAGTGGATACCAATCACAGAATCATTAAGGATGGAAGAGACCTCAAAGATCATCAAGATCACTTCAGAGGGCTGGCAAGAAATTTCTCCCTTCTCATCTGTACCTTTTGCTTTTCTTATAAACTCTGTTTATAAACTCCTTGCACCATTTCTGGTATTATACCTGTACTGTGTAACACTGCAGAGATATGAAATTACCCAACAAAGCAACACAGCTCCTGCAAGAGAAATCTCTGACTAAATCAAGCTCACATAAAAATTCCAAAGAGTGAAATTAGCTCCTGAAGAACTCAGCACTACCAAACACAAGGTGCTGAACTGGTTTGTGCATCTTCCCACTGCACTGTGGTGTGAGCACACGCTCAGCTGGACACAGCAGACTTTGCAGCACCAAACTGAAAACCATCCCCTGCTTTCCTGGCAAGTACGAACAACACATCCCATTTTCCTTTCTTTCCAGCTGACAGCCTAAATTAAAGTTAACATGATGTGACCAGACCACCAGAGACATGTAATGAGATCAATATATGACTGTTAATAAAAATTATTATGGGTAAAACCAGGAAGGTTCACAAGCTGAAGCCAAGCACTTCATTAGCAAGTGAATCAATTAAGCTACATGTCTCTGTTAATTTGGTAAAAACAGGGCACTATTTGCCAACACAGTATGGAAAGTAAGAGTCTAAATATTGTTCATACCAAACAATAAATATAGCACAAAAAAGTAAATGTATTGTGAGAAACACTATTTTAAAAATACATTTACTTCTAATAATAAAGAAATAATTTCTTTTTCCTTAAAATCATTCATTTAATGTTCATTTCACATTTCAAGTCACAGCAAGAGATTTTAGCATGACTTATGGTGGTGCCATTCTGCAGAAATACACCTCAGACACAAAAGGAACCAGAAAATCCTGCAGATGCACTGAGCTATTGTTAAACCAACTAGCAGGAGTAATCTTACAAATTTATTTACAGCTGTGATGGGAATAAGCAGGGCTTCTCCTCAGTACTCCTGTGCTACAATGACAGAGTTAATCTCTTGGGGCTTTCATTTAAACACCACAGGAATACTGCAGTATTCAGCAGGAATGCTCTTCCTGTCCCATGTCCTGTCATGGTGCCAGCAGATGCCATGGCCTGGCAGTCTCTCCACCTTTCCCTCACCCCAGAGCCTCCCCTGTCTGCTCTGGGTCAGTAACAGGGAATTTCTGTGGTGCTGGAGCACAGATCAGCAAAGCCAGTCCTACAGTGCCATCTACCCACCATGCTGTGCAGCTGGAGCTGCTCTCACATCAAGGATTTCTATTTACCAGCAGCTGAAGTCAGAAGTGATATCAGGGGGTTTTTATCACCCAGTTTGTCCCTGCACCCAGGACCTGTCCAGTGTTTGAGGACAGGCTCTTGTGGGTTTGGCAGTTTAACTTGCTGAATGAACGCTGACACAACAAGGGCAGCCCAAGTCTCAAATGTAGCAATGAGCTTGCCTTTATAATTTCACTAAGTTTTCATTTTGAGAGAGACTAATCTGAGTCCACAACAGCTGCACACCCAGCTAAGAAGTCACCTTCTCTAAGGAAAAGAGCCCATTTGTCAAAATCTTCTCTCCATGCACCTGTGTTTCCATGGAAAACCTCGATAATTCATCTCCAATAAAATACCACACCTACCAATATCCTACAGTCCCCCACCTCATGCAGAATTTTCAACTTGAGAAGTTGGCTTAGAAGTTTGAAGTCAAGGATGTTGTCATTTCATTATGATCTGAATCAGAATGCTTAGGCATGCTTGGCTAGGACCTTTCAGAGGTATTTCTGACAGAATTTACCTGGCTTCAGATGTCATTTATCTTATATTCTTTCTTTCAGGTATTTCTGCTAAAAACACAGCAGAGAAAAGCAGAAAAAAATCAATTGCTGGGACTTCTATCCTTTGTACTGGGACAAGGCAAGGACCTCAAAACTTAATACTGCTCTCATTTAACTCTGGAAGTACCTGGGGAGAGACTCTGGATAACGAAAAAGAAAGATCAAGTACAGCACGGAATAAAAGTGATAGTTTCTGAATCTATTACTAACAAAAAGTACTGTTTATTAGGATAGCAAGCAGTTTTTAAAACTTTTTAAAGCCCTTTTTCCACTTCTGAAGTTATTATAACTCAATTCAGGAGGAGACTGTTTTATGACACTAAGTGCCAAAAACTCATGTCCTAACTGACAAATGTTAGGACAAGTTTCAGAGCACTTTCAGGTTGAAAAGAGACTTTTAAATACCAACACATTCCACACCAGCATCTGCTGTGGCTGTACCACAGGAGCAGATGTTCATCACTGATCCAAGCTGGGTGTGCAGTAGTTATTCAGAATTTACTGGTGTGCTCACAGGAACCTGAAAGCTGGGGAAGGGTTTCATTTTTGTGCAGACCACAGCCCTCATCATGCTACTGCACTCTCCCTGTAATTTCTCTCCATTTCTGAGATATCAGTTATACTGTGTATTCATATAATTATAAGTGCAAGGAGAGGTTGTAGAACAGTATTTTAAGAAAAAAGGAAGCTAAGAAATTCTAAAAAAATAGTACTAGATAAACTATACACCATTCTTCCCAGAAAACAGTAAGGGTGATGGAGTGTCTCACTGAGCCCCACAAATTCAGGATTATTTTTAGCTGTATGCAGGATAGGTCATTTTTCAGTGGAATTCAACACACAGGAATGATCAACATTGCCAGGAGGCCAAATTGTTTCATCCATATGGTAAGATCCAAAATTTATCTCCTCTGTCATTTCTCATTTCAACTGAGCACTCATTTTAAATTTCAGTTTGCTTTCTGAAGCTTTGGGTTTGCAAAAATAAAAAAAAATTAAAGAATAATCCCACCAAAACCCACCTCATTTCTTCAAATTTCAATGCAAGTCCCTTGGTTTGCAACCCATACTATCTTTTTCTGTTTTAGCAGAAAGCAATTCATCCCAAGCAATCCAGATCTCTCAGCTCTGTGTTAGAGAATACAAATCAGTTTTTCCAAGCAATCACATTAAGATGATGTAATCATGGGAATTAGAGAGTGCATTGCTGGCAATCATTACACAATTAAAAAAGGCTTCATCATGTGTGAGAGGATGTTTGTGCTTGGTATTGAACAGCTGCAGGTTATGGGATCTTGTGGAGGCACAGAGAAGCTGACTTCAGTTGTGGGATGGATTTCTAAGGGTGCATCTCCCCCTCTCCAGGTCCCAATAGGATCTGAGAAACACTCATCAGGCCTCAGCCCTGACAAACTGCACTTGGACTAAGCCCTTCTTGATCTTAACAGAAACGTTGTCTGTTCCCAAAACCAAGAGATGTTAAGTGAGAACCTGTCTTTTAACAGCCTTGGAAACTTTTTTCTTGCCCAAACAACAACTCAAGTGAAATAGTATTTTTGTTAGTGAACTTTCAAAGAAACTTACCAACACAAATTGTGGCCAGGATGGGAAAGTACTGTGATTAAAGCTCACACTCTACTGGTCCTGTAAACAGCAGTTCAAAGTTGAATTCTTTTGAGCTCTCAATTCCCAGAAAATAAGAGGCTCATGTGTATGTCTCAAACACCAATAACTAAATGGCTGTGGAGCCAACCAAGGACTGGTAACAGCAGACAAGAATTTCTGGTAATAACCAAGGACTATTGGTATTAACACACTGTGAGGAAGAACAGGATTTGGCTGGAGAAGAGGGGCCAGGCACACATTGGGCATTTATCCATGAGAACAAACTACAACAGAGTACAAGGAATGAGTGGGAGGAAGTTGGCATGTGCTACAGGGTGGCATTACTGCCACCAAAAGCCCCCAAAGCCCTTCAACCCATTTCCAGAAAGGCCTGAAAGAACAGACTGCATGTGGTAACTAATTTACATGGAAAGCAAAAAACTCATATTTGGGGCAGAGAAACCTCTCCATAAAAAGGTACCCCAAGCCCAGGGGGTGGCCCCAAGACCCTGGACAAGTCATTGGCCAGACTGATGCAGTTGGATCAACACTGAAACCAGGACTGGTGCTTTCTTTTTCTCTTTCTTTCTTTAATCCATCTCTCCCTCTTTAATTCCTGTCTTCCCTTTCACCCTACCCTTTTACTCAAAACTTACTGCTGTGTGCTTAGATAGCAGGTCAGAGACTAACAGACCAATTTCCATGCCAAGTGTGTAATTTATTAATAAAACTTTCAGACTCTGACTTTTGTAACTTCTTTTGACCAATGAGCATTTACAAATCTTTGATGCTTTCTTCCCTTTAGGCTGGGTTGTCACAGATCTGGCTGAAGTCTTATCAAGGTTCTGCTGGTCCAAACATCAACACAAGGTAACATAACTGGCCTCGTGAGAGAGACGTTGGTCAGATTAGGAAACAGGGATACTGGCAGTAAAATTCAGAAATATCATAGGACAGTAAAAGATGGGTTGTGGAACAATGATTCAAAGGCTACATCCCACATAAAACCTGCAATAAGGATACTTTTGGGTATTTTCTGCAGCAACACTGAGGAAGAATCCAAATACATTTGATGGAAACTCATCTCCAAAGCACAGGCCCTTGGCTGGCCACCACTCAGCACCATGGGAAGTGAAACTGATAAACCTCAGAGAGAAAGTATGAGTGGAATATTTCTGCATCCCTACACTGTTTTATCACTGAGAACAAGGGATGCTCATCCCTTTGAAGTGACCTTGCTCGAAGAAGATAGCAGCTATTACCATTAATAACTACAGACAACTCTCAGTACATTGCACAGGTAATTGTGAAACATTATTTTAATTCAGCAAGTATAATGAAAAACAAAAAAAGGAAAAAAAAAGTCTCAATCAGGGGCAAGACAAGTTATTTGTCTACTGATTATGATGAGGCAGAAGTGACTTAACCTCAAATTTTAAACACCACTTTCTAATCAGTACCAAACCCCACCCTACCAAGCAAAGAATCTGCTCTGAGGAAGCTTTGGTCTCTTAGATAAAAAGCAGAGACCCATAAGCACAACCACACATTAAGGGAACGGTTCCTAAACTCTGCTGCTACCTAAGCCTGAAGCCATTGAAGACATCTACTGCAGAACTGACATATTAATCTGTTAAGTAGTTCAACTTTCCCTTCCATCCTGCCCCACAGATCTGCTCTGCAGTGCTACATCTCATTCTAGACTACAAAGAGTGTTTACCAGGCAAGGAGAAGAGACTGTAAAAATTTAATAGTTACAAATTATCCTGAGACATGACTTAGTTGGAAACTTAAAGTTAATTCTACCAGGTGAGGAACACTACCCCCTTTTACATGAGCAGACAAATCTCTGCATGCTATAGCTTTATGCTCTTATTTCCAAAATTGTACTGCTCCTGCACAAACTGAAAAAAGGGAACCATGGGATGTGGGATGTGCAGCCAATACAGATAAATCTTGCCATGGACTATGCATGTGGACTATACCTTACTTTTCACTCTTTAAAGAATCAGGAACTGAAAGTACTCTCTGGACTACACCCTGGGTTTAAGCAGGTTTAAGTTGGCCTATTTTTCTCTTCCTAAATATTTTCAGTTTTCATGTACTTTATAAGTGATGCAGTACTGACTAAACTGCAGACAATGGGCAGGTACAAGACAAGACTATGAAAAAAAGAATTGGAAACCACCACTTAATAAAGCAGGGGAAGGAGGGTAGTGAGAGACCACAGTATAACCCTTGAAATGGGCAAAACCAAAAGTCCTTCATCCCCAATAATTCACTTTACAAATGTCAGATACCAGTAACATCCC
Organism: Diglossa brunneiventris; assembly: GCA_019023105.1. Lineage (NCBI taxonomy): Eukaryota > Metazoa > Chordata > Aves > Passeriformes > Thraupidae > Diglossa > Diglossa brunneiventris. Next base: position 7,159,817 of record CM032354.1, on the reverse strand, counting down.
TCTGCCACAGCTCCTCAGGGACAATACTTACCTATGTACTGAGCCTTTACAGAAACTTCTCTTTCAAAACTAAAAAGCAGCAAATATCATGTGGCATTCAGAAGTGGCACTTTGTTTCATTTCTACCCAAAGTTCACATTTCTCGTTGTGGAGGAAGTGGTAGCCATGCACATGCTTCTGACCATGATGCTGGTATTTATTCCTTATAGGAATGTGTTTTTTGTTGATGAAGTGACAAAATTATTTTTTTTTTTAAAAAAGGAAATAAGTTTAGAAGATTTTGGGGTTTTTTAAATTAGGTGAAAAGACGTTTTATAGGATTTGGGGGATTTTATTTCAAACTCAAGGATAGTTAATTGGATAGGAGCTAAAAAGTTTTTTTGAGTAATTTATTAGAAAAAGAAGAGAACAAAGAAACTAATTGTTTTTGGGAGGTGTTTTATCAGGGGCAAGGAACTCTTGCACCAGGCTTGGTTTTTCTTTTATAAAGAGTTTTGTTATTTTGCCTTTTATTAAAACCTTTTTGTTTCTAACACTACTGTCACTGACATAGTTTATGAAAAATTCTTTTGCCAGGATTTCTTTTCCTGGGAAGCTGGGAAGCTTCAGCTTCTCCACGTTTTGCTCCTCTGGAATGTGATTTGGAGAATTGTTTACCCAGCATGTGAATTGTTTATAAATAATGGCCAATCACAGCCAGCTGTGTCGGACTCTCTGAGTCTGTCACGAGATTTTATTATTTATTCCTTTCTAGCTTTCTGATGTCTCCTTTTGCTTTATTTTCTATCGTTTTAATATATAATTTTAATATAATATCATAAAATAATAAATCAGCTTTCTGATACATGGGAGTGAAGATTCTCATGTCTTCCCCAGTCCTGGGGACCCTCAAACACCACCACACACTACCACAAAAGACATCCTGGTAATTTTATGCCTTCTAAAGAAGCTGAGCTATCTTGAGTGTGAAATATATCTCCAAAACCTTATGAGATCTAGCTTGAAGAGACTCCTATTTCAATTCCTGAAATAAATGACGTGAATCCTACAAGGGAAAGGCCATACCTTATATAGCGGCCGTCGGACGTCAATGGGACAGTTCTGTATCACTTCATCCACTACATCCGAAATGGATTCCATGAAATCAGGGTTGGCAAACTAAAATGAAACAGAACAGGCATTAGATTCTTTTCATTCAAAGAACAGAGACATTAAAAAGACAGAAATAAGTCTGTGGATAGACCTTATAATAGGGGACAAGTGGGAGTTTCAAGTCCTGCTCACCATTTATTCTACGTTAAAACAAACACTTCTCTGCAAGGGAAATGAGAATTTTTTTTTTCTGCTAAGAAAATCAGATTCTCTTCCTTGGTCAGAAATTCATTGTTTACAATTTATGCACCATGCACTTTTATGGCTGCAACATGAGTTTGAGTTTTCCCACAATATTAAACACACTGTTACCACTCACTGTGGTCCTGCCTTTCCTTTCAAGTGAAGTTAAAAAAAAACAAGTGTGCAAATCAGAATGTTTCCCTGCAAAAAGATTTTAATGTTACAAAAATACTTCAGTTAAATTCCCACCAAAAAGTCAGATTTCTTTTCCCAAGCCCAGGAAGTATCCAATGTTCAAAAAAGTATAAATATTCTAAGATTTTGAGTGAAAGCAATGCAAACATGAACACAGTGCTAATTTCTGCAACTATAAAACTAGAGAGTTAAGAGTTGCTAATGCTAGAAAACAATCTAGTGGAAATTTTCCACTTAAAACTTAATTAAGCTTTAAAGTAAAGAACTGGTAATAGCCCATGTTTTTTTTTTTTCCTTTCAGAGGTAAATTCTAAAAAATTTAATTAATTACCAATACATAATAATATATTGTTGTAGATTTATTATAAGCTTTAGTGTAGAAGTATGTGGGATTTAAATTCAAAACAAGATGAGGTATCTACATGGATGAACAAATAACAACAATCAAACACAGCAAGCATACACTGAACTGAGAGAAAATAAGCAAAGGAAGTTGGCTTGGAGCTCAGGAGCCCTAAGAATGATGGGGGCACTTCCCAAGAATTCAAACTAACTCCCACAGTAAGAATTAATCATGCAAGAAGCAAAAAAATGAAGCCACATAAACCAAAAAGAGAAGCTGCTGCACACCGAGTTTTCATCTGAATGAACTACAGCCTGAAAACTCCTGAGCTCTCCATAAAGATATTGATAAAACAGCAGGGAAAAAGGAGTAAGTAGAAATGAGAGGTAGGGTACAACATTATCCCAGAACAGAGACAACAGAGCTGAATGTAAAATTGCAGTCTGCCAGCCAATACGATATGGTTGGAGAATGGCAAATAAAATCTCTAATTTAAAAAGTAGAGAAATAATCTGGATAGCCACAAACCCCAAGACCCAACTTCAGGAGTATTAAAGACTTCAGAACAAATTCTGTAAACTGAAAATAGGAAAAGATTACAAGACAGCTTTACCAAAGGCAGCTTTTAGCTAGCTAAGCTGCTACCCTTTCAAGTGAGGAGTTAATGAAAAACAAGAATTTCTCTTTGGATGCAGTACACATCATCTATTATATTCTTCTTGTCTAGGAAGCCAGTTCAGGTTTGGGTGGTTTTTTCAATACACAGTCAAGAAACTACAAAGAAATTAAAAAAAATGGAAATTGGTTCTTTATCCCATTCCCAAACAGTCTTTTTAGAGACTATGGAAAGAGAAACTCTTGAAATTATGTCTGACATGGGATTCAGTGCTTCTCTGTTGAATCACATTGGTAAACAGCAGGGAAGAAAAACTATTTAGCCCAGAGATTTACTACTGGCAGAAGATCAGATGGCTACAAACTGACCAAAGAAGATTACAGCTGGAATTCAGACAAAAGGTAGCAGAAAGAAGCTTTTTAATATTCTTCCAACGAGGAGGGTAGAAAAAGGGAAAGTTCACCAGTATTGATGTGGATTTTAATAAAACTTTTTAATGGTATTACAGACTATGGGTACCTGAATAAGTTCAACTAAGTGTGCAGGAATGGAGACGACCTGTATTAAAACCTGACTCCTGCCTCTCAAGAATATCCTGAAACTCAATCAAACTGAACTATCAAAAATCAGAGAGATGAGGTACAGCAATCTTCCCAGAATTGCACATACTACTTATGACCACACCAAAAGAGATTTCAGTTGACTTCCTTCAAGGATAAATTTATCATCCATGCCTTACAAACTGACTCATATCAAAAGTCTGCATCAAATATTTAGAATATCATGAAGGCCATGCTTAGTAGTGCCCAAAGGGATTAGCAGCATTCAAAGTATAAAGGCAGACTTGTTCAAGGTGATGCTGAAAGAGGAAAATGCTATACAAAAACTGTGAAATGAAACAATTACTTCTCAAGTTGAGACTGAAACAGGAACAGAACAAGATGTTTTAAACGTTAGACTGGACACCACAAAACCACTTTTCTTCTGTGCTGACATTACCTGTGAGTGCACCTGGCTCGTGTTCAGGAGACTCACTGGCCCCTCACTGCCACGGGATGGCGCCCAGGCACCGGGAATGGCACAACCGAGCACAGATATTCCCTGCTCTTACCTCGGGATGGAAGAAGATTTCTGGTCCGAGGAACCTCTCGTAACCAACATCAATAACAAACTTGGTTTTGTTGATGGCGTTGATGCCCGTGTATTGTTTGATCCACCTGCGAGAGTCCCCGTCGTACTTGGCAAATTCCTTCACGATGTCGGGGCAAATGTAACAGTATTTCTCCTGGTAAGAAACACCAGGTGTTAAAAACAGCTGAAATCATTAGCACATCTGTGAATTAAAGTGCAACACAGTCAGAACAGAAAAATGTGAGCATTTTTCCACCCAAATCACTACTGAAGCCTCAGCCCCTCAAGGCGCGAGGCCCATTTGCTTCCAAAGGGCTGCACACGCTGACTCAGCTACATTTGCCTCTCCCAAAATGAAAACATCACCAACAATAAAGAATTTCAAGGGCAAGCTTTCACTGCAAGAGCAGGCCTACACAATCACCCTACTTTTTTTTTTTTAATTCTATTACAAAGCAAATTTTAAACAACTCCAAAGTTGAAATGCTGATTTAAGCTGCAGAACATACTCACTCCAAACAGCCTAGCATGAATATTTTCTTCCTCTTTCTCCTTCCCCTACACTTGATTGGATAAATCACCAGAAGCTAGTGTAATTATAATACACTGCCTACATCTGTATTTTTAAGAGAGCCACTGGCAACTTGCTAGAGCCAAAAAATTAGCTCATGGAGATTTACTATGTATTTATTAAAAGATAAAGGAGGATGTACCTTTATGGCTTTTGCTGTCTCCAGAGATTGTTCAGGAGGAATTCCTACCTCCCTTTCCCTTAGAAGCTGTTGAATAAAGTAAGTAATATCTCTACCTGCAATAGGAATATGTTTGATGCAACTTCCAATTACATAGCCTTCTGCCTATGTAGGAGGAGAGGAAAAGACATATTTAAGGGGAAAACTTACTGTGTATCAATAATTAACATTCATTTTTATAATACTCTGATTTTCTGTTAAAAGTAAAATCTTGAAACTTCAAAATCATTCTAAAAATGTGCACCCCACTACAAAGTCAATATAATTTTTATTTAAAGACATTGATTACCACATATAAACAGATATTAACTATCTGATACACAAGTGATAAACATATCAGTCAGATCTGTACGTATTAGTCAGATCTGATGGTTTCCTTATGGTATCATCAGAAAAGCATATAAATAAACTACCTGTGTTCTGTTTGAGAGTGAAAAAATTAATAGGAAAAAAGTATAAAATTAAATTTCTCAAATAAGAAAAATCACATAGGAATAGAAAACTCAACCAGAAATAGGATCTTACAATAAGCACAACAAAAATAAGAAATCTACTTGCTGCATTTTTTTTAGGATGCATTTACTGAAAACACTGATATTGCTGGGCCACATTATTTCTTCCCTTTTTTTTTACACTTTTCAGAGTTTCACGCAGTAAATGCTGCTTGTTCTCAGCACCACCCATATGACAAAACACTGAGAAGATCAAGTTAACACCAAAATGCAAGATAAAGTTAAAGGGAATCAAATTTTCATTTCTAATATACCTGATCATTCAAGGACACAGTATGGTTCAAAAAATACACAAAATGACATCAATGGATGTCAATATGCACAGATAACTCTGTATTATCCTCACATAACTAAACTGATGAGATTGATCATGTGTAAGAACAGGTACTTATATAAATTTGTAGTTGTTTCCACATAAGCATAGTGGAAACAATAAACTACAATAAATCATACAAAAAGCACACATTACCAGATATATTAAACAGTCAAAATGCAGGGTGCCTCTTTAATTCAGAGGCACAACTCAAAACAGTTAGGCACAAACCAAAACAGTTAGGCACAACCCAAGAAAGTTAGGACATTTCTTGTCAGACACTCTTGGCATGCAGGAGACAAACCCAGGATAATCATTGATATTTAAGAGAACTGAGGCATCACAGTAACATAAGGTAAGTTTTTACATAGAAATAGCCTTTTAAAAGCTGGATTGATGGCTCCCTACTGTGATTTTCCTGTGGTGCTCAAGCTAAACTAACACATACTGAAATACATACTTTTGCAAGGAAAGAAGTCCCAGCCAACACTAAAAATTTAAAAATAAGGTTTCATTTGGTGCTTCTTATTAAATGGATAGTAAACAAACCCTGTCCAAAGCAGTGCTGATATCAAAGTGCATGCTGCTCCTTACCACGGGGATCACGTGGGTCACTCCATCGCCACTGTCGATGACAATCCCAGTCAGAGTCCGCTCCCCAACCTGCCGTGACGTCCAGGAGGCAGCTAAGGCCAACACTGCCTACAGCACAGAGAGTTTATATTTAGAAGCAGGCAGAGTGCTCTAATTTATACTCCCAAAAAGTACTGTTTCAAACATTTTACACATGTGCCTACAAAAGACAAAACACTGCAGTTATTTTCCACTTCAGAAGAACGCATTCATTTTGTTCACCTGCACAGCAATGTAAAGTCCTGGGATGTTAAATGATTCAAACATGATTTCTGCAAGATATTCTCTGTTTTCTGGTGTGTTCAGTGGAGGCTCTGTCTGCAAAAACAAACAGTTTTGAAAAAGCACCTTGATACGATCCTGCCTTGATTATTTCAGTATCAAGCTAATCAAACTTTTGATAGTCAAACTTTTGGTAATCAAACTTTTGGTAATCAAACTTTTGGTAATCCTCAGTGCACTCAAAATAAAAAATTTCAAACCTAATTTAAACAGTGTTTGAAGCTTTTCAAAAGCAGTAGCTGACCCGCAGTACACAAAATTAAGAGAATATAGTTATAATGCAGCTTTAAAGATTAGCTTTCTCCTCCCAACCCAAACCCTGTCACTGCTAGAGAAATAAGACATACTGAAAAAAATCCTCCAGCAGAGCTAATTGTGCTTGGAATGGTATTTGGTTTTCCTCTTACAAAACTATTTCCTTACCAGGCCTCATTAACTCACCATTAAAAAATAGTGATCCTCAGGTTCAGCTCGAAGGTACTTAAAAATGACTTGTTCCATGAACCTCTCCATGAGGTCCCAGTCCTCAACAATCCCATGTCGGATAGGCCACTGCAAGAGCAGAACTTGTCAGCACTGGATCATGCAAGGACAAAGAAACCCAGCAACAGGAACAGTCTGACACCTCATCTCACAGGAATCTCATCAAACCCATCCTGACTTGAAGTCAGAGGCACAATTCAAAGTTACCTCCTGCTCCCAGGTACTTCCAAGCCCAATTCTACGTTGCAGGACCAGCAGCCAGAATCCAGACTCTATTCCTGTTAAGTCTGTTGCAGAACTGTGTTTTAACCTCTTTTTGTATAAATTTTATCACTTAAAAAGTTGAGAATCATACTTGGCTTCAATATGCTTTTCCATATTATAAAAAGAAATCAAGGCTATATAGGCTATATATTTTTCACCTAAAATTTCTGGCAGGGATGATGTTTACATTTTGTTCAACGTTAAGAACACAGCTGACATTTAAGTAACACAGAAGGATGTATAAAATATGATTTTTTTCCACATAGTTCATAAGCCAGTAACGTTTTGTAAGTACAAGAAGTCCTCTACTAGGGTATGGAAAATATGATTCACAGAAAAGCTATATTGAAGACAGCCCTTCACAAAACAATTGTGACTTTCCCTGAAGCAAAAGTATCCAACACATTTCCCAGTTTGTGTGCCGTGTTAAAAGGGTACACTTTTAGCAAGAATTTAAATATTCAGTGTATATGACTATTTTAATAGCTCAGAATTTTGAAAACTGAACAGCTGCACTGTATCAATGAATATTTACACAAACACCAACCACACAAGACAGCACCAGTAAAACAGATATCTAAAAAAGGGTAAAGCCATGAACCAAATCATGCCGTTTTTTAAAAGCAATAAAAATACCTTACAAAAAATGCAAACGTGTTTGGAATGGCTACCCAGAAGTCCTAGAACATTTTGTCATAAAAATTTGAGACTTGGGAAAGGCTGTCAAAGTCTCCTGAATGCTCACCTTTGTAGCATAGGTAGGTTTATCTATGGCTTCATCTCCTATGAAAAAGTCCAGATCATCAACACCTTTCATTACCCTCCTCTGAGCCTGGTCCCCCACTTTGGCTGACTCTCGGATTGCAATACCTTAAAATAAACCCAAAACAACAAATCAAAACAAAATTAAACAGTGAAATACCAAGTGATTAACGTTTATTTACTTAAGGATACTTTTCCAGAAATAAAAATTGGGATATTAAAAGTAGAAATCATGTAAGTGACCTACTGACAAGCCAATAGAGTCAAGTTCATTCTCACTGCATCCTGCTCGATTCTGGTCACCCATCCCTTATTATTGAACCTAATAATTCACAGAAAATACTGAAAATGCATTTTGTTACAGACTACAGCAGTCACTAAACCTGTACAAGTTCAGCATTCCAGTAAGCAACATGATTTTCTGAGTTCCAACTCTAGAATAAAGACAAAGAGCACAGGAGAAGAAGAAAATAAACTGTGTATTCCAAAATAAGTATTGGAGTCATTATCCTGGTTGGTGAGAAAGAGGAAAGAGGGAGGGCAGAAATCAATTTGCAGGGCTACACAGAAATCTCTGGAGACACTTATGCTTCCCATTAGCAGCCTTCAACTATCACTAAAATTATTAGATGATGGCTGCTGTAGGCAAGAAGATGAGACAGCAAAAATCAAATCTGGGGCAAGCTAAAAATAAAAATGGAATGAAGTACTGCTAAAACATAACCTTGTTTATATAGTTTTCTTTTAATAGGTCATAATCAGGGTCTAAATAACATATAGCAGAAAATGCAGAGTAGGCAGGCATCATCCACAAACACACCAAATACTACTAGCACCAAAAAATGACTCACAAGCAAACAATTCTTTTGGAAAAACATCTATCCCCCAACAGGTTTATAGTTGTATAAAACAGGAGTTATACCAAATTCACAAGAAATCCCTGCTATCCCATTTCTTTAACATAAGACATTTAAATCTTTACCAGTGGTTTAGGTTTCAAATATTACAATACTTAAAATAGTAAGACTGTAAGCAGTACTGCAGCTACACCTGGTGAAGAACTGTGTCCCCTCCACTTCTTTGGCCACCAATTACATTTATAACTTGCTTATCTTTATACTTTCTTCCATGAGTAGCTACAAGCTAGTCTAGATTAATAAGTAGTTAATTGGCAAAGCTTACGAAAAGTAAAAAGCAGTGTTTAACATAAATGGAGTTAACAGATGCCATTATCGATGTAAATACATAGTACTACTATTTATACATATATATATATACAGAATTTCAGAAAAACTATTAAGATGTCAATTAAAATCAAGAACACCAGAAAAGTATAACATTTTAAACAAGTTTAACACACACACAAAAATTAAAGAGTAAATCTGTTTAACAAAAGCCTGTTAAATGTGCAAGAACATTTTAATTGGTAAACACACACCCAAAAGGAACATTTTCTAATAGCAACAACTTTTTTGAATAATAAACTGTCTACAGTCCCAGACAATGTAAATAAGGCAGACACCACCTGCACTTTAGTACTTAATTTGATTGGGAGCCTTCCCCCAGATTATCCAGGCTGTAACCATGGTGTCAGGTAGACAGGAGGTAAATTGCATTCTGTCTACTCAAGAGTCCTGGCCAAAAAATAATGGAGATAAAAAGGAAATTGGACTGAAGTTCTCTTCATCTTTGTCATAGCAACCAAGAGCTGGTTTAATGAGCAACAGTCCTAGCTAACTGCAGACAAGGAGCTCTGTTTAGCTACACTCCAGCCAAGGATGCTAACAGGGTGAATATCACTTCCCAGATGGACACAGGACTATGAGGGCTGAGTTGGGAGTTGGAAGCATGTCATTTAATCCTCAAAGTGCTCAGTGACAGAAGTGTGTGTTGCAATTTGGAGGGACAAAAAAAAATCAACTCACATGATGGGATAATGAACTGAGGTTCTGTATTTCCTGCATAGCCAAGCTTCGTATACCTAGGGGGAAAAAAAAATATCACCAGGTCATTAGAAGCACTTAGATGCAAAAACATGAAGAAAAAAATACTTTCAATTCACTCCACTTCTTAAAGTGAAGGTGAAACATGCATCACATGCCATGTCCATATTCTCTGGGTTATGCTTTCAAGTATCATCCTGCTGAAAAGAAAACTCAAAGTGGTAAATATTTTAAGTGTTAATTTATTTTTCAGACAACTTCAGCTTATGGATTTTGCTAATGTTATTCAGAACTATCAAGTCTGAAAATTCAACTCTTACTTTTTCCATCTTGTTGACCAGCTGTGACAAAGGACATTGACAGGCAGGTCACATTGCACCCTTTGGGAAAAATTAGGGCCACACAGATTTTACCCTTCAGCTACCATGACCAAAGAGAGCCTTGGACTTTACATATTTGTTTAATATTCTCAAGTACAGGAAAAAAAAATAAAAATAATACAGTATCACAAGTATAAACCACAGGAGAGAACTCTTGTTACAATCCTGATACAATTCCCTTTCAGGCCGTGAACAAACAACTCACTTTGTCACAGGTATTTTATCTGTGTGTGATAAAAGACAAATACTACACCAAAGCAAGCCTGCACTGATGAAATGCTTTAGAAATGGGCAGCAGATGGTACAAAGCATTGATCATTTCTTTCAATATACATATAAGATCTATTTTAACAATTAAAGGCTTGAGAGGAAAGAAGGGGGAACAAAAAACATAAAATTTTCACATAAAACCTAAAAAATTTCTACAGGTGTTAGTGGCTGCAAGCTACTCCAGGTCTTTAGAAATAATTAACATCCCAGACTATGAAAAACAGCTCTATTTCCTAGGGAAAAAAAAAAGAAAAAACCCACAATGACAACAAACTCCACATCAGAAACTGTTAAAAGAAAAATCAACCCAACTAAATTGATTGAATGATTGCAGAGAGTGATGTCATTCTTGAGTACTGCCATTAGCTTGAAGTACAGCAGCAGCAGGATTTGAGGGAATCAGCATTGTTCACATCATTTTTACACAAAAAACATAAAGCCATGATATTCTTAAATGAGACCAATCCCAGTCTAGGTCCTAAAGTGAATTTAAAGTCTTTGTCTGCATCCTACTCTCAATATTTGCAAATAATATTATGCCAGGGCCAAAGAAGAGGTTTGCATCTTCATTAGCAGCTTGAAAAGTAGATTCCTCTTTACAGAGTATTTGGTATAAAAATACTCATTAAGGATCACAGTTTTCTTAGATAAAGGAATTAATCTAAATTGAATTATCAATGACCTTGGACTTTAAATATTTATATTTCAACTTCTCTTCAAAGCTATAGCTTCAACTGACTTCAAACAATAGTTAAAAAGCCATTCCCCCAAGGCTAAAAAGACAAGGACTGTGTTTTGCAGGCAAGGGTTTGTTGGGTTTTTAATCATCATTATAGACATATGCTTTCAGTCTAATCCAAATTGTTTATGCACACTTGCTGTGGCTCTCAGAAAAACATAATCAGGATGTTAAATTAGACTGACTGTAAAGGAAGACATTACTAGTAAAAGTTCTTTTTATGATTATTATTGCATAGATTCCTCACATTTTAGAATGAGGCCTACCTAGGGAATATTGTTGAAACATAACAAGCAACAACAGGAGTTCCACTGGGATTTAAGAGCAGTACAGGCCACTTCCTCTTATTTCTCTCTCTGAAATGAATCATGACTAAATGAACATAATGAAAACCAAGGAAAACATTTTTATTTGTTTAAAAGACCTAGTTTCAAGACTTAGAAATGACAATTAGGCAGAAACATCATGAAAAAAAGCCTTTCAAGCCTCAGGGACAAAAACCAAAGACAATACACATACATATATATACTTTTCATACAATTTTTATGTATCTGTGTGCATGAATAAACTAAAAGGTTCTTGCAGTCTAACTAGAACTCATTTCTTAAAGTAAAGTCTGGCCAAGAGGTGAGTTCGGTTTGCCATCTTTTCCCCCTCAACACACATGCCAAACTCACACCCACTCTCAGTATTAAAAAAGGAAAACACTCTCTAAAAGTCAATTTGGGCTACCAGTCTGCAGGAGCTTCACCTTCCCTCTCCAGAATGGATCAGATCTCCCTACCAGGGTAACTTGTAAAGTTACCAAACTCCTACAGCTCAGTATTTTACAGATTCATTTTTATCCTGGGTTAATTCACCTACTAAAAAACTACAAATAAGTTTATTTCTCAGTATCATGAAAAAAATTACCTAAAGAATTAATCTCACAGAAAGGTAACATATGGAAAGATTTATATTGCATGTCATTAATCCATGAAAGACTAATACTAAAACAAAGAGAATAACTAAATTCTCAGTTCAATGGTGAAGCAAATAAGCAGAAAAACAAAATCTGTTAAAAAAGAAAATCCACTTAGGATCAAACAAGAGACAGACTGGAACAAGCAGACACATTTCAGGCATTTTTGACAAAACCAAATGGAAGGAAACTCAAATTTCTCCCAAGACCACTCAGGAAGAGAAGGAAAATAGATAAAGCAGTTGTGCAGCTCTTTGCTCTCCAGGAGCCTCAGGACATGGCAGACTTGGTCTGAGATCTCTGTTGTGCCCAGCAGGACCAGAACTCATTCCACCTCTCAAGGGTACATTAAAGTGTTTGGGTGACCTATTTCCAGCACCTCCTACAGAAAATACTCCCTTTCCTACATGATATTTAAATATTTACTGAACAGAAAGGCTCTGGACTTGAACAGTTACAGAGGGTACCTGGTCTCCAGGCCCTTCTCCAATGAATATTTAAGCATCTAAAACACAGTTTTCTTTCTCCTGAGTTACAGCCTAGCAGACTAATGGTAATGCAACATCTTGTCATCTGTAAAATTACAGAGACAGCTGTAGTGGAATGTGTAGATAATCAGTATTCCAACTTAATTTCATTAAAAGCAGCAATTTGTTGCCAGTGAGAGAGGAACCTACTGGAAACAGGCCAAAATATAGGATACTGCACTAAAAATTAGCAGAAAACTGATCCAATAGACTAAGGCTATTTCATGTAAGATTTGGAGGACTACACATTTGGTTTTACATCTTTGGAAATTACATGTTGTTGAAACAAGCAATTTCTAAAAACAGTGTGGTCTCTTTCATACTGTTTTGACCAGGTGAAGAGCTTTGTCAGCTTGTACACAAACCAGTTTCACAAACCTTTGCATGAGGATTGGTCATCCTAACCCTGTTCTCTTCTGAGGTCCCACCAAGATGGAACAATGAAAAAACTTACATCAAGAATTGACTCCAAAGATATACAAATGGACTGCACTTGGAAGCAGATGCTGCACCCTCAACCACTCTAGAGATATGTTTAGGAAAATTCTTCCCAAAGCATGAGAACAAATCACAAACTCGAGCAGTTGCTTTATCCATCTGAGAAAACAGAACATCCAATTTTTTCTCTGTATGCAAAAGAGCAAAGCCCAAATGCAACCATTTGATCACTCTCTATTGTGTTTTTTGTCCACATCTTTAAAACTATGTGTTACATTCACACAAAAAACTTCTGAAAAGATAAATATGAAGTGACTAAAAATAGCAGAATGCTTTGAGAAAGTCCTGTAAACAAACAAATAGCCTCTGTAAATAGAACACTTTCCCTGACAGCTAAGAGGCTGAATAACCAGGCTGCTGCTGCCAGAACACCTGTGATGCCAGGCTGCCATAGCAGACTCCATCATCATTATTACAAGCATGTCTGAGGAACTTGCAACACGAGTTCTTCATGAAGATTTGGAAAAGCACTTTTGAAAACAAGGGATGGGAATCAAGAAGACATGAAGGAGAAAATATCAAATAGGGAAAAAAATCTATTTTGTCTGCACAATTTACTCAAGAGCTTTTCAAAAGCAGCCATTATAAGAATAAAGAGTACAGTAGAGCCACTGGATTTCTTGAGAAAGTCTAGCACTTTGCAGCACTGAAGCCTGTGATTATAAACAACAGTTAATTAACTCAAGCTCCTTAGACCCAGAACAGCAATTACAATAATGCCTGTTCAGAACATAGTAAGGGAGGGGAAACATAGCATGTTCTGAGGCTCCAGCTATCTTTAATAGCAACATCATCGAAAAAAACACCTTGACTTCAAGTTTTAAGACCCAGTCCAGCTCACTTCTCTGAGAAATCAAGTATTTACCTCTAAACTCATGTGTTAAGACTTTGCCCAAGTACTTTCTCTATACTAAAAAGGAACGGCTTCAATAAAATACACCCAAACCAGAAGCACTCCTCAGTATCTACAAATACACTGAAGAGGGGTATTTTAAGATACCTTTGTTTTGCTCACCCACCTACTACTGTTCTGATGTCCCACAGCTAAATGCCAGTTAATAAAACTGGTATGAAGTCTAATGCTATTTAAAACAGCAACACAAAAAGGCCTGGTAGTCCTAAGAAACTAAAAATAGCATGCCCTTCTCCACAAAAAGAGTGACAGCAATGTGTAAACTGATCACGAGGAGAATCTCACGCAGAGAAAATCAAGATGTAGTGCATCAAAACTGTACTATGTCAAGTCATTTGCAAATACTAATGGAAAAGAGTATAGCAAATTATTAACTATTTCTGCAAGATTTGTGAATAAAGAATGAACAGTTTATGGCAAAGGAAATTCAAGTCATCTACATCCAATAGACTAAAGGAACATTATCCTGTCCTGCTATAAAAATATGTTTCTCACTGAAGGTCTGAAACTATTTTTTATCCACCTGTTCTTACTTTTTTTTCAGGAATCCTGGCATTTTACAGGACTGAGGCATGTGGCTGCAAATTACAGTGAATTAAGCCAGCCTCCTTATGCACAAAACAACAACAAAACCATTCTTTTAACAATTTTCTTAAAACCCCTTACATGAAAAAAAAAAAGATGGATTAGTGGCTGGACAGAACACCTCATTCAGTACCAGAGATTTAAGTAGAAAAGTGTACTTTATATACACAACGTCCCACAGTGCATATACCTTTCCCTTTCTGCTATGCTCTTCCCAATTTTTCATCTGAAAGCCCTTTCATGAATAATTTGAATGAATTGCTTGAAGCTTGTAACCCAAAGTAGACTCATTCTAACAATAAGAAGGTTTTCAGCCCACACAGAGGAAAATTCCAGAGACTGTGTATCAATGAGTCAAGCTGCTTCTCCTGGCTGCTTTTGTTCAGACTCGTTTCATCCTGAATTCTGCAAGACAACTTATTTCACATTCAGTAGTCTCTTTGCTGAAAAGTCTTCCATTTTTGAGTGCCCTACAACATAGTCAAGCACAAGTCCCACCGGCAGAGATATTATGTTGTCTCCTGTGGATCAAGATCACTTGGAGGCATTGAAAAAAAAATGTGCATCACTTGGGAACTATCCAAACTCTTCCTGAAACAAAACAATATACATGTCCCTCCCCCACAAAACCCATCAGCTTTACCCATGCAAGCACTAAATAGATTTTAGAAATTCTACTTCAATTATTATTTCATTGAAAGGGCACCATAAGCAATATCCTGTCCTTATTTATTTTGTGTAACTGTTGACTAGCAATATCTACTGCTAGTGTAACACTGGAATTACTCCACAAACTGAAAATCGGGTCTCCTGCAAAAGGCAGCTTTGGCATTTAATGTATTTTCTGGGTTTTACAGTTTTTACTGTACCATTTTTAAAGGATCCACCCAGACCTCCCATTTCTCTCTAAACTATCAAGTAGTAATCCTGTAATATCAACAGATCTGTGGAAAACAGATACTTAAAATATCTTCACCAAATATACAGAAGAAACCTGGGAAAACTACCAAGAAGTATCTAAAGAACAAGCAGAATTAGACACAAGGTAGAACGTGGTCTCTATTCTACGTCCAAAGTCTCCAGCTGTGAACTCCAGTATCCCCCACTGAGAGAACAGAGCTGGTTTCTGGTAAGCTGAAGTATAAGCAGAAACAGGCAAGGATTTCTAAAACTTTCATGACAGTTTAATACAGACATATTTCAAAATGTGACACACTTATACAGGAGAAGGCAACGTGGCACCACAGCACTGGAAAGTGCTTCCTGTGGTTACCTAGGGATTGGGGTTTCTTGATTTGGTTGGATTAGTCTGGGGTTTGGTTTTGTAAAGATTGTTCAGTTCAGGAAATTTTAAAGATAACTTTCCAAGTATCAAAGAAATTAAAATAGTGTTGCAAATTCCCTGCAGAGGAAAGGCTGAATTAATGCAATCAGAGAGACCGAGTCTGACAAGTAAAGCTACTGCACGAATAGTTACTCATGGACCGGTGCTTCACTTCCTCTCCTCAGAGCTGTCTCTAACTGCTGGGCCAAAGGAAAGGTATTAATTAGCAAAAGCACACCACAAATTCACTATTACAGCTGAATTACAGCTCCCTCTGACGCCTCCCCCGCTAAGGCACAGCAGGACTGGATGCTGAATATCCATTCAGGTCTTCTCCAGCACAGAGAGGTAGGACAGAGCCGCTCCTAAAACGCCTCCCAAGCACAGCCTCTGCAATTCAGAGTCACTCCTGCCCTCAAAGACTTGAGTTACAAAACTTGTGGTTTGGTTAAGTACGGAATAAATCTCCCACTGATCAGAGAAAGATGAAGGGATGACCCAATGACCGTGCGCATCACTGGAGCAAGGCAGCGCGCTCCCACCTCAGCTCAAAATGCTAAAACTGGGGACGGCAGGTTTCAAACAGGGAGAGGAGGCAGGAGCCCGCACCGAGAGCGGCCCGGGGCAGGGAGCTGGGCTCGCTGGGCTCCGTGTCCAGGCACAGCACGGCATGGCACGGCACCGCACCGACAGGACTGCCCCCGGCTCGGGCACCTCCGTGAGCCTCCCCAGGCATCGCCTTCCCAGGCATCGCCTCTGGACCGCTCTCAGTGCGGGCTCCTGGCTCCTCTCCCCTTCTGAAACCAGCCGTCCCCAATTTTAGCACTTGCATCATGCAATACTTCACAGCCAGAGGACACAAACGAAAACGGGTCCCGAGAGAGAGGCGAAGAGGGCACACAGAAACACGCACGGCGGGGACACGGCAGGGCTGCCCCGCTCCGCGCTCCGGTGGGATGGAAGGGCAGGAGGGGAAGAGGGAGGACGAGAGCGATGGACACCAGCCCGCTGAAGGTCGGAGGGGAGAGAAACCCTCAGCAAGCCGAGAGGCCACCGGGACACACGGCAGCAGCGCGGCCCCGTACGAGGAGCGCTCGCCGGCAGCGGGAGGCAGCGGAGGGGCGCGGCGCGGAGGCACCCCCCCGTCCCCAGCACGGGCACCGGCAGCCGGTCTCCCCTGCCCGCACTCACCCGGTGCCGCCGTCGATCACGCAGGGCGGCAGGCAGCTCGCCATGCTGCGGGGCCGGCAGTGCGGGCCCTACGCCACCATCCGGGCGGCCGCCGGCTCCCCCGGCGCGGGCTCCATGCGGGCGGGCCCGCAGCGGCCGCCGCCAGCGCCGCCCCCCGCGCCTGCGCCGCCGCCCGCGCCCGGGCCGCCATGTCGGGTCAGGGCCTCGCCGTGGGCGCGGCGTGAGGGGGAAGCCGGTGTGGGGCTGTGGCTGTGGCCGAGAGCCGTGCTCGGGGTGGGTGATGGACTCGGCACTGCCGAGTCAATGTGGTTGGGAAGGAGCTCGGACGTCCTCGAGTCCAGCCTGCCACCCAGCACGAGCAGACCACGTCCAGTCTTTTCTAAAACACCTCCAGGGGTGGTGGCTCCGCCACCTGCCTGGGTTGCTCATTCTGAACTGAGCTCCCATTCCCCAAAATGGACATCTCTGTATTATGAACACTGCGCTCAGTACAAATCCCAACCAGCCACTAGATACTGAGAAGAAAATAACCCCAGCTAAAGCCAACACTTTCCACTCGTTATTCCACACCACTGACATCGTGCACAGCTCCCGCACTCACTCTCCTGCTTGTGAGAACCCTCCTTCATCCGTGTCAACCAGGGCCCCTGATGGATTTCATGAGCTTAAAATCTTCTTAAGTTAGGTATTAAAAAATTTAGGTTGGATATTAGGTATTAATATTAGATTATTCTTCACCCAGTGGGTGGTTGGGTGCTGAACAGGGTCCCCAGGAAAGTGGTCACAGCACCAGCCTGACAGAGCTCAAGAAATGTTTGGGAAACGCTCTCAGGCACGTGGTGTGGCTCTTAGGGATGTCCTGTATGGATCCAGGAGTTGACTTGATGATTCTTGTGAATCCCTTCCAACTCAGGATATTCTGTGGTTCTTCCAAGCCACACGTGATGGCAAAGGCTACAACACATGTTGCAGGGGGAATAAAAGGTTCACCACGCTCCAGCAAATGCTGCAGATGCTGCTGCCCCTCAGAGCAAGACCTGCCTCGGTTCACGTCTCAGTGAAGGTGGGGTTTGCCCCCGGAAAAAAACACCAGCGTGGAACCAATCACTTGTAAAAACACAAAACACTCTTTCTTTGGGTGCAGGTGGCTGTCCTTCAACCCACAGATCCCCAGGTCAGCCCAGAATACCATGTACTGGTGCACTTGAGCGCTTCAAACAACACAAAAAAAAAAAAAAAAAAAAAAAAAAAAAAAAAAAAGGCTGCAACAAACATCACCTGCAAAGTTGTTGACATCTAATTTGCATACGGGATAATGATGTGTGACTCAGCCCTGGTCACACTGCAAGTGCGTGGTGATGCCAGAAATAGCTCCTCCAGATGCCTTGGCCTGAGCATGAACTACAGAGCAAGCGTGTTTCCCATGAGGGGTCCTATCCCCCACTCCCAGCTCCACGTTACTTTACCAGCAGCTCGTGCTGACTGAAGGCCTGTGGAAGAAAATTAATGAGATGCATGCTCTGGTCCTCATACCCAGTGTTGGTGTGATGGCTATAGACTGTGCATATGTCCTGGGGGGGTTGTTCTGCTGTTTGCCACAAACTGAGCACACTCGCTCAACATATTTGTTCGCTCTGTTCCCCTTGGAGATTTTGGAAGATACAGAGCATGATGGAAGGGAGCCCAATTTACTTGTTGGATGGGCTCCCTTATCGGTGGGTTGAAACAGCGAATGTTCAGACTCTAATAAGTACCTCCAGAGCTGGGGATTGGAGCGTGATGGAAATTGTCTGCCCCCCCCCGTCTGGCCAGTGAAATCAAACAGCACATGGAAGGCGCCGCTTTAGCATCCAACAGATAAAAGAAAGAATATGCTTTGACTTTCCTGGCCAAAATTTCCCCTCTCCCATGCTGTTGCACAATATGCTGCACTGGGCTCAGAAAATATTTGCTCGTATGCTATATGGGCACATCACCATAAACTTTCTTGTAAGTCTCAACTTTCATTTCGTTTTATTTTTTTAAAGAAGCTGCTGGCTGTTACAGCTGAGGAGAGAGAGCATCTCATCTGGAAAGGGGTATTGCAATAGCTCACGTGCAGCTTACAGGCTCTCTGTCGACATTCAATTTGCAAACAGCTGCAGAGGTTTCAAACATTTGTGCCCTGCCATTCTCTTTTCAAGCTGTTTTTAGAGTCCCTTGGGGACTGATTACTACCCGGGTAGCTCTCCCAGCTGTTTGAGTGCTCCCTAACCCACTTCAAGCAGAATCAGCTGAGTTCAAACAATTTAAATAGGAGCCATACACTAACTGTGTTGATTGTGCCTGAAGTGGGTTAGGGAGCACTCAAACAAGTTGCTTTGTTAGCAGAAGTGAGGGGAGGGGATAAGACATAGTAACATCTTAAGCTGTTTCAGGAGGCGACATCTGTCTGTAGTTTAAATAACATAGAGACAAGTCCATGGAGTACCTGGAACAGAAACTGTGCCATGAAAGTGTGATAACAAATGCCAGCTGCTGGTCTTAGAGCAGTGGGAAGTGTGAAAACATTCATTCATCCTGGTGCTGTGTTAGAAACCCAGTATGTAATGATTATTTGAATGGCAATAACAATAACTATTTTCTCAGGTAGAATAGGAAGAATGAGACACCTGATCTAAGATATAGGGAATGATAGATTCTTCCAAATCCATCATCTTGCAGTGTTTGGAGGATACCCTGGCCTCTCCCTTGGAACACAGCCCTTGTAATTGTCATTTCATGCTTTAAGCCCACAGATACCATTATCTCTTTCTGCTCTCAACACTGTATAGGTCACTGCAGTTGCTGAGTTTAAGCTGTGCTGGGAGAGAAACGGACACCCAAGGAGGCCTCAGTTTGGATCTCTGTAGTGTCTGCCACAAGTTACATAATTTAAGCTTTGTTGTCTTATGTTGGTTTGTCTACACCCCTTTTCACCACAGAATCCAAATGCCTTCCAGGAATGTGTTAAGTGATGTGGCTAAAATCTGCCACTCTTTCATTTCAGGCTCAAAGGCAGAACTGTGTAGGCAGCAGAGGGTTGGGGGTTTACTTTTTATTTTAGAGGTTTTATCTTAAAGTGTTGATGTTACTGTATGTTTACAACAAAGAAAGTAACCTAAGGGAGTAGAAGGTGGTGTAGCTTTGATAAGCCTTTACTCCCATGAGAATTTACTCAGCGCTAACAGAGCAGGTCCCAAGAAGCTCAGGTAACTTTGAAAATTCACATCTGCACTCAGCAACATGAAGCCAGCATGTAAGAAGGGGGTGCTTGTGATGCTTTGTGTGAAGAAGAACTGCACTTTGTGTTCTAGATTGTGTGTTTCCAAAGGAAATAGTGCCATACCCAGCTACATCATGTTGCTGTTTCAGGGAAGGGGTAGTGGAAACCCAGTTTTGGTTACATCTGTAATCTGCCAGAGGAGACAGGGGTTCTTAAACAAAGCAGATGCACAAGATTAGTGGCAGCTCAGAGTCCAGGGCCATCACCAAATGAATTAGCAGGTTAACCCATAGTGTTTGCATACCCTCAAAGAAATGAGACTAAAAAAAAGGTTTTCTTTGTTTACATAACCTCTCCCCTGCTTGAGATTGCTTCAGTCAGCTTTTCCTCCTTGCTGAGCTGCTCTGTAAAAGCACTCTGCTGTCTTACTGGTACTGATAACACCTAAGATCTGCTGAAGGACTGTGCTGCTGGCACTGTGGGTCTTCCCATTGCCCAAACAACCTACCTGTATGTTCATGGTAAATTCTAGTTGAAAGGATTACTTGTCAGGGTGCACATCTTCTTGTTTGGTGGCTACTTTCATAGACGCCCCGAGAACATTCTCCTGCACTTCTGCCTCTTCACAGAGAGGTCACCAATATCTTGAATTGTGTAACTTGAGAATGAGGAAACACTACCATATGTCCCCTGAAGTTTCTGTGCTGTCCATGCTTCATCCAAAATGATATGTTTTGGGGTATTTTTAAAATTACTTTCAAATCTAAAATTTCAGTCTTTAGATACATGTCCAGTCAGCATTCTTTCTTTAAACTTTGATTTTTGATGTGGAGAACTGCTATCATATCATATTCAGTGAATTACTTTTGAGTTAGATAAACTGTCCCCTCTGATTTTATTCATCATACCAGCCAAAACCAGTGCTGACATCTCAGTCACAAATACAGGATTGAATTCCCACCTTGTTCTCTAACTATCAGAAGCGATGACAACAAAAAAGACTCACTTCAGAAGCTCAGAAAGCAGCAGCACAAAAACCAGGTCTTTAATCCCTTGATCTTCATAAACTTGAGGCTGGTTTAAAAGCAGCTGTTGCGCAGTTGTCATTGTACAATCACTTAGGAAAGGTCACCAAGTAATGATGTTCACACACCAGCAATCACACAGTGTTGCTCAATCACTAGAAAGTAAATGGATGGAGGAGCTAAACCTTCCCCCTGGCTGCAAAGCCCCCCAAAAAGAGCAGTGACACAGTGTGAACTATTCATACAAAGATCTGTCTATAAAGCACACATTAGCTTATTGCTTATTTATGCCTGTGCACAGCTATTTCTAGGACCATTCTTCAGCAGGGTACTTCAGTCCACCTGCAATTTAAAGTACTTGAGTACTCCCACTGAAAAGAACAAACCATCCATCTCCCTGAAGTTATATGTCCTTTAAATAAGTCTGCAAATCAAGGCCTTTAATTCCTTCCAAGCAGACCTTAATACACTGTGGCAAAAAGCTACAGGCTGCTTATGCAAACAGTCTAAAAAAGTACTTGCTGTCTTCAAATTATATCAGGGTCTTATGATGCAAGACAAGTTAAAGAGGAGTTTGGTTGATGGGGGACAGAGATGCGTTTTGCAGAATAAGTGTCTTATTTCTGAGTGTCTTTCCTAGTTGTATATCCCACTGTTGTGGGATCTCTTGTGTTCTTCATAGACCCATGGGGGAGCATTGCCATTATACTGGCACCAGTCTGTTCAAAAGAAGTTTTTGTCTCTCAGCTAAAAATTTTTCAGTGCTTCTCAGGTTTCTAAAACATCTCCTGTGTCTGCTTTTTCTGTGCTAGGGTTGAACAGAATCAGAATCTAATACTCCTGTTGATATTGTACTACCAGCCATGATACAATCAACTACATCCTACCTTCCTCTTTCTATAAGCCACTCTAGATTTACTATTGGTGTGTATTTTCTTAAATTTTGCACAGTGACTTCCTACCTCCCTTTCCTGAATGGCCACTGTTAATTTAGATCTACTCAGAAACGTTTTGGATTCTATCTAATCTATTTTCTATTTATATCACATTCATCACCATGGTAGCTGAATGCCTTAGAAAGTGCCTTTGAGGTAGAGACTATGCAAAGCTTATTTTAAACCACTCTGATTCTTTGCTTTTAAAATTGAATTCTCTCAACTTCATCTTACCCCAGTTAAGAAATTGCCCTTCTGCACTTTGCAAGGAGCTGTCTGTAATTTGAAGCCAGTCCAACACTTGGGACCCTGTGTTAGCTGAGAATATCAGCTGCAGCAACTCTCACCTATGTAAATAATACACTTATATTTCACATATTCAAAGAGAAATATTATAGAACATATAGAACATTCATAATTAATTAAAGCAGCAGTTCCTCAAACGTGAGCAAAACCAGAAGACTTGCAGTAAACTCATGATCACTTTCACCTATGTTAACGTGCCCATCTACCTCAAAATCTGATTATTGCCTGTACAGTCTAAGTCAGCATATTGAGGTTTATATGTATATATAATGACATAACTGTGTCACATGGTTTGAAAACAGAACACCCAATTTTGTTCCATGTACTCAGTTCTGTGTACTTTGTGATGCTGCACCATGAAATTTGCAAAAAATTGCAGCTCTAATTTTAAAAAGAGTACACCAGAAGCCATATTTTTACATCAGGGCATTTCACACCTGCACTACTGAAGAATTCTGGCAAACAACAGAAGGTCTAGCCAGTACCTAGGGAAGGTCTGAACTACTCTATTCATCCTATCTTGCTTAACAATCCCAGCAATACACTTGTGAATTGTAAATTTAAGAAAAAATAAGTCTGCCTATATTGAACATGGGAATAGCACAGAGTCAGTTGTGTTTGTCAAGTTTTTATAGTAATTGTAATGTTCACTTTCAAATTCCTCATTTGGGCTTTCAGTTTGGTATTCTTAGGAAAAAAGTTTATATTATCTGATAGTTTCTTCCCTCCCTCCAACAAACTCACTGGGCAATTTCAACCAAACTGGAGTCAGGCGTAGAGGCCTGAAAGACTTTCAGGAGTTGTGTGAAGAAAATTCCTGAGAATCTTACAGGGAAAGGCCAATATCACCCTCACAGAAAGATTCAGCATCAGCACAGCTCTATTATTAGACATCAACAGATTAACAAATTACCCTGGCAGAGACAGCTTCCCAGGTTCCACTGTCTAAAGGACTATTTGCTTATTTTGCCTGAAATAGCTACAGAAACCCAGCAGAAAGGCACAGAACGCAGCAACACAGCGACGAATTTGTCACAGTTGGAGCATGTATGGCCACCCAAATAGAAACCACCAAGACAGAGAGAGATTTAAGTTCCTGCAGGGGTACTCCAGGGTGCAGACAATAACCCATAGATATAGAATATACCATTATATTCTATAACAATATAGAAGCACCCCCACTCTGGGAAGTGCATCACCCATATGTGTGTGCTGAACCTCCTGTCCAATGGTTCCATCCTTAAATAAAATCTCCTGCAAGCTGAACTGAGCCTATGTTACTCTAGATTGACAGCTGCACATCTTGCCTCTTGTGCACTGAACAGAATATTTTCTCCTATTACTGGTGTGAGTCATTAAAATATCATTCAGATAACTTTTTTGCAATGTGGTTTTTATCGATATCAAACCTGCTCAAGTTTCATGGTTTGCTGAGTTTCCCATGACATGCTGTTCATAAAGCGCAGATGTGTTTGTCACAACGATGCCATCTGAAACCTCCTCTGAGGCCCAGAAGACCTGATGGTAATAGAGAAGTGATTTCTTCATCCAGCCCATGAAGCAAACAAGAGATCACAATAATCTGATGAGACGATATCCTCCAGCCCAGCCTACCTCTGCAGACATGTCAGCAGACTCGTTTGGACAAGAAGTTTGTTGTTTGTTTTCTTTTAAAATACATCAAATGAGTCCACACATCAACAAAGCAACAACATATTTTTCCAGTTACTAAGTGCATTTGTTAATCAGCCAAACCAAAGATAGAGTGAAGCCTCTTTGCCATGAAGTCTGGTTCTCGAAGTCACTGCAGCACTGTCACACACAACACAAACATCATTTTGATCTAATCAGGCTTTAAGAAAACATTTATTGTAGCTGAATACAGCTGTTCAAAAATCACAGACATCCAAACTGCATGTGACAGGATCAGCCCCAGAGGCACAAAATGGAGCCTGACCAAGCTTTGCTGCAGGAGTAGGGCACTAGCTGGTCTGAAGCACCATTAAAAGCAACATGCCATTCCTCGTCTCCTAAGCCCCTGCTATTTAGACCAACTATCTCTCTGAGTCTGTGTGTAACTTTCCTAAGCAGCAGAACTATTTTTAAAAAAGCTTTTGAGGAAAAACTTGTGAATTTTTCAGGTTGCAACAAGTCACACACCAGAAGGGCTCTGAGACTCATACTGGCATACAGTGATTGGAGGTGGAAACCCAGCCTTCCACGGAGGCCAGGGGCTAATTCTCTTCAGTTACATGAAAATCCTGGGATATTCATCCTGCCAACAGTGAAATGGGCTGCTTCATTCTCCAAGGCCTTCCCACAAAAATATTCTCAAAACATGGAGCTAGACCTTACTGCTAACTCAAGCAAATACATCTTTATTGGGTATTTGCATATTAAAATTACCCAGAATCTCTAGTTGGACTTAACTCACTGACAGTATTCATCCATTTAGCAGTAAAAATGCTGAGTGTGAGATGTTGTTTTGATTCTAAGTTCACAGGTCCAACATCCAACATCTGTCACTCATTGCAGAGTACTCTAACCTGTGGTAATTGCCCATTGATTTACACCTTTTTTTCCTTTTCTACCTCAAGCACCATCAAGGTTTGTGCAAGCCTCAGCATTTTAAAGTTATATAAGCTCAGTCACTTTCAAAACTTATTATTTCCCTATATAATATATCAAGGGAAACTCATCTTCCCTAAGCAGTATTTTCATCTTCTCCTGTATGGACAAAGATAATTTTCTTCAAATGTTTTGCTGCTGCTTCCCCCTCAGCTCCTGTATCTCCACTCATACCTCCCTGCGCCCAGCTCCACTTGTTTTGGGGCACTGAAATAACTATCAACTAGCGGATAAACTAGGCTTTTTCCACAAAGTATAGAATTTTGCTAATGCATAACAAAAAGTTTTGATACTGCTGCTGTACAGAGGCAACCCCCGTGTCCCAGGTCTCCGTATCATGGCATCAGCGTTTGCGAAAACAAAGACTTTCAAGTCTGTGGACACCTGGTTTCACACACCACCTTCACGTACACCATAGTGCAACAGGTCTGTTCTGCAACTGGAAATAAAAATACAATTGCAGCACCTGTAAACATATGCAAAGCATTGCTAATCTTTGTATCTCAGCCACGGGCAGCAGTGAGGGCGCAGCCGCGCAGAGGGGCTGGGGGTGATTTACCGAGTGGGTGGCACTTGCATTGATCTCCTCACCCTGCCTGTTTCCCAAGCAAAGTAGATCAAAGTGAAATTAAACGTTCTTACCCACACTACAAGCAGACCCCCAGCTGAGGCAGACATGCACAGCCACTATGCCGTAAATCCTTGCATATCAGATTTCCTCTTGCTTGTACTCCCACTCTGAGAAAGGCTTGTAGCAACTCTTCAGAGCAGCTAAGGAAGAGGTAGTTCTTTGGGACATGTGTTGGTGCCATGCCTTTCCTCAGCTGCTTTTGTTTTGTTGTTTGTGGGGAGTTTTTTTGCATAAAAAACTGTCATTACAGCAGCTCAGGCTATCATACCATGAGGTTCAAAGTAAGAAAGACTATCAGCAAATGCAAGCAGTGAGGTAAAGATTCAGTACTAATAATCTCAAAGCCTGACAAGAGGAAAGTGGGAATCACATACTGACAAAATAAGCAGATGCAATCAAGAAGCTGCACCCTTTACAATAGAGCAAGTTTTTATCTTATCTATTCCTTGCAGATGCACTATTACTTTTCCGCTTAGCCAGACACTGTGGCTCCCTCAGGAAAGGTATGGAATTGGCCTGAAAAAAAAATAGGAAAGAAAAATGTTCATACTGTTTGAAAAATGTATCTGCTTCACAGTTTTGTAGATGAAATATGAGATTCTAATATAATTCAGGAGCTGAGAGTTCCATAGAATGAGACAATAAAGATTATCCAGCAGTCGCAGTCTGCTGGGCACACTGCAGGGACACAGTCACTGCATCATCACTTTGTGAACCCTTACTTACTTTTTAATGACAAAGTCATGGGTCATCTCTCTGTACCACACCCCAGACACCAGCATTTCTGCTGGGATTTGAAAAAAGCAAAATACAAGGGGCTCGATCTATATTGACTTCTCTAATACAATTAATTGGAAAAAAAAAAAAAGAACCAAAAAAGAAGGCTGCCGATTTAATAGCCAGAAGGTCAAATCCTCCCCACTTACATTACCAGCAAATCAGCCAGTTTGGGGAACTCAAAATAGTTATTCTGGCCACTTATTGCAGTACCAAATAACTCCCAGAGGAGCTTATTGTATACATAAGCATGTGTGTGTGTGTGTGTGTGTGTGTGTACATCAATATCAACTTTTGTCATCACTTTGGAATAAAGCTTACCTGACGTCTGAAAAAGAAGAAACACAGTGAGCCCTTAAAGGCTGCCTCATAATTTTGCTTTCTGCAAAGCTCCCTGGAAAAAAGTAAAAAATAAAACATGATCTCAGTATATCCAAGTGAGCCTTACACAGGAGTTCACTGCTGAACACAAGTGATGAGCACAACTCAGTCTCTGCAGCACACTCCCAGGGTGTAAAAGATCTGGGTCTTTTACCCTTCTTTCCCACAGCTCCCACTTCTCTAGCAAGATCTTCCAGCCTTTGGAAGCCTGCTCAGCCCTACTCCTGTCCATCTCCTGACAGCTGGCTCACTGAGCTGCAAGGAGGACAGCATTCAATGGGCCACTGAGAAGTTAAGCACCAATCTGACTCCTTAATTATGGGCACCTCCAGAAGGCAGGAATCTGGTTCCCACTCAGTGACTGCTTGTATTTTTCCATTTAAGAGTCCACCTATCATTACCTACCTTCCTAGAGCTCAGTATTCTTGATCTGCAAGGGACAGAGACACCCCCAGGCAGTCCCAAGTCAGGGCATCTGCTCTCAGACACATCTTCATCTCATCATCTATCCCAGGAGCTTCTTCCTCAGCCCACAGGCTTCATCATCCTATAGATTCATTACAAACAAAAGGAGAGTTACTGCCTCCAGCACACTGACATGGCCTCTGAGCTATCTGTCTTCACTTGGAATCACTGCCTGATGGCCAGGAATTAGTTTTGAAGCATTATTTCACTTTAACCTAATGCCTGAAGCTACTGGGTATATCAAGTCTTTGGTTGTGTTTTCAAAAGCACTTGTGCAACCTCAGATCCCCAGAGTCACTTTCAAACTGACTCATTGAAAACACTCTACAGCCTCCAGTTATCTCCAGAGGACAAGAGATGAGTAAGACTGAAAAACAAAGGAGGTAAGAAGACATATATAAATAGATCTGTGTACACAATGATAACATTCAACATCACAAGAAAAATTCATAGAAAGATATTTTACAAATTACATAAACTGTTAACTTTTGGAGTACAGATTAAAAACTTCTTGATATAAACCAAGGATATATCTCCCTTTCAGTAGAGGATTCTCTAATGGTCCAGTGGTTTCTCTTATCAGTGCTTTGAACTAAATGATAGTTCCTCTGTTTGGAGGTAGGGAGACTCAAACCATGAAGAGCTTCACTAGTTAAAAACTTTTATTTTAAGCTGAACTATATGTCAAAGTAGAATATAGATCTTGACTGTCACCTGACAGTTTCTTCTAAATTCCCCTTTGATGCCCAGTTTGGCACCCAGCGCTTGTGAACAGGTTATTTCCTCCCCATCCTCATCAAGCAAACTGCCACAGGGCTGTCTTGTCTCCTTGCAGGTGGCAGGAAGAAGTCATCACAAAAAGGAAATCCTATCATAGCCTGATGAGCAATATTTTCAGCAGCTTTGTCGGCTAAAGGCATCCCTGCTCCTACATTGTTTCTCCTTGTACCTCCTAGGTTTCTGCAAATAAATTAGATCAGGGAGCTGAGCTAGATAACCCCCCACCCCTTCTTTTTCAGCCAGAGTTTTTTTAGTCAGATTAGCTCTCCCTTTGCACTTCACCACATGCCCAAATGCTTGTGCCAGAGTAACAGAAGGAGGAGTAAGAGAGTGGGAAGAAGTGGCTGGAAGTAGGAGGAGGTGAGGGAGCAGAAGGGACTTCTTCAGCTCTGAGGCCTGCAGCCTGAAAAAATAACTCCCTCACTGGGATCAAGTACTCTTGGGGTG
Organism: Diglossa brunneiventris; assembly: GCA_019023105.1. Taxonomy (NCBI): domain Eukaryota; kingdom Metazoa; phylum Chordata; class Aves; order Passeriformes; family Thraupidae; genus Diglossa; species Diglossa brunneiventris. The sequence goes on along the minus strand of CM032354.1, from coordinate 7,131,246 downwards.
CCCTTGTGAGGATGGATGTGCTCACTCCCTGAAGAGCTTCACTTGATGAATCTTCATGTATTGACAAATACCTAATTTACTCTAATGGAGATCTGCCACTGAACACATATTCCAATGGGGGCATTACCTGTGACAGACAGAGGGTTTCAGGCAGCCACTGCCAACATCTCCCTCAGTGTGTTGGCCTTTGGGCTATTGTATGTCTCCAGCCTTGTCTGAGGGCCCTGAACAGATTCCCACCTAGAGCAGGGCTGTAAGCAGGCGTTCTGTTGCCTCGGATTTCACACAGCCCACAGCACAATCACAGAACCTGCAAGCAGCTCGATTATATTTAGAATCCCACATTGTCATTACTTTCATCCTTCAAAACGGAGGTGGGGGGAAATAAAGAACAGAGGCAGATGAGGAATGCACAGCTGGAGAACGTCAGCAGGCATGGAAGCACTGGCAGGGCCTGGTTCACCTCCTGTTTAACTGAGATGGGCAAGCCTGAGAAAAATAAAATGGGCATTTATTTCTCCTGTGGTCAACACCTGGCTGCCCCTGCAAAGACAGTGCTCTGGTAATCCTCCAAGCATCATTTCCTGTGCCAAGTGACTGCTGCCACTGAGGGATGAGTGGGTGGTAGGAAAGGACACAAGTGAAAGAGCTGCCAGTGAGGAGGGGAGCACATGGCTGCTACCTGGACTGAAATATCCCACAGGCAAAGCACAACATGCCATAAGGACAAAAGGGACTGAAAATAAAAGGTGATAAAATGAAAAAAGAAAGTGATGGCACAGTTCATTTAGCCATATAGAGGTCAGTGCATGGTCATATGTAAGCAGAGATGCTTGTAATTAATGGTTAATTTTTTTTTTTTTTGCTAATTCCTTGGATCTGAAATGGGATTTTTTCCAAGACAGGATCCCAAGAGAAAGAGGGCAATATTGAAGATACAGATAAAGTTTGAATTCTACCTCCAAAAGATACTTCCACAATCACTCAAACTTATCATCAGTGTTTCCTGTTCATTCTCCAGGCCCCTCATTTATGTCTGTGTTAAAGCATGAGCAGAGCTGCTTCCAAAGGAAGCAAACTGACCTATTTGTATTCCCTTTTACTGCTCCTAGGGCAGCTTTATTTAACTTCTCAGAGGCACCTCACCTCTTGATAGCATGGAGAACGTTTGCTCCTGCAGCTGTAATAATAGGTAAAATCAACTAAATTATGCCTTTATTTTTTTATCTCCATGCTACTCTTTACATTAATTTGTGGGGTTGAGGATTACTTTAGTGAAGGCTTTGGCCTGTTGATGCTTTGCCAATGGCAAGAGGGAAAAGAGAATAGAGAGAAAGATTCTGGCTATTTTATTTTATTTTTTAAGGAACTATTAGTTTCATTTTAGAAGAGCAGGCAAACACAGTAGTCTGCTGAAGCCTCCAGATTACGGGGTAAGAAGAGCTTTTCCACAGCTCTGTTACTCTGTTACTGTTATCCTTAATTTCAGAAAAAAATCCAGCAATATTAGGAGCTGTCATGTTCAGTTAGAAGATGAGGTGTTAATCTCAGTCCTAATGACATCAGGCCCTATCTCCCCTCTGTTGCAAACCAGCCCCATTCTTTTCTAGTCCTTTGTTCTCAGCATCCTCAGTACCAGTCAGACCAGTGATTCCACTGAAGTGATGCACATATTTTGCAGATGTTTCCATGTCCCATTCTCCTTCTACAACTGCATCCTGAGAAGCACATTTTCCAGTTACCATAGACACAGATAAGTCTCTTAGAAAGCCAGGACCTTTGTTTATTGATGTGAGATGTCAGAAAGCCTGCTCTTATTGCATAGGATACTTGTAGTAATTTTTAATATTTCGGTTAACTTCTGAAATACCTGTTGGACATGGAGAGGTTCTCAGAAATCCATGGTCAAGGGCTGTGCAGCTCCCACAAGTCTGCTTCTGCTTCCCAACTTTCCAAGTTGTCCTAGATCATCTCCTTTGTTACTGAGCATCTGTTTAATCAATCCAAGCAAGTGCTTGCATGCAGGTCTTTGGGGGAAGCACTGTAACACACTTGTTGCTGCTGTTGTTATGCATGAAATCACTCTTGTTGGAATTCTGCTGCCATCAGAGGATTTATCCAGAAATCATTTTAGCCTATGGATCTATCACAGTTCCCTCACAAATAAAAGGGGTAGAAATGCCCTGTGTTGGGTCAGGCACAAAAACCATTTTGGATCACTTCCAGGTGATGCTGGCAACAGGGTATTTTCTTCTGGACACTTCATTGCATCCTTCAGAATATTAGGTTTTGTTTTTGAGATTAAATCTCACAAAGGATAAATTAATTTCTGAAATTTAACAGTGCTTTGAGGTATCTCTACTACTGTAGTCACTTTTTGCCAACCTAAATACAGAAGCATGGCCTGGCTTCTCTCACTTCTGGTTTCATGATGCCGTCTCTGCACCAGGGAATTGAGCACCAGAACTGGGGTACCATCCTTCCTCTCACCTCCATCAGGTCCCAGCAGCATTGCAAGGCTGATCTGGTTCGGTGCACGACCACCAGCACAGCCCAAAGGACACAGCAAGGACCTGCAGCCCAGAGAGGGTTCATATCTTCCAGGAGCAGCTTGAGTTTATGTTGTTTTAAAGCAGTCAGGCAATTGCAACCTTAGCCTGCACATTGAAAATTTCAAATTACTCAGCTAATTTAAGATTTAGTGAAGTGCTTAATGTTTCAATAGAACGCTGTTCACTGATGCACTGATTATCACAAGTTGTGGCAGTGAAAGAGGTGAACATGTTTTCATGATTTACATAAAGAAAGTATGTCAGAAAACCCCATTTGAAGAGAAAGGAGGTTATCCCACACTTTCCCCCCCAGAGATTATGGTTACCAAATCACAGTTTTAACTTTTTTTCCAAATGTTTCTATAAGAGGAACTCTTTTTGTAACCTATCCCTCAGCAAGTTTGTTGCAACACGCATCATCAGAAGATTCAGGCCATCACTGCTTATATGAGTACATAGAACATACAGTTCATGGGAAAAAATGTGATTTATATATTTTTAATATAGTTATTTAGAATTATTTAATATATTTATTTAGAACTACTTATTGCAGTTATATTTGAATGTTGCCTTACAAATTTGCTGCTTCAGTGAACATTCCTATCAGCAGTTTATTGTGAGGGCATGTGCAGAAAATCGAGCATTGAAATAGGTATGATCACAAGCAAAGTGAACGCATTTAAAAATTAGAGAAATGCTACTTATGCCAAAGTGAATTTTTGCAGTAGTGTCAGGACACAATGCATAAAGGAAATCAAAACACAGGATAATGTTTCCAGGCCACGACAAGCTGTCTAACCTAACAATATTAGATGGCTATTTTCTTTAACAACCAGTAGGAAGAAGTTTACCATCCTAGGGGAGTTTCAGTGTTTCAAAACCAAAAGAGCAAAGTCTTGTACTCTAATTCACCAGTGAGCTGAGCTAACAAGAACATTTTTTAAATCCTTCATTTTGACTATGGCCTCCTTTCATTCAAATATCTTAGTGTATTTAATGTTAAGATCAGAAAAAATGTTTCATGGGGCAGTTTTCACACTCGAATTGTTAACCTATGATGTCTCAGCAACTTCCAAAACACTTCTACCTGGAGATTTTGAAGATGAGATATTCATTCAACCCATTTTTATTCAGCCAAGAGAGTCCACAAGAGAATTTTTGTTTTCTGCCAGACTTTATTCTCTGATAGGAGAACTACAGATTGTTAAACTGTTACTGACTCAATTCATGTTGCTGTTGCTCCCATGACCATCTTCCATCCTTGTGACAGAAGAGCTACAAGCATGCCAGGGTGCAGGATGTCCTCTGCAACTCTCCACATGCGCAACTTCACAGCAGGTAATCCCAGCTGCCTTACACAAGAGACTCTCTGAGGCTGATGTAACACCCATCATGGATAATGCAGCTTTCCACAGTACCAGGAGACTGAAAAGGCTCTGGAAAAGCCATTGCAAAGCCATATTTGATCCATAGCCAAGGTCACAGATGTCCAGTTTGCACAGATTGGAACTTCTGAGAAACTTCTAAGTAAGGAAAACCCTACAGACGCAGGCAGGTCACAGGCAAACTCACCTGAGACTCCTCAGGTGCTGCTGTGTGGAAACAAGGATTGCAGAATCAGAGAAACAGGAATAAGCTGCTGAAGGCCATTTGAACCAAACTCCCACTCAAAGTCAGACTGTCACCAACTAAAAATCAAACCAGACATGGATTTATTTGGCTGAATCTTGAAAACCTTCAAGGACCAAGATTTCACCACTCTTCCAAAAAATGTATTCCAGTGCTGTACTGTCCTCCTACTGAAGAAATTCTGCTAATGTCCATTTTCAATCTCACAAGATGAAAACTGTAGCCCTTGCCCTCATATTTGCTCCAAGTTTCCACATTTCACAATAAGTTTCCAGTTTGTGTTGCTGCATGAGGTTATTCTGCTCCAGGTACCAGGCTTCACACACCTTACTGAATGTCTTAAGGTCCCATCCACAGATTTTTTCAGTCCTTCTGCACTGAACCTCTGTTGTTCAGGGTGCTGATCATTTCCCTTAGGTTAGCATCACACACAGGTTTTTAGAATTTGCCTTCTCACTGATCACAACAAAAATATTGAACACCACCAGTCTTGGGGTACACAACTACTGAGTTTTGGGCTGTTGATAACTGTTCTTCAAACCTTATGGTCCAGTCAGTTTTCAACTGATCTAACAGTCTGTTCATCCAAGCTGTACTTCCTCATCTTCCAGATAAGGATGCTATAGAAGACTTACTGAAGAGGTAATGTATTACATCAATTTTCTTATCTTTTCAGCCAGTCATTTCACCATAAAAAGCAACCAGACTGGTCAAGAACAATTTACCTTTGGTAAATAAATCCATCCTCACTCTTCCTTGTCATTACCATCTTATCATTTGTGTGTTTCTAAGTGGATTCCTAAAGGATGTGCTCCATGAAGAGCAGAACTTCAGGGGTAGTGGCAAGGCCAACATCACACAACACCTAAATTTATTCACAGATATCCAGATATTGGGGTATGATCCTGCTGCAAGCACAGCAGTGCAGGTGTAGTGAGGTTAGCTCAGGCCCTACAAATAGTTTACAAATAGTAGGACAGACGGTCACTTGACTGAGCAGGCTTCTGTGGGGGCTTGGAGCTGTGGTGAAATCAGAGTGCCACAGAAAACCTGTCTGCAGTGCCAAAGATGGGCAGTCACTGCAGGAAATGTACCCAGGTCTCTCTGACAGATGGAGCTCACAGGCTGTTCAGGCTCAGCTTTAGGTATCTCTGAGATGAGAGCACTGTCGAGTCCCAGTTTTAAGACAACAGTCAAAAACAACCCTGAATAGGGTCTGAAGTGAGGTAAAAGTCTGGTGTGGCTTGAACAACAGTTTATAGCCTTCCATAAAAACAAACCTTTTTCTATTACTACTGGCAGCGGATCTGACAGTGTTCTCTCTCTACTTATATTTTATGCTTCCTAATTCCAACATATGATGGCACTTCACTTCCCAATATCCATTGACATTCTTTTGATGTATCTTTTGGACTAGTGCCTAAGCACATTTGCAAATAGTTTAGTGCTCAATTTAAGGCTGAATATATTCCCAGAATTCCTTGGGCAATCAATTATTTATTACTTACAAGTGTTAAGATCAAAAAGAAAAGAAATAGATGTATATTCCACGCTGACAGGAGGTCCATGGGGATTAGAGAAAACAGAAACTTTAATGCTAAATTTGTGTAAAAATGATAAAATGGGGATTCCCTAGTCAGTTAAAAAAAAGAAAAGAAAAAAGAAAAGAAAAAAATAAAATAAATGGCCTGGATTATACCGTTATTTTTCTTGCACACTTGAAATGTACCATTAGTTCTCTGTAACACATGGGCAAATTGTGGTTTGTCTTCACCAAGAAATAGCAGTCAGCTTGAACTCAGTGCCAGCTACCCTACTAGAGGATGCCCTTTTAGCAGTGTGCCTAGGGGAGCATAAATAGCTAATTAATTAAGATACTGATTCACTCCTATTGACAGGCCTAGGATTTGTGTGAATTCTTCAGCAGGGTCATAGTGCCTGCATGGATTCTATGGAAAACCTGGAGCTTGTAAGGGCATCAACACTAAAGCAAAGGGTAACCCACAGGAGCAGAATTTAGAAAGATCATTCATACTTCGTTGAGCAGCACTGTAGAAGGCAGAGGATATTTTCACAAGCAGGTTTGACTGAGGCAAAATTTGTTTTATTCCCATCAGTGAGGTATGAGCAGAGAGGAAGGTTCACAAGGTCAAACACAAGACCTCTCCCTCCATGGGCTGCAGGTCAGAGCTCAAGTACTCAAAGAGAAACTTCATCTCTAGTCACTGCTGGCTATGAAAGTGGCTTTACAAACCATGATCTTCTCTGTAAGTCTTACTTTCTTATTGCTAACCTGAAACTGTGGCCGTGACAAGCAAGAAAATACCCCTAGCTGGGTCACCAACACAAACCCAGTCCAAGCAAGGGGTATCCAGCAATTTTGCAGTGAGCCAGTGCAGAATCATTCAGGCAGGACAGAAGTAGCTGTGGTACTGTCAGTACAATGTGGTAAAAAACAAACATGAAGGAATTTCAGCTCAGGAATACAAGCTGATGAAAGGCAAATTAGAAACTTAGACATAAATACAGATGAATGGCTACAGAGAACAAGTTTATTTCTGCAAGATGAAAGGTAAAACAGAATATCTAGCAACTGGCCATGAAACTATTCCAGGCCAGGTTGGATTGTGCTCTGAGCAGCCTGGTCTACTGAAAGGTTCCCTGCCCATGGCAAGGGGATGGGAACTAGATGAGCTTTAAGGTCCCTTCCAACCCATACCATGTTATGATTCCATGATCACAGATGCCAGAGCTGATAAAGACCTGGACTTGCTGTTTCATGGCTAGCAGTCCAGCTACCAGTAGATTAAATTATTTTCTCTTTGTGGGGTTGTTTTTATTTTTTCAACAAAATTCAGGACCTCTATCAGCTTTTCTGAGGTCAGTGAAATCATAACACATTTGCAATTTAGGTTACTTATTTCTCAAATAAACAGATAAATGAGACTACCATAAAGCCCAAATGCATCTAAAGAAAGTGGCAGCTCTCCAGGTAAAAAGAATCAACCATCTGCTCTAGAAAAATAAAAGCAAAAATCTAATAAAACCCAGTGACACATCACTTCACTCAATGAGAGAAACTTGGAACAGTAAGGCTGAAATCAGCTCCATGAAACTGGAGGAGTCACACAACAGAGAGGTTGCAACTAATCTGATGGCATTCACTACATGGAGACTCAACACATACTTTAAGTCTTAATTCTTACTACCACTACTACTTCTGTTACTATTATTAATCCTTTTTAGGTCTGCTTACAACTTTGAGTTGGTCTTTAGTTGATAAACTAAAGGTTGATAAACCTTTTGGGGTTTGAGCACTACTACACAGAGGAAGACATAAGACTCAACTCAAAACCTTTCTGGTTTATTTCTGGGAGTGATTCTTTTGTGTTATGACTTTTGGAAGAGTCAATTTGTCACCTTTGGAATTTGGAAGATATTTAAGAGTCTGGACATTAATTAGGAAAACAACAATTGACTTTACTGAAAGAGTTTAGTTCAACTATATGAACAAACTGTTTTCAAGCTAGAAGATCTGTCTGGAGCTGGTTTGTGCTGGAATGTCACCCACACAAATCTTGTGAGGGAACATTAAGTGACAATACACTGAAAATGATGAAGCTTATGTCGGAGCAAAATCTCTGTGCTGGGAAAAAAAACCCAATTGCTCAAAGGAGGAAGCATTTACACTCCAGTTTCTAAATTAGCTGTTACTTAATTAAATATAAAAGTTTGATGTGTTTTTTTGCAAATATTCTCACACAATCTAACTTTCTTGTCAACATTGGTTTTCTTCATGCTTTTCCCCTTTTGTTTAAGCTCTTACCTCAGGCCTTGTTTCAGGACAAGGTGTTAGTTCTTTAGACTGCCATCTAAAGTCTAATAATTGAATTCTTGAGACTATTATAGACCAACTGGCAATTTAAATTTAGGACTTTGCATCTTAAAAATAAATTAAATGTTTATATATACAGTAGACTTTCAGCATCCCTGGGGCACCTGAGCTAGTCCTTCCGTCTCCAGAACGCATCCCAGTTTCCTTCTGCTGGCTGAAATTAACAATAGTGAATGTATAAAGAAGCAAAAAAAATTTTAAAACTACAATAAAAAATAATTTTGCAAATCCACTTCAGATACCTTCCTCTCTTGCATCGTCATTTTTCCTTGCAACAATGCAGGTCTTAAACACATGCAGTGGAAAATACAGGATCCCAGCATGGGAGATGTTCAAAATCAAGATTAGGAAATAGGAATTTTCTCTGGAATCCACGTTTCATAAAGACAGAGGTGTTCACCCCTAGAGTGTGACCTTTCTGCTCTTAGGAAAGTCCTTGTTCCTGCTGCTCAATTGCTACACCAGCAGTGCTGTGGCTCCTGGGGCCCCCTCAGGCTCCCCTCATGCCAAACAAAGGAACACTCATTTTCTGCCTGTAAAAACAGGAGTGCTGGGACATGGAGACCCTGGATACTACGAGCTTCTTAGAGCTGTGCTGCTTTAAGGAGGATTCTGCTGTTTGATAAGGAAGAGTAAGGGGTGGGTGGGATCCTGTACTCCTGGATCACCCACTATCACTCAGAAACGCTACAGAAAAATATGAAAGAATGAACCATAAATAAATAAATAAATAAATAAAGACATAGAAATAGATAAATAAGCCCACCAGAAGCCCAAAAAAATAGAGGGTGCAATTAAAATCCTTGCTCTGCTGAAACCAATGGTAAAGAATTTCTCTCCTTACCTATGTTACCGTTTTTCTCCTAAGAAGCAAGATCAATGAAGAGGTTTGCCATACAGGGAGAAAAATAGACAAACAAAAACAAAAACAAACAAACAAAAAAAACCTATTAGAACTACATTGATGCCTTTGATAAAATATTACAAAATGTGGTAAGATGCCAGCAATGCTGACTGCTGATGTGCAATCTGCCTATCAGGATGACTGGTGTATTTGATTTACACATTTCGAATTGTGATGTACTAACTATTTCAAGCTATTAAAATATCCTTAATTTCTTTTTTTTTCTGCTCAGATGAGTTCTATGTTTTTAACCTCTCTCTCAAATATTTGCTGCTTGATCTCCATTGAACTGTGATACTTCATTTTGCATTAGATTGTAATGCCAAAGCTGTGTTCAGCTGTGCAGTGGAAGAGCTCCCACAGAACCCTACTGGGACTCTCACAATGGTGAGTGATGAGCAAGGAGTGGGCTTCAGTCGACTGGTATTTATCTGTGCTGTATATTTATGGCTCTGAATTCAACTAGCAATCACTTTTTAAAAATTAGTACAACATCTTTAATTAGAGGACAAGAGCAACAAAGAACCTATAATTACCAAAAAAAAAAAAATCATGTGGTTGATGCAGTGAGTAATGTCTTTGTCATCACCCTGCTCTTGGGTTAGGTCACTCCTCAGTCAGCTTCAAGGACAATCACTACTAATTAACAAAGCTTTTAAACTCTTCCAGGTGGCCCAGACCACTGAGGTACTGTAAGAATACTCTGATACACAGCTCTTAAAGTTGTCTGTCCCTTATGTTGACTTCTTCCAAAATGCAAAGAAGAAACTTGAAACCAAAAATAGTGTAGTTGCATTTTTGTGCCCTCCCCGTGGCCATCCAAGTCTTTCTCACCATGCTCCTGATAATTTGGCACACGTATCCATACACAGAAAAAGACAAAGACTACTCAGGCTGTGCAGAGCAACCATCTCCCTTCTGTACTTTAATGAGCACAATTAGGACTGGACACCAAAACTAGAGGTTTGAGTTGGGTAAAATCTATCTGATGCCATCCATCTGGAGTTAGTCAAGTGGCAGCAGCAGTGTGTTTTGCATTGGAGCTCTGTATTTTGGGCTGAAAAAGGGTTGAAAGAGTAAACAAACCTAATGCCTTGCATCTGAGGTTAGATTTTTGTTGTGGTACATGCTAGTAGAAACTCTTTTGTGTAGACAAACATGATTTCTTTGAAGAAGCAGAGAACTCCACCACCAGTTTCTCCTCCTAACTGCAGTATCACCGCTAGACCCGAAGGGATGGTATCACTACTGCTCTTTGATATGCAGATACTGGGAGCTGCTATTCTTATCCTGCTGGTTTTGCATTTAGCCTATGGAACAAACAAACAGGTTCTCCTGTGTTCTCCCTGTGCCCATCCCTGCTGCCTGCCCAGGTTGCACAACTGCAGTGGTCCGGGAGGAGCAGGTCCTGCTGCTGACCACAGGCTGCTGAAATGACCAAGCTGCTGACCATCAGCTCCTGCCTCAGAGCATCACACACCATGCAATTCCCCGTTCATTCCAGGGACTTCTCAAAAATACTCTAAACCCCTTTTAATTTAAGCCATAATTGATAGCTGGCTTTGGCAAAGAGCAGTTTTGCAGGCGTCAAGAGTTTAATGGCAGCCACGCGAACGAGCTTCCCTTGAGTCACGGCTCCCCAGGGCCACCAAGGAGCTGAGTCACACCAGCCCAGCCACCTTTCCAGCAGGAGCAGAAAAAACCCCCACACACCTGGAGAAAGACAAGTCCTTAAAAATAAATAAACAGCTTGTCTCTGTGTGGGAGTCAGGTTTTTCTCTCAGGTAACTCAGGACATGGTTGTAAGCTGTGCCAGGGGGGGTTTAGATTGGACACCAGGAAGAATTTATTCTTGGAAGGAGTGTCTTATTAGACACTGGAATGGGCAGCTCAGGGAGGCGGTGGAGTCACCGTCCCTGGAGCTGTTTAAGTGTAACATCGATCTCTGGTTTAGTGCAATACAACATGTAAGGAAAGACTGGACATAGCACTCAGTGCCGTGATCTGCTTGGCATGGTGGTGTTCAGTCATAAGTTGTACTCGATGACTCCGGAGCTCTTTTCCAACCTATTTGACTCTGTGATTCTCCCGGCCGTGCCCAAGGAATCCCAACCCGCGTACGAGGGTCAGGGCGGGTGGGCGGTCGCGAATCGAGCCGGAGGCTGGACTCGAACCCGCGACTCCGCATCCCACAGGCTCCACCCCGCGCTCCCGGGGGGCCGAGCCGCGCAGGCGCAGAGGGCGCAGCCGGGCGGGGGCGCTGCGGGCGCGGGGCCGCGGGGCCGCCATGGGTGACGCGTTCGGCGGGGCGGAGTCGGGCACGCAGGTGAGGCGCGGCCCCCGCCCCGCTCCCCGTAGCCCCGGGCTCGGGCACACGGGCGGGGAGAGCCGGGCGAGGCTGTAGCCACGGGAAAAGGGGAGCGCTGAGCCTCCTCCCCCGTTCACCCCCACGGGCGGGCGCGGGGGAGCCCCCGCGGGGCCTCTTGAGGGGGCGGTGCGTGAGGGAGGGAGGGGTTCCGCCCCCGAGAGGCCGCGGGGGCTTTCCCGGTGGATTTCCCGCGGATCCAGGAGGGATCGGGGCTCCCTTGGGCCATGTTCTGCCTTTGTGTCGGGATGCAGGTGAATTCCTGCCGTGGGCGCTTCTTGGTTCGGGTGTCTCGATAATTCCTTTATAAATATTCCCTTCGCGCTCCCCTCCCAGGCGGTGGAGGCGATGCCTAAGGAAGAAGATCTGTGAGGAAGGTTTCTTTTAAAGGTTCGGAGAGAGACCTTTGATGATCTTAACGGTCTCTTCCAACTTTATGATTCTGTAAATAAACATTTTGTAAGCTGGAATTGCTTTCCTTCTCTTTAGGAGAAAAGAGGTTTGAGTTTTGGGATCTTGTGTTGTTTTATTAGTTTTTTTCCCATTTCTCGATGTTTTATTTGTTAGAAACTTCCACTTTCGATCAGCAACTTAATTGCTTGGAGATTTGTGTGCAACTATACCGGAACATGCTGAATAGTTCACATAAAATAGAAAAGTGTGATAATATTTATTGTTAAAGCTCTGTGTGGCTTTTAGTGGGACTTGGGCTTTTAAGCCCTTTTGACACTTAAAAAAAAAAATTAGTACCAGATGTCCACTATTGGCAAATAGACGTGAATTAAGGACATGAGCTGTGCTCTTTGTCCAAGGGGTAAATGCATTTGTTTGTCCACATGAGTGGTGCTGGCAGGGAATGCACATGGCATCAACTGCCTGCAGTGGATGGATATCCAACCTGGAACAAGGAGTTGAAGACCAATGGGTTAAGAAAAGCCAATGTATGAATACAGTGCCCAGACAATAAATGATAAAAGCACTTGAAACAGAGAATACTTGATTTAAACCAATACTTCTTTAAATAGTCTCATGCATAAAGTCAGATTTTACTGAGTTATACTGAGACCGCAGTATTGTGCTTTTATTATTGAATATAATTAATACAACAAATTAGAACTTCTTGCAAAACACCTTTGGTTTATCACAACAAAAGTAATGATAAATAGCTTGCATATATCTTCATGCCCAAAGTTTGCAAAAGCTCAATCAGAGCGGTTATAGTGGTTGAGAATTAAATTTTGTCTAGTACTCGAGATAGGTTTGTATGTGTAAATAGCCTGTAGGTTAGCTCACAGCCTCTACCAGAGCTGGAGTATTTAATTTGAATTTCTTTAACATTTTAATGAAATAATCTCTCATTCCTGACAAGACCTGCATGTGTGCTTGCATTGATGCACAGCTCTGTTGAAACCAACAGAGTACGAGCATGTCATGCATTAGTCAGTGGGACTGTCCATATGCATATTTGTCTATTAAAAAGAAAATAAATTATAAAAGGCATAGCTGAAATGTTTGAGTCCTATCAGCTTTGTCATTATTGACACTTATCCCAGCTGCTGCTGAACTTTTGCTGTACAGCTTATTCTCTACATGTCACTGCACATCTGTGCAGTTTCTTGCTGGCATAATTACATTTTCAAAGACTACCTAAGAGTGAGGAGCTACCACTAGCAGGTTGCTAAAGAGTGGTGTTTTGTGTAAAAAAAGATGAAGAGAGGCTTATGGAGGAAGAAATGAGCGCCTACACTTTGATTATAGAATCAGAAGTCTCTAATATGGGATTTGAAATTGACTTGGGAATTTTTTCTAAGCTCTTCCCACTCCAAGGTTCTCTCTGGGGGTGCTGTCTGTCCTTCTGTACATTGTCTGTGACAAAGCTTGGGACACCTGACATCCACCCTCCAGATTACCCTTTACATACCGGAGATTTCTCCCCCTCTCATATTCCAGAAGAACACGTGAGGAGGCAGAATGGAAAAGCCTCCCCTGGAGCAGAGCCAAGGTGACTCTGGCTGGATTTGGAGCAGCCTGTGCTGTCCCTGTGTAATGTGGGCAGAGGGGTGCCTGTGTAGTGTCTCAGCTTTGCTTCCATGGCTTGTGCTGCACTGTGGACAAACCTTTGTGAGAGTTGAAGGAAAATTGTTGGCTGTTTCTGCCAGGAACCCCGTTGCTCCCAGCATGGCACTAATGAGGCAAGTGCCTTTGGAGATTCTGCTTCAGAACTCGGAAGTAAATACAAGCTTGATAAAAACACAGGTGTGCTATCATCAGCAAATTACCATAAATTACCTTCATGAGCAGTGCTCAGAGAAAGCACCTGTAGTTATTTAAAATTAATCCATAAACTTGTCATTTAAATAACAACAGATTCATATTTAAACGATAGTGATCAATTTACTCTCTCTCAGTAAAGAGTTGATAGTCTAAGAGGACACAGGGGCTCGCTGTTCCAGAAAAAATAAACTGCAGAGGATATATTTGTTGATGTGCAAATTAATTTAGGAGCAGGAGGCTGCAGCAATGTGTTTAGGCCAGCAGTAGTTGTGACTGCTGGCCCCAGCAGTGCCCATCATTGAGCCCCTGTTATCCCTGTGTGCTGCAGCAGTGCTTCCTCTGCTGAGAAGTGAAGAGCATCAGAAAGCAGCAGCCTGTGGGTGGTTTTCCTCTTTCCCTCAACTTCCACTGCTGACAAAGGGGTGAGGGATTCCTGGTACTTCTCCCCAGTGGGTGCAGCCTCTCCTCGCTGGTGGCCAGGCCCTGGCAGCAGAAGAGCTGCACATGCAGGGCCTGCCAAGGCCCTCTTGGTAGTTGAGAGCTGCTGGTCTATGTGCCCCAAGTTAATTCCTGTATTCTTGTGTATGTGTGTCCATCTGGATTTTTGCTTTGTCCAGATCATGGAACCCTGCTGGTTCCCAGGAGTTCACCACGTGTTTTGTGCTGCACAAATGTGTGAAGTGTAATGGGAGGATCTGCTGATCCAGAGCAAGGTCAATTTGAGTGGTTTTTTGGCCCTTCAGAGGATGAATCAGAAAACTCTCCTGGATAGGTGTGAAGAGGCCAAGGCAAACACATTGACATTTTGTTAATGGCAGGGACTCTTAAAATGTCAATGAAAATGTCACACTTAGATTCCCATTGTGACCACTTGAAGGAAATTCAGAACCATTTAATGGAGTTTTATTTTACTCTTAAAGGCAAACACACACTCAACTGTTTAAAGAGCTTCTAAGATCATTCAGAGCAAGTGTTGCTCATGGATATGACAAGGAGGAAAGCAAGAGAAGGCAGCAGTTGTTTGAAGGTGTGTGCTCACTGCTCTTTTGGTCTTGAGGATGAGATAAAACTGAACAGGATTTGTTTTGTTCAGATCTCTGAATGACAGCTGGGTGTCTTGGAGAGTGTAGTATTTGGCACCAGGGTAGGTGCTCTGGTGACACTGAGCATCCCAGTAATGTCCTTTCCCATGTAGGGGAATACATGTAGGGAATAGCAGCTCTAATACCAGGAAAATGTTCATTCTTGCTTTACACAGTGTGCCAGAACTAATAATAACACAGGTTTTGTGAATACCTGTCTACTTGCTATGCAAATACCTCTCAATTTAAGAAACTGTCCATGATCTTTGAAGTAATTAGTTTTACAATGGACTTACTTTACGAGGGGCTTTGGAGAACTTGCTTAACAAATTGAAGCTTGCTTTAGAAAGGTTCTTGCAGAGCCACTGGTGACTAATTACTTTTGAACATTCTTAATCCACACTCTGTTTGAACAAGTAACTATGATATAATAGGATTGTAGCCCAGAGGAGTCCTGTGTAACGTTTCAGGTGAAATGCACATGGTTTTACTTAGAAATGCTCAGAGATGCTGGCTCGGGGGATTGTTGATGGGTAAGGTTTCCCCTCTCAGCCAGTATTTTTTTTGGAGGTGATGGTTGTTACAAATGATGTTCTTGCCCTTTGTTCTTTGGAATGGCAGCACTGCTGTGTGCTGGAGGTGATCCCTCTCACTAATGTCCCTGAGCAGCTTTTGCTTTTTAAACGCTGTTTCTCCTCATATCTCCAGTCCTCACTGCCACTGAATCTGTGTGCTTGTTGTTTGTAAGGCTGGGACCTTCCGTTGCTGTAGTCCAGACTATACATTTCCATATGTATTTATGAAAACACTTTTAAAATCAGGCTAATCTTTCAATAGGACTGTCATGGAAAACTGTCAGTTCTTAGAATCCTTTAAATTTGTGTCCTGATGTTCATTATTTAAAGTCAACAGCATGGCTCTTTGTCTTGTCTTTAAAAGCTGCTTGCAAGACTCGAGGGCAGAAGTTCTCTGAAGAATCTCGAACCTTGTCTGTTTGCTGAGGAAGGATCTCCTGTTCATGGTAAAAATGTGTCTTCATCCCATTTATGGAAAAATGTTCATATAGAAGTATTCTCAGAGATAAGCATACAAGTAAATTATCTTGCCCTAGATAAGAATTTTAATTGTTGATGTAGTTCAATGCAACCTAGATAAAATGGAATAATGCAAAGTCACCCTTCCAAACATTATTAAATAGGCCTCAAAATCTACTTTATGCATATCAAGACACAGGTGTAGGTGAGTAAATACCAAGTACATTGGTCAGTGTCAGTAGTTTTCCAGCAATTTGTTCTAGAGTCTGTCATTAAACCTCTTTGTTTGTTTTTTTTAATCAGTGGTCTAGACAGCCACCACAAAGTCATAACTGCAGAAATTTGCAAAGAACATGAGGTTCAGTAAATAGCAAAGAGTTCAGTGATACAGAGTTGTCTGGGTAAATTAGGATAAGGAGCATGAGCAAACAGTATTTTTCAATGAAGCCAAATCATCATGCCATTCAGTCTTGACCTGAACAATCCTAAGTATACTTAAAATAGAACTTCATAAACAATTTCATTATGGCCATAGGTACTAATTAGTTGAATGAGTTCACAATGCAGGATCAACATGGCTCATAGGGACCTTCAGTGAATGAACAAGAATTTCAGATTGGAGAACTGGGGTAACCTTTCAATGATACCAGTACAAGAAATTTTAGGATCAAGGTTGGATGTTTTAATGAAAGAAATTAGTGAACTAAACAGAAAAGAACACACTATTCAGGAAGTCAGACTGATTTTCCAGATTGTGTGAAACTTCATGAATTTCATGATGGAAGAGACAACTCTATTACACAAGACTAAAATATATATGAAAAAAGGCATATGAGTGGCAAACAGTGAGGATCAGTGGTGAGGCACTGCTGTTGTGGAATTGATGTATGAGTGAGTGGATTTCATAGGGCAAGTATGTGGGTTCAGTGGTTAGCAGCACTTATCTGCAGTTTGAATTCCCATGAATATGGAATGTTCAGAATAAAGAGCAGAAAAAGCAATAAAAAGAATCAGGATAATTGGATGAGAGATGATGCTTAGTCTTCAAACACAGTCACTGTGACACTCTTTGTGTATTGTTTTGCAGCTCTAGAAAACACATGTGGGCTTTAGCAGTACATGATTCCTGCCCTGAAAGTTTCCAGTGTGACATAACAATGATAAAGGGTGGAGAAATACTGCTAAGCCAGTGCAAGTAGAACACAGAAGAATATTTAAATACTCTAATTTCTGAACTGCTGTGTTTGTTACAAGAAGAATTAAGGGCAGGAGTGAAATTGGTGTATGCTTCACAAGACTCTCAAATTCTTATTTTTTTTAGAAAATGAGATATTACTGTATTTTTTTTTTTCAAAACATAAATATTAAACAATCTTTTAGTCTGGATGTTTGGTATTTTTTAGTCAACTTTACACACAACAAACAAATGTTTGAGACTGAACTGGCTATGTACTGGTCAAACAGATTTTAAGATGTTTTCTCGGGGATCACTAACTGCCCTTGCTGCAGTCCATAGTGTTACATAATTTCATGTCAAATGATCTGCTTTGCTCTTAAAGCTTTATAGGTTGTTCATGTCTGCCTGAATGCTGTTCCAGAACCTCAGTTCTAACATGGCTGGAAACCTTCTAAAATTCATCACTGGTTTCTCTGTGCCAACAGAGTCATTGAGCTTTTGAAGCACTTGTATTTTTCTTCTGCTTCCAACAAATGGTATCAATTATTACCCATATTGGTCATGCTTTTTGGCTGACATTAATGAAGCTGCCTAACATATTAGCACAGCCCTTTAGCTGTATATATATAAATGGACTTCACCTTTTATTGCATTTTTGCTTTGTCTTTTAATACCACAGTATTCATGTGAGGCCATGTGTTATTTTGATGTGTGTTCACATTATTCAGTCTTAAATCCCTCTTGAAGGCCTACCTCTCCATTTGTCATGAACTTGACTTTTAGTGTGTCACTGTGGAATTCTGTAATAGGTTGCCCATGAAGTCAATACTGAACAGCTCTTCATCTCAAATGCTGTGATTAAAGCAATGCAAAGACCTAAATTATTCATTTTTTTCAAACAAATACATGAAATTTCAATAAACTATCCAAAGGTTACATTTTAGTTAAGTGTTCATAACTTGCATGTCAGGGTACTGTAAAATAAGGACAGGTAATATAGGTATTAATGTGATACTCTAACCACTGCTTCTAATTATGATGGACTTGCATATTTAAGAGCACATAAGTACATTAATTATATACCATTTAAGCTCTTCTGGAATGGAGCAAAAGTGACACAAGCATTAAATAATCTTCCACTATTGCCAGTCATATTTCCCCTGTGCCATTGGCATGAAGGTGTGGGTGTCAGTTTAAGGCTCTGATGTTCACCAATTGCATGACACCCAACATTAACTTGGAATAAATATTAGGCCTTTCTACTTCACTTATAAATGGTATAAGTAATAGTGACAGCTTCTGCGCAATATTGTAAATGACCAGCCCAGGAACTTCAAGGTAGCCTACAATGTGAAACACATGAAGTTATTGCTGAGTGTTCCAGCAGCCTGTTTGTATCTGCAGTGTCAGAAAATAGTTCAGCCAGCATTTTCAGTTGGATTGATTACAGACAAAAATAAGGCTCTTCTCATTCAAGACATAACACCAAACGGATGACCAGGACTGAACACAGTGTTTCAGTTAAAATATATTAATTCTACATAAATATTTACATTTCTTCAGCATCATTTAGTTTAACCTGCATGCCCATTCATAGGAGCGGACTATTATTCTCTTTAGTCTGCCCATAATGAGCCAGTTCTGGCTGCCCTGAGCCAGGCAATGTGTTCAGGGACTCCTTAAAACCTAACTCTTGAATTCACAGTGCTGAATTTCATGTGAAATCACTCTACTCATCCATCTCCATCTGTTAAATCTTCACAAACTTAAGTTTTTATTAACCCAATTAGTTTGTCTTCTGCATGTTTTGCCAAGCTAATGGAACATTCATCTACTGATATGTTTAATGTCTGCCAACACCAATTCTAATAGAAAAAATTCCCATTTACTTTCTTCCATTAAAGTGCTGTTCCTGCTCTCCCTCTCAGCCTGTTCTCATCCTGTGACAGTATCTTTTTACTAATCTTCCTTTCAAAGTTGTTTTGACATTAATGGATGATGCTAGTCGTGATCACTCAGTTTCTTCTGTGACCTGCTGTCAGCGTGTCAGAGGCTTCTTGAAAACGTTGCTGGCCTCACTTCCTCCTTTGCTGTGTCATGGCTTGTCCTCTCTGATCCAGAGAAATGAATTTCCCCCCTTATCTTACTGTAACAGCCTGGTTGCTAATTCAATGAGACCCAGCATTTATAGATGTTGCTATAAATGGCTCCTGTTTTGCACTCGTTCTCCTTGTGGGCAGCCTCTTGGATAATCAGGAAGGAGCAGAAATCCCCAGCTCTCTTGAGGTTTTCTTGCAGTCCAAGCTGTTTCTGTTTGCAGAGTAACTCAAGTATCTTGGTCCAACTACAAGGCAGCTGTGGATCTCTTTCAGCAATGTTGAACAAACTTTGAGGGGTGCTTGGCTGTCTTGCTGTTCATATTTATAAACCACCACCACAGAAGCCTCTGAGAATGATTTTTGTCATTTAACTTAGAATTTTTACTTAAATAAGTTTTATTACTTCTGCCAATAAAAAAAAAAAACAACTCATCCAGTGTCATTTCTGTAGCAAACAAACACCCTGCTAGAATGTCTTCAAATGGAAAAAGTGAAGCATTTATTTCCCAGAAGAATTTTTGAATCCAGCAGATCGTATTTTGCTGTAAAGGCAGGTGAAGCAGTACTGCCTGTTGGCCCCACTCAGTTGCTGCTCTGGATTCAGAAATGCCAACCAGGGTGGCAGAAGTTTTGTGTCACAGCCAGTGGCAAAAGATACACTTTGTTCCTTATCAAGAGCTGCCTTACACAATTGTTCTAAAATACTGCAAGAGACAAAATAGGAGGGAATGACCTACCCAGCAGTTTTAGGAGGAGCTCTTGCAAGCTGGTATCTCACCCTGCCAGGGTGTGGTTGTGTCTCTGGCACAGGCTGTGTGACAGCAGAGCCACTGGCTGCAAGTGACAGCGTCGGGCACTGTGACCTCTGCACAGAAAGAGAAAATAAAAACTTATGTCCCAGGATGTGTAGTTACCTTTCATCTCAGAAGTGAGGGAGCCATTCAGAACAGCTTAATAAGGGCTTGGGAGACAATCAAGCTTTTTATTCAAAGGATCAGAAATTCATATAAATGATATTTCTGAGTGTCACTGAAATGGACAGACTTGTCACATCAGGTGTAAATTGCTTTTAACACTTGCAAAGGGAGAAGAGCTTGGTTTCTTCTCTACCATCCTGCTCCCCTGATCCCAAACTGCATCGTGATGTTGTAGGCACTTGTGAATGAGGACATCCTCTGGAAGTTGAGCAGTGACTTGAAAAACCCTGTTAACTCAGGCAGGCACAAACATGTTTAAGGAAAGTTGCAGTTAATTCTCTGCTCTCACATCCACCTATGGAAAGCTGTTATGCCATTTGCACTTGCCCAGGCCATGGAAATCTCTCACCTTCCTGCAATTACAGTGGTGTGATTCTCCTTACTGCATGTGGTTACCCTTCTGCCTATAAAATCCACAATGTCATAAATAAATAATCCAGTTCACAAAATTAGAAATTTATAAAGAGCAGCTAATAAATTAACTTCTTCTAGGGTCTTGCTCTGATACAAGACGTCAGAAGACTTTGGATAAGGCTTTTGAGTATCTTGCATTCACATTCAACAAAAGAACTGGTTTCCTAATGAAGCGTAATGCTGTTTTTAATTAACATTTTAAATTTTTATGATATGTATTTTATGACCCACATGGATGAGGTAATTAGGCTGAATCCTTTTATGAACAGAGATCCTTTGCTTCAGACAGAGGCCTTGCCTGGAGTTGAAGGCATCCCTGAGTCTCCCTTGTCAAAAGAAGCAGTTTCACATTATTATTGCCACAGGAGAATTTAAGTGCTGAATAAACTTACTGGTATTCTCTTCACCAGTCACAGATTCCTGTAGGAATCTTGTGACATGCAGCATGTGGCATCTATGTGAAGTGACCTCTAATATGTCCATTTTTTTTTGTTTTGTCCTCTGCTTTGTTATTTCTTAATTGTGTGTGCATAGTGTAGATGGTTTCTTAGCCACTTTTGTGTAGCAGCTTCCTCTTCTGCCTTTATCTGCCTGTAATGATACAGATGAAATCCAGTTGCCAGCCTTTTCTTGATGGAAGTCTCCTAGATGGTGCTGGCAGAGGCTTTCAACCTTTGTTCACAGTTGATTAACTTCACTTTAGGGGCCTTTCTTGAAAACTGAAATATCTGTTGGTGGATGCTAAGCAGGATTTAAACTGATTATGAATGTTGATTAAAATGCATTTCCCAATTTGTGGAATAGTGAATATTGGTTCAGAAAACACTGGGAACCAACTCTGGGCTAGAAATGCTCTTACCTGACAACGTGCTGCTTTGTTTTTGAACAGGAGATGTTATTGAATTCCATGGCCCAGAAGGGACAGGAAAAACAGAAATGCTTTATCACGTGCTGGCCCGCTGCATCATTCCCAAAGCACAGGGAGGACTGGAAGTAGAAGTCATGTTTGTTGACACCGATTACCATTTCGATATGCTCCGGCTGGTCACCATTCTTGAGAACAGGCTGGCACAAGGGACAGAAGAAATGATAAAGCAGTGCCTGGGAAGGCTCTTCCTTGTGAGCTGCAGTAGTAGCACTCAGTTACTCCTCACTCTCTACTCTCTAGAAAACCTGTTTTGTGCTCACCCCTCGCTCTGTGTTTTGCTGTTAGACAGTTTATCAGCTTTTTATTGGATAGACAGAAGCAATGGAGGGGAGAGTCTTACCTTGCAGGAGACGAACCTGAAGAAATGTGCTAACTTCCTTGAAAAGCTTGTGACACAACACCACTTGATCCTCTTTGCAACAACACAGACACTAATGCAGAAATCTGCAAACTCTGCAGAAGGCTTTTTACCTTTAAAACTTCCACATGAAACTGATACAGACTACAGACCATACCTGTGTAAATCATGGCAGCAAATGGTAACACACAGGATGTTTTTCTCTAAGCAGTGTAATTCTGGCAACAGCAAAGGTTTTACTGTAGTTTCTTGCCACCTCAAAAGAAACCAGATAGTAAAACGTTCATTTAGTGTTGCAGAATGTGGAGTTCAGTTTTAATATCGATTTATTTTGTAAACATTTATCAAATCCTGGTGCTTAATGCATGATTAGGTCTAAGTACCTTCTCGTAACTTTTCAACTAGCTGGTTGTTGCTGGGTTATTAATAATTGTTGTGACCACTTTCTTGAAATTTAGTGAAGGGCAGGGAATGGTAAAATCTTTTAATTACTTCAGCAATTCCATCCAAACTATAGAGGACTGTTGACATTACTTGTTTGTGCTTAATCAAGAAAATAGTAACAAAAGACATTAAATCCTGGTATCCTTCAGCAGTCTAACCAATGTGGCCAAATGCCACTTGGAATTTCTTGATCTTACTCCTCTTCCAAGCTGCAGAAATAGGATCCTACTTGTCTGTGGTAGAGGTTGCAAAGAGGCCAGAGTCCACACTTTATAAACATTGGCCTTGGTTTATTCCCTGCAGCTTTGGGCATAAGAAATGCCAGTTCTGCCTGAAGAAGAGGATTAATTTTCATAGCCTGTTAAATAGTGGTGATCCTGACTGTGCTGGTTCTCCTGGCTCTCAGCCTCTCGATTTACATTAGGGGGTGCTCAGAGGAGCAGGGATTGCAGGTATTCTGGTGCTTAGAAATGTCTGGGATTGAAGAATCTTCAGCTATTAAAGAAATAGAGGCCTGGTTTCCATAACTGAAGGAAAAGTAAAGACCCAGCTCTTGGTACCTGTGAGTGCTGCATGCAGCAAACAGTTTAGTTTTTGGAAATAATTAAGTGCAAGTTACAGGTTATTTTTGGAGTGGAGGTTGTTTTTTTGTTGTTTTTCATTTTTTAAAATTATGCACAGACTTTTTTCTCTGCCTTTCCTCATTATTCCTTCCCCCTTCTTTCCCTTCCCCAGTCTCTCTAAGAAATCCAGGAATGCCATGCCTCTGGTCTTTACCAATATGTATTTGCCACATGTAGAACATTTGTGTGCAGGATTTGGCATGTAGCATGTTGCAATTCTGGCAAAGA
Source organism: Diglossa brunneiventris (assembly GCA_019023105.1). Taxonomy (NCBI): domain Eukaryota; kingdom Metazoa; phylum Chordata; class Aves; order Passeriformes; family Thraupidae; genus Diglossa; species Diglossa brunneiventris. The sequence goes on along the minus strand of CM032354.1, from coordinate 7,108,263 downwards.
ACATTCAGAACTTACAAGAAATGCCCTACAGTTCTGGCAAAGAACAGCACATTATTTATGAACCTAGAGTGCCCTTTGAAAGCTTCAAAGTACTTTACAAGAAAGAAAATTGCACACAGTACATTATTTAATACAAAAACTTACATTAGCTTACAAATTCAAATTACTCAAACAAGGGGGAAATACTTCTCACAGCGATGTTTGTTCAGTCATGTTGCACAGCACGTTTTATAGTTTAGATTGAAGAGATTATTAACAAAAATGCATATTAATAAGTATCTAGCTCAGTATCTTTTTGAGGAAGATGCCTAAAAAACTCTGTTGTGAGACACTTACCTTTGAATTTCCTGACTTCTGAAGCAGCTTTTTCAAGCTGAATGTATGTCTGGAATCCCAGCATTGTACAGTTCAGTTACCCTCTTGGTTTCCACTGTGTCTGTTCACAATGAGATCAGTTTAATTATTCTTTCTGTGGGAAAAATTCCTTTTTTCCCTTCTCATTTTAAACCTTCCATCTGATCACTTCTTCATGCCATCATTTCTTTTACTCTGACACATCAGCAAACTTTGCCTTTTCAACATCTCCCCAGAGCTGATGATTTTATAGAATGTCACTTCATTTGTGCTTTCTCATCCATCAGCACCAATATGTATTTTATTTCAAAACCTGCATAAGTACACAAATACATAAAAAAAAAAATTAAAAACCATTCAGCCTAGAGTGGACCCAAGTTAGATAGTTTACCATGAGTAGACACTTCCATTATGAATTATGATAAAGGGCATTATTGATTTTTTTTGTAAAAAAGAATGGGAAATTTCAAGTAGAACTAGAGAAGTTTAAAATCTGAAAATTCTAGGACTATGTAATTTTTACTAGAAAAAAAATCAAAAACAGTCCCCCTTTCCATTGGAGACTACAACTCCATTGATGATTAACTTCTTCGTAAAATCATACTTGCTAAAGAATCTGCTTGAGAAAAAAACAATGGATATGTTCTGGCATTCCCAACTGGAAAAAAAAGCTTTTATATTCTTCACAATGTAGTTTGTATTTTGCATTGTACTATGAAAGAAATGCCTAAATTGAAATGAAGCCAAAGTTCTAGTTGATCAAAAAGAGCACCTCAGGAAATTTTGAAATTTCCCAGTTTTATTTTTACTTTGAATGCAGACAGATTTTTTTAATTTTCTGGTAATTGTAATATTCATTCTCTGCACATTTGTTTTAGCTGTATAGCAAGCCTGGATTTCTGAGGTGCTGAGCATCTACATATCCCTGTAATGCTGCAGGAGAGATAGGCAGTGCAAAATCTGGGAGTTCACTGACCTCATCCTCTGCCAAAATTATGCCATTTGGAAAAATGAACCTTTAGGATACAAATCTCAGAAAGATGCAGTGATAAAGAACATGGAAAGCAGCAATTTTGTTTGTTAATGCTCAACTTTAATAGTCTGTGGCTATTAAACATGGGGTTTACCATTTTTTAAGTTGAGAATTTTCCAAATTTTGTACCAATTCTAGTTATTGGAGGCTGCAGTCCATCCTTGTGAGCCAGGAACAGTGTGTGAACTGTACCATTATACCTGGAATATTCTGCTTAATGCAGATCCTCCTCTTTCACCCAGACCTGAGGTACCACCCTGTCTCCAGCCCACTGTCTCACCTGGGGTGCCCTGAGCTGCTGCAGCTCAGTCTCCCAGGGAGGAAGCACATTTCAGGTTAGTAGGTCTGGTTTAAATCAGCCCTGCAGAAGAGCGTGGAATACACGTATTCCTGAGCTCTGATTTAAGGTATTTCATAGAAATGAAAATCCTTTCATGTCAGTGCCATTGTTCTTCAGCTCAGGGTGGTATTATTAAGGCTTTTGTAGACACAGGAACTTTTTACATTCCTTAGAATTTTGTTTGTTGTTTCATATGCAACATGGAATTAAAGCAGCAAGCTTGAAATAAAGAGGAACTAGTTCACCCTTTCCCCCATTCTTTTCATAACAAGAGGGCTTCTTAGCAAAACCAAATTAAGGTATTTTGCAGGTTTTATATTTATTTTCTACTCTACTGGTATTTCTATGGACACCTGGAAAGAAAATGTTGAGTTTTATATTCAGTTAAAAGTTCTTTGTATTCCTAGGCTTTTTATAGAGCAAATAAAATACAAATAACAGTTTGCTTGGTTTAAGTTTGCACTTGCACATAAAATTCAAGTTTCCTTTTTCTTATATAACTAATCTCAGAAACTTAATTTTTCCTGGAGTTTGAAATGGCATAAGGTAAATGTTCTCCTGTGGAAACATACCTGCAGTTGTGTTTTTGCTGGAGAGTAATGGACAGAGGAGGAAGAAATACTACTTTGATGGCAGCTGTATAGAAGCCTTGGACTGTGTCTGAAGAGGAGCATGACTTTTTACTTTTCTGTGGCTGCTCTAATAAAATGTCTCTTAAACTTCTTTATTCAAATGTACTTTTGATATGCAAATACCATACTGGGGCAATGGGCAACATCATTTTGCCATTACCAAGCTTGATGCCAAACTCAACACCCACATCAGCATAAAGCTGTGCCACAGCACCAAACTCCAGCTGGTGGAGAAATTGCAGTGGATTCTCTCCTGTGTAAAAGCTGCAGACAGGTGCAGTGTGTCCAACAGCTACAGAGTAGCACAGGGTCCCCCTGCATTTTGTGAAGAAGGGGAGGCACTGGAAGGACTTGGAAGACTTTGGCCGTGGAAAAAAATTTCAGACAGGTAAAGGAACATGAGTACAATGTATGAGCATGATCTGGATGGAGAACTGATGCCCTGCAGCAGTCTCTGAAATCAAAGGTCTGGCTGTCCCTGTGTGTGAGAGAAGACAGCAGAGTGGCACTGGGCTATGAATAACATGGAGTGAGACAAAAGGGCCCATGAACTTCACTGACCTGTCTGGCATGGCAATACTTAGAAGGTTGACTAGAGTGGGCCTGTGTGTTGTTCCCACCTGGGAATATGGATTCCACTATGTAGATGCTTTATAGCTTATTTATAATGAAAATATAAAACTCTGCTGCTCTGGACCCAGGAGGAATTAAATGTAAAAACAGACTTTTTATTTTATGTTGGGGCTTTTTTCCCTCCAGCTCTAGGCACCTTCCCAACAGTGAGCACTTAGCTCCAGAGCACTCTTGCAGCTTTCTGTGGCAGGAGCAAGTTTCACTGAAAGTGAGTCCTTCTCTCCTTTGCTGAGGGTTTATGGGTTTATGTGCACTCTTTGTTACTAGCACAGACTGGGCTACCCAGACAGAGAAGCTTGAACCCATGTGACACATCAGTTAAGTGGTAAGTAGCTGTAGAGGCTTGATTCTGTTGGCAATCAGGAGTAATGTCACATTTGAGTAGATGATTTTGAAGAAACAGGGCTGTGACTTCGTTTGGGAAAAGTCTGGCACTCTTCCCTCTGCTTTCCCACCCTGCTTTGCATCGTGCCCCAGCCAGCTGGTCCTTGTACCTGTGTGGGCCCCAGTGCTCCAGGAGAGCGGTGACAAGATGTCACCGCCTTGCCAAATGCTGGTGAGCAGCCATGTTTGCATCTTGGCACTCTCGTTCTGCAGGAGTTGGCACAACCACTAGAGTTAATTTAAACCTTTTGCCAGGTTTCTTTCTCATACATCTCACTAGGCCTGTGCTAAAGACCTCCTAGCCGTGGGGGAGATAGGAAAGAGAAGAAATCTTGGGGTTTGAATATTAAGGACAAGATTTTAGGCCATTGCTCCAAAAAGAGGCTAAGCAAGGCTGTGAGGTTCCTGCAGTGGCAAGTCAAGGCACCAAAGGTGGCTTGGTAAAGGTCAAGGAATGGACTTTACATCTCCTGTCAAGGGATGAATAGGAATTTTGACTTAGAATATCTGCACACTCTCACACTGCTGATGGAGAAGACCATGCTCTGTCCATTACTGTGGTGGGCAGTGCTGTATATGAGACACATCTCAGGCTCCATCACTGACAGTTCTGTCTCCATCCCAATATCTCTGTGAGGAGGGAAGTGAAAGAGGAAGAGGTTGAGAAGAGGGGAGGCTGTTTGGGAAACTCCTCAAGGCTTTGCTGAAGTATGGGAAACAGGAGAGCCATTTGGTCATCAAAAGCTGGCGGGCAAAG